>CM070827.1:15975929-16625929 GCA_036326025.1 Chrosomus eos
ACATTTTGTCAGAACCTCTAGTAAATTGCATGTTATTGGTTCAGTTGCCTATTCAGATTCTTGGGAGAATCTCTGTTTAAAAAAAATTGTGATCCTGAATTTATCCAGAATCAAGCAGCTCTACATTATAGTTATCGTCCTTGGTGTGAATGGGCCTTAAAGGGGTCATCGGACAGCCTTTTTCCACACGTTGGTATTAGTAACATACTTTGGTTAAAATTTCTCAATGGTTGTGTAAAACAACACCATTTTTACCTCCTCAAAAACAGCTCTGTTCACAGCGACCCGTTTCAGTGCATGTCTCTTTAAATGACATAATGAGCAACTGCTCATCCCACCCCTCTGTTCCATGGGGGGTACCGACACAAGACCCATAAAGTGCTACCTTGGTGGACAGTATACAAATAGCTGAGGGCGGAAATATGCTAATACGGGACAGTCCGTCAGTGGTCGTGGCGTGGGCGGAGCCTGAGCAATATGACATCATATTGCTCAGACTTTTTTTAATTATATAATGTGTTATTAACTAGGCTAGTTCTCTGGGTTTGGGGCCAAATACGCATAATCTTTACTCTGTTTAATTGATGTGTGAACTCGTGAAATGGTGGTTGTATCCACACACTAGAAAGACACATTTATATGCGTGAATTTTGCATCCGATGACCCCTTTAAGAATGAAACAGTCACACCAGTTGTCGCATTTTCTGTCACCATTTGACAGGTAAAACCAATATGCAGTGTTTCCGGGACTGCCTAAAGCATGTGAATATGAGGCACGCTATTGGTTGTCAGATGACAGTATAACACTACATAGTTTCACACTGTATCCTACAAGTTTGGACCCACCGCAATGCAGGGTTAACACAGCAAAATCAGTGCTAACCTGTTTAAGCACAGTGTGTCCTTTCATTAACAATCAATAATTTACATTCACTTAACCATCCCCTTTTTAGTCTTTACTTTATTTTCTATTGATTTGATCATGGCATTGGCAACAGTTACTTATTAAAAAATAATCAAATGAGGTACAAGAGCAGACAGTCAAATATCCAGGTTTATGTAGTAGTTGTGCTTACTTTTCCCATTTAAAGAGCTGATATAGTTGCTTTGATCGCATTCTCCACAACAACCTCATCATCACTCAAAACCAGTTTGGGCAAATTGAAATCAGCACTAGTGCCGTGACTGACTACAAATGTGCCATTTACTGATTTGTATAATTCCCTAGTTACATAAAAGCAATTAATTCATAGTGAAACACTGTTATTACACACAAGTAATTTCAACATTACACAGTCATAAAGAAACTCAGACTGAATAAATAGCTGGATCACTGCATGTCCATTAATTTTGAAAAGTGTCAGTTATTATCCATGTCCTGGAGTTTTTTTTTTTTTTTTTTGTCATTGTCGAGAAACATGAGAACCTCTCGGTTACACTGTTTGTTTTTGTGGTTGGGGAGTTTGGATATCTACACTAAGGGACACTTCACTCCCTTAGCATAAGCATACACAAACTGTTGGCTGTTTAGACAGCTGTGGCGGACATGCAGATAATCCTGTCTTTCTCTACTGTCATCCACAATGAGTAGGATACACAATCAAAGACAAGTGATAATAGACACATGGCCACTGCACACTATTATTTCTTGTAAAACTGTAACAATGGAAGTGTTTATAATAGATGTGTGAAAACTGCTTTTAAGGGAGGAGTGTAACTTGTTGTTGTAAACCTATATGAATTTATGCTTAACACAAAAGAAGATATTTTGAAGAATATGGTTAACCAAACAGTATGGGAAAAATCTATGGAAGTCAATGGGGCCCATAACTGTTTGGTTTGCCAACATTTTTCAAAATACCTTTTTTAGTGTTCAGCAGAAGAAAGAAATTCATACAGGTTTAGAACAACTTGAGGGTATGAAAATTATGACAGAATTTTTCATTTTTGGATGAACTATCCCTTTAAATTGTTGTAGGCTAATTGACGTACCCCATCCATTTAAACCAAAAGGACGGCCGCTCAGTATATTATCGGAAATACAACGGTTTGACATGAGAGTTTGACGTTTCAACCCATAGACATGTGTGTGCGATTTTGGCACCATCAATAACGCGTGCTGGAAGTCACCTCCCATCCTTCCTTGACAACCGACACACAAATACAACACATTTACGGAAAAATACCGCAAATCATAAAACAGAAACTAATGTGATAACCAACCAACCGATGTGTTCTTCTTACCAGCACAGTTAAACAGTCAATATCTACTGAAGGTAATCCATAGTCGCCTTTCCAACAGAACAACTCCAAGGGAGCCGCCATATTTGAGTGACTTTTCACCTGGAAGTACTGCGCTCTGTGTTTTTATTTTTATTTTTTATTTTTATTTTATTTTATTTTTTTCTGCGCTCTGTTGACATTCTCTGTTACTACTGGCAACTGTCAGTGGTGTGGTAACCCAACCTTTTTTCCCCCCAGTATTTTTTTACAGTCTATGGTGGTACCCCATGTTTCTATTAAAATTGTGTACTTGTATGATGTCTTTTCAACCACTTATTAAAGTAAAAAACGCTAAAACACTCCTTGCTTATTACTATAAAGCGGCAAATTGACACTAATATTCAGACTTAATTATTTTCATCCAATTGTTGAAATATAAACATTGAACCAAATTGAATCAGCTTGCAAACATGAACTATTTATTTAAGAGATTGACATTACATGTTGTAATGTAAAATGTAATAGTATATTTTTAACACACTACATCATAGAGCGTCAAATAATTATTAGTAGTAGCTATTATTTATTTGTAGTTTTTAGTTTCCTGAATTTGAAAGCACATGGCTCATTAATATGCCCTGAAACACTGGATAAATTTTGAGTATAATTTTTTTTTAATGTGTGGTGTATTGACATTATCATTGGAGTATATAGGCTACAACATTAAACATTCCTATTTTAAATGTTTTTGAAAGAAGTATCTTATGCTCATCAAGCCTGTGTTTATTCGGTCAAAAATAAAGGGGAAAAACAGTAATATTGTAAAATATTATTACAATTAAAAATAATGATTTTCTATTTTAATATAGGCCACAATAATTTATTGCTGTGATGCAAACCTGAATTTTCAGCATCATTACTCCAGTCTTCATTGTCACATGACACTTCAGAAATGTTTCTAATATGCTGAAAAATATTAAAACATTAAAAATAGTAATGTTTCCAAAAAATCAGGGGTGCCTTCTGTTGATTGTGCTATAACCGTGGATGAAGAGCAGAGGGAGCCAAAGTTTAATTCAACCCAAAAGTTTCCTTAGCTGCGTCCCAATGTGCATACTGTGCCCTAAATAGTATTGACAATTACTAATGTCACATACTATTTAGGATGGATAGTATGCACATTGTGAGTGGGACGCAGCTTTTATCTCTTGTTCCAGTAGGAGGCGCTGTGGTTCTCTGTGGCAGAAGGGGATCACCTGCCCAACAAACATCACATTCACATTTTAATGGCATGCTAAATGGTCTCTTGGGTAAAAACTTGGTCAAAACTAAGAGAGAGTATACAATGCATGATTACATGTGTTTCACAGTTTATTCTGCAAGTTACACATCAAATCCATATTCTGGATAAAACAAAACAGTATTTATCTGAAAAATGCACAAAGTTTAGAAAAACATTCTAATATTGTAGTATATTTATTTGAACACTAGATGGAGTCAGAGCAATGCCTACCTGTGTTTAGATGGACAGGCTCCAGGTGTTGTCTGCATTTGTCTTTTGTGATCCAAAGATAACACATGGCACGTTTTTATCATTATTTTTTACAAAAATTAAATAAATAAAAACTCAAGAAATGTAATTTATGTTATTTTTATTAAACGAAGTTGTTCTTACATTCACAAGAGTGTGCTAGTTCCCTCTGTGATACCGCGCGTCATATCATATACAGTAGCTTCATATCAAAGCCCTGCAGAATCTCTTCCAAGACAAAGGTAGGAGTGCACTTAGTCTAGGACCTAGATGACCGACATGTTGATTAGTGTAAAAGTGCATTACACTGTACACACAGGACAAATTCATAATAAATCATACAAATATGTGCTGAATTCATAACCACACACATATGCAGCCCTAATTTTGTAAACATAGTCAGGTGTCTCTTAGTCATTGGATGTTAACCTAGTTTGTACCGGCAGAGGCACCAGTTTCATTCAACACACCCAATTTTATTTTATTTTTTCAAGGGAAAACCGCCTTTTTCTCTCTCTCCTCCCTATGTCCTGGTACTCATCTACAACCAAAAGTTGCACGTAGCTCACATTTAAGTTTCGGTGGAATTTCTCATTGGTTCTCCACATTGTTGGGCATGCCCTTTGCAACATCCCGTTGCTTTGTTCAGAAACGTCTCATCTATCATCATCAGGTTCACTCCTCCTCACAGTGCCTCCGCCCTTCCCGTAGCTGCTGTGCACTCGCTCGGCGCTCTCAGCCACGAGGTGTCCACGCGCCGCTTCTGGGCCCTGATTGGCCAGTGACGACATAAACACCGAATTTCGACCAATGGGAGCGCTGTGCATGCGCTGAGCCATGCAGTGCATTCCACTTCCACATGAACAGCTGAAGTGGTAAACAAGCCTAGTGAGTCACTGGCAGAAGTGTCTGAGTATAAAACCCTAGCCTAGCCCAGTGTGCTCAAAAGCTTCTATACTAACCATGCGAGCAATAAAGCACTAATTTGCTGCAATTAATTTCCTACCAAAATTTAATCCATTTGGACTGAATACTGGATGCACTTTTGAAGGACTAACGTTACTTAATATCTAGCTGATTTACCAACTTTAGTCGCTAAGAGACGCGTATCTTCCTTCTTTTTAGTTTGTATTAAATCACTATGGTGGCGATGACAAAAAGAGTCAAGGCCTTTGAGGTCGTTTTCAACGATCCATCCAAGACGTTTTACTGCAGTGGAGATAAAGTGGCTGGGAAGATCTTGGTTGAGGTTTCGGAGGTGACCAAGGTGATGGCCATGAGGGTCGTGGGAGTTGGATGCGCTAAAGTGGAGTACGCGAAAGGCAAACAGAGATGCCGTGAAGAAATTGACTATCTGAAGTATGAAGAGGTTGTCCACTTGGACGACCATACCGCAGGTGATTTAAAACGGTTTATTTTTTTTTTAATGTTAACTTTGCTCTGGTAGATGCATTTGCTGGGATGGTGCTGATGTTGGAATGTGGCAGTTCATTGTGAAATACTGGATATTCAAAAATAAGTCGTTAACACTTTGTCTTCATTTAGGTGATTGTACTTTTATTTTAAAGTACGTTCACTTATAGTGTACTTTCTTAACAAAGTACTGGGTAATGAACATGGAGTTAAGGTTAGGTTTAAGGGGTAGGCTCAGGGACATAGTAACTTAACTTACCTAGAATTACCCATGATTATTATAAGAAGTAACATTACATAGTATATACATGGAGAATAGGACTGTAAAATAAAGTGCTAACTTACCATTTAAGTGAAACATTTGATATAATGAACTTATTGTGTACAAGCATGTTTTACATTGTACTAATATTCTATAATTACACTTTTGACCCTTAAGCCACCCTTAAACCTAACTATACCACAATAATGTGTTAGCCATATGAAAGTGGTCCTAAATGTCATGTCAGATGCAAAACATTTAAACAATAGCTCCTAACTGAAAGCAAAGTAAGATGCATATTGAGAGGATTCCTTTGCTAAAGTTGGTATGTTTTGTCTAATTTGTTAAAGATCTCTTGTTGAAACTGTCCAAAACTAATATGGGTATCTTTGCTTCTTACAGACACAGATGGTTCTGTTGTTCTCCGTCCTGGCAACAAATATGAATACTCCTTTGGCTTTGAGCTTCCTCAACAAGGGTAAGCATTCTAATTGACATGCTCTAGGCATTCCATTCCATTGAAGACACATTTGCCTGTAAATTAATACAAATGTAATTTTCCCAACAGGCAACTGGTGTCTTCCTACAAGGGCAAGTTTGGGTTTGTTCAATACTTTGTGAAGGCTTTGATGGAAAGACCCTCTCAGCCCACCCTGGAGTGTAAGAAACACTTTGAAGTTGAAGAGCCATTGGATGTCAACACTCCAGACTTGCTGGTGAGTTCCTCATAGTAATATCTTTTATTAGACTGATATCAAAACAGATGAGCTTTAGGTCATAGATCATCACTTTTGGTTGGGCTTATCCAAGTTCTAGAGGCTGCTGTTCTGATTATTCACTTACAATAGTAGTACTTAGTCCATTTAGGAAAACATCCTTTATGGATTTAATAATTAGCCGTGTCCTCATGAAGCTGGCGTGCAAGTTAATCATATCTGTTTTTTCATCAATCACCAGTCCCCTACTGGAGGCATGAAGGAGAAGAAGGTCACCTGCATGTTCATCCCCGACGGCCAGGTTTCTCTGAACGCCAAGATTGACAGGCGTGGCTTCTGCGAGGGCGAAGAGATCTGCATTGATGCCAAATTTGAGAACACCTGCTCTCGCATCGTGGTACCAAAAGCGGCGATCATCGCCAAGCACACCTACCAGGCCAATAGCCGCACCAAAGTCTTCAGGCAAAAACTCTCCTCAGTGCGTGGCAACCATATAATCTCTGGCATGTGCGACGCCTGGCAGGGGAAGAGCATCCGTGTGCCTAAGATCAAGCCCTCCATCTTAGGCTGCAACATCATTCGAGTGGAATATGCGCTGATGGTGAGGTTTTTTTTTCTTTTTCTTTTTCTTTTTTTTCATATTGCAGTTACTGTAGTTGCATGATGTTGTTGTTTTTCATCTACAAAGTAGGCACTTATTGAAAGTTCTTTGTTCTCCGTTATCTACAGATTTATATGCACATCCCTGGCAGTGATAAGTTGATTCTGGAGTTGCCTCTGGTTATTGGGACCGTTCCTTACAATGGCTTTGGTAGCCGCACCAACAGTATGAGCAGCCAGGATGGTTCCGTCAGCACAGCGTCGGCGAGCTGGGTGTCCCTGCGAATGCCGTCATCCGCCCCACCAAGCTACTGTGACATTACACGCGACTGCAGCCTAGATCAACCTCTCACACCTCTATTGGATGACTATGATGGAGGAGACAGTCCCATCTTCATGAACGCACCCCAATTCCAGTTCCCCACACTCCCCACTTATTCTGAGGTGAGTGTAAAGTATATTCGCCTAAGGTGCGGTCACATTTACCTTTGCTTGGCGAAATTTCAATATGAATTTGCACATTTGGGAGTTTGACACGAGGGGGGAAAAGTTCTCCATGCAGATTTTGCTCATGGTTAAGTTGATCACATGGCAACGTGCTGACCAACCATCGAAATTTTACCAAAATAGCACCAATGTGATTGCATCTTTAGTGTTTACAATATGAATACCATTCGCTATTGAATATCAATATACAAACTGATCTAATTTTATGTTTTTCTGTCATTTAGGTGGAGGAGGAATTCAACGGAAACGCCCGCATGCTTCCTGTCTGCTGAACCGACCCAGCAGCTCTAGAACTGAACTGATGCCCATCATAAAAGGGTTTTTTTTCCCACTCTAAGCACTCCAGGCTTTCACCATGCAGATCAGATGTGGTTTGAGAAGTGTCGTATGGATGTATGAAAGTGAAGATGGAGCGGAGGATTTTGGGACCCGAGTGGCCCCTCTGCAGGATGAGCTAGTCGAAGTTCAGAGGAAAAAGGAGTGAAGTCCAAGCTCACTTATGCCTGCATTGCTGACAGCCATCTTATATAATGCATCACTCAAGTTAAACATGTTTCTGTCATACTTTTGATGCTGTTTCAGGGTTTGAAAGAGGGCGCACAGACTGTTTGGCGATGTGTATTTCATTATGTTTGAGCTGCTCTTTCATGATACAAGATTACTGCTGAGGTGCAAACTGATTGTGCCGCATTATAGCCATTTAAGCACACATAAACTTTCCCTATTGGTGTTCATGTACTTTTTAATAGTCCCCAACATCATTCAATAGCATTCAGCTTATTTTCGTTATCATTCCATTACAACCCAATGGTTTTGTTTTTTTGCGAGGATGAAATATTTCATTTGTAGAAACATTCTTCAATGCATTTGTTTTTTTGTTTCTTTTTATTTTGGTTGTGAGGTTAAGTCAATGTGCTAGGCAGAGATATATTATTCTAAGTTACTGAAAAGAAGAAAATGTAGTATATCAATATTTTCATCAAGGGAAAATCATGCAGTGTCAGTCTATAATATACCAGTGTTTTGTTTTTCATTTGAATGCACTTTTTATGGATGCAAGTTGCTGTATAACTACTCGCAGGGAGATTTCCTATGTTTTTCGTTTTGTTTTTCTCTTGTCTTCCATAATTGTTCGCTGAGGGATCAGGCATTGCAACACTCTGTACTGTAATGCGTACAAAACCTCGTCCTAAGAAAGGGCTCCACTGATGTTGTTTCTTCCACTGTGGACTTGAACATTAGGCCAAAAAAGAACTCAATACTTCAAGTGCCAAAATTAGGGTCTTTTTGGACTTCGAGCCCTGACCATGTTCATATGCGAGACCAGAACCTGCACTGTGTGTAGACATATCCTGAAGACATTTTGATCAACATTTTCACTTGTGGATATCTTCCTTAACTTCTCGTGTGTGTCTGTGTGTTGTGTAAGATGTGAAAGTGTAAGATGACTGTTACTGTTATTATAAATCGTGCAAAGTATCTTTTTTGTATCTAAATTAAAGTGTTTTTTTTGTATGAGCACTCGTTTTCAATAAAACTTTTAAGATGTTATACAAATTTCTGCATTCTTTTGTTCAGTTGAAGTATTCATAAATTAAAACCACAAACATTTTATTATAAAAGAGACATTTTATTAATCAATATCAGAGATCAATGCTTATTGTAACAGATGATTAAATAGCGACATTAATCACACCTCAAATCGTGTGACTTACTGAGTGGAAGTTTTATTTTAGCTCATCAAACGAGCAAAACAATCTCATATATAAGGTTTATCTAGAGACCCTTATGTCGAAACACGTAGGTGAGCTCTTGAATTGGGTCAGTAATTGACCATTGAAATATCTATTTGGTATTAGCATTGTGGTGGAGATTTATCACATGCAAAAAATGATAATTCTGCTGATTTACACGGTCTCTCAGATCAGCTGAACTTGGTTTACTGTCCGTCCCTCGTTTCCGGTTGTCTACTGTAGGAGGAAGGTCTTTCAGTGCTAATGCTCCTCAATTATGGAATTCGCTACCTCTTACACTACGCAATACCTCTTCTGTGGTTACTTTCAAGACCCAGTTAAAAACATATCTTTTTAACATGCATTTTGGATAATGTGATTATATGTATCCTATTTGACTGTAATATATGGGTGTTTAAATGTATTGCATGTACAATGTAAAGCAACCTTGAGCATTTGAAAGGCGCTATATAAATAAACTTCTTCTTCTGATAGAAAATCCATCCTTTCATTGTTTATTTTCAGGGTTGGCTAAAGAGAGATTTAAAGGCATAGTTCATCCAAAAATAAAACATATTGTCATTGTTTACTCACTCTCAAATTGTTCCAAACCTGTATAAATGTCTTTGTTCTGCTGTACACAAAAAGGAAGACGAAGCAGATCTCGGGCCCCATTGACTACCTACCATAGTATTTCTTTTCCTTTCTATGGTAGTCAATGGGGCCAGAGTTCTGTTTGGTTACCAACATTCTTCCAAATACCTTCCTTTGTGTTCAGTCGAGCAAAGAAATTTATACAGGTTTGAAACAACTTGAGGGTGAGTAAATGGTGACAGAATTAACATTTTTGGGTGAACTATCCCTTTAAATGTAGAAACAGGAGACCAAAAGTGAATTTTGAATCAATGCAAAGTAAATAGACATGGATGTTCATATTTGTTCAAGGCAAACACCGGGATCTGATCGACGACAGAAAACAAGGCTTATTCAATCAAACCAGGACTGTGGGATTCCGGGACCCTGGTACTGGTAAAACACATTCAAATTACCCATAATGTTGGTGTTTGTGATTATTGATTTGTATGTATAGTTTACATTCTCTTGCGAGAAAAATGGCAAAACACTCAACACTGTTGGTCTGAATTTAGATTTTTTTTTTTATTATTTGATCCCAAGTAGACACCCTGCACAATTTGTATCACATGAATCAGATCCAGCCTTCATATGTTGTTTTTCTTTGCTTGAGCAGTTTTTCTTACAGTCTTGCAGAGTTGGAGAGGAGTCAAGTCATTTACGTCATTTTTGTGCTGCTCTCTTTCTTGTGCGCATGAAACATTTGTTGAGACGTGCCCTGCTGCGGCAGAGTAATAAGAGATAAGGGCAAAACTGTTTATCTTGTCCTAAACACTTGTTGAATGAGCCCCTCTCTGTCCTCTCCTTCTTGTGCTTTCTGTTCATCTACCTCAGGCAAACCCTGTCATGGTTAATGCACTTGCCCAATCTGCAATCCCTCTGCCAACATGGCTGCTTTAATACAATGCTAAATCTAAATCTTCCTCTCTTATATCTGTATAAAATATGTGGTACAGCAGATTAATTCAGCCCATATTACACATACGCTGGTTTGACTGGTGAAATTTCTTCTAGACATGGTTAAACTGACAAATCCAGTGTTTCTTGTATTTTGGGACACTCTAGAATGCAAACATGTGTTCGTTTTTTTCCCCTCCAGATTGTGTAACTGACATTACTACATGCAAGGTTATTTCAGAGATGTTTATTTGTTCTTTTCTAAATTGCATAACATATTGTTGTATGTTGCAGATGCAGAACACCGCCTCATCAAGAACAAGTGGATGCAAGTTTTTTGGTTTGAAGTCCAAAAATGTCACAGATGTTAGTATTATTTTTAGGAGCTGGTGCTGTTGATGGAATGAAATAATAATAATAATAATAATAGTGTGGAAGTCACTGGGGCCCATTAACTTCTTGGTTGACATTCTTCAAAATATCTTCTTTTGTGTTGTAAAAAAAAAATGTATACAGGTTTAGAACAACTTGTGATTAAATGTTGACAGATTTTTCATTTTTGGGTGAACTATCCCTTTAAGTGCACTTAAAGAGAGTACACTTTCATGACTATGTTTCTTAACACACTTAAGTACACTAAAATAATCATTATGTGGGTCAGAAAGCACTCTAAAGTTCAGCTGATTTATCTGAATATTAATTTCAACTATAATACATTTTAAATTTTAATTTACACATGCATTAAGGATCTGAAAATATTACATCCAGTTCACACTCAAGCATATTATTTTAAAGTATTGTTTCTTTTTTTTAAAGCAGTTTTTCACAAGGGTATATGGGTCTGTGATCTTGATGCACCATGACCAGCCAGGTCTACAGATGTGCCTAAACAGTGAGGTATAAGTATCATCATAAGGATCATTGCTCATGCATAATGACCAGGTGACCAGGCAGAGCAGACAAGGCACGTCTTGTGTTCAATTATATGCTGGATGCCTTTCACATGCCTTTTGAGAAATGCTTATTTTCTAAAACTACACCTCTGAAACAGCCTCAGGTGCACTGAGGTACATGTGCTACGTGCTCAGTGGCCAACAAAGCCTACGTGAAAACTTTGAAGATTCACTGTTTCTACATATAGACCCAAATTCCTCATTTGGAAATGGATAATGGCTTCAAAATGAATAACGAATTCTACAGCATAATAAGAAAAAATATTCGGCAGACCCATTCAATCCTTGTGCCGTTTAGGGATAACAGCTGGGCCAAGGGATAGATAGCAAATTAAAGCCTACGCAAATCAAATCACTATGCAATGATGAGTGCGTGTAGTGATTACAAGATTCTACATGATCGTACATATTTCTACTTTATATGTTTATTTAAACCTTGTTTTAAACCTTGTACGATATGTTAGGCCAATATGTTTTTCGCTCTCTCTCGGAGACAGCACGCATTTATGTAGGCCTACTTTAGCCCATAATTTGTTCAGATTTTAATTTACATGCATAGTAAAATTTTCAATCACTGAATATTTCCTTTCAACTTGAATTTCTCTTAGCACTTTTTTATATAATCCTCTCTTATCTCCTTATTTGAGGTTGTGGGTGACTGTCCTGACATAAATCTGTTCCTCTGGCAATTAAAAATTCCTTTTATTTAACATTTAGTAGTCTATATTGTTTTATTTAGAAGATAATACATTTCAATACATTTTATAGGCTAATTATAATAAAGAAAATTATGTTATGAGCTGGAATATTTGTTAAATGAAAACTATATGAAGGGAACAGAATTACATTTAAAATGTAATTTTCTGCTGCAATTTCACAAACAGATGGAGAAAAATATACAATATAAACATATAAAAAGATTTAAATATAAGATAATAAAGATAGTAATATAAATATAAAGAAAAAATTACAGATTCTCAATTTATAATGTGGCTGTGAGCTAGGCTAGGCCTAACACACGTTCTCTCCGCATGTCTTTTATGTGTTTGCTAGAGGTTGAATTCAAATAAAATACTGTCAAACTGCCCATATTACTTCTGTCTACTTCATAAATAGTATGAAAATTATGGAAATATACGGTTCAGATCACTCAAACCATATGTGGAAATGAAAGAGTCCTTAAATGGTCACCAATGGAGTCTGGATGTAATCTATTGGAAAAGTTTGGTACTGCGCCCCAAACAAAAAAAATCTAGAGTCTTGAAAGTGTACTCTCTTTAAGTACACTTGAGTGGCCTTTTATTTCATTCATATTATATTATCTGCAGCCAGGTATAGTTCAAAATATACTTTGATGATTTGAAGTACAAGTTCACATTTAACACAATTAAGCACAGCAGGGTGTGGGGGTTCACTTTTGATGTAGATTTGCACCTATTGTCGAAAAGCAAACATATCAATTGTTTCATGATTGAAAATAGTTCAGTGGGAATATTTAGACAGACAGGTCAGACATTCTTGACCTTTGACTTCATGAAAATAAATTCTTGACCTCTGGGAGGAAACAAGCCTTTTCTTGCCTTTTAAACTTCACAAATAAGATGTCAATGACCGTAAGTTTTTCAGAATCTTTTAAACAATGTGAAAGTTCATAAACTGGTGATAAGAAATCTCTTCCTCTGCTCTTTTCTCAAACCAGCATTTTCACCTCTAAAAATGTAAATAAAAGCCGCTTATACTTTTTAAAACTATACATTTTTATAGATTATCATTATCTTCAACACCAGATCAGCACATTAACCTGAATAAAATTGCCTTAAATAAAATTGTAGAGCCCATGAGACAGTTTCAATTCAGGATTACTGGTGTGCTTACTATTATTAGTTTCACACTGCCTGAAGCATACAGTTCGACCAGACATGTCAAATAGCACTCAATCTCTAGTATTCAGCCAGAGGTTATAGATTTTGCTATACTTGAGAAATGTCACTTGTAACTCACTTGGGCTTAACCTATATATAATAAACTAGATTTATTTTTAAATAAAATTTTGGGTCAAATATGGACAAACCCAGCTGTTGGGTTACATTTATCAATTGCATTTTTTAATCCAACATTTGGGTTTGTCCATATTTGACCCAAAATTGGGTTAAAACAACCCATCATTTTATAGAGAGCACCCATGTCTTTCTATTCTTTGGCCAGCTAGTATTATTAGCTCTCTCTTGATTGGTTAGCACATGCATGGGTAAATGTTCTGTATAGTCAGGGGTACAGGGGTAAATATGTTTCCACATGGAGGGACCTTCTCTTGTGTCATTGTCAATTCTTGGAAATGCAGCTCTGGGTTGCAGACAGTGTGTGATGATTTGTTATGGCCAAACTGGACAGGGTATTTTCACTAACTTGACTATGACTGTCAAATACGCTGGAGATTTAGGGGAATATCTTTGATGTAACCTAACTAATCAGCTTAAATGTTTTGTACACACATAGTCTCTTCTCCATTCTTTCTCTTTTCTAACTAGCATTGTTGCTCCATCCATTTCCCATCATGGAAATGCTATTCATGGAGTCATTAAGCCAAACTGAGAATGGAAAATTAGTTCTGCCCTTCTTCGAAACTTCAGGGCGAGCACATAAACAGGGCGAGCACATAAATGACACACACACACACACACACACACACACACACACACACACACACGCACACGCGCGCACACAGACACACACACACACGCACACGCACACACACGCACACACACGCACACTTAGCTTATTGACCAAAAAAAAGTCCTCCTTGAGGTCTTATCAGTTAACTACAGGCATGAGAGATACCTCAAATCAGGCAACTTTTTGAGAAGACGTTTAGGTGATTGGACTTTTGTGAAGGGACAAAGGAAGGGACTCTGTTGATTGATTATTAACCACCCAAAACATCCAAGCAACGTACCTAAAACATTTTAAAAAACGTAAGTGCATAGAAATGACTTGGAAAGCACCAAAGACGATGCCAGTGCATTGAGTTTTGCATGCGCAATCACCACACTACTAATAATCATCATAAAGTCATCAATTTATGATTACATTTTAACAGTTCTCAAAATATGACCGCCTTAGTGTGAAGAAAATAATCTAAAGAATAGTCTAAAGTTTTTCAACTGGAAAACCTTTTGTACAATTGAAAGTTTCCATGGATTTTAAAGATTCTTCATGGAACCATCAATGGCAATAAAGTACCTTTATTTTGAATGGTGTATATTACTCCAGTCAGTCCATCATAAGAAACACGAGCTTGCTGTATGACATAACTGCCAGCTGCTTCTAAAAACAGGAAGTCACATGTGACAGCCTCAAAAACTGCTCTCTTCCGTTCACCTTTACCCTCATTCTTACTGCTTCTTAGCCAATCATTACAGTTTTTCTCGATTGCTTAAACACATTTGCCCACTCTGACATCACATTTTCAAAACAGTTAACACATAGGATAAAACTAAAGCTCAATGGCCAAAATGACTAATTTTGTTAGCAAAATGCTCTAACACTCACAAAACATTAAAAACATGTAACATAAGCAAATATTTCCATCAAAAAACACAACTTGTGGTCAAATTAATTTATTCTTTCAATCAATCATTACACAATGGACAACAAAATACAAAATACAGCCATCAATATGAAATGATACTTTACAAACTCAAATGGATACTGGAAAAGAAAAGCTACCAAATGAAACTTATGGGTGGAAATACCTTTAAAAAAAATAAGTATATATACACTGTAAAGAGATTGCTGTAAATTTTACAGTAACTTACTGGCAGCTGGATGCCAGTAATTTACTGTAAAATGTTTTACAGTATTATTACTGTATTTTCACTTACAGTACACTGTACCTTTACTGTACTTTCAATTACAGTATCTTTACTGTATTTTCAATTACAGTATACTGTACCTTTACTGTATTTTCAATTACAGTATACTGTACCTTTACTGTATTTTCAATTACAGTATACTGTATCTTTACTGTATTTTCAATTACAGTATACTGTACCATTTACTGTATTTTGTCTGTTACCGTATTGTCATTTACAGTATTAGTATTGAGTTTTTTTTGTTTTTTTACATGTTTACCCCACCCCCAAAAATTACAACAACTCATGAACATTTGTCCTTAAAATATTATTTTTAATTGTTGAACATTTTGTTTTTAGAAGTACAAATTACAAATCTTGACCTCAATAGCTGAAAAAAAAAAAAAGGCAAAAATCACCAAAGTCCATAGAACTAATCTCCTGGGGACCATTTGTATCTGTAGCATGGCAAAAACGTGCGTACACGCACTGAAAACCAAAACAGGCCTTAAAATAATAAAATACCATAAAAGTCAGTTTGTGTTGTTACATTTCAGTAATTTTGCCAGTCAAAGTTGACAAGCTCTCTGATGAGAAACACTGAGGAGGTTCAGGCTGATGCTTTTTTTGTGTGTGGATCTTTCCAGATTTCCATCTGCTCTGTGCCTTTAGTGTTTGGTGCCATCAGAGTTGATTCTGAGAATGAACCTGCAAGCACAAAGGGGAAAAAAATACATTAATTTTGAGATCGGTGTTGTCAGAATTTGCCCTAACTCTCAAACTTAATGATGCATGTTATGTTGATAAAAGCAAAACATCTGATTCTGAATGCACCTACAGAGATGGTACATAATTACCTCATAATCTATTACATTCAAATCATTTAAGCTTCATTCTTTCACAATACATTCCTGTGTAGCTTCAACAGTAGAGAAAGATGCAAGAATGCTGAAACAATGAGTTTTATTTCCAGGGAATGGATAACTTAAAGGAGAACTCTGGTCAATTTTAACATTGAGCTCATTTTTTGTACATTTGGAGTGCTTTCAGTACAGAGAACAACGACAAAAATCAGTGTTTTCTACACCGTGTTATCCTTTTTTTAAAATTCGCACCCTGTTGACTTAAGGCGAGACACGGCAGGCAAAAACATCGTTTTTTTTTCACTGGTCAATTTTGAGATTTTGGGCTATTTGTCTTCAATAACATGTCTTCTTTCAGACTTGAGGTGAAAAAAATTCCAAAATACACATTTAGGTGTTTATTTTACTACACTTTGTCCATTTGCGTCTGTAGATTTCTCCTAAATTCAACAAAAAGTTGTCGTTATATATCAACATGCTGCTCTGCGATCGCTATCTGCACCCTGTCATCACACACACCGTTGGAAAGCTCTCTTTCTCCTGTTCAACGCTGTTGGATCCAAATATGGTCATTTCCTTTTTATCAGCAACCAATCGTGAAAGTAAAATGGGCATTTAACTCTAAAACCGAAATCTCATTGGCTGGTGTCAATTTCTGACAACGTGATTGGTTCAGATGCATCACGTGACGCGCTCTGACATTTAGATGTGTGTTTTTGACTCTTTTTCTGTTCATTTGAAGGCCATAAATGCTGTGTTATAAGTTGTAATGTGATTTAGTTGGTTTGTATTGTTGGTGCTGATGATTTGATAAGATATTGTGTCTGTAAATTGTTTCCACTAAAAAAAGTATTCATTTTTACATTACAAATCTTTAAATGCTGTTTTCTCAAAATGAGTATTTTGTCATTCTCCAGTAGAAACTTCTCAGCCTGTGTAGCACATATGTACACCAAACTTTCCAGTTATACACTTAGCAGTATTCTGAAGATATTTTCAGAGGGATTTGTTTATAAATAATTTCTGGCCTGATTTATGTGACTTTTTAATAAAAAAAATATGGCGAGAATTGATTTTTTAAGGCTATGGACAGTATATTTTGATTTCCTAGGTAATGAAAGCATATATCCTGAAATCCCTCTGAAATTCTTTTTTCATCTTGTGTGTGAACAAAATGAAAAAATAATTTTGCACCTGGCTTTATCATATGGTCAGATCTATCTACCGAAAATATATGCAAAATTGTGCATATTTAACGAGATAATGCCTAATTTGCATACTTAAACATACAAATTTCAAAAACTTGTAATACATTTTTTTAATATACTTGCATAAGTAATCAACTGAGAAAGTTTCATGATGATATCTATTATTTAAAAAAAATACCCTATTCACCTATAGTGTCTCGCCTTAAACGGGGCAAGTTCTAAACCTGCTTTTAGTCTCTTAACATCCTTGATGTGTCATTACAAGTGCACAGCCATGTGAGTGGTGTTATTAAGAGTGACCACGGTCAATCTGACTGCAGTAGATGTGAAAGATATGAATAAAAATGATGTTTATTCAGCCAGCTCACATACCTGTGTTTTCTTCCTGTTTTCGATCGAAGTCGACAGTAGTCTATTGTCGAGTTCGCGCGTGCGCGATCATTGGTAACTTGTAATGACACATCAAGGATGTTAAGAGGCTAAAAGCAGGTTTAGAACTTGCCCCGTTTAAGTCAACGGGGTGCGAATTTTAAAAAGAGGATAACACGGTGTAGGCAACAACACCGATTTTTGTCGTTGTTCTCTGTACTGACAGCACTCCCAGCATCAAAATGTCTGGTTGTTGCGTTTACGGTTTCACTAATCGATATTCCACCATGGGACTTAAGTTTTATAGGATTCCGACAGGATCACGGCCGTTTCAGAAGAACCGGCGGCGCCTGTGGCTGCAGGCGATTAAACGTGTTGATTGGAGCGAGGACATAATAAAAAAATGCTCGCGTCTGCAGCGCCCACTTTATATGGGCTGATTCTCGCCATACTTCCGTTGCCAATTTGCGCACGCATACGTTGCCACGTCATCAATGTGTACAAACAGTAAAAGGGTCTATTCACAATGAGTGCAAATAGCAATGCAGATTAAGACTAGGCGATTTGCTAGGCAGATGTTGACTTGGGACTTGGGACGGACACTGCTACTTGGTCACAGAGATATCACGCAACACCTGAAATCCCCCAACTTCCGTCAACATACCGGCATGAATATTAGCTGGCTATTTTTCCTACAGTAGACATAGTGAATGGCGATAAACATGGCTGATTTTGTGAGAGACGAAGAGGGTGACTTCTCAACAGCCAAGATCCAGAACCATAACTCTACGAACCAGAGTTTTCAGAAGAGGGGCTGCGTGCTTTGGAAATAAGACAGACAAAAGGAGGAGGTTGCGATTGTTCAACAGCCTGAGGGCGTGAGGATGAGAGCCGACACTAACTGGTGGTGTGAGTGTAGGAATATGCCAGCCTATGCCGACTGAAATAGAGTATCTGTGCTGTGGCGAGTGGGACAAGGTACTGCCATCGATGACCAGGCTCAACGTGTCAGATCAAGATGAGGTGCCCGCAGTTGTGTCTCAGCTACCGAGGACTTCTCTGCATTGATCCATCCTATAGTCTTCGACTTTTTTGAGAACTCATCTTCTTTGTCTCTCACAAAATCCGCCATATTCATCGCCATTCACTATATCTACTGTAGGAAAAATAGTTAACTAATATTCACACCAATATGTTGACGGAAGTTGGGGGATTTCAGTGTTTGCGTCATATCTCTGCGCCCAAGTAGCAGTGGTTCACCTGTGATTCACCGCAATATAGTCCCAAGTCAATATCTGTCTAGGAAATCGCCTAGTCTTAAAGGAACACGCCTTTTTGGGACTTTAGCTTATTCACCGTATCCCCCAGAGTTAGATAAGTCTATACATACCTTTTTCATCTCTGTGCGTGCCGTAACTGTCTGACGCACCCACCGCTAGCCTAGCTTAGCACAAATACTGGATGTAAACGGCTCCAGCTAGCATACTGCTCCCAATAAGTGACAAAATAATGTCAGCCTTTTCCTATTTACATGTTGTGATTTGTATAGTCACAGAGTGTACAAATAATAAGGTCACATGAGACACAGCCATATTTTAACCATATAAATACTGGGAACTATATTCTCAGAGGGCGAAGCACTGCTACTTCTGTGGAGTGATTTGCTCGCAGCACTTGAGAAGCCCTGTAGTGAGGAGCAGAGAGTTTGCTCAGAGCTGCGGTAATCACTCCACAGAAGTAGCAGTGCTTCGCCTTCTGAGAATATAGTTCCCAGTATTTATATGGTTAAAAGATGGCAGTGTCTCACATGACCTTATTATTTGTACACGCTGTGACTATACAAATCACAACATGTAAATAGGAAAATGTGGGTGTTATTTTGTCACTTATTGGGATTAGTATGCTAGCTGGAGCTATTTACATCCAGTCTTTGGTCTAAGCTACTGTAGGCTAGTGGTGGGTGCGTCAGAGAGTTACGGCACGCACGGAGATGAAAAAAGTTATGTATGTATCTCACTCTGGGGGATACGGTGAAAAAGCTCCCCAAAAGTCGGGAGCGGACATGCTATCCAGACATGCTATCCGGCGGCGCTGCCAAACGCGAATAGAGCGTAAAATTCTCGTCTACCACGTCTAGTTGGACGCTTGAACATTTAGAATCCAATCGCGTGTCCAAAGCTAAGTTGACACGCGTAAAAAGCAAGTGTTTGAAGCGAAATTGACGCGCGTCAGAGGAGAAATCCGCTTCTTGTGGGAGGGGCAAGTGCTAGACGGTTGTCTGTTTGCAAGATGGCTGATGTTGATTGACCTCTAGAGGTGCATAATTGCGTCTTTACATTGACTTAACATTTAAATCACTCGCACCAGACGTTCTATTCGCGTTTGATGTGAACGCACCTTAAGACAATGCATGCACTGAGACAAAAATACATTTGCCCACTTATCTAAATATAGAGGAGACAGTGAAAAAACCCTATTTCAAAAAACGGTAGGGTGTTCCTTTAAACTTAAATACAATGTAATTCCTTTGGATAAAAGTGTCTGCCAAATGCATGAATGTAAATGTAATGTAAAAAATATATATATTTTGGGTTACCTAATTCTGCATTCGACAAAATGGACAGTTAATGCTGAAGAAGAGTCTGTTAGCTGTAGTAGCTGGATGATGATTCTTCATAGTCAGCATCCATGTTTTTGCTTAGAGAACAGACTCTCCTGAAACAGACAAAGTCACAGCAGCCTTTTAGTGTTATTATAGTTCACAGAAATAAAATACAATGACAAAACGTATTACTAACAACAACGACATGAGGGGTAAAGATGATGTAAGATATGATGTTGTATGGTGTTTTATAGTTTTTTTAATAAATTAAACAACATTTAAAATATTAGTTAGCAAAATTTTGCTATATTGATAATGGTATATTGCTAACCCTTTCCTCCTCCTCCTCCTCCTCCTCCTCCTCCTCAAACGTCAACCTGTTCTGTATATTAGTGGAGAGCGTCCGCAGTGATGTACAGTCCGGAGGGAATGGCTTCTGCAAATTCAAAATAAAGAACAGAAACTGATGAATGATTATTTAAAAGCACTTTAACTCTGCTGCCTGGTAAACCCGTTTTCTCCCCTTCCGTTGGTTTCATCGGGAGTTACATTATGTTTGCCTGCTAAACTAACGCATAATTCTGCTAATTTAGTTGATGTCATCTTACCCACCTGTAGATGTCATCACCATTAGGACGGCAATCACAAGAAAAGACTCCAAAACACACCTCCGACATTGCAGACATGATTCAGGCCACAAACTTGAAAATAAAACAAAAGATGTAATTAACAATGGTGTCGCTTAAACGGTTAGTTTACTTAAAAAATTAAAATGATATCCATTTACCATTTACTCAGCCTCAACTTGTTCATAACCTGTATTAATTTATTTCTTGTGCTGTGTACCTAAGAAGATATTTTAAAAAAAACATGAGTAACCAAACAAGTTTCTGGTCCCCATTGACATCCATAGTATTTTTATTTATTTATTATAGAAGTCAATGGGGACCAGCAAACTGTTCCATTACCATCATTCTTCAAAATATCTTCTTTTATGTTCAGAAGAAAGAACTTCATGCAGGTTTAGAACAACTTGTGGGCAAGTCAATTATGACAGAATTTCTTTTTGAGGTGCACTATTCCTTTTAACTTATTTTTTCACTTTAGCTCACTGTTAACGTTGTTACATCTCCCTAACTAGCTAAGTTGTGATAAATAGGGGACGGAAGTTCACGGAACATACATATGTTATTATTATTCTCTGTTTACTTCGGCTTATTTAAGTGAAGTTAACCTACCAGTTGATGTTATGACGGCAATGAAAAGGCTCCAACACACACCTCCATCGTTGCAGACTGCAGACATTATACAGATCACAAACCTGAAAATAAATCAAAGCATATACGTGAAAATCTTGTTTAAAAACCTCACTTAAACAAGGGTTTCGTCTATCTCACTTTACCTCAGTATTTCACCACGACACGTTAGTTCGTTGCGGTTAACGTTAGCCTAACCGACGACTCCGCCTAGCGAGCTTACGTTAAAGAGGCAGAGATATGTACAAACGTTATTGTTATCGTTTTAACTAAAGAATATTTCGGATAATATAGGTGAACTTATTAGCTTACTTACCAGTTAATATTATCACCGTGACGGAGATCCGGCCGACTGTCAGGGAAAAAAAAGGCACCAAAACCATTCCGACGAAAACAAAAAGACAAATCATGTTAGTTTGCTGTTAACATAAATGAAAACATTTGCAAATTTTTGTTTTACATAAAATATAAATAATGTACTAACCTTTTTGGAGTTACCGGTAGGCTACATCTTTTGTCCAGATTAACGGCCACTTCAACCAATACAGTCAAAAAAATTCAAAAGAAATCTCTCTTGCCATTGGTCAGTTTTACGCGGGCTAGTTCACTACTGTAAATTGATTTACAGTAGAGAAGAATTACAGCAGTGCCCATATATTTTCCCATAATCCTTTGCGGTTTACAGTAACATACTGTATAAACATTTTACAGTATCTTACAGTACATATTACAGTAAAATACTGTTCAAATTACAGAAATCAGTTACAGTGTATATATATATATATATATATATATATATATATATATATATATATATATATATATATATATATATATATAGATTCTATAAAGTAAAAGCAAAAAGCATGTCAAAATTTACATTACTATATGACAGTCACATAACTGGGATTGATAAAAGATCTGCATTACTGTATACACAGTTTGTTCTGCTAACAGGGCAATACAGTAAAGCTGAAATAGTTGTATACATTACAGTAACACTGTGAATTACCTGTTCATTCTGAAAAAGCCTGACAATAGATGCCACAGTGCTCCGACTCAGAATGGGCTGGACCCTTTGTCCAGCCTCTCTAAAGGACAAGCTATGATTGATGACATGGTCAATAATTGTTTTTCATTTGAAAATTTCATGTTTTCAAATTTCATTTGAAACGTCAGCTCGATTTTGTCCTCTTGCTGCTGCAGCTCCTCCACCACGCATACAAACTCCTCTTCCTCTGGCCCCTCTGCCATGGCCTCTTACTCTTGCTCCTCTTCCTCAAAATCCTCTTCCTCTGGCCCCTCTGCCATGGCCTCTTACTCCTCTTGCTCCTCTTCCTCCTCCTCCTCCCTTCCTCTGGCCCCTCTGCCATGGCCTCTTACTCCTCTTGCTCCTCTTCCTCCCTTTCTCTGGCCCCTCTGCCATGGCCTCTTCCTCTCCTTCCGTGCCTATGGCCTCTTTGATCCATGCTTGCAAATAGCAACACAGAGGTGGCATCTTTTATAGATGGATGAGGACCGATTGCTGATTGAAGAGTTGTGCAAATGAGTTTCACACAACTGCATAGAGATTTATAATTATGCAAGTACTTTCTATCAGCTGTTTATAGATGTTTTCCTTTTGTTCAACACAGTGAATCCAATAGAGTTTGGGGTCTTTCAATGAGATCTGTGGTAACTGTTTTGAAAAAGGGTGTGAAAAATGTGTGAAACAAATGAAAAAGTGTTAAAGCATTTGCAAGAGAAGACTTCTGCTGTGCTAATAATACGATGATGAAGATCAAACGGATCCCAGTTTCATTTAGCGAGCCTTAGCAAATGAGAAAAACTGTAATCTGCCATTCATGAGTGGGAAAATCACTTGACCTTCATTCTTTTCTGCCTTATACTGTAAATACACAACCTCTTCAACAGTTTCACTCAAAGGACTTCCCATAATTTAAATATATATAACTAATGATGCATGTTCACTGTTTATTTATCATCAGATGCTCAGACTTTTTAGCGCTAAACGTCAGACCTATGCGCCTGTTTGAACATGTTCCATTAGAGAGCTCAAAAAAAAATTGTGCAACAAACGAAACGACTCATGAGTTCTGTCAGCTGTCACTCAGGACAACTCAGACGTCTATCTGATACACCAGGGGTACAATGCTTGTTTGGTTTTCTTGCATAGCCAGCCATGCAAGCCAGTCTGGGAATAGTACAAGAGCTATTTATAGACTGTATTGATCTTTATAGACTTAGTAAACTGCCTGCACACTTGTCTGTTCAAAACAAACAAACAATGATGTTAGTATTAAAGTGCAATTATGTTCACATTATGATATTAAGTTCATAATTTTATTTTTGGAGTCTGAACACATTTGCATGATTTTAAAACCCATTATTTATCTATACTGTACATTACTGCAGCACCACTTTTCACCCTCTGTTTTAGCTTCTTTTCTCTTTATTTCCCACCTTTCCAAAAAGAATGGTCAGCCAGCCCAGTCTGTTGTCCGTTGGTCAATTGGTTAACCACTTGCTTGGCTCAGAAATGTGCGGCTTCTTACTGTAATAGTGTTTTAGCTCCCAAATGTGTAACATGGTGACATAGCTATAGTCACGGAAATAATGGAGGAACAAACGAGATGTTTCAGGCAAGTGTTTTCTGTTGGGGAGATGAAGTCCTTTTGACGTAGACTTTGAAGATAGTTTACAAGCACAAACAGCTATTACACACTAAAAGAAAGGTAAGGTAAAATAATAAAAAGCATAATCATTGCCCTTTAACATCCCTTTAAGTGTTTTATTATTATTATTATTATTATTATTATCTGAATATCAGGCAATTGTTCCTATTTCTAAATTTTCTTTTTTTTTTTAAGTAAAGTATCATGGTTTCTCATCTGTTTTTTGTACTAGACTAACAGTGCTGAGGTGAGCGGATGTGATCACATACAGTCTTGAAAGGCCTGTGAGGGGTCTATTTTTGCTAAAAAACAAAACATAAGTGGCATAATTTTTTTTTTTTTAAGTTTTAGATGTGGAGGCAGGTGCTGAGCGGTGGGGACATTGCAAGGTTGACATTTCTGTCTTGATGTCATATTATGTAAGCTTGGCATCAAGCCATGTGGAACAAAGGTGATTCTCCATTGTCCTGTAATGGAAACTCATCTCATATTCCTTTTCGGTAATGGAATGCAGGCTGTTAATTTTCCTCTGCTTGTTTGTAGCTCCTCATCATAGCATGCTTTATTGGGTGCTAAATTAGCTGTATACAAGCATGTGATGCACATCATTTGAGAAACAAAGAATGCTGACCTTGTTATGTGAATACATTCTACCAGATAGGGAACAGCACATTCTAGTTTTATGGCAGGGCCCTCTCTTACTTCAACAGTGGAGAAAGGTTTGCTACATTTTGATTGGATACTTGGCAGTCATCAGATAAGGATGTTAGGACAACTGACAGACACCTCAAGCACGGGAAGGACAGGACTTCTCATTAGTCCACAGACAGTTTCTACCCTGCACCCATCATGAGACTAATCCCTAAGATTGAAGATAACTGTATAAAAATTCTTTAGGACTTTTTGGAGCAACGGCAGAAACAAAGGGAGGCAACAATGATCCATCCAATCCATTCCAAACTATGTTTGGAAACCGAAAAACTGATGTAAACTACACACATCCATTTCATACTTATTTAGAGGAACAGTGACAGCTATTTGTAGTGCAACATCTTACACAAATTTAGCTTTTCATGGTCAAATGAATGAATGCATGAGAGTTCAATCTTTTTCCATCTTTTTTGGACTCTATTTGTTTAGAATATTGCTAAAGGATTGGAAAGTGAGAAATGCATTGGTAAAACTTAAAAAAGGTGCTTTAGATTGTGCAAATGAGTTCCACGGGGGAAAGAAGCTGTACGGTCCACCCAATCTGCACAACGACAGTTTGCGATAAGCAGGTGAAGGATTACTTTACATTCGGTCATTTCTGTAGTTTAATTCCAATTTACTTTTTATCTTAGGCCCCATCCACACTACTGCGTTTTAGTTTAGAAACGGAGAATTAAAACGAATACGATCTCCGTCCACACCAGCATTTTAGCTGCGATCTCCGTCCACATTAAAACGACTGAAAACGCGGATCACGTGGCCATTCACCTACACTGGGCATGCGCGTGCCGGTGTAAACACAACACAACTTCATTGATAAAATTATCGCACCATGCGCTGGTTCTTCCCGGCTTAACACAAAACCGACGCTCCATGCACGGTCGATACCGCCGCTGCACACGGCATGGGAATTGTCACACACTGTAAAAAACAATAAGTATAATTTACTTAATTTTTTTAAGGCAAGTTTTTGCACTGATATTTTTTGAGTAAATTTCACTCATAGAATTAAGTGAAAGTAACATAAGAAATTAAGTAATATTTACTTAGCTGATTAGGCTAAAGGTTGAGCAATATCTATCGAATTAAAGTTTTCTTTGTACATTTATGTGATTTACTTTAAAACATCTAAGTAATCAATACTTTAGATATAGTGTGTGTGTGTCACTGTTTCTTCATTTCAGTAATTAAGTGTGAACGCAGAGACCTCAATACTTGGTAGACAATACACAATGACGGTAACATTTGATGGATCGTTTTTGTGTTTGAATGTGTCATTTTAAGTAGAAACTGAACTAACTTTTTTAATGTAAATTACATTGTTTTTTTCTGTAGTATTTACTTCACCACAAAATCATTTTTATCAGTGCAGATCGCTGGAATAATAGCTTGCCTCCGGCGCATGTAGGCAGTTAATGTTACAGCATCAGGGAAGGATACGCCATGACTGATGACACCCAATCAGAGAGCCGAGCGCGAGCGTCTGCGTCATCGTTTCTAGAGTCCTCCGTTTTGACCTGTCTTCACCAAAACGCCCTCCGGAGATTCAAAACGCAAAACGGGTCTGCAGCGTTTTTAAACTTCTTCGTTTGAGGTCTTCGTTTTTGCCGTTTTAATCTGGACGAGAGGTGCAAACGTAGCAAAATGTCTCCGTTTCTATTAAACGAAAACGTAGTAGTGTGGATGGGGCCTTACTCCCTTTTATCGTGACCTTGAATGTAGTTTGGAATGCCAATTAGTTATTGGTCATTTATATGATAATTTATCTACACATTTGATTATTCTATTTAACTCTTTACTTGTATTTTACTTGTTCATTCAGATACCAATGTCGCTATAGGGTCTTTGAGGTGGCCCCCCACAATCACAAACTCGCGAGTCTTGGTCACTGGACAGATGTAATTGATTATATTATTTAGAGACCTGCTCACATGCTTACTCTCTCTAAAAGTATTTTGTTTAGTTTCCATAGATCTGTATACACTTGAATTAAAGCAACACTATTTTTTCAATTCAATTCAAGTTTATTTGTATAGCGCTTTTCACAATACACATTGTCTCAAAGCAGCTTTACAGAAAGTGCATTTCAGAAATGTACAAAGAAAAATACAGTTAGTTAATCATGTATAAATTTAGGCATAACATATCGCCGGTGTTTAGTCGTCTCTTCACAGGCGTCGAGTCGTCTCTCCACAGGCGTTTAGTCGTCTCTCCACAGGTGTTGGGGCATCTGAAGTCTTCGTGAGAGGCTGGATACAAACTGGAGCTGACGAACGCTATTTACCTCGGGACTAGCGTCCCGAGATAACAGCAGAAAGACAGATGGGAAATAATTAGCATAGCTGATGTTCATAATATTAATGCATTCGAACTGATTTAGAAGTAGTATAAAAGGTAAGCATTAAGTGAATGCTTGGTTAAAGAGATGCGTCTTTAATCTAGTTTTAAACTGGGACAGCGAGTCTGAGTCTCGAACAATATCAGGAAGGCTATTCCAGAGTTTAGGAGATAAATGTGAGAACGCCCTCCCTCCTTTAGTAGACTTAGATATCCTAGGAACGACCAGAAGCCTCGAATTTTGTGATCTTAAAGAGCGCGATGGATTGTAGGGCGATAGAAGGTCTGTTAAATACACAGGAAGCTAAACCATTTAGAGCTTTATAAGTCAATAGTAATACTTTGTAATTGATACGGAACTTAATAGGTAACCAGTGTAGAGATGATAAAATTGGTGTTATATGATCATATTTTCTTGATCTAGTAAGAACTCTAGCGGCTGCATTTTGCACTAACTGTAGCTTGTTTATTGAGGATACAGGACAACCAGCTAATAAAGCATTACAGTAATCTAGTCTCGAGGTCATGAATGCATGAACTAACTTTTCTGCATCTGAAACAGATAGCATGTTACGTAGCTTAGCAATGTTTCTAAGGTGGAAAAAGGCTGTTCTTGTAACATATGAGATATGATTTTCGAAAGTCAAGTTGCGGTCTAGTATAACACCCAGGTCTTTTACTGTAGTGGATAAAGTAACAGGACATCCTTCTAAATTAAAGTTGTATTGTAAGGGATTTTGTGGGTAGTTTTTTGGACCAATAAGTAATACCTCCGTTTTATCTGAATTTAATAGCAGGAAATTACACGTCATCCAGCATTTTATATCTTTTAGACACTCTGTCAAGTTAGATAAGTTAGTGTTTTCATCTGGTCGTGATGAGATATATAATTGAGTGTCATCAGCATAACAGTGAAAACTAATTCCATGTTTTCTTATAATATTACCAAGTGGCATCATATATATTGAGAATAGCAGAGGGCCTAGGACAGATCCTTGCGGCACTCCATAGTCTACTGATGTTATCTTTGATTTTTCCCCATTTAAACAGACGAAATGGTAACGGTCTGATAAGTACGATCTAAACCAGCTTAATGCCTGTCCCTGAACACCAGTGTAGTTTTGTAGTCGATCTAAGAGTATTTTATGATCTATAGTATCGAACGCAGCACTAAGATCAAGTAGAACTAGTATTGAGATACAGCCTTGGTCAGAGGCTAAGAGTAAATCATTTGTAATTTTAACTAGCGCAGTTTCTGTGCTATGATGCGGTCTGAATCCCGACTGAAATTTTTCGTAGATATCATTTTTTTGCAAGAAAGAGTACAATTGAGCGGACACAATTTTTTCTAGTATTTTAGACATAAATGGAAGATTTGAGATGGGTCTGTAATTTGCTAGGTTATTTGGATCTAATTGCGGTTTCTTAATGAGAGGTTTTATTACTGCCAGCTTGAATATTTTTGGAACGTGACCTAAAAATAAAGACGAGTTAATAATATTGAGAAGAGGCTCTTCCACTACAGGTAACACTTCTTTAAGTAGTTTAGTGGGTATTGGATCTAATAAACATGTTGTTGGTTTAGATGCAATGATTAGTTTATTTAGTTCTTCCTGTCCTATAGTTGTAAAGCGGTGTAGTTGTTCTAGGGGGGCCATAATTGAGGCCGAGTCATAAGACACCATAGAGGATTGTACATTTACAATTGTGTTTCGGATGCTTTCTATTTTCTCATTGAAGTAATTCATAAAATCATTACTACTATATTGTAACGGAATATTTTGCTCTGGAGATGTCTGATTATTTGTTAGTCTAGCCACGGTGTTAAATAAAAACCTTGGATTATTTTGGTTATTTTCAATTAATTTGCGGATATGCTCAGCCCTGGCTGATTTTAGAGCCCTTTTATAACGTGACATACTGTCTTTCCACGCGATTCTGAAGACCTCTAAATTAGTTTGTTTCCATTTACGCTCTAAGTTACGAGTTTCTCTCTTGATAGCATGCGTAGCACTGTTGTACCATGGTGTTTTAGTTTTCTCTCTAACCTTTTTTAATCTAATTGGTGCAACAATATCTAGTGTACTAGAGAAAATGTTGCTCATACTGCTAGTCATTTCCTCTAGTTCATCTGTTTGTTTGGGTTTACTGAGCAGCTGAGATAGATCAGGTAAGCTATTTGAGAATCTATCTATAGTGGTTGGAAGGATTGTTCTGCCTGGTCTATAACGTGGTGCAACATGACAAATTTCAGCAGTGCGTATTATGCAAGTTACCATGTAATGATCAGTGAGATCGTCACTTTGCGGTATAATATCTATATCGGTTGGATCGGTTCCATATGAAATAATTAAATCTAGTGTATGATTTAGCCGATGAGTGGGACCACTGACGTTTTGCTTCACCCCAAAAGAGTTTAATAGATCTCTAAACGCAGCCCCTAACGCATCATTTGTATTATCTACGTGTATGTTAAAGTCGCCAATAATTATTGCTTTATCGACATTGACCAATAGGTCTGAGAGAAAGTCTGCAAAATCTTTTAGGAAATCAGTATATGGCCCTGGAGGTCTATATACAGTAGCCAATGCTAGAGATAATAAGGATTTCTTTCTTACATCTAAGAGCGTAACATTTAGCACAAGTACTTCAAACGAATTAAACCTATGACAAGTTTTCTGAGTAACATTAAGAATATCTCTATAGATTGTTGCAACACCGCCGCCACGACCGATCAGACGGGGCTCATGCTTATAACAGTATCCTGGTGGAGTAGACTCATTTAGACCGAAATAATCATTTGGTTTAAGCCAGGTTTCAGTAAGGCACAGAACATCGAAATTATTATCTGTGACCATTTCATTTACAATAACCGCCTTAGGTGTGAGCGATCTAATGTTTAGAAGACCTAGCTTTAGAAACTGTTTTTGAAACTATCAGTTAGAGGTCATGAATCTTGCTATAAGCCGACCAATATTACTTTCTCTGATAGTAGTTTTGGTTTCGTTATTTCATGGTTGCCCATGTACACTTAGCTAGGGTATTATTACAATAATCAAACGTAGCATCAGTTCTGGCAGGTCACGTTAGTCAAGCTCGCATCAGCTGACTCTCAGCTGATCCACATCTACCTATAGGAATACGACGCCTATCACTGTATTCATATATAAGCTCCTTCAGTATTATTCAGTACTACAACATCTATCGCATTTCTCAGGAGCTAATTACCCTCCTCCATCCCCAGCTCCTCCTATCATGCAGTCAGGATTTGGCATTCTGATTCCCCTTTTGAATCAGACTAAATTCTCATTTATGTTGTACTTTAAAATCATCTTGAATTAATGATATCTGCAATACATCATGCTGTGTCACGACACGCACACACAGGGAATTAGAGATCCAAAAGCAGTGTTTTATTAAAGGGTAATCCGTACTCACAACCAGTCCAGGCAAAGGTCAGAATCCAAAAAGGCAATCCAAAAACATAAAAGATTAACACTAGAAACAGGCTTGAAATAACAACGGAAGTGTGGGGACATTATACAAGGACTCCGTGACAAACACTGAAACAGACAGGGTATATATACACAAGTGCTAACAAGGTGACGAGAAACAGCTGTAAGGCAATGAACAATCAGTGACAGACAGGATCATGGGAATTGTAGTGAGAATGCATAGACACCGTGAAAACTGAGGACCTCTAGTGTTTAACTCAGGGAACAACCAGACACTGTGACATGTTGGTTCTGTTCTGTTTACCCTAAGGGGGTTATTGCTGCTCTCCCTGCTCTTATCCATGCTAGGCTGCATGGATGCGCAGGGAGTTCTTGCCCAGAACAGAACCATACCGCCAATGCAAACTGTATGCTTACTGTCAATCGCATTTGACGATAGTGGTCCTGACAGAAAACAGAGGTAAGGCTCACCCTATTTAGGTTGGTTAAGCAACATTCTGTTGTCCTAAATGGAAATTCCCTTTATTAGCCTTTAAAGTATAAGTACACTTGGACCAGCACCAAGATTCAGTCGGCACTCTAAAATCTCAGTTGGCGTGCCCTATGCTCCACTCAGGACTTTAGTCTGTTACTAACCTGACACAAATTTGCGGTATAAAATGGATACAATGTAATAAAAGTAGTCAGAATAAAATCAAATGTAACAATTTATTATTAGTTAGCATGAAATTGATTATTATTTAGCAGATGACACCCTGGGGATGACCGATGGAGATGCAGCTACATGAGATGGAGACCCAGGTGTAGCAGATGAACCAAAGAGCCCATCACTGGCACTGGACACTAAGGTGGAGTCGCAGCGACGCGCTTCCGATGAGTGAGCTTCCGACTCACGCAACTTGGTCAGATTCTGAGGGGCACAAGCTCCGGGTTGAGCCTTACCTCTGTGGGGCGGCAGTGGCTCAGTGGTTCATGTAGGTTGTCTACAAACCGTGTGTCTTTAAACGATAGGGTATATCGCAGCCACCGCACTTGCCTGGAGTTACGTCCTGCTCCTTATGTGGGTGGCTAGCATAGAAGTCGCTTCCTTCAGACGTCTTCAACTGAGGGCAGAGCTGCATGGTTCAGACCTGTTGACTTCACTGGGTTTTCAAGTGGGCACCCCACTTCACCGGTGTTTCGTCAACTGGCCCACGACACCTCCATGAGGCTTGACAGCAGAGCCAGCGTCCTGGAACTGCTCCCTCAGTCGTTCAGGACTATACCAATCCGCTCTGACCCCCGCCCTCTCTGCCAGCCTGGTTTAGCCACCGCTCGCTCCTCTTCAACCACAGCCATCTGGATGCTGTCTCTGCCTGCTTTGCTATCTTGTTCACTAGGTTCTTGCGGGTTGCCCCTCTAACCCCAAGCGTCCCCAAGGCTCTCCAAAGTGACTGTCCTGGGAACCCCCTGCAACCCACCTCCACCGGTAGATTCCAGGCTCTCCAACCCCTCTGCTGGCCCTCAAAGATGAGGGACTGATACTTCCCTAGCTTGCGTTCGTGTGCCTCCTCAATCCTTTCCTCCCAGGGTACCGTCAGCTCTATTAGGGCCACCTGTCTTGTTGCCTGGGACCAGAGCACGATGTCTGGTCGGAGGCTGGTCACGGCAATTTCCTCTGGAAACTTAAGTTGCCTCCCGAGATCAACTCTCATCTCCCAGTCCTCTGCCGTACCAAGGATCCCTAAGGATCTGTTCTCCTTGCCTGCCTTCTCCCCAGGCCTGCGGAAGCAAATGAAACGGGGACCTCTATCTTGGGCCTTGGTTCTTTTCCGCTTCCTCTCCTTTTCCAGTCCATCAGCGAGCTGTGCGAGCACCTGATCATGGCGCCACCTGAACCTCCCTTCAGTCAGGCCTGCCCGACAGGACGACAGAATGTGCTCCAGGTTTGCCGGTCTCTTGCACAGCACACAGGAGGGATCCTCTGTCAGTCTCCATCTTTGGAGGTTTGTTGGTGTTGGTAGGACATCGTACACAGAACTAAGGAGGAACTTTATTCGATGCCCCTCCATATTCCAGATGTCCCTCCAACTGAGAGATCTTCCTCGGACACTTCCCCACCTGGTCCAGCTGCCTTGCTGTTTCATTGCTACTGCCCTGGCTTGTCTACTCTCTTCCTCCATGGCCCGAATCTCCTTCTGCACCATCCCTTTCCGGTCCTTTGCCTTTGCCTCCTTCCAGCTTGCTCGGGTGATGACTCCCAGGCCCAGCCTCCCCTGGGTCACCGTGCCCATGATGTCTGCATGTTGTAAGCGCTCTTCCGCTTCCCCCAGAGCTCCGCTGGCTTTCCACTTCCGTCCCGTCTTCACTACGATGTTGGCCTGTCGCACAGCCTGATCGTTACTGTCGCGCAACATCATGGCCAACCGAACTTTGGCTGTCTTAAATTCCTCCACGACTGATGTGATTGGCAATTGCAATTTGCTCCCTGAGCTGTATAGCCCTATAGAGCAAAAACTTTTGGGGACAGACAGCCACCTCCTGAGGAAGTTATTAATTCTCCTTTCCAAAGCCTCCACTGTTGTCAAGGGGACCTCATACACAAGCAGTGGCCACAGGAGCCTTGGAAGGATGCCGTGTTGGTAGCCCCATACCTTGTACTTGCCGGGCAGGCCACTCCTCTCCAGGGCTTTCAGCCATTCTTCTGCTTGGTTGAGCATCTCCTTCACGCTTGCTTTGTCAGTCAGGTCGGCTCTGTACCACCTCCCTAAGCTCTTTACTGGCTTCTCTGTAACTGTTGGGATGGTATCTTCACTGATCTTAAACCGGAAGCGGTCCTGCACACGGCCCCGCTTCAGTACCAAGCTTCTCGATTTTGAGGGTTTGAACTCCATCCTAGCTGCTGTGGTGAGCTCTACCAAATCTTCCAAGATCCATCTGCCCTCCGGGACTGACCTCGCTGTTATTGTCAAGTCGTCCATAAAGGCCCTAACTGGGACCTGTTGGACTCCACTTGACAGCACAGCTCCCCGTCTGGGCTTCTCCACTGACTTGACGAGGAGGTTCATCGCCGCTGCGAACAGAATCACAGAGATGGTACATCCGGTCACGATTCCGACCTCCAATCTCTGCCAGTTGGTAGTGAAGTCACCAGAGGTGAAGCGCATCTTGAAGTGCCCAAAGTAGTTCCGGAGGAGCATCCGTACCTTCTGGGGGACGTGATAGGCTCTGAGTGTGTGGTCGACCAACTTGTGTGGTACTGTGCCATAAGCATTCGTTAGGTCAAGCCACAGGACTGCTAGATCTCCCTGGTTCCTTTTAGCGTCCTCAATGATCTTGGAGATGACGCTGTTGTGCTCGATGCAACCGGGGACTCCTGGTACTCCGCCTTTCTGTACAGAGGTGTCAATGTACTTGTTGTTAATCAAGAACTGGGTCAGCCTCTTCGCCAAGATTCCGAAGAACACCTTCCCCTCCACATTCAGCAGCGAGATTGTGCGGAAGTCTTTCAAGCTAGAAGAGTCTTCTTGCTTAGGGATGAAGCAGCCCTCAGCAATAAGAAAACTGTCTGGCAGATGGTTCTTCCTCCACACTACCTTAAGTAGCCTCCAAAGACGTCTCCTCAGCCTCTCACAGTTCTTATAAACTTTGTACGGAATTCCGTTCGGCCCCGGTGCAGATCTTCCCCTTGCCTTTCGGATGAAGTCGTTGACTTCCTGCCATCTGGGCTCTCCGTCATCAAAGGAGATGGTCGGCTCCTCTGGGCTGCACAACTTTCCTTCCAGGTCGAGTTCTTCCTCTCGCCTTGGCTCACTGTGCACTTTACGGAGGTGCTCTTCTACCTCCTCCTTCGGGGCCTTTAGCACTCCTGATCTTTTTGCTCCAAGAAGCCCTGACAGGTACTTGAAGGGGTTTTTTGTGAACTTGACCCTCTCCTTTTCCCGCCTCCTTCTATCCCTTCGCTGGCACTCCGCTCGGCGCAAGATCTTTATGCGCTCCCTAATGTTATCTCGCATGTCTTTAAGGGCAGGTTTTTCGTCTTCAGGAGCCTGCCGAAAAACCTTCCTCAGTCTTCTCAAATCAGCTCTGAGTTTTGCAATTTCCCTTGAGCGCCTGTTCTCTCCAGCATGCTGCGGGCCTTTGGTCTGTCTCTGCTCTGTCCCAAAACGCTCTACTCCCATATTCCAGATGATAGTGGACGTTGCCTTTATCTTCCTGCAATTGTCACCCGCGAGGACAGACTCCAGGACTTGGTCTATCTCCCTGTCGAAAGACTCCCAGTCTTTCCTGGCTGCTGCTGTTGGCCACCGTACTAGCTTTTTTCTCTTTTCCTCTCCCTCAATGGCCCGAACTTGCTGACCTGTTTCCTGGCTGGCTTGCCTCTCTTGATGTTGCTTGTCGTCTGAACCATTGTTGGTATTTGAGGGAATGCTGACTCCTTTGTTGCGTGCCTGGAGATTCTGGGTGCTATGGTTGGACACCTGACCCTGCCTCTCCTCCGTCTCATCAGGTTGCCCTGTGCGTTGCACACAACTGTGTCGTAAACATCCCATCCTACTCTGGTGTATCTTAAGACCCCTATCGCCTTTGCAGACTTTTCCACACCTACAGACCCTAGTTGTTCCGTTGTTCTGAACCGTTGTCCTTTGATCGTCATCCGTGGTCATATCAGTTGTCTGTCCTGTAGGTCGCTCATCCTCCCCCGCTCTCGCATGACCTTGGGGGTATCTTACAATAAACTTTTCCATAGCGTCTTGAGTTAGGTTCCTCCTCACGGAGGAAGTGCTTTGGCTTGCCAAGCCTTGGCACCCCGTTTCTGGTCTTCCCCAGATGCCAGCAGTCTCTCCCCGCTGTCACCACTCTTCCGTGGTTGCCAACTAGTCTTTCCTAGTGGTCACTGGGTCACCAGATGTGGAATGTCTTTAAACGATAGGGTATATCGCAGCCACCGCACTTGGCTGGAGTTACGTCCTGCTCCTTATGTGGGTGGCTAGCATAGAAGTCGCTTCCTTCAGACGTCTTCAACTGAGGGCAGAGCTGCATGGTTCAGACCTGTTGACTTTACTGGGTTTTCAAGTGGGCACCCCACTTCACCGGTGTTTCGTCAACTGGCCCACGACACCTCCATGAGGCTTGACAGCAGAGCCAGCGTCCTGGAACTGCTCCCTCAGTCGTTCAGGACTATACCAATCCGCTCTGACCCCCGCCCTCTCTGCCAGCCTGGTTTAGCCACCGCTCGCTCCTCTTCAACCACAGCCATCTGGATGCTGTCTCTGCCTGCTTTGCTATCTTGTTCACTAGGTTCTTGCGGGTTGCCCCTCTAACCCCAAGCGTCCCCAAGGCTCTCCAAAGTGACTGTCCTGGGAACCCCCTGCAACCCACCTCCACCGGTAGATTCCAGGCTCTCCAACCCCTCTGCTGGCCCTCAAAGATGAGGGACTGATACTTCCCTAGCTTGCGTTCGTGTGCCTCCTCAATCCTTTCCTCCCAGGGTACCGTCAGCTCTATTAGGGCCACCTGTCTTGTTGCCTGGGACCAGAGCACGATGTCTGGTCGGAGGCTGGTCACGGCAATTTCCTCTGGAAACTTGAGTTGCCTCCCGAGATCAACTATCATCTCCCAGTCCTCTGCCGTACCAAGGATCCCTAAGGATCTGTTCTCCTTGCCTGCCTTCTCCCCAGGCCTGAGGAAGCAAATGAAACGGGGACCTCTATCTTGGGCCTTGGTTCTTTTCCGCTTCCTCTCCTTTTCCAGTCCATCAGCGAGCTGTGCGAGCACCTGATCATGGCGCCACCTGAACCTCCCTTCAGTCAGGCCTGCCCGACAGGACGACAGAATGTGCTCCAGGTTTGCCGGTCTCTTGCACAGCACACAGGAGGGATCCTCTGTCAGTCTCCATCTTTGGAGGTTTGTTGGTGTTGGTAGGACATCGTACACAGAACTAAGGAGGAACTTTATTCGATGCCCCTCCATATTCCAGATGTCCCTCCAACTGAGAGATCTTCCTCGGACACTTCCCCACCTGGTCCAGCTGCCTTGCTGTTTCATTGCTACTGCCCTGGCTTGTCTACTCTCTTCCTCCATGGCCCGAATCTCCTTCTGCACCATCCCTTTCCGGTCCTTTGCCTTTGCCTCCTTCCAGCTTGCTCGGGTGATGACTCCCAGGCCCAGCCTCCCCTGGGTCACCGTGCCCATGATGTCTGCATGTTGTAAGCGCTCTTCCGCTTCCCCCAGAGCTCCGCTGGCTTTCCACTTCCGTCCCGTCTTCACTACGATGTTGGCCTGTCGCACAGCCTGATCGTTACTGTCGCGCAACATCATGGCCAACCGAACTTTGGCTGTCTTAAATTCCTCCACGACTGATGTGATTGGCAATTGCAATTTGCTCCCTGAGCTGTATAGCCCTATAGAGCAAAAACTTTTGGGGACAGACAGCCATCTCCTGAGGAAGTTATTAATTCTCCTTTCCAAAGCCTCCACTGTTGTCAAGGGGACCTCATACACAAGCAGTGGCCACAGGAGCCTTGGAAGGATGCCGTGTTGGTAGCCCCATACCTTGTACTTGCCGGGCAGGCCACTCCTCTCCAGGGCTTTCAGCCATTCTTCTGCTTGGTTGAGCATCTCCTTCACGCTTGCTTTGTCAGTCAGGTCGGCTCTGTACCACCTCCCTAAGCTCTTTACTGGCTTCTCTGTAACTGTTGGGATGGTATCTTCACCGATCTTAAACCGGAAGCGGTCCTGCACACGGCCCCGCTTCAGTACCAAGCTTCTCGATTTTGAGGGTTTGAACTCCATCCTAGCTGCTGTGGTGAGCTCTACCAAATCTTCCAAGATCCATCTGCCCTCCAGGACTGACCTCGCTGTTATTGTCAAGTCGTCCATAAAGGCCCTAACTGAAAGGTTGGTGGTTCAATCCCCGGTTCCACCTGACCAAGTGTCGAGGTGTCCATGAGCAAGACACCTAACCCCAGCTGCTCCCGACGAGCTGGATGGCGCCTTGCATGGCTGCCGTCGCCCGTCGGTGTATGAATGAGAGAGTGAATGGGTGAATGTGAGGCAAATTGTAAAGCGCTTTGGTGGCCATTGGGTCTGTGAAAGCGCTATATAAATGCAGTCCATTTACCATTTGATGTCCTCTCCTGTCCTCTCTGTTGGATTAGGCTTGTCGATCGTGGCAGGCAGGTCCCCCTTATCTCTATCGTGCCAGTCGTTGACGGATGACAGGTCTCTGGATGTGCCAAGCCGATGGTGAACAGGGAGTTTTTGTTCACCAGCACCAGCACCCACTCCATGAATGCGGCAAAGTTCAAACTGGGTCACAGAGAAAAAACACAATGAAACATAGGAACCCTGACATTTAGGCCAAATCCTTACATGTTTGGTGCCCACTTTAAGCATAAATCACACACACCCATTTTCCCTTTTATAGCTTGTATACACTGGCATCTCAATACTACAAGGGTGACCATCACAAAAACATCTCCAGGTCACATTTCAAAAATTGTATTTTGAAAATTATGCTTAATTTTATATTGTGACATTATTTCCTTAATTATTTTCATTTTCATTTTTGGGTGATCTACTGCTGCTTTTTCAGTTTTATGTTTTCAATTAAATTAATTTACTGTAAATATACATTTTATCACATGGCCTATTTATTGTATTCTCTTTATTCTGTCATGTAAAATACTGATTGACTACACTTAATTGGAAGAAACTTGCATGATTAGTATAAATGATGCTTGTTCTTTTTGGATCACTGAAGGTGAAACATATCAAGTTCCCTTTCGTAATCACTATGAGTTACGTCGTGACGACAAAGGGGGTTTCGCTTAGAAAGCCTTTCAACTTCGAGTATTCCAAAATGAGCCAATGACAAGGAAATGCCATGGGTCTGCGTAATTTGCATAGCATAACTCCGCCCCACCTCGTGGGTAAGGAAGTACGCTGGCAACACGCAGTTATGTTTCTGCTTCAGAGCCAAGAGGTCCTCTTCACTTCTGCAACCTATTCTTTGATTATCTTCGAGAATCTTCGAGACGAGCAGCTTCCTGGCGGTGTTGGTGTGACGGCGTGTTCCAGCGAGTTTCACATTCCTGCCTGCTGATCTGTGCAGTGGTCTGCAACAGTATGTGTGTTTCTCCCTGGGCGCTTCAGCACTGCTGGGAGTTTTCCTCTCACAAAAAGGGCTTGCATGTGGCACGTCTTTTAAAAGATGTTTAGCCCGTGTATTTTGGTGCGGAAGTCAGGTTGATTCTGCTGATGGGCATGAACGCTGCATGGCATGTTTGGGCTTAGATCACTCCCGGGCAGCGTTCGTGAATGCATCATGTTCTCATTGCGGGAACATGACCGTCGCAATGTTGTGGTCGAGACTCATTGACCCCACTAGAGTGAAAGTCCCCTCATCCACACCCAAATCTATTCTCTCCATGAGATGGGATATATATTTCCATCCTTCAGGTCTACCAGGCCAGCGTGATCACTGACATGCACGAGGGTAGGGCTGATTCAGGGCTCATGCAAGAGCTGCGTGTGAGCCACGACCTCGCTCTTCGAGCGATGAAGATGACTGCACGCTCCCTGGGTCAAGTGATGTCCACATGCGTGGTCCAGGAAAGACATCTCTGTCTTAACCTGGTTGATATGCACAAGGCTGAGCGAACCTGCTCTCTTCTCTTAACCTGGTCTCTTCCGGCCTCTTCAGCGGAGCGCGGTCGAGGACTCTGCCCAACAGTTCTCGGCCGCCTAGAAGCAGACTGAGGGCGCTTCCCGCTCCCCGCCAAGGGTGCCCTCCTGCGACTTCCACCCCTACTGCCCCTCCCTCCCGGCCCCAGCAGCATCCTTCACCCAAGTAGTGCCATGGAGATAGTCGCAGGAAGGCGCCCCAGCTCATACCAGCCACGCAGCCTGCCAAATGCCAGGCGATCCTGCGCTCCCTATACGGGCAGCTCAAAGATTGGTTGCAGTTCTTTCCAGGAAGTGGTTGCAGGGCCACTCCTTCCCCTGGTGAAGGGCCGGGGGAGAACCTCTTCTTCCAAAGAATGGACATTCCCATCTCTGAGCCCCCAGAGGATGCGGATGGAAGTACACGCCGCTTACGAGCCTCGCCACTCTCGTCCCCCTCTGTCGCCAGACCCCTGACCGAGCAGACCCCCATGGAACGCTGGTCTTTCCCTGGCCTCCTCTGTCTGGATGCGGCATATGACCATACCCCCACACCGGGATGCTCCGCCTCCCACGTCTGGACCGGTCATTTTGCCTCGCTGCCCCATCGTGGGTACGTCTGTGGTTCACATGACCCCGCTGTTTCAGTTTTTGGAGCTCTCCAATCTGTCCCGCTGGCTCATGAGAACCATCAGGCTCGGCTATGTGATTCAGTTCGCACGATCTCCTCCCCGCTTCCGGGGAATCTACTATACCGTGGAGTGTGGCAATGCCCCTGCCATGCATGCGGAGGTCGTTACCCTACTGGTGAAGGGTACGATCAAGACCGCCACTCCAGCAGAAATTAAGTCCGGCTTCTTCAGCCCCTACTTCATTGTACCCAAGAAGAGCGCTGGGATACGGCCAATCCTGGACCTGGACGTCTTGTACAGAACCATTCACAGGCTTCCGTTCAAGATGTTGACAGCCTAACGCATTTTCTAATGTGTTCGTCCATTGGATTGGTTTGCAGCGATTGACCTGAAGGATGCGTACTCTCATGTCTCCATTCTTCCTCGACACAGACCGTTTCTTCAGTTTGCTTTCGAGGGGCAGACATACCAGTACACGGTTCTCCCATTCAGGTTAGCCCTGTCCCCTCGCATCTTCACGAAAGTCATCTAGGCAGCCCTTGCGCCACTCCGGCAACACTGGGTTCTCATCCTGATCTATCTCAACGACTGGCTGCTACTAGCTCACTCTCGAGACCAGGTTTGCAAACACAGGGATCTGGTGCTCCGGTACCTCACCCGTTTGGGCCTTTTGGGAAAAGAGTAAATTCTCCCCTGTGCAGAGGATCTCTTTTCTCGGTATGGTCGACATGGTCGCCATATGCGCACAGCTTACGAGCGAGCGTGCGCAGTCACTGCTGACTTGCCTGAGTCAATTCCAGAGGAAGAGTGCGGTTCCACTGAAGTTTTTTCAGAGGCTCCTGGGGCATATGACCCCAGAGGAGGGGTGGGTTTTTCCAGGCAAATGGTCTCCTGCTCTCAGAAGGTGTAAACTCAATTAAAATTCCCATTGTTAACAAATGGTTGCCGCCTCAGTAAGTCTGGGGCGGTGATTAATGTAAATTCCCACTGTGAACTCATGTTTTCTCACTTTTACAAAGACGGTAACGCGCTGAGACCTTCACCCGCTGATCGGAAGAGCTCCTTTGGGCCAATACAGCTGAGCTTTTTGTCTGTTATGGTAGGAAGCTGAAGGGAAAGGCTCTCTCCAAGCAAAGGCTGTCTCACTGGATAGTGGAAGCCATTGCTTTGGCATACCAGCAGCAAGGTCGACCATGCCCCCTTGGTGTGAAGGCCCATTCCACTCAGAGTGTGGCTTCCTTTTGGGCTCTATGGCGTCTCGCTAACAGACATCTGCAGAGCTGCAGGCTTGTCGACACCCAACACATTTGTGAGATTCTACAATCTCCCAGTGGAGCCAGTGTCCTCTCATGTACTCGCCCCCAGTGACCGGTAATAGGACCCGCTCTGTGTTACTGCTTGCTCGCCATTCCACTCCTCGGACTGGATTCGTGCGATATTCGCCTCAGGTGAGCTTCCCCGAGAAGCCCTGAGTTCCTCCAGCACTGCTGACGTCAACGCCATATGCCTGCGGCAGATTTCGTGTTGGCTAGGTGCCTCCGTGTGCATGGTCCCTCCCCCCGGGCGACCCCCACGTGTGTATTTACACTCTCTCTGAGCATGTGTCTTTCCCTTGGCAAGCCACCTTACTACACCTTACACCTTACCACCTTGCCAGCGTACTTCCTTATATACCCACGAGGTGGGACGGAGTTACGCTACACTGTAAAAAAAGTTAACTCATTATTTTGAGTTATCTTTTTGCATGGGTTTTTTTTAGTTTAACTAACTTATTTCGATAAGTTGAGGACAAGAAAACTTAAAATTTCTTGTTGTCTGGACAATCTAGTTAAAAAAATAAGTTGAAATAACTAAATTGCTAAAATATTTTTTACAGTGTATGCAAATTCCGCAGACCCATGGCATTTCCTTGCCATTGGCTTGTTTTTTAATACTCGAAGTTGATAGACTTTCTAAGCGAAGCCCCATTCGTCATCATGACGTAACGTCTCCGTTCCCTACTCAGGGAATGAGGGTTACATATGTAACTGAGACGTTAAGTAACCTGTTTCTGCAGCTTAACTGGTAGAGCATGACACCAGTAAACTGACATGCGTGGATTCAGTTACCAGAAAGTACACAAATACGGAAATACACATATACCGATCAAATGCAAACCTCAAAATGCACTGTAAAAGGTTTTGAATAAAAGCATAACATAACATATAAGATACACATACAAAATCATGTCTGACATGAGAGATTAAGATGTCTCTTCTCTCTCTCTCTCTCTCTCTCTCTCTCTCTCTCTCTCTCTCTCTCTCTCTCTCTCTCTCTCTCTCTCTCTCTCTCTCTCTCTCTCTCTCTCTCTCTCTCTCTCTCTCTCTCTCTCTCTCTCTCTCTCCACACATGTTTTATAAGAGTTACCATGAGTTAGCTCTAGCTGTAGACTTCTAGCTAAAGCTATAGAATTCTAGTTTCTAGCTAACAACACCCCTCTAAATAGTCTGGTTTTTAACTAGTTTATGTATTTGGTATTTTAGTTGATAACATTGACTAATGTATGTATTTCATTTAGTAATAAAGTTCAAGTAAACTCTGAAGAATGCATCTCAGGCTAATTAACCTGTCAATTAATTATATAGATGTAAACAAAAAATCCAATAAGTAAATGATATTTGAAGCTATTTTCTATACCTGCTTCCCATAGCTGATGTAGTTTCACTGTGCTAGTGCGTCATAATGTAATGTCACACCTAAGAGAGTGTTCTCTTTCCAAAGATTCTGACTAAACCTAACCACTGCGTTAATAATTCATCATCACCAGTAAGTGTGAACTATGAGCTGGAACTAAATATAAGTACAGAGTAACCATCCATGTGCAAACTACTAATGAGGATATGATGGCAATAAGTGCCTTCCAGACAATCAGGGAGAAATTAGTCCGCTGCAATGTAATAACTAATTTGTTTATAAAGAAAGTTGTTTAAGTCATGAATTTCTCAGATACAATAAAAACTTGATTACACTAGTCATTCTTTTGCATTATTGCAAAATTGCATTAGATTTCAGATAATCTACTACACTCCCATTTACTAAGCTAAATGTTGAAATGCCAAAACTAATCTGAGAAAAAGGGCCCAAGGTCGATGGGACCAAGGAGCAGGACCGGAGCACAGGACGTTTTAATAAATTTATTAATATAAAATGACCAACTTTTCGACGCACATGCGTCTTCTTCAGAGTCAAGCATGAAGACGCATGTGCGTCGAAACGTTGGTCATTTTATATTGACCTTTTTCTCAGATTGTTGTGTCCTGTTCCGAGAGCACTGGCTAGGCTGAGGCGCAAGTGATTCCTTTTTACATGCCAAAACTAATGTTGTGGTTACCTTGTCAATGTGTTACATTAGCATTAGCTCAGGACTGACCTATAATACACTAAAATAGTTTTGAAAAAGGTTATGTGGTTAAATCTAGATCAGATTGTGATAAATTTAATCCAGACCAAACATTCACAGGGATTTGGGGACAATTAGGGAGAATTTGAGTATAGTTATTGTCATAAACCAAGCATTAGGTGCATTATGTAATCCAAACGGTAAACTGAAAAATCTTTTTTAAAAACTATCTGAATAATTTCAGTAGCATACAGAGGCCAGATATGGCTTTCCCAGCCTCCCAACACAACGCCTCTGGTATGCCTGAACTCTGGGCTTACTTGGCAGTACTACAGTAACAAAAAAACAAAAACAAAAACAGCTCCACTGCTCACATGCATGAAATGATTTCGAGGAAAAGGGGAAAAAAACGTGTACTAATGCCAACTCTCTGAGCTCAGAAGTAGAATCAGAGGTTAAGTGAGTTCTAAGGTTGATAGACAGAATAAACTATTTCAACCACAATTTCAGTTTCATCTGCTATGCTCCAGCCTGTCGCAATTGATGACTAAACTTAGATGGGAATTCTGAGTAGGCCTACTCTTCAGAGACAACTCATTTTCACTTAACTTGCTGTGATCAAAAAGTCCCTCAAAAAAGTTATATGTCTTCAGGTTTAAAATTTCCACATCATAGTAAGCTCATGACAGCAACTTTCTTGGCTGGCATAACTGTGCCTTCCTTTGATTGGCTAAACATACATAATCATGCATGTCATTGGTTGAGCCCAGTGCTTCCATTCACCTAATGCATGCTCGGGATTTCCCATATTTTTCTTTTGGTTTCTCTCACACACACACTTTTTTTCTGTTTGGCTACTGTATGTTCTAGCAAATATAATACAATTAGAACAGTTAGTACAGGTTACAAGGTCAGATTCTAATATGAATCTTATTTTGAAGAAGGATTCCCAAATGTTTGTTCTTTTCCAACATCATTATGTGTGATAAAATATGCTCTGTTGTGCTTATATAAGCTTCAGCTGAAACTGGCTTTTCCTCTGGCTTACAACTATCATATGGTGTGCAGTTTAATTCCTGCAATAGATACTTTCAAAGTGGCCACATTCAAAGTATTTCAACATTTACAAAAATGTAAAACTTTCACAGCATTAGATAAAGTATCATCAATCCAAGTGGCTAGCAAAGAATAAATGACACATAATGTTCTAAATATCCCTTTGTGGTTGTCATATGTTAGTGGATCATGTTCATATTAATTTATGATGAACTACAACTGTGTGAAATTGAGGCACTGACTTTACATCATACACTATAATATAAAAAATCATACAATACAATAAAAATAATAATAAAATCTATTGTAATAAAATGTATTTTTTATTAATACTATTTTTTCTGAACTATCAAACATTAATGATTTTAGAGGACAAACATTATGCTAAATTCCAAAAAATGTACAGAGCAGGCATAATTCCTCTAAATGTTCCATTTCCTCGCTCTTCATGTGTTCTGCCAAGTTGCAGTTTTTCCCCCACCCACGTCATTCTTCCCTGGCTTGAGGCTGAGAACATTACTTCCCCTATATTTGTGTACACTCAGTCTCAACTGTAGCTAAACTGTCTCTGACTTCTGATTGGTGGTTGACTCTGATCACGCTCCACCTCATTGGTTGGATGGCTTGAGCATGCTGTGATCACGCTGTGCATTCATGCCAGCATCCCCTGTTGGCTGATGTGTCTTTACTCTTCCCTGTTCTGTGTAAAATGCAGGGGTCAGCCCTTTTATGGAGCGTGGCAATGTCTTGGGCTTGTGAAGATTGGGTAAGACATAAACACTGAGAAAGCAAATCTAAACCTGGACACACCAACAGCTCCTTATTTATCTCATTTATTTGTATAAGCAGAGATGTACTGAGCTTTCTGATTTCTTGTGTGTCACAGTTAGTAAAGCACTATACCTATAAGTATTAGAAAATGCCAATAGGCTAATATGTGTAATATGGATGAATGTGATTTCACCAAGTACATGTTCCTGGATCAACATCTTTGTTCAACAAATGTTCCTTGAGCAGCAAATCAGCATATTAAAATGAATTCAAAAGGATTGTGTGGCACTGAAGCCTGGAGTAATATTGATTTACTTATATATATGGTTCTGTGAGTAAAAACCAACAGTTTGTCAAAATCTGCTCTGCACAGCAACCCTAAAGCTGTTGAATGTTTTAACAGGGGAACTGAAGGTCACATTACGTGTTGATCATCTTAAATAGATGTCTCAACAAATTCAGGCACAGAGAACCGAAACAAGGCAGCGAAACTGATTAAAAATAGGGAAATGGGATTTGTTCAGATCATCACATTTAGTGTTCATTTTTCAAAACAAGACATGGTAATCTTAGCATGCGTGTTACATACAATTAGTAGATAAAAAAAAAAAACTTCGATTAAAACTTGATTATATAATCCTCAGAGACAAACTTTTGTTAACAAATTGACAAAATTTGACTACTGCACTGCAGGCTCACATTATTGCATCACTGGGGCAGTGTTGTTTCTCCATTGACACATTGTGCCAGATTTCATGTGTGATTTGATCAAAATAACCCCAGGGCTCAGCACAAGCTGCAGAAATGTACACAGATATGTTTTCTGATTTTCTGTGTTGTCTGCTGCTGAACGCTTCTATTGGCCTGTATAGCAAAAGCAGCAAACACACTCCTCCCATGCTGCGTCTGGATGAGATCGGAATGTTCTGTTTACAGTGAGCGGAGCAAAAACACTTTGAGAAAAAGGAAATATCTTTTCAGCTAACCTTGACTTGTGCTGTAATGCCTACACTGAGATATCATGATGCACGGGAACAGAAAATGCATTGTTGCTTAATTGTAACTGTACACAAACTTCATACTGAGTTGAAATGTTAAAGCACACTCTCTTAGGATCAGTACCAGTTAGGCTTTTCAATAAAGATATCTTCTTTGAAAGTAACTCACAACTGCAAGACAGTCCACTCTGAAAAAATGCTCAGGGATTCCCAAATTATGGTTTGTGAACCCCTAGAGGTTTATGGTGGAACTGCAGAGAGTTTGAGGAATTAAAATAATGCCTTTGTTAAATTTCACTAAATTACATTACATTAAATTAACAATGGTAAGCATTAAAAAGTACACTGTTCATAAGTTGGGAGTAAGACTTTTGTTAAAAAATGCATATTTATATTTTTGTTAAAATTTCAGTAAAGATGAATTAACCCTTAAATGCATGAATGTTTCGCCAATCATTCATACATATTAGGGTCTTTAGCGACCTAGATCTATATCTAACATGGATGGAACTCTACCTGTCGCGATAATATACAACTCTCCTGCACTGTAAAAAAAAATCCCGTAAAAAAACGGCAAATCTCTGGCAGCAAAGTTTCCAGACGGATTCTGTAAAATTACAGCAAATAACCATTTCTCAAAATTACATGCAAAAACCGTAAAAATACAGAATTAACTTTACAGTCAAAATTGATTAAATTACAGTATATTACCGTTGATAATGGCTTATTAAACCGTGGAAAAACTGATAAATTATGTCAAATTACATTAAAAGACCGTAAAAATTGATTAAATTACAGTATATTACTGTTGATAATGGCCTATTAAACCGTGGAAAAACTGATAAATTATGTTAAATTACATTAAAAAGACAGTCAAAATTGATTAAATTACAGTATATTACTGATGATAATGGCTTATTAAACCGTGGAAAAACTGATAAATTATGTCAAATTACATTAAAAAGTCATTTAACTTTCAGGATAAACTGTAAATTTAGGGTTTTATAAAGTTATTTTTATTATAGTCCTGTCTATCTACTGTCATTTGCTTTTAATATATAGTTTTTCTGTGTAAAATAACAATGAAATTATGTATAAAAATGCAATAAGTACATCAATTCAAATACAAATATTTGTATATTTACAGTTTTAATTTTTATTTTTACAGATCCAATTTCACGACTTGACCAATCCCTAATTAAGTACTTAATAATAGCAAGTTTTCAGTCAATTTCTGTTAAATTAACTAAATGTATAAGTACAGAATACCTGCATTTACAATTACAGTATTAATAATTGAACAAACACTGAACGTCAAGACACGTGATAGATAGGAAATACAAGCTTAGTATATAATTTAGAACATGTAAAAATATCCACATTAAAAGGCAATTGTTGTATACCTCATTACTCTAATATAATTTTTTTTTATTTACATTTACAATTACATGTTCTCCAAAGTGACTTACCAATAACGATAACAATAGAAGCAACTAGAGCAGTGACAAGTCCCAGTTAGTCTAGCACAATAGCCTTCACATAGCAAGTTTTTTTTTTAACAAAGATTTAGTATTATTGGGTCAAGTGTTTACGAAAAAGATGGATCTTTAGCAGTTTCTTGAAAATGTGTTGGGCAGGTCATTCCACCAGCAGGAACAGTCCAGGTAAAGGTCTTTGAAACCATGAAAGTGATTTTGTGACTTTTTGGGATGATGGCACCACAAGGCGCCGTTCACTTGCAGAACACAAGCTTCTGGAGCACACATAGATCTAAAGTAGTGAGTTTAGGTATGGGGCTACCTTTAAAGACCACTCTTGCTGCAGCATCTGGATCAGTTGCAGAGGTTTGACTGATGCTGGAAGAGCTGCCAAGAGAGCATTACAATAGTCCAGTCTGGATAGAACAAGAGCTTAGACCAGGAGTTGTGCAGCTCCGATAGTATAATGATGTATTAGGCAAATCAGCAGAATCACACAGCAAGTATGGTTTGGCTGAAACCATAAGCAGTTCTGTCTTGGCAAGGTTGAGCTGAAGGTGAAGGTCATTAATCCAGCAAGAATGTTCCATCAGGTAGGCTGAGATGCGGGCAGCAACCGTCAGATCATCTGGCTGGAATGAAAGGTAATATGTGTCATTAAAGGGATAGTTCACTTTGAAATTAATTTTTGATATGTTTTAGCTTACCTCCAGTGCATCCAAGATGTAGGTGTCTTTGTTTCCACAGTATCTTCAATTTTGATAATTTTAGGTAAAACCGTTGTTGTCTGTCAGTCATACAATGGAGGTGAAGGGGATCCACCTCAAAGAGCATTAAAAATTAAACATTATTTAATGAATCGTAAATGTAAGTACACATTGATGCCCTAAGACACGAAACGAGGGGTTTTTGTGAGAAAACGAACAGTATTTATATCTTTTTTACCTCGTGTAAGCATATCCACGTCCAACTGATCTGAGAGCAGGGCGCTTCGGTCTGCGCATGCGTACGGCGTTCGCCCCAGAAGGGCTCCCTCGCGCGTGTTTACGTCAAGAGAACGTCTATATGTTGGTATATAGAAATCGTCTTCCATTGCGATCCTGTATATCTAAATATGTTTAGATCTTCACAGTGTAAGGTAAAACTTCCGAAATCTCTGCGTAAACAATGAGTGACGTAAACACGCGCGAGGGAGCCCTTCCGGGGCATTCCGGCGAACGCCGTACGCATGCGCAGACCGAAGCGCCCTGCTCTCAGATCAGTTGGACGTGGATATGCTTACACGAGGTAAAAAAGATATAAATACTGTTCGTTTTCTCACAAAAACCCCTCGTTTCGTGTCTTAGGGCATCAATGTGTACTTACATTTACGATTCATTAAATAATGTTTAATTTTTAATGCTCTTTGAGGTGGTTCCCCTTCACCTCCATTGTATGACTGACAGATAACAACGGTTTTACCTAAAATTATCAAAATTGAAGATACTGTGGAAACAAAGACACCTACATCTTGGATGCACTGGAGGTAAGCTAAAACATATCAAAAATTAATTTCAAAGTGAACTATCCCTTTAAGATAGTAGGAAAAGCTATGTTTCTAAAAGACAGAGGCTGAGCCTTGTTACAAAAAAAAAAAAAAATTATGGGTGGAATCTAACACAATCATGGTCTTACTGTAGCAAAACTAAACCTTGTGCACACTTTTAATGCAATCATATGGAATCAGAAGACTGTGTGTATTTTTATTTATTTAAATTTTTAAAAAAATATTCCCATACCTTGTTTGCCATGATCATCTCCTTTCCATATGACCTGAAATCACAACAAAATAAGTTATTTTAAAACTCAGTATTACCTTTACACATGTCAGAATATGTTCCATTGAGACAATGCAAAACCTCAACTGACTATGATCTGGAAGCTGAGCAGGAAAGGCTAACAGTAATGTTTTGCACTGCCATGTGATTTTAGCTACATTTATATAAAGTAAAAATTAATATGATTTACTGTGACCTAGCTGCATCAGTTCTAGGCTTTACCGATCTTTATCAACAAGTAATGTTAAAGTTACAGAACTGAATTCTATTTCTTAACGGTCTTGATAGATTTATTCACATTAGCTAACCATTACGAAAATTAGCCATGGTTTAACTAAAAATAAAAAAAACGGTAGGCCTATTTTTAGTAAAACTGGTTATTAAAATGGTAATAAATCCGTAAAAAAACATGGTTACTACAATTTTAGTAAGTTATAATAAAACCAAGGATGTTTTTAAGAGAGGAGGCATAAAAAAAAGTATACTAAAGCTTGTTTAAGGTCTTTAGAGATGTGTATTCAACTGATCTTGCTTAAAACAGATGGACAATTGAAAGACGCATGCTGCAGTATTTTGCTCTCCAGCTCTCGACGCAGGTTATGACTGAAAATTTGATTTAAGAATGATAACGTTAGCTTGGAAACTGTCAACTTAACACAAATGTAATATAAAATTTCATTCACACATGTAGTATGAGACTCTTACCTCAGCCGGTGATCGGTTGACATGATGTCCGCTGTGACGAACCAGGCTCACTGAAAAAGGGCGCGTTATTTCCGAACGGACTGACTGACACTCGGGCTATAACTCATGCTATAGCTAGCTATAACTATAGCTCCTGCTCACGGCTGCTCCTGACGAATACGATTAGCTTTGAACCACCGTGATGATGATCACAATCCACTTCACGAGCGTAGACTGAATTCAAATCTACCGCTTGTCCTTGACACAGATTCAAACTTGACGACAGATCTGATCAGCTAACCGTTATGGGCGTGACTAAGCAACGGAAGAGTAATGGCAGATCATTTGAATCTGCGTCATCCCGCGCGCGCGCGCGCGCGCACACACACGCACACACACACACACACACAGTCACGCGCACACAAAGCCACGCAATGTGCAGCAACGCAGATTTAAAAAAAATATTCATAAAATATACATGAAATTAGGAGAGAATAATACAAATGATGATCACAATGAGCATCTATTTGCAAGACAAGATTCAAAAACTAATGATTCAATTGTCCTGCGTACTGCTACTGTACAAACTGGTACAAACACTAGCTTATTGAACCATTATAGTCTTTTAATCTTGTTATTATTTAACCTTAAAACTCACTTTAACCCCCATGCTTAATTATCTTCAAGGAAAACATGTTAAATAACTGCTGATTTCTGCAGTTATACCTTATTTTCTTTGTTTTCTAATTTCACAGAAAAAATCTGTAAAATATTACTTAATATTTTATGTAAAATTACACATAACCCTGTAAAAATACAGAAAATTTCCTTTAAAAAAAACGCAAAATTCATGTAAAACCAAAATACAAGCAATTACCTGTAAATTTAATGGTGGACCTTTAAATTACAGCAAATATCAGTAAAATAACAGGCATTCACTGTATAATGACAAAACGGCAAAATTCTGTAAAAAAATACAGACTTTTACCTGTAAATTTACATTTTTTTCTTACAGTGTGATATTAGAGTAACAATTACAGAAGAATAAAATAATGCATATTTTTTTAACCTTTTGGAGCATAGAAGGGTTCCGTTTGAGCAGATGTTTTATATCATCATCACTGTCCTCATCAGAGCTCATTTTCCAGTACATTCAGCATCTAGCTTATATTTGCCATCTCAAACATATTCTCAAACTATCATTTTCAACATCTTCGAAATCAATATTTTGATCGCTGACAGCTTCTTCACCAGATCCACCATCAAGTGACAGTGACACTAATATTTGAAGAGTTCAGATGCAAAAGCCTCTAAATGCCATCTGAAATTTTCTTCTAAAATTATCATTTTTATCAGGCTCGTATATTTAATTTCAGTAATTTCACTTAAATGGCAAGAAAAATTACCCATTAATTGTCATTTAAGTGAAATTACTGAATTTAAATATACGAGCTTGATAAAAATGATCATTTTAGAAGAAAATTTCAGATGGCATTTAGAGGCTTTTCATCTGAACTCTTCATTTGATTGTGTTCAGAACTTGCTCTGCAGTAAATCTCTGAGCCATTTCGAGTTTTGCTGATGATACTTCCTATTCTTTTGTTTTCTGCCTGCAGTAACTATGAGTGAAACATCACTTAATCCTTGTGTATCAGACATTGCCACCTTGTGGAATTGCACATTTTCAGTCATCAACGATTCAACTATTATTGTGCAGAAAAAAATATAATTACACTGTTACACACCTCGGGTCGTTAGCGACTATATACAATTCTTACAAAACATTTTTAGAAAATCATTTTCTATAAAAAAAATATTGCTATATTGTTAATAATTAATTGAGGAATACTAAAAAGGTTGATGTCTAACTTTAAATAATGTATGAGGACGAGGGTAGTGCCACTAAACACCCGATGTATGCGTTTAAGGGTTAAATTGATCGAAAAGTGACAGCAGACATTTATGAAGTTGCAAAAGATTTATCTTTTTAAATAAATACTGTTCTTTTGAACTTTCTATTCATTAAAGAATTCTGAAAAAAAAAAATTATCATGGTATGTTAAAGGTGCATTGTGTAATATTTAGGAGGATCTGTTGACAGAAATGGAATATCATCATAACTGTTTTCAGTGGTGCATAAAGACCTTACTTAATGAACTGTTATGTTTTTATTACCTTAGAATGAGCCATTTCTATCTACATACACCGCGGGTCTCCTTATATTGAAATAGCCCTATCAAACGCTTTCGTCACTGTTGTTCTTCGTGCAAGGAAGCAAGCTAAAGTCAGTGAATAATACACTGACACTATGATGAACAAGTAACAATAATATTCGCAATAACATATTGTTTTACTGAATAATAAAGTGAACATCATTTCTTAATTTATCTTTGTATGATGACAAAGTGACAAATATGACGATGACATATTTTCCTGTCTGCCCCCGTAACTTCTGTTGTTTGCAATTAGCAAACTCACCACTAGATGCCTCTAAAAATCACACACTGCACCTTTAAGCAGCATAGCAGTTTTCAACATTGATAATAAGAAGAAATGTTTCATGAAAATCACCTCTAGATCAAAATGTTATGAGAAACATAAATTAGTCAAGTGTGTCTACATTTTTGATTGGCACTTTATTGCTCCCTAATCTTATACAATACAAAGAGTTATCAAATGTATTTTTCAATTTATCCCTTAAAAAGGTCATAACATTAGGGTGTTCAAAAAACCAGGGACTTCATCAATCATTTGTCAAAAGGTTTCAGCAGATGGTGGGGGGAATCCTTGCTGGCAAAGGTTAAGTGGCTCAAGTGAGCATTGTTGAGACAGCAAGAGTGTGATATCAACTCTGCAGTTTCTGGGTCACTGTCTAAGTGCATCCCTTTCTATTAGTAGCACATGATTGTAACCACTAAATTGTTTGCCCGTGCGCATAAATTCATTAACATGACCCTATGTCAGCATTAAACAGAAGTTGCAAAATATTTTTATTTTCTATGTATATCGGCTTGATTTTATGGTTGCTATTGCAATCACATGTGATTGACAGGTTGCCCCGCCCTCACTCCCTCACACTCATTTGGCATGTTTCATTGCGTTATTTGACAAGTAAAACAATTGACTCCAAGCATAATTATACAATATGCATTGAAATTCTAGAAATTTATTTAAATTTCCCTAGGCCAGACATCACTTTTGGCCACTATTGGCCATTATATTTTATTTTATTTATTTTACAAATACAATCTGCAATGGATGCTGGGAACTTGCAATACATTCATTTCAGTAATCTAGTATGAAATATCCTTCACATGCACAAATCAGTGAAGCTCAAACTCAGATCGCACAATCCCCTCAGCCGCTGAATGAGCCATGAATCAGTCCTTCAAGCCAATATTAAAAGGAACAGCAACACCTGCAGCTTAATTTAGGGTGACGCCGCCGACTGATGAGCTGCTGACAAGCCTTGGCGTGAAGAAAGTGTCATGATATATCACAGCCCTAGTGTCAGTAAGAACTAAGCTGACAGTGACACAACGAGGAAGTCAAGACACTGAACATGCTTTTTGTTTGACCTAAAGCAATGATTTGGTACTATGTTTGGCACTGATAATATGGGCAGTGCTAATTCCTCCTGTAGTCAGCCTACATTACGTCAACATTTCAGCAGTGCAGCTTTAATTAAGATTCTGGAAGGACAAAGACATAAGTAAGAAAGTCACATGTTCAGTATATGTCCTTGATTATGTCTGTCTTCTGTTTAGTTTAAAAATCTGCTGATTCCCATTTAGCGCCCTAATCAGAAAACTCATACGCAAACAATTACCACACTTCCCTGCTTTCACGTGGTTTCCCGTAATATTATTGTTGTGTTTTTGAACGTGAATTTCTACCAGTGTGTGGGTTGTAGTGCCTTCGTCCATTACAATATGTTTCTTTAATACTAGCAAGTGATTTCCTATTTTTGTGTCTCTTGTATGCTCTTTTTCTGCGTTATTATTTTAACTCATAGCAACATTTTATGTTCATTTATGCTTCATGTCTGGGATCACATGTTGGCATTTGTTTTCCAATAATGATGGGCTGTTTTTGTACATTATCCCCTACTTAGTAGACTGTTTTAAATACCGTTTCCCTGAAACAACCAGAGTTTAGTGTCTTTCTCAAAAACACAATTGTGAAAACCCATACACATCTATATGTGATCATTTAAACCCAAAGAGGCGCCAAAAAGAACTTTTTAGTTCAGAAAAGAGATCAGTACAAGTACCGCAAACACATTGTTTTAAGAATCTTTTGTTGAGCTTCAAAGGACACGTTTTTGTTATGTGATGACTAGGGTTGGGTATCGGTTGGGTTTTATCCGATACCAGTAACTCTGTATTTTTTAAATGTTAACGGTTCTTGAACCAGTAACTTTGCTTAAGAAAATTAAACCGGACATACTTTGTCAAAAAATAATACCCTTTTATTTACAGGGCCAAACTGGACACAAGATTAACTTAAATCTTTAAACAATATAAATATACATAATATCAAATAAAACAATATTGTATCAAACAATGTAATAATACTGGAGATTAATAGAGATTACTACCAGGGTAATCTAATCTCGACATGGTTCCAGGTTCCCATATTTTGTTTGCTTGAACCAGTCAAGTTATCTGGTCGTTGTTGTACTAGTTACAGCAGCGCTTTGCTTGGCGAGTTTGGGATCGTTCCCACTGCGTCTTAGCTACGCAGCGTTAAGTGAACCTATGAAAGAGAACGTCTCTGGTTACTGTTCTCTGAATAGGGAACGAGAAGCTGTGTTTGCTGCCAAAGCTCCTCACAGTGACTGCCGACAAGCTTCCTTTTTAGGCAGAGAAATCTAAGGAGCAGATGGCGCGCCCGCCAATATAATATGACGACGTAAGAGCGTCTAGGCGGCGCCCGCGCCATCAGCCAATGAACTGGCGTGATTATATATGGGCTTCAGACAATCGGCACACCCAGAGTGCGTTCTGACACGTAATTTTACACGTGAAATGCAGCCAAACCTTGGAGCGTTTTGTGTTCGGCATCTTCATTAATCCCTCACTATCAGCAGATATCCCAAGTCTCCCGGAAGTTCCGGGAGTCTCCCGCATATTGATAGCGGCTCCCTGATGCGCGCAAATTAGTTAAAATCTCCCGGAAGCTAGAGCGAGTGAGCAAGAGCGCACATGCGAGACAGAAGAGAATGTGCTCCAAACTGTATAGCGCACGGCAGAGAGGGAGAGAGCGAGAGACATTGCGTGTGTGTGTGCGCGTGTGCCTCATGAAGCGCATGTAAGACCGAGAGTCAGGCACCGAAATTTTCGCTTTGATTCGGTCTCGTTGCTACCGTTTACATCGTAACCGGTTCCCTATTGGCACCGCGTTTCGGTACCCAACCCTAGTGATGACCAACTTACTAAAGCACATGTAAAGTATCTGAATTCAAAGTAATTTTTTCTTTCTTTCTTTCTTTTATTTTGGATAGCCCCTTGAGTTGTGCATCTCATTTTCAAGGGGGTCCTTTCAATCACTGATTGTAAATAACAACCTGAGCCACATATGCTCAAAACATACAATAGGCCTTAAAAAAAAAAAAAAAAAAAAAAACTCAACAAGACATCAGGTGTTTTCATCTCAGGTGTCTTATCATCATTCTCTTTGTCTGTTTCGTTCCTGGGTCAGTAGCCATGTAGTCTGTCGGTGAGTCATCATCCTCCCCGCTCTCGCTGACTCTGGGGGTGTTTTCTTCCTTAAACTATTTGTAGCCAGAAATGGGTGGGACCTGTACACTAATAGTGCCAGGTCCCACCTGCCACAACCTGGTGGAGGCCCGTTGGGGTCTTTCCCTCCTGCCAGCTGTCTTTCCAGCTAAAACATTATTTTAAGTATATGCACTTGAAGTATATTCTTTTAAAGTATAAAGTATAAAGTATTTTCTCCTTGTAAAAATAGTAAGCACCACTAATAAAGATAGATAATGTAGATTTGAACAAACTGCCTTATCCTAAGTATTGAACTTTAGTGCATAAGTTGTCATGTAACATTTGTGCTATAAACCTTAGACAAAATAGGAGGTACATACTGTCACAACTTCAGTTTAGTACAAATTTACCGGTTAATGTTGCCAATAAGTAATGAAAAAAGCAATGCATGCAAAGCTTCACTCACACTGTGATTGTTTCTTTACTTCAGTTTCATTAACTGGACTGTTTATTGCAGTAACAAGAACATTGTGTCATTGAATAACAGATCACGAGTCATGAGGAAGTGAGAACTGTTAAACTAAGCAAACAGAGGAAGCATACTGCAGTATACTCCACGTTCCATGAGAGCACAATAGAGAGGCTGATTCAGGAGCCAAGATTACCCTGAATATGAGGAAGCAGGAAAAGGGTGGCGCTGACTCAGTTCTCATGGGATTAAGGAGTTAGAGTTGGTTTCTGAGAATCAGCAAATAAATGTAGATAAGCGATTGCTGTATATAAACATAAATCTTATCCTTGGGTTTACTTGTTTCTGCTAAATGGAAAGCAAATTCAAGCAATTACATGGGGTAATGAAATGATGCAGCACATGACTAACATGTGATCAGAGTCGGAGCAGAAGGGAGGATTTCATAACCGAGAGATTTTGCAAAATCGCTGACACAGTATTGTCCTTAAATTTGAACATCCTTGTGAAAAAATATAATTGCTCTTAAGAGCTTTGAATGTGTATATATATTGTACTTCAAATCTTAAAAGTATATAAAAAAACTATACTTGCAGATAATTTAATATGAGTAAAATAAAATACCACTTAATTGAACTTTATAAATGTGCACTTTGTAATAGTCAAATTAAAAGTTTTACTTTAAATTACATTTCTGCTCTTTGATATTTAGAACCAACCATGCAGTTTATTGATGTACATTCAAGTAAAAATATTTTATATCGAGTCAATAATCACATGCTCCATTAAAAATTTGTATAAGTAAACATAAATCTAGGAACTGGGATGATAATTTGTAGTTGCCAGACAGTAACCATGGTATAAAACCGTTAACATATTAATTAACATATATTAATTGAAAAAGTAACAAACTCAGAAGAGGTGATAATAATAATAAAAAATGTTTACATCGAAAAGCTATAGTGGATACATCGGTTGAAATCCATGTTTTCTTTGGGTCTTAACAAAGACTCGACGTCTTGTGTTTTCTCTGTTTTATACATACATATACATAAATATATAAATTAGGATCTAATTTGTAATTGTATCCTTGTTTTTTTATGAATCATGTTGCACTGAGACTGTAAAGAGAGTGGATGGCAATACTGATTAATGAACAAAATTTGTTGCCTGATGTGCCAAATCACCTTCCATTTTTATCTTCATATGTTGGTTGTGGGAGTAATTTGTTTTGTTAATAAATTGTATGTTTTGAGTATTTTATGTTTATGTCATGTACAGACTCAGACTGAAATGACCAGGACTTTTGGGCAGGAACACAATCGGGAAAGAAAAGAGAAGAAGTTCTTTCCTCCTGCAACTTCTTGGAAGAAATTGCAGGGAGGGAGGTTTAAAAAACAACAACGTTTAAACAATTGTTTTAATAAAAAGTTTAATTAGGTATATTTTAGTTTACCATCTTTCAAAGACAACAGAATTATGAAATTACATATAAAGATGTATGCATCAAAAAAGCACTTATAAGGTCTGCTAAATTTAATTTATTATAAACTATAATACATTTTCATTGAATTATCAATAAATAACATGCAGTTGACTTCTAATATAGAAAGATGTATTACGTTTGTTTAATGCCAGAAACTACTTTTTTATTTCATATACTTGTGTTGTATAGCCTTTAAGAACACAAATTCATAATGCAAACAAGTATGCAGTACATTTTCATTATTGCCTATATAGTGCACATTAACATAAACTGTGTTCTTCTGCAATCAAAGTTAAACTAGTTTACAACATGTGATGTCTATCATAAACTACCTGAATAAAATCTGCATTTGTGTACTTGGGTGGAGTATGCTTCCTGATCAAGTCTTTTCAGTGTAAAACACAAGCCAGATGAAGCAACAGACCCGGAGAACAGACAGTGATATCACTTAGCTGTTTTGATCTTGTCACTTGCCTTAAAGTATATTAAAGTACTTAAAAGGTGGGGTATGTGATTTGGAAAACGACCGGCAGATTTTGAAAATACACAATTCAAATGGTCCTACCTTCTTTCCTCCAACGCTGGCCCTGACTCCCATTCGAAGAACATGGACGCGCAATCATGCACGAGCGAAAACTCAGATGCGCGAGAGATTGTAATGACGATTTACTACTAATCATGGAACCGGCTTTACTGACGAGATGCGCGCCACAAGCTTTTGAGTATGCACGCAGGGGGTCGCACGCGCTGGGGGGAGGGGGGTGTGGTGTTTGATTGACAAACTTACTGTCCAATGATTCTAGGTGGTCTTGGAAATGATTGGCTGGAGTTTTTCGAGTCCTGCCCGTTCCACAGATGATTAAATTGCTTAATTTTCACTTCAGTGCTTCTACCTCAGTGGCTGTAAGTGGGCTAGGAATAGGATTTCAAGTTATTTTGAAAAAATGGACAAAAAAGAGAATCACATGCCACCTTTAAAGGAAATTTAATCTCAGCACAAGCCTGTTCAGGCATTCATACAGTTTGTGTTGGCTGTACCACACGTGAGTGGGTCCGTTTCCAAGGCCTTTCTCCTTCTTGGCACACCAGAATCATCTTTTTATTTATTTATCCCTAACTGGATTGATGCAGCACAGCATGACAGTCTAAATCTGCCCTTCCTGACCTCTCATTTTGGCATCTTGCCCTGAAACTGACTTGTGCATGCAATACTGCGAAGTTCACCAAACATGACCTTGGGGCAAGAATGGCAGGTGATGACAAAAAGTGACAAAACAGACACCCAAGCAAGTAATATTTTCTCTGTACTTCCCTTATAAGAAGAATTAATCGACGCAAAGAGAGTTTTTTTTTATTCTCATTTACAGCACTTTGGTACCCACTGTGGTTTTTGAAAGTGCTCTAGAAATAATGTTGAGCTGAGAAAACAGGAACCTGCAGACTTGCTGTATACTCTGGTTTACAGCAAACATATTTATGCAAGATAAAAGAAAAAGAAAACATGGTAAACCACATTACCATTTATTTTTTAGTCCAGTGAATTAAAGGCTGATGAGAACATGAAATTTAGGAGACATTTGGAAACTATTTGGAATTCTTATTCAGCCTTGTCTTTTCTTGTGAGAAGATATTTTATAAAGTATATACCACTGAGCTGAGTATGTGTAAATATAAACTTTAGAATATTTTAAAAAGAGCTACTTATGGAAATAACTAAACGTAATGTTTTCAGATGCTTTATTGCATGTTAATTAAATGAAAATGTAGTATGGTTTAAATCTATATTCAATGCAGTTAGCTAAATTTCATAGTGCTTTCTGGCCCTCTTAAGTAGGACTTAAAGGGATAGTTCACACTTTTTTTTTTAATTATCCCATAAATTACTCACGCTCAAGTATATGGCTTTCTTGTTTCAGCCAAACACAATTGGAGTTATATTAAAAAATATTCAAATTTCTTTAAAGTGGGAGTAGTGAGGGCCTGAGATTGTGAAGCTCAAAAAGTGCATCCATCCATCATAAAAGTAATCCATACGGCTACAGGGGGTTAATAAAGGCCTTCTGAAGTGAAGCCATGCATTTTTGTAAGAAAAAAATATCCATATTTACAACTTTATAAACTATAAACACTGGCTTCCGGTAACGGTCGTACACGAGTCTAGTTCCGGCGGAAGAGTGACCTTTGACCCGAAGCGTGATGTAGGATGTTGGAGTAGCGTAAGCTTAGGTGAGAGCAGACGCCTCTCGCGGTTTAAACAAATAGGACTGGGCAACAAACTCAAGCTCCGACATTTCAGTTAAGAAATTAAGATTAAGAAATTAAGAATTAAGAAAGACTGATGTTTTGGTTTGCTCTATCTTCTACGCTTCCACGTTCGTCAGTACAGCATGCGTCGGGTCAGAGGTCACTCTTTATAAGTTATAAATATGGATATTTTTGTTACAAAAATGCATCACTTCACTTCAAAAGGACTTTATTAACCCCCTGAAGCCGGATTCACTTAAAGGGACATTGTGTAGGAATTTCTCCCATCTAGCGGTGAAATAGTTTTTTGCATTCAAACGAATTGTGCTCTCCAGCGCCTCGCTTTTTCAAATGCGTGTTGAATCTACGGTAGCCGTTATGTACCAAAGAGCTATGACAGGATGTCTTCTAATAGCACTTCGTCGAGTTTTCCTTCGGGTGAACAGGTTGCAAGAACAATCATATGCTCTATTAAAATATATTCTTATCGAATTTCTAGGTTACAAACCTTGTTTTTAGCGCCTTCTCTACATAGCTGCTATTCATCAAAGAGCCTGTTTAACTTTTAACTATAAATGTTCTACTGTCTATATAATAAAGTACACAACCAAGCAATGAAAAAAGCTTGCAATTAAGACGCATTGTAACATTGACTTACCTTTCGAGAAGAAAGCAGGCAACTTCAGCGTCTCTTTTGAAATCTTTCTCCTGCATTAACGTTAGCTCTTTCGATGGAAAAAGCTATCCCGACATTAACTCTTGTTTTTTGTAATCACCGGTCACGTTTCCTTTTACGTTCTATTTTGGACTTATGTTTGGTTCGCCATTAAAAATAACAGTGTAATGCAGCCTTTTAAACTTGCTGGGGCAGTGACAACAAGTGCCTCTCACTGCTGCTCCTCCGTTTCTGCTGCTTTCAGAACGTGACGCTGGCTCTGAAGGAAAACGCGTTATAGAAACGTGTTGGCCTAGTACTTTTTGTCCCTCTATGCTATGATAGTTTTTCAAGATGGCGGAACTACATGAAAGCCTCCGTGGACCTACCGTCCCATCTATATAAAGATAATAAATTCTTCGTTAACGAGGATAAGTCCGATAATTGGCAGAGGTTTTTGTACACCATTGAGGACATATTTATGAATAAAAATATTGATTTTAGATAATAAAATACCTAAAGTTCACATTGTCCTTTTAAGTGGCTTTTTTTTCATTAATATTATAATATCTGCAAGTATGGTTTCATAAACGGTTTAAATACGGTTCGTGAAGTACACAGTGAAGTACACTGTGAGCACATTCAATATGTGCACTTATTCACAAGGGATGTTAATAATTTAGCATATTGTTGTGCTTTCATTGTAATAGTAATAAATTACATGTTTGATTTTAAGGACATTTTTATTTATGCACGTTAAACAATTTTGCTACAGTGTTGGGTCAACACTTGATTTTCAATGTAAAAAGTTGTTGATGCAAAAAAAGTTTAACTTTATGCAAATGAGCAACAATGTTATGAGTCAACTACCAATGGGAGAGCAGACCAACACAAATCCTTTTTTTTGGATTATACACCCATAATAACAACAAAGAGTTACATAGTAGTGTTACAGTACCACCCTAGGAACTTGATCCAAGTGTTGGTGCCAATTTGCCATGTTGAAATTATAAACTATAATCTCTTAAACATTGCCATAGTTGCACTGACTTTAAACTAAAAACTGCACTTTCATATTTGCACCATTGCCTTAATAGGTATCTCATGTGTATTTCTGTGCTATTATATCCTGTATGTTGTTATATGTATGAACCTTCCTGTCTTCCTTCCTTCCTTCCTTTCTGATTCCGATTTTGATTTCTGAAATGAGTAACGCTGACAGTTTATGATAACAATGGCCAGATAACAAAACCATAGCTTCATCTTTAGCATTAGCATCCAGCTTGATTCTGATCTGGAGAGTATGTTATAATAGTTTATCTTACTATTTTTTTTAATTCTGCTGGTCATTTCTGACATATATTTTTTTTTTTTAAATCAGTCAAAAGTCTAAATCAGGTCAGATGTATCATTTGTAAGTGAGCTGGACAAAGCAACAATTACTTCCAAATGAAGCACATGCATAAGGTCTGTGGGTGTACACTGTGTTCTCATCTCACCACAAAGGCACGCTGAGAACAGAAAGTACAGAAGGAAGTCAAACGTATGCACGTACACGTTTACACATGTTGTCAACATGCAGCATCACTTATGTAACCAAATGGTCCACAAAAGTTATAAGTTCACAGACACCGGCCTGAACACTGACACACGACCCCTCCATGCAGCCAAAACAACAGGCTGCTTCATCCTGCACTCATTGCAGACTAGATCATGGACTAAAATTTTGACCTAAACTGCTTCAGCCACACAACTTTCATGATTAAAAAGAAGAAAGATAATAAAAAAGGTCAGTTTTATGTTCATAAAGCATAAAAAGGGTAAAGCACAACCTTATGCTTCAACATTTTATGACATTGCTATTATGTGGAGGTTCTGAAAGAGAAAAAGCAATCTAGATGCAAAGCTTTAACCTATAGCCTTCGTTATCATATAGGCTATGTGAAGGTCTCTAAACTATTAACATGATTGTAAAACCTCCTGAAAGACCTGTTGTCCAAGATCTAGCCTACTACATGCCTTCTGCCATCTGATTAAAAGTTTATACTTTTTTAGTAAGTGAAAGGACTTTTTGAATAATCCTAAAAGCACATTCAGGTCATGGTACATGCCTTTATGCTGTGGAATCTATACTGCTTTTTATAAACTAAACATGTATGAGGGTTCTGCAGGGGGGGCTGTACCTTCAGGTGACTTTCACATCATTGTCCCTCACAGCACGTGATATAAGCTGAAAAACATGTTTTTCCTCAGGCCCTGATGGAAAATTCTGCAATCAAGTTGTGTAGGTGGGTGCATTCAGCCCCTTATGAGAAGAAGTATAGCCTACTTCAGCAGACTTAAAAAGGGTAGCTAAATAATTAGTAGCTAAGTAGTTATATGTAACTACACATTTGTAATAATGTAGTTGCAGCACGTGGGTTCTGGTTTCAAACCACTGAAAAGGAGCACATCTGATTGGACATTTTGTAAATTAGGTTTAATGTTAAAGGGGAGCTGATATTTTTCAGTAAGGTTAGCTTAACTGTTAGCATTGCAAAATGTTGCTGCGAAAGAAACATAAACTTGTCATGATGCAGTAAAACAAGATGAATATCAAGACTCGCTGTGCTCAACACATGTCAAAGCCTGAATATTTTAAAACGGCAGAATGAAGAGACAGGGCTTACAGAAAAATATTTAACACAAAAGAAAAAAAAAAACAGCATTCAAAACTGATGTATATACTGTCTCTTGAAATGTTTTTTCTTTTTTAGTACTGATATTGCTTTTGTGAAATACTCCCCGCACTGCAAAACAACATGGGGATGTTAAAGCTCTAATCAGGTGACTTCTTATAAGAACTCATAATATTTAGTGTATACACTGAAGGGAAATATCACCATCTGCTGGCTGACTTATGATGCCTAAAAATGTTTGAATGACGTTTCTCTAAAAGAAATAGCTAACAAGAAAATGTCATCATTTACTCACATTCAAGTCATTACAAACCCGCATTTCTTTCTTCTGTGGAACACAAAAGAAGACATTTTCTAAGAATGTGTACTCTTAGCCACTTATTTCCATATACCGTTAATGGGAGTGAATAAAGACTAGGAATGTCAAACTCCAGAATAAAACAATAAAAAAGTAATCCCGATGTTTTTTGTCACACACTCAAAACCACTCAGACAAAAAAACAAAACAGATGAAGTTTCTCATACAGTTATAATTCGCAATTCAAGGCATTATCAGGTGTAAACATGAGATGCATGATACATGGTCTGTAGTGTCTGCTCCTTTATGACAAAAAGGAATCCTGGCTTCTGTGTGTTCCCTTTTTAAGCAGAGCTTTCCAAATACAATAATTAAATTAAAAGCATAATTAAAACTGTCTTTCAGTAACATTCCAGCACACTGTTAGAATAGCAGCAGTATCTGAGTCCATCATACCGTTTGAACAGCATCTCAATAGCAGCATTGATTCTCTGATCTTAATTACATTAGTCATGAATTTAAATTCAGTTCCATGTTGACCTGATTCAGTATGTGTCAAGTTGAAACAAAGAACATGCTTGAATTAAGACACTTCTTAAAATACATACTCTCAGTCTCACTCGTAGAATTATGTATTAGTGATGTCCACATTAGTAGACAGCTTCGTCCATATTGTCATCACTGTCTGCGCCAAATTCCTCTCCGTTGTCAAAGTAAGACATGATGTAGTCTGTCTCCTGAAAGAAAAAAAAGAAGTCATATGTGTAAATGACAGCGGCACAAATATTGTTGAAAAAAATATGTTTTGCATCAAATTACGAAAAAAAATTCTTACATCTTCAATCTCCTCTTCAACATAATCTTCATCCGCATCTGGCTCCTCCTCATCATTCTGGTTCTTCTTCTCCTCTTCGTCCTCTTCCTCAGAATGCTGCTCTTGTTCTCTTTTCTCAAGTGTCTAAATGTTATTCCATAAAATGAACATTACTAACATGCTGCATACATGCATAAAAAAGGAAATAAGGAGAAAGCTTTGTTTGCTTCATTTGTTACAATTTGTCAATTTTGGTATAGTTTGTTTCTATTTCAATCTATTTTTTTTATTTAGTATTTTTTCGATTTATTTGAATGGCCAAGCATGTTTAAAACAGTTAATGCAACATCACAAAATATTATGGTGTCAGTAAAGTCGTACCTCTAGTTTTTGGAGAACCTCTTCTTTGCCAGCGGCTACTTTTGGTTTTCGCTGGAGTTGTGGCTTAGCACCTATGACTATGGAACAAAGGTATTAAAAAGACACATGGTTTACTCATATTTTAACATGAATTGGGTAGCATTTAATACATTAGACTGTGAACCTACGCACATGGTAATAATAATAATAATAGAGTTTCTCACGTGTTTTTCGGGGTTTCCGTACTTTAATACAAAGCTCTTTGGGCAGTTGGCTCCAGTCTGGAATGAAATCAAATATTTTAAGAGAGACCTGACTTTTACATGTTCTTTACTATACAAATTAATAGTCAGTTGTAGCACAATAAATTTCTCATTAAAATCCCTCTACAGTGGTACATGGAGTCTGTGGTCGGTCATATTTTAGACCAAAGAAAGAAAGAGCAAGAGCAAAAATACAGTAAAAACAGTAATACTGTAAATTAATATTATTTTCTATTTGAATATATTTTAAAATGTAATTTATTCCTGAGGTGTTAAAGATAGATTTGCAATATCATTACACCAGTCTTCAGTGTCACATGATCCTTTAGAAATCCTTCTAATCTGCTGATTTGCTGCTCAAAATTATCAATGTTGAAATAAATTGTGCTGCTTAATATGTTTTTGGTAACAGCAGATACATGTTTTTCATGATTCTATTATGTATAGAAAGTTTAAAAGAACAGCATTTATTTGTAATGGTCTTTTGTAACATTTAAAATGTCTTTTCTGTCACTTTTGATCAGTGGTCTGTGGTGTTTTTTTGGATGTCAGATACCAGTCCTTGGAATTCACAGCTTTAAATACTTAAATTTAAATCACAAAAAGCATCCTGAGACTTAAATGAAGTGGAGGATTTCAGGTTTCCATTTTTGACTGTTAAAATTTCTCTGCTTTACTTTCTGTTGTGTCTCACCTGGACTCCATTCAATTGTGTTGTTCTTCGGCTCACCATTTTGGTATTTATCAGAGTACCGTGCCACATCTAAAAAAGAAGACAATAAAGAGAGCCGTTCAAACCTGGTCTTTGACTATCCATGCCTGATGGGTCATTGGCTTTGAATATTTCAGTGACTGCCATCAGTTCAAATGCAAATCCAGAGATTGCATGAGCTCATTCTCTATAGCCCTGTTTACACCTGGTTTTGGTCGATCGGATCACAAGTAGACGAGGGAGGCACATACCCGTTTACACCTGGTATTTTAATCCGTTTTTTTTGTCCACTTTCAACCACTTCTGTCCTGATTTCTTAGACGGGAGGGTCTATGGGTGTGTAAATGTCTGGGCTTTTTCAGATCTTTCGATCTAATAAACGAAATAAGCCCACATAATTTACACATATACGCGCTCAGAGACGATGGAAAAATATACTTTCGCTACTGCTCTATCTCATTTGCCCATGCCGCACACAGTGAGTTTGTGTTAGAAATCAGGAATGCTGAGAGAACATTGTGCTTTGTACATTTTCGTCTTCAAACCAAACCCGTCATGCTAGCACGCTTCCCATAATGTTTACGCATTAGGACAGTAGTCAGAGAATAGGCAGTCTTTTGTGGCTGTTCAAACACGTTGTCAACTACCTCTGGAAGTGGTAAGCTCAAAGTGTTTTAGCCCCTGTTTACACCAGTATTTAGCGTGTGATCCGATCGAACAAAAGGCCTCAAGTGTAAACAGGGCCTAATCATGTTGGATCTTAGAATTGTCCACTCTCAGTGTGCTCAGTATTGCCCACATATTGTCTCAACCCATCGTACCTGTCTTTGTTCTGGCTGCTTTTATGTGGAATGGCAGATTCTTGCTGGAGGCTCTCAGCTCCTGCTTCAGAGCGAGCATATAGTCCACCTCTTCTCCTGTAAGCAGAGGTACTGGTCTAAATTGCATAGGCTGAAAGAAAGAAAACTTTTTATCAGAAGAATCAATTCTCACAAATTCGTAATAAGACATTTATAGCATTTTATAGCAACAATTGTAGTAAGACTGTAAAAAATGATTGTAATTCAGACTGTTAAAAGTTCCCTTACTCTACGGAAAAATGTAATAGATCTAACCTTACATTTCATGTAATTTTACAGTAAAATACCATGTATGGAAGTAAAAAAAAAAATTGTATTTGTGTGCATGACACTATATTTAGATTAGTCATTAGTATTTCCCTTAGCTTGTGGAAAAGATAAGAACTTCACCATGTGGTTTCTCTTTACCACCCGTGTTATTATGGTGGATGTCAGTATTTTTTAAAGGTATAAAACAGATTTTAGAAGCAGAGTTGCCTCACTAATTCAGCAGAAAAAGGCTGTTGGATTTATCTGTTTTAAATTGTAAAATTTACACGTTGTTAAAATCACATTTAACATGTTTAAACAACAGCTTTCTTTTTTTCTTCTTTTTTTTTAACAGAGTATATTACAATGTAAAGATACTCATATTACCATTAAAACACTTACAGGAAAAAGAGGAGAAGGTGTATGTGTAGATGTTGGTAAAGAATCACCCCTCCCAAAACCCAGTGCGTCCACACTGAAACTAAACTGGTTTCTTCCACGACCTCTGCCCCCACCTGCCATGACTGTACCTGTACAGTCAACACATGTGCATGAGCATACAACTAGCCAAAAGCAATAAAAATACATTCATAGCCATGATGAAACCTGCCAGATACAACCACAAAAATGACTTTATTTTAAGCAGTAATATTTAGATTAGTCACTGAACAGCTTACCTCAAAATGTGTTACAGGTTCAATCCCCAGTAAATATGTGCACTGATCACCAGCTGCCTTCTGAATGTAAAGCCATGTGTTAGGCACAGTCATTAGGAGCCTACTTGAACACGTGGGTAGTTGTGTTTACATCCGGCACATGTACACGTGTGGTCCGTCTCAGTTTACAGTCCAACCAGAAAGACTCCTCGGGCAAAGAGTTCCTAGCACTAACAGCAGACATTATTGATACTACAGCTGTTACAACAGAGGATATTACAACAATTTCCTTTAAATGCAGCTGTAAACAGTCTCATCCAAATCTTATTGAGTCTTGACGTCTTTTGACATACGTCATATCCGCCTTTTAGGGTACCTTAAACGTCGGTAAATGACGATCCTGGGACGTATACAACTGACGCTTTACCTGTTAAGTCCCGTAGTGACGGGTAGGTTTAGGGTAGTTTAGGTCGGGTAGAGTTAGGGTCCGATACGTCTTTAACCGACGTTTAAGTACCTAAAAAGGCGGATATAGTAGGTCAAAACTCCAAGACGTCAGTTAATGACTTCTTGGGATGAGACTGCGCTGCCAGCAAACTCACTGCACACAGTGTTGGATTGTGATTTGCAAAGGTGTTCTCTTACGAAGTACTCTCGTGTTGCGTAAGCTAGCTTACGTACGGAAAACTCTTTTCTAGAAACTGAAGCCAAAAATTATCTTTAATTTTTTATATTTAAAAGCTATGCTTGCACAGAGCAGACACTAATAGCACTCGTGCGCCTATTGGCAGCTCTGCGGCAAGATGTGCAACCTATCGGTGGATGGAGTGACGTCAGCACCAATACAGCGCGGGTGCCCGAGTGCGTCATCCCGCAGAATAAGGCGTGGCTTACCTCTATATCAGCCGTCCAATAGGTGTTCTTTGAATTTTTCTCACTTCACGAATGATTTACATCGCTGATCTCCAGAAAGCGCCGTCAAACAAGCACTCGCGGGACGAGCCCTCTGCACTGCAGTTGAAGCGCTTCGCGCTCATCCCGTATCTGCCTATCGGCGCCATATCCTTTTCATATCATATATCCTTTGCATATCCTTCTCTAAGTATTCTAAAAGACCAAGATGCGTTGTTTAATGCTCGAGTTTCCAATGCGCTCGTGTCGAGCCCCTCTCACGACATGCCGAGTCTCGCCGCGGCGACCGCCATTGAAGCAGACGACGCTCTCACAGCTCCCTCGACGAGGCGGCTGGAGTAGTGTATTGCAGCAACGAGCCGTTACGTTACCTGTCGCCTGCCACAAAAGCCGTTTTCACGGGCTACCAAAAAAATAAAAAAAAAAAAAAAAGTGCGCTTCCCGCTGGGACGAAACGCGCGTGCTTCCTTTAAGTACAAGAAGCTACCGTGCCCCCGCATCAATAGATGCTGTTCAACCGCGCGTGTTCCTTTACGTTACAAGGAAATAGCGCGCCCCCTGCAGAAGCAGTCACTCTGCCCCTTGTGTGGTCGCGCAGGATACGCGTTCCCAAGGTGCCGGAGCTATTGCCACAGCGACGCGTCGCCGAAAGCCCTCGAGCCTCGCTTTTTCACTTCCCGCTGCCTCCCTTCACCGACGCGCAGCTGCCGTCACGAGCCTCAATGCCGTCGCGTCTGAGGTTGAGGGACACGCATCAATGACTGCTGTCTAACCGCGGCATAGCTTCCTTTACGTTACAAGGGAGCTACCGTGGCTGCTCGCGCTACTCAAGCTTATGTTGTTTCACCAGTGCTCAGTGCTAAAACTCTAAGCTTTCGCGCCAGAGACCCCTGTTCGATCCTGGCTCTCGCAGTAGAAAAAATTTATCAGCTCTCTCACTGAGCTGCGACCAGCTTCTTACTACAGAAGGACGCGCGAACCGAATCACCGTCGAAGAAAGTGCGGTTTATTTGTCCCGCCGAGCTGACAAATCTTTCTCTCAAAATTTCCGCCCCCTAGTACGAGCGGCGGTATGTCATATGCGATGTGCCTTTATACACGCACGCTGTAAACATGCGACACAACAGAAAACTGTATGACGCTCTCTCTCTCTTTATCTGTGCGGCAACTAAAGCTTACGTTGTTTTCCGTGGCTCAGTGTTAAACCCTAACTTTTCGCGCGGAGACCGTGTTGATCCACGGCTTCCGAGCAGATACTTTATGCAGATCGGGTACGCGATGTGTTTTAGTGTAGAAAGGTGCCCACATCTATGTTCACCCTACAGCAAGACGCTCGTGTTATTCACAAAGCACTCCCTTAAAGCGGGCAACCGCTCGAGTGTTGAACGAGGAAATGTTCCGCGAGTTCGCGTCCACACCTATTTTCTGCCACCTGTATCACTAAGATCACGCTGGACAATCAAAGTTTATTCCTGTCAGTCCCTTCAAAAAGCTACTGCAGTGGCCATTTAGCAGCCACGACCGTTCATTTACCCTCTCGCCTGCACCATACGTTTTCACGCACCCAGAGAAATCTCAAAGGAGTATACTGTCTGGTTATCCGGCTCACGCCGTTGGTGTTTAAGTGTAGTGCAAGTGCCCACGCCCCAGTGTTCACCCCTACACACAAGCACATCAAATCTCGTGTCACTCACAGAGCACACTCTCATAAAGCGCAGAGAAGCCGCTCGAGTGTGGAATATAAGAAATGTGTCCACAGGTCCGTGCCCACTATCTGGCCGCTCTGTTACACGTTCAATAAAACAGGTTATGAATGTAAGTCTCGTGCCCGCCGGAGAGCGTTCACGCTTACTAACACACACCTCCCCCCGGGCGCCGCCCGCGTGTTAAAACGAAACACAGGGCATTGATATGACGCTCCCTATCCGTTATGATCGGGGCGTCACATACACTTGCAAGTCTCGTGCCCGCGCACACGCGCTCACGCTTACAGAAAGCTTTTCCGCCCAAAGCGCTGCTCGCGCGTCAAAAAGTGAGAATAAAATGCTCCCCATCCCTTATGATTGGGACTCCTCACATAAATCAGCCGGTCTCGGCTTTCAGTGAGCAGCCATTGCCCAGAACCGAGAGCGCGCGCGCCGCGCTTTCGGCTCCGGTTCAGTTTCACAAGCCCGCAAACGGCGGCGATCTGAACCCGGAGGCCATTCGCCCCCTAGCGGCTCACATAGCTGCGTGGGAAATTATCCCAGGGATTTCAGAATGGGTTCTCAGCACAATAAAGCAGGGCTATACACTTCAATTCATTCGCCCTCCCCCGCGCTTTCGAGCCCGGTCCGCGACGATAGTGAATGCGGAAGTAGCACACCTACTTCACGCAGAAATAGCAATACTGCTGTGCAAAGGGGCTATAGAAAAAGTACCGCCTTCTCTTAGCGAGTCAGGCTTTTACAGCCGATATTTTCTTGTACCCAAGAAGAACGGAGCTTTCAGGCCCATCCTAGATCTGAGACATTTGAACAAGGTGCTTGCAAAAGACCGTCCAAATGCTTACAACCAGGAAAATCCTCGCGCACGTTTGCCCGAGGGACTGGTTTATTTCTCTAGATCTGGAGGATGCCTATTTTCTGTTTCAGATATCACCCCGTCACAGGCAATTTTTGAGATTCGCCTTCGACGGTCAGGTATATCGATACACCGTCCTGTCGCTCGGCCTGTCTCTAGCACCCCATACATTTACGAAGTGCATGGACGCAGCGCTCGCCCCCCTGAGAACTCGGGGGCTGCGAATAATGAACTATCTGGACGACTGGCTGATATTGGCTGTGTTCGCCACCTAGCCGCGTTTTTCCAGAAGGGCAGCTTTCTCCCTTTGAAAACGTTTCAACGGATGCTGGGCTGTATGGCATCAGCTGCAGCGGTGCTCCAGCTGGGCCTATTGCGCATGCGCCCGCTCCATCACTGGTTGAATGCTTGCGCGTCTCGCCGAGCCTGGGTTTCTGGCGGCCAGAAAATCAGAGTGACTCAGACCTGCATAGCGGCTCTGCAGCCCTGGTTAGTAGCCGACTGGTACCAGCAGGGAGTGACGATGGGAACCATCTCTTATTGGAAAGTAGTTTCGACAGATGTGTCCAACTCGAGTTGGGGCGCGCTGTTCGAAGGCAGACCGGCTTTTGGCCAGTGGTCAGACCAAGAGAAGTGTTTTCACATAAACTGTCTTGAGATGATAGCGGTCGAAAACGCGCTGAAGCGCTTCCTCCCGTTCATACAGGACCAACACGTTCTCGTTCGCTCGGACAACATGTCTGTGGTTTCCTATGTAAACCGTCAGGGTGGTGTCAGATCCAGGAACCCCTGCAATCTGACGGAACGCATCCTTGTTTGGTCCCAGATGCACCTGTGCTCGCTGAGGGCGGCGCATGTGCCTGGCCATTCGAATGACGGTCCAGACAAACTGTCCAGGGACAACGTTCCCCTGGGGGAATGGTCCCTGCACCCCCAAACGGTCCAGAAACTGTGGCGCCTATTCGGCAGAGCGGAAGTCGGCCTATTTGCGTCAAAAGACAATGCTCATTGCCCGAAGTTCTTTTTGAAGAACCAGGACACCCTGGCCCAGGTCTGGCCCAGCCTCCCTCTGTATGCTTTCCCTCCGGTCTCTCTGTTACCACAGGTAATCAAGAGAGTCAGGGAAACGCGCCACTCGGTGCTCCTCATAGCTCCGCACTGAGAGAATCAGAATTGGTTTCCGGAACTAGCACGGCTGTCACATGCAGCTACGTGGCCTATTCCGGTGAGGGCAGATCTCCTCTCTCAGGCTCGCGGCTAGATCTGGCATCCCCATCCAGAGCGCTGGTCTCTGCACGCATGATTGATCAACGGGTACTCGTTACCCTGCCAGAAAGAGTGATGAGCACGATCACGCAGTCTAGAGCTCCTTCCACGGGACGGCTCTACGCGTCTAAATGGTCAGTGTTCTCCAAGTGGTGCACCGACAGAGATCTGGATGCACGGTCGTGTGAGGTTGCGCATTTGCTCACTTTCCTACCAGAGCTGATGGATAAGGGGAGGTCCCCATCCACGCTCAAAGTTTATGTGGTGGCCGTGGCGGCGTTCGCAGAATCGACGCACGGTCAGTCACCGGGAAGACATGAGCTGGTCATCCGCTTCCTTAGGGGAGCTAGAAGGATGAATCCGCCGCGCCCCCCGTCGGTTCGTATGCGGCCTCTGCAGTGCTTCGGTTGGGTCTGCTGCGCATGCACCCCCTCCAGCGCTGGCTGAAAACACGAGTCCCGCGACGAGCTCTCTGTGAGAGCGTCATGTTTGGAATTTGGGCCTAATGATTCTAAAGTTACGCTCAAACCAATACACGGTTATGTCCCCAAAGTGCTCTCTACTCCGTTCAGAGCGCAAGTCATTTCCCTGCCGGCCCTTCCGGGAACCGACAGTGACAGCGATGTAAACTTCCTTTGCCCGGTCAGGGCTTTAAGAGTTTACGTTCAACAAACCGCTGCCTTCAGGCAGTCAGAACAGCTGTTCGTTTCGTTTGGTGGCCGCACGAAGGGGCTAGCTACCTCGAAACAGAGCATTTCCAGATGGATAGTTGATGCTATCGCCTTGGCTTACAAGTCTAAAGGCCTTCAATGCCCTTTAGGTGTTCGAGCCCATTCCACTAGAAGTATGGCCTCATCATGGGCTTGGACTAGTGGTGTTTCACTCCATGATATTTGTAGAGCGGCAGGCTGGGCCTCTCTGTCTACATTTATAAGGTTTTATAACCTGGAGGTCCCTGCTTTGCAGGCCAAAGTGTTATCTGTATGAGATTGCCATACACGCTACTGTTATACTGTGTTATGCACTCCCTTATACATATGAGGCGTCACCATATGGTCAATATGTGTTAGGGCTCACTTTGTGTCGGCCCACATATCTTCACTATTACGTGTTCCCCGGGCACTGGCCCTTGGACTTAATGTGAATGGTCTCAGCATACACGGCGCTTTAAACTGGGTTCCCGTAGCGTAAGCTAGCTTACGCAACACGAGAGTACTCTCGTAAGAGAACGACACTCGGTTACTAACGTAACCTCGGTTCTCTCTAGAAGAGGGAACGAGTGTTGCGTAACCCGGCCGTGTTAATGCTGCGTTCTTTTTTCGCTTCAGTGTGAAAAACCAAAGAACACCCTATCTGGACCGGGCTGATATAGAGGTAAGCCACGCCTATTCTGGCGGGACGTGACGCACTCGGGCACCCGCGCTGCTATTGGTGCTGACGTCACTCCCAGTCCACCGATAGGTTGCAGCATCTTGCCGCAGAGCAGCCAATAGGCGCACGAGCTGCCTATTCTAGGTCTGCTCTGTGCAAGCATGCGTTTTAAATATGAAAAAATTAAAGGATAATTTTTGGCTTCAGTATTCTCGAGAAAAGGAGTTTTCCCCGTAGCGTAAGCTAGCTTACGCAACACTCGTTCCCTCTTCTAGAGAGAACCGAGGTTACGTTAGTAACCGAGTGTCGTTTTTTCTCTCTCTCAAATATTACACGCACACACACACACTATTTTTTTTTATTACACACATACAAACCACATTCTGACATCCATACCAACAAAGCCACATAATTTAGTCAATTGGCTCTACAATATGCAGAAGCAGAAAACAAGAATTTGGTTTATTGGCCAACCTGAGAAAATGGCACCATCTGGTAAAAAAAATAATAATAACAACAATAATTTTAATTTTACTTTTGAAGCCTTACCAACAGAATGAAAGCCTATTAACAAAGCTTGCATCACTATAGTTAAATGGCCCTGGGATAAAAAAAAAGGTGCTTTTAATGGGTTTCGTCCTTAAGGTCCTGAGTGGAACTATTTTGTGTTACTAGTGTAAAATAGATTTATTAAGGAAATGGGATTGAAATAGTTAAATTCCAATAGAAAATATACACACTTGTGCAAAAATGTATGCAGTCGGCATTAATAAAAAAAACAACAAAAAAGACAAAAATGTCCATAAGGTCACACAAGGATGTAAGCTGTGTCTGCACTCAAATACATTATATGTGCTGAGTAATCATCCCAAATCAGAAAAAAACAACTGCAATGCCAGACATCTCTGACAAAAAACTCTGACTCTCAATAGAATGTCAATAGTTGACTGAAAGTCAGAGGTGCTGCACCTAATTCTATCTTTAGTAACAGTTTTGCGTCACAAGGTAATCCAAAAGTGTAAAGTCATTATTTGTGGATTATTAATCAAAAAGGATTACTTTTAAGCAGCTATATTTATAAAGTCTATTTATAAAGAATGGATTTCTTATGAATGCATAATGAGTGTGCACTTGTAGTGTCCTTCAAATATTTTACGTTGCCTCTATTTAAAAAAACTGCACTAGCAGATAATTCTTTATTAATGAAATAAAAAGCAAGGAGAGTACAGGACATTATGTACTTAAATATGTACCTATGAAAAAAAGCAAGCTAAAAAGTAAAACTAATTACATTTAATCTAAAGTTTTATTTAATTGCAATTAACATGCAATTAAGTACCTGAAAACATTACAGTCAGTTCACACTTGATGTATTCTTTTCAGTATATAAATTGATATAATTTGAAGTATATATTTCAGTAATAAAGTACCCTAAAGTGTACATTTCTTTTTTCACAAGGGCATATCGATGAATCACCTGCACTTTTGAAAGGTGCTTCAGGTTGCTTATATATGTTTTTGATGCAAAGATCTGTCTGTAAGTCAAGAACACAGATACAATCTACTCATGGTATAAGGTTAATCAATCAATGAGTTTATTTAATCAATGCAAATGAGTACTTTAGCTTAAGGGTATTTGGCTGTTCCACGTTTCCATGAAGTCTGTTAAGTGTTTATCTCTCACTATCCCTCTTTATTTTGTGTGCGTCCTTTTTGAGGAAATTACGTTAACTGAGCATGTGTGTCGGATGAATGGTATGGAGATGTCACATTATCTTGCTGAAGATGAAAGCATATGATGATACAGGAAATTAAATCATAACTGATAATACAGAATGCAAAGATCGGAAAGTATCTGAAGAAAAATATCACTATATGCTGAAAGGGGCATTGTTTCAGTGCACAGCTCCTGCTTGATGCAAGAAAAAAATATTAAATGATTTAATAATAATAAATATATATATTATAACACACACACACACACACACACACACACACACACACACACACACACACACACACACACACACACACACACACACACACACACGCGCGCGCGCCACACACGCGCACACACGCGCACACACACGATTCAATGATTTTACAGCACTAAATATAATACATACAATATAATATAATACAACATAATAGTGAGAGAAGCTTACTCTTGATCAAAACCGCCATGACAAACATCAACAAAACTGAAAATATAAAAATGTGAAACAGGAAACAATAAAATCACATTGTTGGTGCAAAAAAAGTGGTTTAATAAGACCAGTCAGCACCTAAAATACACTTCAATGCACTTCAAACACTATGAGAATGTGTTATTACAATGTCCTATTACATTGACCAAATTCTTTGATCCCCATCTAGTGGAAACTGAAGTAATAGCAGCATGCTAAAGATCACAATTAAATAATATGTGACAGAGTGAAAAGAGCAGAAAATATACAGATGTTTTGTAAAAGAGGTGCGAAAGTAAATGAAATTAATGCAGTGGATAAACAAAATACTTTGGTTTGTTAGATCTGTAATAAACCGTATCGGATTATGACTGTATTATAACATCTAATTTCATATGATGAATTGAGATACTAGTGAGATAATACACTTGACATTCTGTGAGTCTGAGTAGTGAGTATAGCTTACAACAATAACTATTAGCTTTACTATTAAGCCTTGTGAAACGTGAACATTCAGAAATAACTTTTAATGTTTTCATAACTTAATGTTAGCAAAACATTTCTAGAACACATTTTGTTAGTTGAGAAAGGGGCAAAGGTTACACATAAAACCCCTATTCTAACTCTCTCCATTTGATCAAGATGAAAACATGATCTCTTAGACACACAACCTCATCCTGCACTGAAATGGATTTTCAAGATAGCACCAATGAATTTACATTAGAAAGTATACATCATATCTACAGAGAACTCATGCCACTGTTTGATATTACATTTTGCACACAAAATATTATTTTCTTTTAACAGAATGTAAAAGATCCAAACCTAACTTGGGTGTATATTATTGTTACTATTTTTCATTTTCTTGTGATCATTTGAGTTCAAGAAAGTAAATGCCATCAATTTACTACTAACACTGAAGAGGCCAAATGAATTGTGGGAATATTTTACATCATGTATATTAACATCATACAGAGCATTTTTTGTTTGTTTGTTGATAAGTTAGGCCCATGTATATAATATTGCAATCAGTGGTAAGATGACATTTCTCAATTAACACAATATTAGCTGCAATAATAGGTTTTGACTGCTGAAGATGTTTTAAAGCTGATTTACAGTCTATATCTAAATTTTGCGCCCTATTAACAAAACCTGGTATATGTCTTGCATTGTTCACATTTTTCCCTTCCACATTTTTTTTTTTAATTCTTTGAGCTGTTGTTACATTTACATTAATCATGCTGTGATATTTCTGCATTAATATTAATGTTATTGTTTATTGTACTTGAGTTTCTGGGGAATTTCCATAAGTCATTTATAGAGATAACTTGAAAGATCTACATTCACTAATAGCATTGACTTTTCCAGGATTGGAAATCACAATGTTCAAATTCCCTGATATTTCCAGGTTACAGGTGCAATTGGCAATGAGCGGGATAAACGTAGCATAGTTTCCTAAATCTCTGCAAACATTTTATGGTATTTTTATGCGTTACTATAGTAATAATAATTAAAAAAAGGACATACAGCACCTTTAATATTTAGGGTTAGGGGTTGAGCCGGAATATTTGAGGAATATCCAACCCGATCTCACGGCAATTCGTACGTATGTTATGAGGTAGCTAATTCATACGACCTCACTTGTACGAATTTAGCAAAATCATACGTATTTTACAAGTTGCCCAATTCATATGAATTCGCACGAATGACCTACCCCTTACCACACCCCTAAACCTACCCGTCACTGGGGTTTAGATAAATCGTACGAATTAGCCACCTCGTAAAACACTTACTAATCGGTCGTGAATATCAGTAGAGTGCATCGGCTGGTAGACACAGAGGATCTCTGCAAATTTTTAGAGCAGGTAATGCAATGTTAAAGCGATAGTTCACCCCAAAATGAACATTCACCGTCATGTGTTTTGAAACCCAGAACCTCTTTCTTCTGTAATGCAAAAGGACAAAATAATAGAATGTTTCACTTTTCAAAAAATTAACGTGAACGGTGACCACAGAAGTCAAGCAAGATTTTTAATGAATAATGATTCACAAAGTACTCTCTCAAAACTAGGCTATTAAATGACTTATATGGCCCATCCCTCTTAATATGCCCATCCACTCATTGGAAGAAAGTGTTAAAGGTTTGGAATGATGAAGATTTTTCATTTTTGGCTGAACCATCCCTTTAAGCATAGTGACATATTGGAAAGCCCTATCATGTCAATTTCATATACCACTAAAATATAAAAACCCTTGCCGCTAAAACCTCACTGATCACCAAAGCCCCTACAATCTACATACAGATCACATGAGCATGAAGTGTCAAACGTCTGTTAAAGAGTCAATGGGGGCCACTTGAGGTTCAGTGGGAGGGCTGGGGATTTCTTCTATTGGCTCAGATTGAGGTTCAGGCACGCGCTCTGGCATTGGCTCCACCTCTGAGACAAACACCTCCACCTATAAGATTTGAATGGAATTGGGAATAAACAGAAGTTTGATTGGTTGACAGGTTCTAGAACTAAAAAAGGAGTAAGGCCCCTTCACACCAAGAACGATTACTATAAAAATGATTATACCAAGTTCTGTCATGAAACTCTAGATGACGCATACTGATGGGTCCTTAAAGGGGGGGTGAAATGCTGTTTCATGCATAGTGACTTTTTTACACTGTTAAAGAGCTGGATTCCCATGTTAAACATGGACAAAGTTTCAAAACTGAAGTTGTAAGTTTGATGGAGTATTTCTGTTCCAAAAATACTCCTTCCGTTTTGTCACAAGTTTCGGAAAGTTTTTTTCGAGTATGGTTCTGTGTGACGTCAGGTGGGGCGGAATTTCCTTACGGGTCTTAAGAGCACTTCTCCCGGAAGGGCGCGCGCGCGCAGCTGTAGCCTAGTGCGTGCGAGAGATCAGAGCTGGGCTCGGCTGCGCTGCAATAAAAAAAATGGCACCAAAAAAGTGTGTTTTTGGTTGCCAGGGCAAGACAACACTGCACAATTTCCAAAGAACCCAGCGTTAAGGAACCTGTGGATGGATTTAGTTTTTTCCAGAGCAGCAACGGATGTGCAAGTGTTCTTGTTTGTTCCCTTCATTTCGACGGTAATAGTTGTATAAACAAAGCCCAGTTCGACGCCGGATTTGCAGATCGCCTAATACTTAAGGATGGAGCAGTCCCAACGATAAAGGTTCACGGTCGTGCGTTGGAACCGCAGGTGGTGAGTAAAACTGCTTCAAATGTCTGTGTGTTGTTAACTATCGGCGTGTAACGTTAAGCACAGCAAGTAAACAACATGATCACGTACAGTTAATGTATCGATGGAGCATGCGATGTATGGTGTGTGTGTGTGTTTAAATACATTTGTTTAGCTGGCCACTGTAGGTGTCAGTTTGTTTATTGAAAAAATAAATCATGTCCTCATAAACCACAAGTCTGTCTGTTTACAACACACGCAAAAGCTTTGCGCGCTCCCGCCCACACGGCACGCCTCCACCCGCTCGGCTTTTTCCGGAAAGACTCGGTACAGCCTGTCTTTCTTTTATAAATATAATAAAACTAAAGACTTTTTGGAGATATGAAGGATGCAATACTACTCTATAGGTACTCAAGATTAACATGAGATTGAGTGAAACTGAGTGTTTCACCCCCCTTTAACACAACCTGCCGACAATTCCCCTTATTCACCGCGCCTCCATCTTGAAAACCAAAACGAGGCTGGGGGGTACACTCTACCGGAAGTTCAGTGACAGAGCGCGGCGGCGGGCGGCGGGCGTCTGTGTCATAGATATCTGTGTACCTGTGTGGGCAACAAACCTAAATTGTCTCTGAAACCTCTTATCTCTTCCGGAAATAACAGTGGAGTATGTTGAAAGATGGGCAAATAACGACTGCGAGGGCTGTTTTGCTGAAAATTCACGGCTAGTCACGGCAGGACATTAGCTGATCAGGCTAGTCTAAAGAGCTACAACTTGCTTAACGTTACCAAGCAAGCTCGGGCTAGAGGGTTATGAACAGGCGAAATAATTAACTCACTTTCATGTTTGAATGCCGTTTGTGATCCGATGTGGATTCTGATCACCGTATAAGGTAACGTTAGAAATATTTATAACGTTAGCAGCTATACGCGATGCAAAAGACTATGCACGCTAACCATTACCATAGTAAACATAGTAACTTAAAAGCTTGAAGATCGAACGATTGAAGAAATCAGACCAATAATAAAGGCTATCACAATCCTGTTTTTATTTTATCTGTCAGTAGCCTATACGTCTCGTCTCTTTATAGCGGAGTATCATCATAAAATAAAGCAACTTTTTTTTTCAGGAGCTTCTTCTGTTTCTCTGACTGAAAATATCTGTAACATTAGCCTAAGTTACTGGGAGTCGAGAGAGTGCTAAAGCTCATCAGGTTTTATTTTTGGTGGCATATATTTGTAGAAATTATCATTCTTTCTAAATGTGATGCATGTCTTGTAACGTTAACTACCAAATAAACAGAAACAGACGCGACTGAAGAAGTGTGTCCTCTTTCTTTTGTGAAACTTAACGGTAATTTATTTCTGTGACTAATGTGCAATTTTGACATACATTAATTCATGATCAATGTCACTTTTTATTGTAAACCTGGCTGTAGTAAAACATTGATGCTTGGGTGTGTGAGTGAGTGAGTGAGTGAGTGAGTGTGTGTGTGTGTGTGTGTGTGTGTGTGTGATATTCAAGTAAACAACAAAAATGCCAGCAAACGGTCGCTTTTCCGTCGTTTCCAGTGATTTCTTTTTGATTAGTTTTCTGATAAAACTTCGGTTTTTGGTAAAATGATGGGTTAGTGTGACGTTGTTTCATAGAGGCCTGTTATGGGCGTTAAGATAACGTTATGACTGTAGCCTACAGAGGGCCACCGTTACTTCCGTACCCCACAGCCTCGTTTTGGTTTAAGCTGGTGACGTAGGTGAATAAGGCGAATTGCATCGTTAACTACACGGCACAAGCTGATTGGTTCATGCTGCATTTGTAGCCAATGAGCTTGCTGCTCAACATTTAAATAGTTGGTCAATGTTTGCTGTAGCAGTTTGCAGCGTGCTTCACCAAGTAATTTCATATGCTATTTGTGCAGCAGCAATAGCGTAGCAGATCTATTCCGCCAAGACCAAGTACATTATCATTGTCATATCAATTACCATGACTCTTCCAATAGTTGTCATGATAGAAATAACGATATCTATACTAGCATCCACACCATTGGACAATAACTTTCGGTTTATTATAAGCACACTCTGCAGTTGCGTCGTCTACCGCTTTAAATGCCTGAGCTCTTTAAAAGTGAGTGGATTCTGATTGGCTGTCAGTGTTTCCAAAGATATCATTCCTCTGTGTCTTTATTGTTATAGTTGTGTGGACTTACCTATTGTCAAAGAACAATTACCAAAACTTTAAAGTTGTCATTATAGTTATCTTCATTGGTGTGAACATGCCTTTAAAGCTCTAGCAAGCTCTAGTTTCACATTAGGTCCATTTCGAACCCAATGAAGGTATAGTCTTAAATTAAATCTCAATGTAGTTGAACTTGGTGTACCTGAGGTTGGCTAGGGGTGACCGCCTCAGGCTGAGAGGGAGCTGCACGCTGTCTAAAACCAGGAAACTGTTGAAAACACAGAGTTCATCAATGTAATAAATTAGTTTATCACGGAAAGGATTTGCTCAGACAATTTTGAAGAGCACATTGCAAATCACATTTATACCAGAAGTCTACCAATTAATGGGTAGTTCACACAAAAAATTGTCCCTCTCGTGTTGTTCCAAACCAATAAGATTTTTGTTCATCTTCGAAACACAAATGGATACTTTAAAAGAAATCTGAGAGATTTCTGTCCCTCCCACTGAAAGACTATTCACCAAAACTCTAAGGCTTTTGTTAGCTTAAACATTGATCAGCAAATATACATTACAGAGCACTCAAATATGGTAAACGGAAGCTCAAATGTACTTGCTTGATGCTTGAGAACAAACCTCATTGGTGCTTGCGAAACCTCAATCATGCTGCCGTGACATGGAAGAATGAATCGCATTGGTTCTTTATATTTGAACTTGAGTTTACCAAATTTGAGTGATCAATCTATTATCTCAATGTTTATAATTAAAGGTCTGTTCATCATATAAAGTGATCATGTCTCTTCAGAAGACTTGAATTAAACCGCTCATTTCATTTGGATTTCTTTTTACTTTCTCTTAATGAACTTTCTGAAGAATCAAAGTTTTGGAAAGACAGAAATCTCTCAGATTTAATTTGAAAAAATATCTTCATTTGTGTTCCAAAGAAAGGGGGGGGGGGGGGGTGGATCAACATGAGGGTGAGTTAATGATGACAGAATTGTAATTTTTTGGGTGAACTAACCCTTTAAACACAACAAATACTACGCATACTCTCTCTTGTGCAAATGTTTAACTGACCTTCACGCCAGCTTTAGCAAGAGCACTGAGTCCAAACAAAATGGTTACAATGCAGATCACCAACTCCACCACAAGAAACAGAACCAAGGTGGCCAAGAAGCCATCAAGCAAGAGCTGACAGCACCCAAAAGAGACAAAAAAACAAGACAGTGGTTATAACATCTGTCAATTTACCTAAAAAGGCAAAATAGTTACAATAGCTATCAAAACGGATGTGCTTGTCCACATGTTTGGAAGTGGCCAAAGAGATCCACTCTTAAAAACATGCAGACAAGCACACTAGTAAGGAAGGTATTGTTGTAATATATTTCATTAAAGGGGTGATGAACTGAGAAATCAAATTTTCCTTGAGTTTTTGACATCTGAGATGTCATCATATTATAAGAATATCCTGTAAGTTTCAGAACTGAAAACGTCCTTGTTAGTCCAATAATGCTTTTATTGACACCAGCCTCAGCAAACGACAGGTTTTTCAAAGTGGGGAACTCTGACGTCAAAGAGGATAAAACACCACCCCCGCAGAAGAAGATCATTGCCTACTTCACCACGGCCGGTTTAGCCCCACCCACCGATTCGCGCATTTTACACGCATACATAGCTAAATAACATAGGCCTACCTCGTGATGACAAACCGGATCGAGCTACCGAGCAATACAAAATATTGTGCAGTGCCTGGTTGTGGAAGAAGACAGTCGCTGCATAAGCTTCCTCTGGATTCCAATAGGAGTGCATGGATAAACTTGATTTTTAATGACGTTCCACTCCAGCTGATGAGTTAAAACATTGTCCGTCTGTTCGCTTCATTTCACTGAGGATTGTTTTGTAAACAAGACTGGATTTGCAGACTGATTAAGAGTAAAGAACGGTGCTGTGCCGTCTATATTGGATCTGACAGGAATTATGCAACACCTGGACTCTGGGTCGAACATGTATGGGCGAATCATTCCGGTTGCCATTTTACAACATTGGACGTTTTCAAAACAATTTCACCCAAGTGCATCGAGGGGTGAGTTGAAACTCATTATGCAAAACTGTTTGCTGCTATCCACTCACAGCAGTGGGCGTTTACTTCCAAGTAGGGCTGTCAAACGATTAATCGCGATTAATCGCATCCAAAATAAAAGTTTGTGTTTACATAATATATGTGTGTGTAGTGTGTATAATTATTTTGTATATATAAATACACACACATGCATGTATATATTTATGAAATATTTGCATGTATATATTTTATATATATTTATACATAATTAATATTATATATAAATATAAATATTTTATATATTAATAACACATTTTTCTTAAATACATACATGCATGTGTGTGTATTTATATATACAAAATAATTATACACACTACACACACATGTATTATGTAAACACAAACTTTTATTTTGGATGCGATTAATCGCGATTAATCGTTTGACAGCCCTACTTCCAAGTCTTCAGTGCGAGACGCCCATAAAAACCGAGCGTTTTTCAGCTAGGCTCAAAACGGGTACAAAATAGCCTATTACTTATTAATTTTGATGTTTTTGAATGCAAAAACCAAGCGAACGTTATACGTTTACCTCAGACAACAATATAATAAGATTTAAAAAGCCAGTTCATGACCCCTTTAAAAAAATGGACAGAAGATTAGCAAGGGTGACCATTAGAGTTTTCATGGCACATCTGTAAATAATTGAAGGTATCTTCTTTCATTCTGTAGCATTTTCAGACAACTGGCCCAAAGTGCAAAACTGACAAGACTGTCTTCAACATGACCCACACCCTGCTTCTGCATGCAATCACTCTCCTAACACAAATATACACAAAGCTATAGATTATTTTTTGATAAAGATAATGAAAAACAAGCAGATCATTAAAGGGTGAATTCAGGCATTTTGGGCTAATGTTAGAGTGGCTGTCACTAAATGTTCCTGAATTAACATTATATGTTTTGTGCTTGAATTTCTACTAAATGTTTGTCACCTCAAAAACAACAACAATAACACTTAAAAAAAAAAATTACCTGTTTTTTTCTCTCTCTTGCATTATCAGGAAATATTTAAGCACATTCATGTATACAAAGAAAAACATAAAGGTAAGAATTACTTACTTTACATTTTCTCTCGACAGTATAAGTGCACCTCCTGTAACAATTTTGTTGCTTTGGAAAAGCAAACACAAAAAACATAATCATGTTGAATTTTGCCAAAGACCTGGCTCACTTTACAAATTTAGCTATACAGCTATTATTCATATACAAATGTTGCTGCAAGCACGCCCAATTGGTCAATTTAGAAAAACTGTTACAGTTTTTTGGCTTCCTTGACAAACTACAGTGCCCTTAGAAAGTTTTGGACTTCTGAGATTGGGACAAATCCCACAAACCACAGACTTAATTGGACAACTATTATAAAAAGATGTTTCTTTTGAAAAACTATTCACTTCTTTTCAGATATTACACAGAATGTGTGTTTACAATGTCCAGCCATTGTAAGGTGGCTGGACTTTACTATAAACATAGACTATGAACATGAGCAGCCTCAAAGTCAAATGTATAGCATCACCTCCCAGAGCCAAAATAAATTAATACAAATAAAATAAAACACAAAAGATAAAAACAATATTTCATATTCTAATACACTTTTCTTCTTATTTTGCATTTATAAAATGACCATTATGTTTCATATTAGATCTACAATATTTTGTGTAAAAAAGAAAAAGGTTTAGTGTTAAATGTCCAAATACCTTGAAAGGGCACTGTTTTTATTAAATTCTCCAGCATCAGAAAAAGTCTGTACCAAGTGCAAAGGATCAATATCCATTACTCTATTCTGTTATAAATATATGCGCATTCTCATCCCAAGGCGTCATATTTCGTCATATTTTGACATTCGTCAAAAACTGGCACCCTTTAGCGTCAATATGAGACGGGTAGGTTCAGGTCTGGGGTAGCGTTAGGGTTATGACGCCTTGGGTGCGCGTTTCATATTCACGCTAAAGGGTGCCATATGCGTCAGTTTTTGACGAATGTCAAAATAGCGTCAACTATATGACGCATTGGGGTGAGAACGGGCTGATATAGGCCTAAGACTAAATATAAATTACAAAGCAGACCAAATGAATAGGAGCGATGTTAACATATTTTGTTACATCTTATGTCAGTAATTCACATCTTTCTATATTTCTCAACAATTGATAAACCACTTTATATTCTACCTAAAAAAAATAAAATAAAATAAACATCCAAGCAAAACTCTTTAAATTGCTTTCAAAGCAATTTAATAAAGTATATTGTGTAAACCCACATCAAATGATAAATCACTACCCCAAAAAACAACATTACCTGTCTTTTTCATTCAGAAACTTTATATTAATTTCAACAACATAATCATTCACTTAATCACGCCTGTATTTAACCATATGGTTATAAAAGAGAATCACACTGATTAAAGAAATTAACAGAAGATCAACTTCCAATTTTGAAAACGTCTTTTCTTTTCTTTTCTTTTCTTTTCTTTTCTTTTCTTATTTCATGTTAAAAAAGAACACCAGTTCTTTAACTCCACTGCACATTCTTAAAAATTCTTCCACCATCTGAACCACTTTTGACAGCCTGAACATCAATATGCTTTTTATTGAAAGTTTTGAAGATGCTATGTTTTGCACTTTGGTACAGTCCTTTGAAAAGGCATCAAGGAAATTTCTTAAAGAAAAAACTGTAACAAGAAAGTTGATGTGGCCAGTTCATCACATCATACCCACTTTACAGTGTTTCATCCATCCCACTGCACCCAAAAACACACCCCACATGCATTTATCGTTAATGTAATATGCATACAGAGAGGTCAATGAATATGTGCAAAAAACACAAACCCATCTTCCAATAATGCAAGCTGCTCAACAATGCAGTAACAGAGTAGCAGATCTGTGAGCTCACCACAGAATAGATCTCCAGTCTCCTGCAGTGCTCACAGTGGTAAGTGTCCTGTCGGTAAGGCAGGTGACGGGACAGCAGCCCAAGAACAGCAGTGGAAAACGCTGCACTGACCAGGTGAGCAACCAGTGTGGCTTTCACCTTCACACACGGGACAGAAGTTACTGTACAGCTAGAACTCAGTGCGATTTGTTAAAACATTGAAAAGGGAAACTGAGAACTGAGAAAAGACTGAAATATAATGCCAGTCAAAAGTTTGGACATTATTTCCCACATTTGAATAGTCATTAGATAAAAATGGAAGTATGGGAATTACAGGAACCAAAAATAAATAAACAGATCAAAACTTGCTTGTATTCGAGCTTCTTTTTTTGTAGCTTAGCTTGAAATCTTTGAAGACGTTTATATGTATGATGGCTATGTAATTGTTAGCTGGGTTGCCAGGTGTAAAATGTAGGTATTTTCATTGGTTCTGCAATCCTTTTAATTTGTACTCACCCAAAACAGTGATGGAAACCTTCCAGTATGGATTAAAATGGATCCAGACCCAAGCAACTGATAACAACAGGTTAAAAAATTATTGTTTGCTACATCCATAGCAACAATTTGATTAATTAAACATTAAACCGAGATTAAAACCTGTTTTAAAACCAGTGTTGGGAGTAACGCGTTACAAAAGTAATGCATTACAGTAACATATTACTTTTTGCTGTAACGCAGTAGTGTAAGGCATTACTAATCAATTTTCAGTAATATTTTACTCGGTACATGTTCAGTAAGGCTTGCGTTACAAGTTACAACAGACTTTTAGTTTTAATTGTAAAAAAAAAAAAAAAAACACAGCAAGACCTCGAGACAAGCAGGCTAAATTACCTGTTCGTGGTCAGTCAATAGCCGCGTGTGGTGTCCAAGTCTGTTAATAAAAACTATATGGCAGCGTCTGATATATTTGTATAGCGATTTTTTTTTTTACAGGAGTGCCGTGAGCGAGGTATGATTTCGGCCTCTGTGCTCGCGCTGGCCAGTGGAGAAGCGGCTAATGGTGAAGATGGCATGAAGAAGACTGCACATTCGCGAGATGGACGTATATGCGGATTAGGCTATTCGTTCTGTGTTTTCTTTCTAAACAGTTAGGCTATGTTTATGTGGTATTTTTCATGTTTTCATCACGCAATCATGTTTTTGATGCGGTGTTGACGCGTTCATATTAGGGTGGCGGCGCTGCCGATAAAGCACCTATCACAAAGAACCGGCAAAAGCAATGATTATGAATATTTCAAATATAGCAAGCAGACATTTTACTTGTTTATTAATGAAGGCAAGATGATGAAGTTGACGATGCTGACTCGCGATCTTCGCAGTATGAGTGCGCCAGAGAGAAATGCACATTTCATTTCATAAGCAGAGAGAGCAGTCTGTTTTCTTTCGTTTTGAATTGTTCTGTTTTACAAGTAGACATTTCAATATACATATATTTTTCAGGTCCGTGAATAGGCTAACTTATACGCTGAGTTTCGGTTTATTTGAGTGAATTGTCTTCCGTGTTGTGATTATTTATAATTGTCTGCTATATTTAACCTAGGCCTACTTCTTATTTATAAAATAAAGGGAATTAGTTGATGAAACATAGATTAAAATTAAGATACAATTAATACAAAACGAAATTCACTTTAAAGAAAGGCTTTGTGTCTTCTGTGTAAGGTCTCTGTGGAAGTTTTAAAGCATCTTTTAGTGCCGCTTCAGAGCGTTCGCGTCCGTAACGGAGGTCTGTAACATTGTTTTTTCCTCATATATGCGAACACGAAAAATAAAATAAAATTAATATTTTATGTTCTGTGGAGCCAACCCTTCTTCATCCGATTTGCAGAGTGTAATTCACAAAATTACAACAACAAAAATCGTTGCCTCCTAAGATTTTTTTGTCACGCATGACTGTCTATTTCCCTAATATTAAATATAAAATGCATGTGTAAACTGATATTTTTCTAATGTCTGGACTCTTTTCAGGGAGGAGCCTATGGATAAACAGACGTTTCAATATTTTGGTATTAATGCATTTTCTGAGAATTTATTTTTCAAGTTTTGACAGCAAATGTCATGTCCATAACGCTGGAATTCCCAAATTTTAAATAATTTATCCTCAACTTGCTTTGTGGTGTAGGTCTACGTATTTTATAATGTTAAGTTAACTTAAAATACTAATAGTAATTTAAAGATGTGGTAGCATTGGATCTGGACGGTATGGATAACTCTTGGAGTTGGAAGGGGTGTGTCGGGATTCTGCAGGTTCGTGGATCTGAGAGTGTCGCGATTTCGGTTTCATATCGCATATCGTTAAAGCCCTAGTCATTTTAGAATGTTAAGTTCTACTTCTGTATAGTTATTTTGGTGAAAGTAACTCAAAAGTAATACAGGAGTAATGTAACGCATTACAATTCTGAGACAGTAATATTGTAAGGTAATGAATTACTTTTAAATAACAGTAACATGTAATATATAATGTATTCCAGTTTGGAAGTAACTTGCACAACACTGTTTAAAACAAATTAAATAAACAGTACATTCAGCTTACCTGAGCAACAATCACTACCACAACGATGACATCAGAGGAGAAGTGGACCTCTTCATTGAGCTGAAGAATGGTGACGCTCAGACACAAGCACAAGACACCAATAATGATCTGAATGGACTGAAACAACACAACAAGATAAACTGGCATGTTTCCAAAAAGGCCATTAGATTTAATTCAGTTTTTCATATTGTAAAAAATGTGCAACAAAGAGGCTCCCGAGAAATAACTGGTATATAAAGATACTCCTGTGCACTTTTTTCTGCATTCAATATCAGATTTGTTGCGGTGTTGAATGTAAAACTCACCCCCAGCGCCTTCGGCTCCACATTCTGAAATGCCTTGACCTGCTTTGGCGTCAGATTTCCTGGAGGGCGAGTGGGACCCTGACTCTCAATGCCCATGCTGATGTCAGGCAGTTTGAGATGTGGCTATGCTAAGATCAAGAAATACACTTTGAGATCTCTTGATTTAGATGAGGAAGAACCTAAAGTGAACGGGGAAACAGACAGGAATGAGAACGAAGACAGATGGAGGCAGCGCAGGACAGAATGAAAAGGGGTGAGCTGGAAACAAATATGGATGACTGAGGATTTACCCTTAAACAGGTCATGCTCATGGTGCCATTTGTGGCTGAAATCATATTTTCTCAGACCCAAAGATCCACCAGAGGAACGCAATAATCAGTTTAGACCAATTTCAAATGGACTATTCTTAAACTATCACCCACAATCTCAAAAAATGTTGTTACAGGCTTAATAGGCTATAGTTTAATTATATATTACTGTATTATTGCCATTATTCCATTATGAAAACCCTTTGACTTGAACTTGACTGGGGCAAAATTCAATCTATTGCATTAAAATGGTTGACTAATTCTTGGCAGTTTGTAGAGACAAGATAAGACTATTTATACTAAACATCCAAAATGATCCGTGAGAGAAAACATAAAAAAGGAACTAATCCGACATGGAGAGAGTATTTTGTGTAAAACCCCAAAGAATGTACACCTTCTGAACCCTCAAAACTGCGGAGAGCATCTAGACACCCTTTCAAAAAGCCTCTGAGGAACAAGATTGAACCAACAAGATCCTACGAAAACTCTACAGACTGTGGTTCTTCCATTAACCCCATCACAAAGGAGAAGATTTGAGGTATAAGATGCCACCATGGGCCAAGATGACCATTCATTTAGTCATTTAATCTGAATATAACATATATTTAAACAGTTTTAAGGTTAAATTATCTAATTTGGTGAATATTTGGTGATATGTGACACTGTATTATGTTGAATATATATATATATATATATATATATATATATGTCTATTATTGAGTGATTTGTGGACACATTCTTATTTTAGACTTTTTGAGAAAGTTAGATTTTATTTTGAAGTAAAAATATCAAATTAGACCATTGGGGTAATTAAATGTAAATATTAATATGCATAGAAGTCATAGAATAATTTTGCCATTCAGATGAATCTATTCTCCTTTTTCATCAGTTAATCAATTATTATCAAAATAAAAATTAATAGGCTACAATAATTTTAGTATTTTACATTAATGACAAAATATATAGGCTACACATTAATAAGAATATACTATATAATTCCATAATTCCATCCATTATATATATATATTATTAATTTTATGGGGCATTATTATACCCCATTTTCAAGTGACGATGTATTATATTTTAAGTGGTTACTTGGCCTCGGAGGCCAGAGCAGCCAACAATAGACATAGGGCAAAACGTGCAGCTTCATCACTCTCCTCATCCGCAGTGTCCCGCACTATGACAGAACATGCAACTTTATTACGAGCGTAATACCTGCGCTATGTATAATGCCAAACCGAGCGGCAGACTCAATGCGACTCACCAGTGCTTTATTCTGGTTTCCAAATCCTAAACGTGTGTAACCTTCAGCGCTGACATAGGTGGGGCCGCACGCATGTCGCCAATACGTCCTGTCCCAAATCGAGATTCATTCAAATACATGCGTGATGTCACTTACCTCTGCAGCTCAAGTAAAACGCGTTGTTTTGTGGTTAGTTTTCCCTTTAAAGGCGAACAAGCAGCATTCCGTTATTCCATCCGCGACGTGGTTGAAGGGAAACAACTAGTTAATTGTATGGGTGTGAGGCATTCGTCTTACGTGCAGTACCGCAGTGAGGAGGAGGCTGGTGCTCTGCATTGGGATGGAGACAGACTCAGTGATGCGACGCTATGGCAACTTCCAGAAAACTCACTCGCATCTACACGAACAGGGGTTTGTTACATTGTTTTTTCTACTCACCAATACAGTGCTGAAATGTAGTAGATTATTTATTTCTTCATCTTATTTTTTTTTAATCAATGTTTCATTAATTTAATTTAGTTAGTTTAATCAATTTTGTATTATTTATTTTCACATTTTTATACAATTTGTCTTTCTTTTAAAAGTTCATCCCATAAAAAAAATGTCATAATTTCCCTAATGTTGTTCCAAACCTATATGAGTTTCTTGCTTCTGTTGAAAGACATTTTAAAGAATGTGAGTAACCAGACAGTTGACAGCACCCTTTGACTTCCATAGTATTTATGTAAGTCAATGGGTGCTGTCGACTGTCTGGTTACCAACATTCTTTAAAATATGTTCTTTTGTGTTTAACAGAAGAAAGAAACTCATACAGGTGTGGAACAACTTGCCGGTGAGCAGTGTTGGGAGTAACGCGTTACAAAAGTAATGCATTACAGTAACATATTACTTTTTGCTGTAACGCAGTAGTGTAAGGCATTACTAATCAATTTTCAGTAATATTTTACTCGGTACATGTTCAGTAAGGCTTGCGTTACAAGTTACAACAGACTTTTAGTTTTAATTGTAAAAAAAAAAAAAAAAAAACACAGCAAGACCTCGAGACAAGCAGGCTAAATTACCTGTTCGTGGTCAGTCAATAGCCGCGTGTGGTGTCCAAGTCTGTTAATAAAAACTATATGGCAGCGTCTGATATATTTGTATAGCGATTTTTTTTTTTACAGGAGTGCCGTGAGCGAGGTATGATTTCGGCCTCTGTGCTCGCGCTGGCCAGTGGAGAAGCGGCTAATGGTGAAGATGGCATGAAGAAGACTGCACATTCGCGAGATGGACGTATATGCGGATTAGGCTATTCGTTCTGTGTTTTCTTTCTAAACAGTTAGGCTATGTTTATGTGGTATTTTTCATGTTTTCATCACGCAATCATGTTTTTGATGCGGTGTTGACGCGTTCATATTAGGGTGGCGGCGCTGCCGATAAAGCACCTATCACAAAGAACCGGCAAAAGCAATGATTATGAATATTTCAAATATAGCAAGCAGACATTTTACTTGTTTATTAATGAAGGCAAGATGATGAAGTTGACGATGCTGACTCGCGATCTTCGCAGTATGAGTGCGCCAGAGAGAAATGCACATTTCATTTCATAAGCAGAGAGAGCAGTCTGTTTTCTTTCGTTTTGAATTGTTCTGTTTTACAAGTAGACATTTCAATATACATATATTTTTCAGGTCCGTGAATAGGCTAACTTATACGCTGAGTTTCGGTTTATTTGAGTGAATTGTCTTCCGTGTTGTGATTATTTATAATTGTCTGCTATATTTAACCTAGGCCTACTTCTTATTTATAAAATAAAGGGAATTAGTTGATGAAACATAGATTAAAATTAAGATACAATTAATACAAAACGAAATTCACTTTAAAGAAAGGCTTTGTGTCTTCTGTGTAAGGTCTCTGTGGAAGTTTTAAAGCATCTTTTAGTGCCGCTTCAGAGCGTTCGCGTCCGTAACGGAGGTCTGTAACATTGTTTTTTCCTCATATATGCGAACACGAAAAATAAAATAAAATTAATATTTTATGTTCTGTGGAGCCAACCCTTCTTCATCCGATTTGCAGAGTGTAATTCACAAAATTACAACAACAAAAATCGTTGCCTCCTAAGATTTTTTTGTCACGCATGACTGTCTATTTCCCTAATATTAAATATAAAATGCATGTGTAAACTGATATTTTTCTAATGTCTGGACTCTTTTCAGGGAGGAGCCTATGGATAAACAGACGTTTCAATATTTTGGTATTAATGCATTTTCTGAGAATTTATTTTTCAAGTTTTGACAGCAAATGTCATGTCCATAACGCTGGAATTCCCAAATTTTAAATAATTTATCCTCAACTTGCTTTGTGGTGTAGGTCTACGTATTTTATAATGTTAAGTTAACTTAAAATACTAATAGTAATTTAAAGATGTGGTAGCATTGGATCTGGACGGTATGGATAACTCTTGGAGTTGGAAGGGGTGTGTCGGGATTCTGCAGGTTCGTGGATCTGAGAGTGTCGCGATTTCGGTTTCATATCGCATATCGTTAAAGCCCTAGTCATTTTAGAATGTTAAGTTCTACTTCTGTATAGTTATTTTGGTGAAAGTAACTCAAAAGTAATACAGGAGTAATGTAACGCATTACAATTCTGAGACAGTAATATTGTAAGGTAATGAATTACTTTTAAATAACAGTAACATGTAATATATAATGTATTCCAGTTTGGAAGTAACTTGCACAACACTGCCGGTGAGTAATGACACATTTTTCTTTTTGGGTTAAATGTCCCTTTAAGGCAACATCTATATAATCATGCTGCAAAACACCATGGCTGCTGGTACACTGATATTAAAAAGGTCTACCATATGGCAAATGTGATATTGCTTTTATTATTCAAATCAGTTTAATTATTATTAGGAACACCGGGAATACTTCCTTTAACACTAGATGTACCCATTATATTATAAGAAGAATGGCATCTACACTAATGCTATCTTTCTGCTTATCAGATGGATCCGGGCCCTATCCAGATCAGATGGAGGACCTGCACCTAGACACTTCCACAACACATCCCTGAAGTGCCAGCAGAGGTTGTGTCAACTAGACTCTCCCCTGTGAAGGCCTCATCGACGACATAGCCATCAGCACTGTTCCTCAACAAACCCACCTCCATACCGGCGTGACTCCGATCTTAAACCAGATGGAACTTGATAAAATTCTGATTGTTCCAAGCCAATCTGACTTCTGGCCTATAATGCTGCCTGAATCATAATCATACACTGTTCGTCTGTTGGCCAGAGAAGAACTGCCCCCCCGATTGAGCCTGGTTTCTCCCAAGGTTTCTTTCTCCATCCTGCCATGTGCCACCTGATGGAGTTTTGGTTCCTTGCCACTGTCGCCTTTTTCCACCTTTGTTGCCATTTGCTTTTGGCTTGCTTAGTTGGGGACAATAAATTTAACATTTAATTTAATATTCAACAATAATATTGATCTGCCTGCATTGACACCTTTATATGAGAACTGAAGTGAGCTGGATGATGACATCACGGTTTTCTCCAGAGCGGCTATATATATATAAATGAACTAAAAAATTTTTTTACAACAAAATGAAACATCACTGAACTTAAACTGGACTGTGACACCATTTTCTTTTGGAAACAAACTTTGTTGCATTTTCCCGTTATCTCTCTCTAAAGCTGCTTTGAAACAATCTGTATTGTAAATATCGCTATATAAATAAATGTGTCATTTACATTAGAAATATGGAAAGTGCCTTGAAATATGAAAAAACTTTCAAGTGTTCTTCAAGTGGTGATGTTTCATTTATGGTCTATAGATTTTCACTTTTTGTCTTCTGATGCCACCTAGTGGCAATAAAAGCATTTAAGGAAAGTTGTAGTAAACACTTTAAATCAATATCTTTTATTTTCAAAACAGCCTACTTTTGGAGGCTATAAAAAAATAAACAGAATCTTTCAATAACAGTGGCATGCAGGGGAATGCATCTAGTCCTGTGACAGACTTCACATATTGGGCTTCGATTGGGACTCAGTTATCCAGCTAAAGACAAACAGAAAATGAAATTGTTCTTTGAACTACTAGAAAGAACATGTTCTCCATTCTCTGATTATAAAATACAGATTTGGCAATATCACAATTTACAAGGGATTTCCCCAGAATGAAGACTTCAAATTCGTACCGTTCAGTGACAAATCACAGGCTGGGACAGAAAACAACAAACAAAAGATTTAGGTTTAGGTCACTCACACCTAGAAGTAGCAATCAGGCCCAATATACTGATATGCAAAGGCAAAACACAGCAACTACCAATAAAAAAAATAAAAAAAATCATAATTAAGACAAGACCAAAATCAGGTTTCTTTCTCTACAATTTTGTAAAGAATTCCATTTGCCTTAACTATGCTAAGATGCTGAAAATGTAACAAAATGTGCGTAGTTCCAGTGTTGACGCAGTTACTGTGAATTGCCATTAGGTTATAGTGAAGTGGTCAATAATGAACGCGGTACTGAGGTACTGAAAAACACTTTTGAGTATTATTTATATAGTTATTCTTATGTTGAAATATAAATGATAGAGATACAACTACCCGTACTTACACATGACCTATCAACACAACTTTATGCATTACACAAAATACTTGAAAAGCATCTTTGAAAGCTTCATTTTTGCATTGGTGCAAAGTTAAAGGTATAGTCCATCCAAAAATTAAAATTCTGTCAGCATTTACATACCCTCGAGTTGTTTCAACATTTTTGACTTTCTTTGTTCTGTGGAGCTTTAAATATATTTTGAAGAATTTTGGCAGCCAAACAGTTTCGGCTCCCATTGACTTCCATTGAAGTTAAAGTCAATGGGAAGTAAAACTCTTTGGTTCTCAACATTCTTCAAAGTAACTTTTGTGTTACAGGTTTGGAAAGAGAGGAGGATGAGTAAATTATGACAAATTTCTTTTTTGGGTGTCCCTTTAAGACTATAAAAATGTAAAAGAAAAGATACCTCGTCTTGACATTTAAAACGTGAAATCAGACAAGAATAATAAGGAACAAAAGGCAAAGACTAAAAAAGTTGTGCGATATAGAACAAGGTAGACAGAGTACTGGAAACTGAATATTTTATGCGAATGGAAAATATGAAAGTTCAAAAAGTTGTTTATGAATTTAAAACCTCTAAGCTTCTCTTATGAAATGTTAGCAATTAAAAATTTTAAGGTCCATTCAAATTTTTATTATAAGATATTTTAAACTTTCTGAGATCAATGAAAATCTTAATCCGTCCATCTATATATTTCACTTATGTCTGCCTGAAAGTGATTTAAGAGAGGCATAAAATCTGATAAACTTTAGACTGAAACAAACAGTTGTCACATAAATTACAGCTTAAATATTAACAAACTGAAAATGCACTAGTACCTAAAGTTTAAGATCTTCGAATCTCAGTTTCAAAAATGTTTGTAAAAGGTCCAATGTGCCATTTGTACCATTTTCTTTTTTTTACCAGTTGATCCTGCACAAGTGGTTCAGCGAAAGGGCTTGATACAGCAAAAGCCCAGTTTGGCTCAGAAAAGAGGTTTACAGTGAGAGGGTACCATCCCAGTGTCCGCCCTCAGATGGGTGTGTTGGGTAGGTGACCGTTAGAGGCGTTCAGCATACTGTTGCTCAGCGTGATGGGAGATTTGCCGTTATGTGCCTGACCATTGTGGGACTGTCCGTTAGGAGCTTGTCCGTTCCGCTTTTCCAAACTTGGCGAATGCCCTCTGAGAGACTCTCTCTCCTGCGGTGTCGCACTTCCTCCCATTTCGGCGTCCCTGCGAGAACAAGGAGTCTGTGGCACCGTCCTGATGTGACAAAGATGCCTGAACCTGTTAACCGCGATGGTTAGCAAGGCACTGATGCACAGAGCTAACAGAACGGACACCACCACTAGCTCCTGCAAGTAAGTGGGTTTGTTCACTTGCTGGAGGTTTCCGCCAGGCTCAATCATTCGTGAGTTTTCCTCGTTCGTCCCAGACAAGCGGGTGAAATTTCTACTTTTGAACGGCGTGATCGCCAGCGAATCTTTGTGTGTGACAGTAGGATCCACATCTTCTGGTTTAGGCCTTGGCTCCGTCTGCTTGGGTATCATCCACCTGGGAGTGGAAATGGGGGTTTTATTTTCCGTTTCGGCAGTCGGGGTGCTCTGCGGGCGGCTCGGGGAAGCTGCTAGGATGGTGGGGTTGCCCTTCTGTTTAACATGGTAGACGGTCAGTGTTTGGGTGTAGCCGTTCTCCACAGCCTGACACAGGTAGTGTCCCAGGGTGGACGGGGTCGCCACAAAGCTGAGGCTGCCGTTGTCTGGCTGAATGTAGATTTTGGGGGAGAGTTGGCTGTTAAGACGCTCCCAGTGGCGTTTGGCAAGTTGTGATGCTTCCGGGCACTGCAGGTTCACTACCTCGTTTAGAGACACAGACACCACTTCACCTGGAGGACACACAGCTGAGGAGGTCAGGGGTCAAGGGTCAGCATACACACAAAACCACGATGGCAACACAGGCATGCAGTTAACCAGTACTCTGTATGGCACTTTTACATGAGCAAGTACAAAACAGGGCTTGAAAAGAAGGTGCTTAACCTTCAGAAAAAGTTTAATGTCAAAAGGTCAAATTAAATATACAATTAAATATCTATAATTTAATTAAATATATGATGTATTTTGATTTGCTTTATATTTAACTTTACATTTTTGTAACTCTGTTTAGCTACATGTGTATGGAGCTATTTTTGTGTCTTTATTACATGCGAGAATATAAATGATCTGAGAGAAGAAAAAAAGTTTGAGAGAAAAAGTTATCACACTGATAGCAAAAAAAGCATTTCATGAGAGAAAAAAAAATATTTGAGAGAAAAAGTTTTCATATCAATAGCAAAAAAAAAATTGAGACTAAAAAAAGTTGAGAGAAATTATTTTCTCATAGAACATAAAAAAATTATTTCTGAGAAAAAAAATCTCTCAAAATACTTAAATCTTAAATCTTAAAAAAAAAATCTTAAATATATATTTTTTGCTATCAGTTTGAAAACATTTTCTATAAAAAAAAAGTGTTTCTCTCAAACCGCTTTTCTTTGCTCTCGATGCAATTTTTTGCTCTTGTGTCAGGATATTGCTTTCGCTGTGAAAATTATGTCATGGGCGGGGCCACGTTCTTTTTTTCCTATTGGAACGTTCCTATTGGCCAGTCGGGTGAGCATCGTCTTGTCTTGTTGGGAGTCAACTGAATCATTACACCATTGTTGGTTCATAGGTTCGGTTCACCTAGATAGATGCCTCCGTCCTCCGCCTTTAGATTCTCTGCCCGAGTCCGAGCCCAAGGTCGGGTTGATATTTCCCGTCACTGGCCCTGTCCCAAATGTCACAATAAACAGTCACGGTCCACACTTTCATGATGTAACGCCGCTGTGACTGTCAGGTAAAGTCTGCTGTGGAGCTCGCTTCAGTGCGGCTCGGCAAAACCGTGCGTCGTGGATGCATATCGACAGCTCGTGAGCACCCTTATGATACCTAAAATTACGAACGGGACACCCTACGGTCTTGTGGACTTAACAGACACATGCACACGACGGCCATTGGGAGTCCACAAGTCTTTAAGTGCATATAAAGTGTGCCATTTGGGACACGGCCACTATCCTCGGGCCGGGCCTTTGATCTAGAGACGTGCACTCCCAACGCAAAAGAGTGCGGCGCGGGACTAGATTTGATGGCTGGGCTGTAATGCACTCACTCTGTGTGTGTGAGGTTTCAGGGAGAATAAAACGATTCGTGGGACTCCCGCAAACTAGAAATATCTATGAATAAAACATAAAAAACGAATACATTTTTATTCATCTGTTGCAGAAAAGCAACAAGAACAACTAAAACAAAATACAAATGATTTACAGGCCAGAGTTTCGTTTTATAACTTGTTTGCAGCATAGCGATGTAGCCAATCACAGATATATGTGTTGATTTCTTGAACGCAATGGCCTTAAGATAGACTCCCCTCACTGCTCAAAACTGACTTTTTGTTCAGAGCTGAAATCTGTATGCTGGCAAATCCTCTAATTATAACAAACAAAGGGTATATATTATGAAAGATTCATTGTGCAGTCAGCTTCATTGATAACAGAGATGTGTGAGATCGTGATGAACTGATGTCAGCTTTAGGAATTTTTAAGGTAGCGCACTTTGACATTCAGTCATGCCAAACCATGCACGCAGTAGCTGCTTGATTTTATTTTATAACAGTGGTTTGTGTGTTAATGCTTTAATAACAAATAATTTATCAGGAGCATTTTATGCTGATGATGGCGACACCACGTAGGCTAACTTGAAAGTATTTGGAGGTGCAGAAGGAGGAGGAGGAGAAAGTAACATAGAAAGTAGTTGAGGACGTCAGTTATAACGACCCACATATTAGGTCGGTTTAAATCTGGCTCGGGCTCATAATTATAGTTAATGTGTCGGGCCGGGCTCGGGCTTGATTTTTTGGGCCCGATCTAAGCTCTAAGTTGAGCACGGACACTCCAATGTTTGGGTAAGATGATGACACACACAACTGGATGTTAGCTGGCTGAGCAAGTTCAGCATCACTGAAGATTAAACATTAAAAATAGCACTCATATTCATGAATGAGTATTATATTATTAGCTTGCTAATCGCTAGTAAAGCTAATTATTAATTAGCCATCATGCTAGGTTGCATGAGTGCTATTTTTAATGTTTAATCTTCAGTGATGCTGAACTTGCTCAGCCAGTTACCCATCGAGTTGTTGTGTGTGTGTCATCAACCCACTTACCCAAACATTGGAGTGTCCGTGCTCAACAACTAGGCAGAGGAGGCATCTATCTGTGAACCGAAGGCGAAGGGACGTGAACAATATGTGAACAATGGTGTAATAATGATTCATTCAGTTCGACGACACCCAAGACAAGACGATGCTCACCCGACTGGCCAATAGGAACGTTCATATAGGAATAAAAGAACGTGGCCCCGCCCATGACACAATTTTCACACCAAAAGCAAAATCCTGACAGGAGAGCAAAAAATTGCATCGAGAGCAAAGAAAAGTGGTTTGAGAGAAACACTTTTTTTTTTTAGAGAAATTTTTTTCACATTGATAGCAAAAAATATATATTTAAGATTTTTTTCAAAGTATTTTGAGAGAGATTTTTTTTCTCTCAGAAATAATTTTAAAAATGTCAAATTTATATTTTTTTATGTTCTATGAGAAAATACTTTCTCTCAAAACTTTTTTAGTCTCAAATATTATTTTTTGCTATTGATATGAAAACTTTTTCTCTCAAATATTCTTTTTTCTCTCATGAAATGCTTTTTTTTGCTATCAGTGTGATAACTTTTTCTCTCAAACTTTTTTCTCTCAGATCATTTATATTCTCGCATATAATAAAGACACAAAAATAGCTCCATACATGTGGTACATAACTAAGTAGTTTAAAACCATCATTTTTGTGAATATTTTCTAGAATTTCTATTACAAAAACACAAAAATTCATATTCAATTTAAATGTATTTACATTTAAATTTAAAACAAAAGGTTACACATTTATTTAAGATTATGTTATGCTAAATTAGGTTACACTATTATTTTTATTATTAAGTTACATGGAAATACTACAGTACTAAAATTTGTGAGAAAATTAAGGGCATGGAATGAAATAGCTTTCATGCCTCCTGGATGTCACACGTTTATTAATTTTTTAAAAAGAAGAAAAATCATGTGGTAACAGCTAAATATGTTTTTGGTTATGTTTTTTCCCCCTTAAATGAAATAAATATTTCAATATTGTGCCAAGATTTTGACATTGTTGCACGATATTATTGTTAATTTTTGAATGCAGAAATTTAATGGAAAATGCCATAAATAGTAAAGAACACACTCAAAAATATAAGTAAAAATGAGACAAACAAGAATATTTCAGGGACTTCTGTTAAGTTACCGAAGCACTACATTTGCAACTGCAATAAATTAAACTGGGATTACCTTATGAGTAAATTAATGGTACACAATTAAAAAAGAATAGAAATTCTCTTGGAATAAAAACCAGCATTTATACACTGATATCTAAACATTATAAAGATGTACACATAAACTGTACTCACTTGAAACGGTTCGTGGCTGGCCAGAGCGTGACCTGGGGGACACATTTATACACTGCTCTGACACATTACCCTCATCTACATCCTGGACACTGTGAAAAGCAGTGAAAGGAGAGACAAAAACAAATGACAGGGGTATGTTGAAGTAACCCAATCAATGTGAATGCTGAAATCTGCAATAAAAGCGCATCAAACCAACCGCTTATGTAATTAGGGAGTATTTGTTAGGTTTGAATACACTCAGCTGTAATGATACTTACAGATGGCCCTGACTAGTTATATCTGTGCAGACTTTCATCCTAGGGTCCCAGCCACAGAAGGGGTCTCTTGCTAGAATACACTCAGCACAGCTCCAGTAGTAAGAACAGTTGGACACTGGTACTGACACCACTCCTTCTGAAGAGCCTATAAACACTGCACCCTGGGGAAGACAAACATTTACAATTCATTCCGCAGACTCTTTCTTGCATCATACAGTTCTGTTCAGTAAATTTGCAGTACCATGATTAAATAAATACTATAAGAATGTAAAAGAATGTAAAATATAAGAATGAAGCTCTGACTATGCACGCTTTTGACATTTCCTTTTTCTTGCCTTCATAAAATCAATATTCAATAATACATTTTAAATGTAAACTACACCTTTTCAAAATAGACGGTGTTAAGGAACCCTGTAAAATTGATTTAACTCATGTACCATTCAACAGGGTAACTAACAGATATTAATTTAAATAAGATTTAATATTAAATAAACTTAACTTGTATTGCATTATGCCATTGATGTTAATTTTAAGTCAGTGAAAAGGTATGTAGCATACTGTACAGCTCTCAGAAAAGTCACGTGTCTATATTTATTCCAATTTAAGATTATTAGCATGAGGCTACTCGGGGGTAATTCCTTTAGCTTTTGAACAAACGTCTCAGCAAGTGCACATTAGACTAGAAAACCTTTCGCACACCTCCATCTAACCCAGTTACGGACAAAATGTGACTCCTGAGGTCAGTACATACAGACTCAGACTTGTGGGTCAGTGACAAAATCTATTTGAACACTTTTACACAGTTTATGTTTAACAAACAATTATCAGAATTAAATTAGAAAATAAAGTCTGTCATGACTCATGAGCAACTTGGCTCTAATTGGCTGAGCAGCGTGATGGGAGTGGTATAACCCAGCATGTGTGTCTTACAGCTGGGATACCAGTCACCGGATATTTAAACCAAAAGATAACAGTAGCACAATAGGGGTTATAACCAAGGAATCTGATTTAATGGCTCAAATAGTATGATATTGTGCATGTAGTGACTTTTATTGTGTCAGAGGATTACATAGATTAAATACAGTCACGCACAAATGTCTGTTCAATGAGTAAAGCTAATAAATGACACTTGAAGTGATGGGTACCTTAGAGACTGAAAGCAGGATGTTTTTGACCAGCTGCGGTTGATGAAACACTTGGATCTCTTCAATGATGTGAGCTCCGTTCTCCAAGATCACTGCTTTGTGCAGGTAGCCAGACTCTACAGGAAACACGGTTAAAGTGATATTACGATCATTTTAAAATGACTCGAAAGGGGAAAACAATTATAAGAAACAGTAATAAAGTCACACAAAAAGAAAACAATATATACATTTCTCTGATGTCTGGGAAAATATGTGTTGTTCTACAGTCTAATACGACAATCCAACCAATGCATTGAGGTTTTTTTTAGGAATATAGGAATATTACTCATATTACAACTGTCATTAGTTCTTTTTACTCTCATTAAATATAGCACATATTCTTGTCATTAATTTTTATGGTATTTAGGAATATTATTTTTCTATGGAATAATATCTCCAAAACAGCATTATTTTTGTATTATGTATATACTGTTATAGCATTTATTCATATTTTTTAATTAGCTTTTACATTTTCAAAACCGTCTCCACTATCAGTCTAATTGTGATTTTTGATGGTGACACTGACATAGACCAATATTTACCCGTGAGCAAGTAAAGCACAGTGTAATCTCTTCCGCGTGCTCCACGCACTCTCTGAGCTGCGATGTTGCTGTAGTTCTTATCAGGTGACACCATTGCAAGGCCCTGATTGACCGGTGCAACACTTTTATCAGCCAGGAAGTTGTCCTTAACAAAGCGCAGAGTGTTGTCCGATGCATTATGGAGGCCACACTGCAGACATAAACAGCAGAAATTTAAATGGTTTGATTTAAGAGCATAAGAAAACAAAACAGAAGAAGATAATTTTGTTAAAATAAAATATAGTTTGGGCTCAGTAAGATTTTGTAATGTTTTTTGTTTGTGAAGTCTCTTATTCTCAGCAAGGCTGCATTTATTTGATGAAAAATACAGTAAAGAACATAATATTGTGAAATACTATTACAATTTAAAATAACTTTTCTATTTGGATATATTTTAAAATTTTATTTATTCCTGTGATGGCAAAGCTGAATTTTTAGCATCATTACTCCAGTCTTCAGTATCACATGATCCTTCAGAAACCATTCTAGTATGCTGATTTGTTGCTCAAGAAACATTTCTTATTATTATCAATGTTGAATATAATTTTCAGGGTTTTTTGATTGAACGTTCAAAAGAACAGCGTTTATTTGAAATAGAAATCTTTTGTAACATTATAAATGTTGTTACTGTCACTTTTTCTCAAATTAATGCGTCCATGCATTGATTTCTTACTGACCCTAAACTTTTGAACAGTGTAAACTAAATTAGAATAATAAAATAAAGGGGCCTTTCAGGGCACTCTTATGACACTAACCTCTCCAGGGTTTGCCATTGGCTCCTGTACCCGTGTGCTCCATTTCAAAGTGTCCCGATTCAGAACCTTGTAATGTCCTGCAAACACATTTTTAATGTCTTTGAGGCTGAACGCACACACGGCTGAGCGACCCAAGTTTACTCGCCTAGAAAAAACAACACAAAAACTGAGGTAAGTATTTTAAGCAAATGGTAAATTATAAAATAAATCCTCACTACTTTTAAATATGGAGGAAAAAAACAAAACAACTCAGAATAATAAAGCATGTTTCCTCACCACTGAGAACTGAAAATCCCATATAATAGGGTTTCGTCCTCAGACGTGCCCTCCGGTGGTGGAAGGCTAACAATGTCCTGTAGGACGTTGTATGGCAGCTCTTGGGCAGCTTGACATAGTAGCTGAGCTTTGGCAAAGGTGGTCCAGCGTTTCTGAAGAGTACGCTGCCCACCCACATCACTCTAAAGAGAGATTAACACTACATTAAAAAAAAAAAAAAAAAACATCTCAAATGAAACTAATCTTTCATATTAGTTTGATGAATCTGTACATGTGCTAGCTAAAATGCTATGTTATAAACATGCTCACATACACAAGAAATAAATCAATAATCAACACTTACTGTGCAAACTTGGGCAACGCGAGACACTGTAAACTTATCAATGAAGTCATACTCTTTTCCAATCTCACTAAAAAAGAAATAAACCTTCTCCTCACTGGGAGCATACGTGGAGCTGATGAAAGTAGGATCTGGAAATGTGTAGTGAAAAAGAAAGCAGTGAAGTTATAAAGCAAAGCAAAGAGGAATCAGTAAAATCTCTCCCTCTCTTTTCTTTCGTGGCAGCATTTAAAACAAAGTTTTCTTACCGTCTAACCAGCCAAGCGTATCATCCAGTTTTAGATCGACATGACTGCCCACGCTCAAGTGGCGTGAAATGACTGGTCGATTTCCCCTGTAGTCTGCCACTGTTCCGGTGTACAGTTCTCCATCTGAAACATAAAGAACCATTATATTGCGCTTAAACCACATACAAAAACCTTCGGCCTCACATTTACAAATAGAAAAGATGGAGATAAAATAGACAAGTCGAGAGAGACATCACAAATTAAATAAACTTCAATTTCCAGTTTTACAGTGATGCCATAGAAGAAACAATTTTGGCTTCCACAATAAACCTTTCAGTGAATAGTTCTTAAAATAAAGTTTTTTTTATTATTATGAAGAACATTTTGATAATCAGAAGGATCTTTTTGTACTATAATAAAGAACCTTTAGTGTAATGGATGTGAAAGGGATAGTTCACCCCAAAATTAAAATTCTGTCAGTAATCACTCACCCTCATGTTGTTCCAACCCCGTAATACCTTCGTTCAACTTCGGAACACAAATTAAGATATTTTTGATTAAATCACTCCTCCATAGGCTTCTAAAGGATTGAAACTTGCCAGCCCTGAAAAGTTATTAAAGAAATCGTTAAAATAGTCCAAGTGACTACAGTGGCTCAATCTTAAGTTTATCAAGTGCTGAGAATCCTTTTTGAGCGCAAAAAACAAAAACAACGACTTTATTCAAGTATTCATTATACTAAGTGAATATCTCAAGGCTAACAGAGAAGGAAATGAATACTTGAATAAATTTTTCTTTGTTTTTTGCGCTCAAAATGTATTCTCGTCGGTTGATAAACTTAAGATTGAGCCACTGTAGTCACTTGGACTATTTTAACGATTTCTTTAATAACTTTTCGGTGCTGAAAAGTTTCAATCCCTTAGAAGCCTATGGAGGAGTGATCCAGCTCTCAGATTTAATCAAAAATATCTTAATTTCTTTTCTGAAGATGAACGAAGGTCTTACGGAGTTGGAACAACATGAGGGTGAGTAATTACTGACAGAATTTTAATTTTGGGGTGAACTAACCCTTTAAAAGTTCTTCATGGAACTAGATGACAGTAAAATAACCTTTATTTTTAACAGTATACTGTATAGGAACACAACAAACAGTGTCTGCCAACAGGGCTTCAAGCATGCTTTCCGATTGATGATAGAGTAAATGTGAAGTGAACATTCTCAGGCCTCGTGTCTGAAGTCACATGTCAGCCACCCCAAATAAGTAGATCAGGACTAGGATTTAAGAGCAATAGGATTAACAGTGTCTGTTCACTGAGAGAAATCTGCCTCTCTCTCGTTCAACCTATTCTTCATTACAGCAAGGCCAATTTCACACCACACACTTAAGTAACATGAAGGTGAGGCATCAGCCATAACTACAATAGTTGTGTTGTACTTTCACACTGACATTGTTTTTGCAACATAACGGAGCTGATGCTCTATATGGAAAATTAAGTAATTTCTGGGTTGCTACTTTAAAGGTGCAGTCAGTGTGTACATTTTAGAGGCATCTAGTGGTGAGGTTGCGAATTGCAAACAACAGAAGTTACGGTGGCCGACAGCAAAAGATGTCGTCTGAGACAGGAGAGAGTAGCCAGTTAAGCAATAAGGTTCTTTTACAAAGATAAATGAAGAAATTATGTTTACTTAATTATTCAGTAAAACAATGTTATTGCGAATATTATTATTACTTGTTCATCATTGTGTCAGTGTTTTATTCACTGACTTTAGCTAGCTTCTTTGCATGGAGAACAACATAGTGACAAAACGCTCTGTAGAGCAGTTCTTCCATTTAGGGCTACTGTAGAAACATGTCTGTGCAAAATGGCGACTTAACGTGTAAGGGGGCCCGTGGTTTATAAGATAGAATAAAACAGTTAGAAATGCCTCATTCAAAGGTAATACAAACATAACGGTTGATTATGTAATGTCTATATTCACCACTGAAAACATAGTTATGAATATTATATTGCATTTCTGTCAACAGAGCCTCCTAAATATTACACAATGCACCTTTAAGTATTTCCTTTAATAAGATCCATACAATATTAAATGATTATCAGGAGTTTTAAATATTTTGAATAATTTATTAATTAATACACAAAGTGTCAGGCCAAACAAGTCAAGTATGGAGTGCCACAGGGCTCAGTATTTGGTCCTTTACTTTTCTCCTTTTATATGATCCCCTTGGAGGACAAAATCAGGAAACAAGGCATTAGTTACCACTGTTATGCAGCTGAAACTCAGCTTTATATTTCCTTAAAACCTGAGCCAAGCTGAATGTATTTGTTATATCAAACAAACTGGATGATTTGCTTTTTCTCAATTCTGACAAAACAGAGGTATTTAGTTATTGGACCAAAAACCTCTCAGAATAAGACGATAGAATATAATCGAGTTTGCTGACTATCATACAAGTCTATTGCAAAATTGCAAATGTCTGTTTAGTCATGAAACTCTAGATAGCACAGGCAATCACATCATTTTCTACACGGCACAAGCTGCTAATTATCCATCCAATGAGCTTGTTTGCTCAACATTTAAATAGTCTCTTAGGTATGCTGTGTGAAACAAGCCAGAAAACCTATGTCAGCTCTTCATGGCAGCGGAAGGATTCTTACCCACAGTTATGGCGGTGTTCTTCTGGTACGGGTCGTAAGGGCAACGACCTCTGCCTTCTTCAGGCTTACCAGTGGGGATTGTCATGGCGAATGTCTTTAAATCCTGTGGAGGTGAGCACATAAAGCATATATGTATTAATACACTGATAAACCTGAGGAAATTAGATTAGAACAATTTGTACACCACACTTTTGCCTTGCTTATTTTGTTTAAATTTTATATGAAAAGACATTGACAACAGTAATAATACACAGGCTGTGTTGCTTTCATTCAGGAGGCTTTCTATTTGGCATGCATATCTCCTCTGATACACGCACACACACATATCTTCCTCTCACACTCATGAAAGCACAGAGTGAGGAAGAAGCACTAAGACCACTGTGTTCGCATGACAGGATCGAAGAATGCTCAATGGTATGTGAAGGACAGTCACGCAAGGTTCCAACTTAAAGGTGTATAATACCATAAAAGCCCCAATCATGTTGCAAACTAATAAAATCTTTAACTATAAAGCAATGATTAATTTAACGTACACAGTGACAGCAGGGTTATGCAATATCCTAATATGTCATGTGACTGATGCTGAGGCTAAGGCTGTAGATTGACGCTTAACTCAATAGAGGTCAGTGCACAGACATTAATGTGACTCATATGAAAGTATTCTACATAATCATGACTCTTCAGACAGTAAAGCCAACTTTTCACATGCACATACGATTGTTGCATTTTGGCCCTTGTGACAGTCACACAGAACTGTCAAAATGGTTGTGAAGTTACCATGGTAAAATAAATTAACAATAAATGAATAATTATATTCACACAAATCAGATGACAGCTGATACGTCTGAAAGAAAAAAAGGCTTTCTAGGGCTAATAAACGCAAATAATTCTGAAACAATTATCTAATAAATAATATTACATAATTATTTACGTTTATTAGCCCTAGAAAGCCCTTTTTTCTTTCAGACGTATTAGCGCTAATCTGTTTTGTGTTTACATTATGCTTACAAGAAGTAAATGGAGGACAAACACTGTGAAAAGACGGATGCGGTCTGACTTACGATGTAGATGCAGCGGGGGCTGAAGGCAAACGTTCCACAGGCGTACATATGGGTGGAGTTCAGCTCTTGCAAAACCCTCACAAAGTTATGACAATCCATCTGAGGGTGAATGGGGGACGTTAAGTTAAACAGCTTCCTTTGACAGATTGCCCAGTTTAACATAAGGGTCAAAAAGGTTGGACTGTTTAGCACTTAAAGTGGTTGGTTTCCCATACCTTCATTTTGCCTTTCATTGAACAATCATTGAGGTCTTTTTCTGAGGGAGACCAGTCCAGCTGAAATGTGAGTGTAAAAAAGATCAGATTCATCACAGATTTTTTTCTTTTACATTTTAATAAACTGTTAAACAAGAAAACAAACATAAAACATGCACACAAAAAAAACAACAATAAATGTATACACACGACACAGTTATATAGTACATTCTTAGACTAGATACAAAATTTAACTTTTAACTTCCTAAAATAGTTAAATAAATTTAAATGAAATAAAATTTGCTTAGAAGTACATTGATTCCCTAAACATGAATTTATGCTTTTTGTTAGGAAAAAAGCTCATTTATTTTGTGATCAGCTATAAGCAATAAAAGCAAGAGAGGTCCTGCTTAATTTTTAATATAGTCACAGCTAAAGTGCCTTATTGTTTTTATAAAATGTATAAAATAATATATAAAATAAAAATCAAGGATATACATTTTAATTAAATCACTGAAGCCCCTGACATGACATAAAAGGTTGCTAAGCAACATAAATAATCATCGGCTATGGGAGCTGTTCCTTTATCCTGAAATATAAGTGAGATGGAATGCTGTATATTGACCAATCAGCATCCATAGAAGATCCATTTATGATATATTTCTAATATATATAAATATATTATATTTTTTTATGTTTCCATTAGTCTGATTTGTTGTGCTGACATAGTGATCCTTCAATTCTTCAGCTAGTCATGTATTAAATCAAAATCACACTGACCTTCTCCTTTACGGTCATATTGTCAGTCTGACTGACATTAATTGAGAGAATGGCATCACGTGCTCCGACGAATAAAGTGCCCTCATCGTTGCTAAGCAACAGCGTGGTGGTGTTATAAACATCAGGGTTTGTGAAGACAGTGAGGGAACGACCTGGACTACCTGTGACACAGCAGAAAAGAAAAACAGTAATGAAAAAGCAGAAACATAAATGGAAAAATAATTAATCACAGTTTAACCGATAATAGTTCCAAATAATAACCACTATTCTTATTTCAATTGATGGATGAATGAAAGGGTTGTATTTCCCAGAACCACAGAAGAAACAATATATGAAATTATATATAACGTTAGCATTTAGCACAAAGAAAAGGTATTTTTAGGATCATTACACTACACATTTAAGATTGTGACATTAATTCCATATAATGACAGTTGGGGTGGGCTCTGCATGTGATGAAAATATAATTTTATCCAAATAACTGTTCTGGAATAAAACTAAAATAAAATCACTGACAGCAGAGGGCAGCCAAACCTCCACAAAAATATTAAGGAAATCTGAAAGTGCTTATTAATTGTCGCCAAAGAAAATAAACGGCTCTCACAACATGTTTGGGTGAGAATTTGACTGCAGGTGTTTTTGATGGAGAGTTTAATAAATCACAAATAACATGACAATGTATCAAGTGGGCATCAGATACTGTACATGCCAGGGTTTAAATTTTAGAATTTGAGGTTTGTTCTATGAGCAGCAACAGTAATAGATTGCCTACAAGATATGAAAGACAAAATGAAATGATCTTGATTATTGTTTTGTTTTTTCAGCTACTGTTTCTGAAACACCTGAGTAATGACCAGTCATGTCTGACACTAAAAAGAGTATCTTATTTTAAATTCCATGTTAAAATGAAACATGTTGTGGAAGCACTGAAGCATGAAGTCTATCTTCACAGAGGAAAGACTGCAATTTCCAAGAAGCCAATTTTTGAATCGAAGACAGTAGCAACTTCCTGTGCTTTTTTTAATGCAATACAGACTCTGAGGTAAATGCCTGCCACACTTTTTCTTGACTTTTATTAGACTTAGTGTTGCAGTGGTTTCTTCACCAGATGGATTTTGATGCATGTGTGAATGTGGTTGACATTTGATAAGAGCAAAAAGCTGCAATAGCAGCCGATGTTTGTGATCTTCCCTCCCCCAAAAAAACCCCACTAGATACATCTCAGCTCAAACAGGTTCAGTCTAGACTGGTGAGAAGAAGTGTCTGCAGACATCCACTTATCATTCAGCCTTACGTGACTTATGTAACTGATCTCTTAAACACACATACAAACACTATAAAGATGATAAAGCACAATACACACCATTGTCAACAAAACAATGAGAACGAGGACCAAAAATGAAGGCTGTATGAATTATTGATTGTTTTAGTTGGACGCCAGAACAAACACACACCACAGGTTGATATCTGCCTTGATCTACATGCATAACAAGCATGCATGCAAGCAGTAATGTTGTGCATGGGTTGAGCACGTTAACTTGTGTCAGAGATTGAATGGTTTGTATGGGAGTATGTACACCACCATTCAAAAGTTTGGGGTTGTTAAGAATTTTTTATGTTTCTTATGCTCAAACAAGGCTGCATTTTTTTGATTGAAAAAAAAAACCAGTAAAACAGTAATATTGTGAAATGTAATGTATTCCTGTGAATACTACTGCACTACTGTCATTACTCCTGTTTTCAGTGGCACATAATCCTTCAGAAATCATTCTTATATGCTGATATTATTATCAATGATTATTATAATTGTTGTAAACAGCTGTGCTGCCTAATACTTTTTGTTAAGGATCAGGATTCTTTGATGAACATTATAAAAGTAAGTTTTGATCAGTTTTCATTTCTTAAACAAAAAATTACAAAAATAAACAAAACAGTAGTGAATCCTAATTTACCTGACATACAATCCATATAAGGTTTCATGCAAATTTTACAACTGTGCACAGCTTAATTATTAAAAATAATTCTTGTTTAACAAGTTTATGCAAGAAACCAACGCTGGCTTTCAATTTGGTTTTATTTGTAACTGTTTGCATGAAACTTTGTTAATATTTAAATCAAGAGAAACTGTTATGTTGAGGACGAGCCGAAATAAACACACAGTGGCTTGTGAAGAATATACAGGCCTCGGTATAAACAGCAATGTGTTATGTCATTCTCACGAAAAGTAGAAAGTGGAAAACTAAGTGGTTTAGTAAACAACGAGTACCATGTCTAAAAATGATATCTCAAAAGCCTATCTGAAGTATTGTCAACAGCCACATGAAATGATAGAAACTGTTTCTCTGTTTGCATCCGGAACCATGTTCGCTCTTACAGGAAACTTGCTCGGGTCAAATTGGAACATGTCAATACCCGAACTGAGAACATCAAACCACAGACTTGAAAAAACAGAAACTTCTTCAGAATTGTTTTTATTCCAATCCAATAATATCAATGCATTACATAAATTAATAAGTAACAAAATGCATGATAATAATGCAATAATAAAAAAACAACTACACTAATTCTAAAATTACTTTCTAAAAATTCACTTTCCATAATATATATAAAAAAATCCTGAAAGGTAACTTGAGAACTTATATTTTATAGATATTTAAGTATAACAAAAGCGATAAATGTATTACCTCCCTTCACCTGGAAGTTCTTAAAGTTATAAAAGTATGTACCTGATACTGCACATACTTATATTAATGGAACTGGCTATTTCAATCGTTCTTATACTACGTAATTCTTGATTGAACAAAGGTATGCAATCTTTAAGAGCAAAAATTAAGAAAAAAAAAATAGATGTCAGAACTGTGTGGAATGGATCCAATAAACTCCTTTCATTCACATTCTTCCTTACATAAAGGAAGAGTGAAGTGGTGTTACGCAACTATTTCAGATCTGAAAAACTTTGGCCAATGCTTGCAGAAACACACCGCTATCTGGGCCCTCGCAGAGTGTTTGGAAAAGCACCGACAGCAAGGATAGTAATGTCATAAAGGAAGCTCTAAATCAAAGAAAGCTTATCACCTTCTAAGTCACATTAACACTTTGAAATCAACACATTTTTGCCTTAGGCGCTGTTATTATTCTACTGAGAACACGTGAACAACTTCTCTGTTAGCTGTCATGAGCCAGGGAAGAAAACAGTCGGCTCTGTGGGGAGGCTAATCCTAAAGCTGAGCCGCAGCATACCAGCTGTCTTCTCCCAGCAGCCCTCTGAGCAAGAAGAACGTCAGCACTACTTTTCCTCCTCCTCCACCCTTTTCCACTATATATCATTCACATGACACGACAACTTCTGTGTAACCGTTTTTCTCAAAAATAAACAGCCCAACGTGCACTTGCAGATTTTCACAGATATATCTGCTGTCTTTCAGAATTTAGGTGTGAATTCTATGGGTGTTTGTTTATGTTTATGATAAAATTACATATTAGCTGTTTTGTACCATGTTTAAATCTATAGATCTCAGACAGAGTTTGGCCAAAATTAGTCCTGGAAATGCAGAAAAAGTCTGCAAATCTACTCAAAAACAAATAAGCCAATAAACAAACAAGGTCATAAAACAGGCATAAATGTCTTTGAAAATGCTGTTCTAGCAAAAGAGGGAGAAGGAAGAGGAATAGATAATCTTGGATTATTTTTGGTCTTATGACCATTTTACTGAACTAAAGTCTTATAATTCCTCATATGAGCTGCTCTCTTGTCTGTGAGGCCTGTAAAGAATGTGAATCTGACAGTCAGCACGTGGCTGTGAAATTATGCAACCCCAGGGTACATACTCTCAGTCCAGGCCAGAGAAACCAAAACACTTCAGTTCATTTGTAAAGATCCAAAAGCTACCTCCTTGACTTAGTTTGATATAAAAGTATGTGGAAAAAGTAATGTCTTGTAACTACATTTTCCCCAGAAACTAAAAAAAAAACACAAATGTGACAAAACCGAGGGGCAGACTGCTGAGGAAGTTTGCTTGACTAAATGCTCATGCTTCCTTCTTCATGATTATGTAAAGTTAAAATACAGACACTTCGTCTGGTTTTGTCAAATCTGTGTGTAACTCCTATCGGTGTCTGTTGCCGTTGGCTTGTGCATGTCACCGACAGAATATTATTCCTAATATTATTGATCTGCCTGCCAGCTTTGACAACATTGTATGAGAACTGAACTGAGCTGAACAATGAAACTGTGTTTTCTCCAGAGATGCTGGGTACGTTTACCCAACAAACGATGTTCTAAAAACTGAAACTTTTTTTTCCCCTCTGTACAGATAACAATATTATCAAATTTGATCCCCATCCACACGGATTCGCAAAAACAACTTAAAACGCTGTATATGCATGACAGACAAGTAGTTGGCAATGTCACTTTGTAAAGACTGATAAAGCACACACGCCTGTGCACATACACATTTAAACGGGCATGCCTATAGACTAAACACATACTATACATGCCGTCATCGTTTTCACAGATTCACATTTTTGAAGTTTAAAAAGAAGTTTTCAAAAACTTGTACTTTGAAACCGTTTCAAAGTTTGCATTCCCAGGAAACAACAATGACATTGTCGTGTAAATGAACGGTCAGAACGCATTAAAAGTTATCTGTTTTCAGATGAAAACGGTGTTGTGAAAACGGACCCTGAATTAATATTTCTAATGATTTTTACAAAGGAAATAAATCAATGCTGAACTTACTAAAACTGAGCAATGACTTTCCTCTGCTGCTGTACAGCCAAAACGTCTCTGGTTACTTACGTAACCTATGTTCTCTGAATAGGGAACGAGACGCTGCGGAAAGCGCAGTGGGATATTCTCTGAATGTGCCGATTGTCTGAAGCCTTATAGAATCACGCCAATTCATTGGCTGATGGCGTCCGCGCAATATGGCTCCGCCCCGACGCTCTTACGTCGCATCATACGTATTCGCGCGCGCGCCATCTGCTCCTCAGATTTCTCTGCCGAAAAGAACTGTCAGCAGCGCGAGGAGCTTGGCCGCTAACGCAGCGTCTCGTTCCCTATTCAGAGAACATAGGTTACGTAAGTAACCAGAGACGTTCTCTTTCATAGGTTCTCTCAACGCTGCGGAAAGCGCAGTGGGAACGGACTACCAAACTCGCCAAGCTAGAGCGCTTTTATGACTGGTAGATAAAAGAGACAACGACCGAAACGAGTTCAAACAGAAAGAACCTGGGAACCCGGGGTCACGTCAAGATCCAAGCTATAGAACCTTACAAAAGTATGCGGAGAGGACCAGCCTGCCGCAACACAAATATCCTCCAAAAGTGCTCCTCTGAAAAGAGCTTGAGAAGATGCTACACTTCTGGTGGAATGTGCTCTAATGTTAAGAGGTGAAGGCAAGCCACGCACCCCATAAGCCAACGAGATAGCCTCTGTGACCCAGTGAGAAATCCTCTGCTTCGATGCAGCAAGCCCACGGCGGCTAGCACCGAAGCAAACCAGAAGCTGGTTAGATTTCCTCCAACCGCCTGAGCGGTCTACATATATCTTAAGAGAACGAACTGGGCAGAGCAAGTTAAGCTCCCTATCTTCCTCAGATGAAAATGGAGGAGGGTGGAAAGCCTTAAGGTTAACTACCTGAGAGCGGAAACTTGAGGAAAGAACCTTGGGGACATACCCTGGTCTCGGCCTCAAGGAAACTTTGACCAGGCCAGGGGCAAAGTCCAAGCAGGACTCGCTAACAGAAAGAGCTTGTAAGTCTCCCACCCGCTTTAATGAGGACAAAGCTAACAAAAGAGAAACCTTAAGAGTCAGAATCCTATCCGGAGCTGACTCCAAGGGCTCAAAGGGGGCTTTCGTCAAACCCTCTAGGACAACAGAAAGATCCCATGAGGGGACTCTAGGGGAGCGAGCCGGTTTCAGGCGCTTCACCCCACGCATAAAGGCAGAAACTAACCTTAATTTGCCTAGGGGAATCTCATCCGATTCCCTATGCGCTGCAATAGCCGCGACATAAACTCTGAGAGTGGTAGCGGCTGCTCCAGCCGCAAACTTCTCCTGCAGGAATTCCAGTACTGAACCAGCAGGGCAGTTAACTGGGCTCCTATCATGTGCTAAACACCAAGTCTCAAAAACCTTCCATTTGGAAGAATATAATCTCCTTGTAGAAGGAGCTCTAGCACTCGCAATAGTCTCCTGAACGTCAGTTGGGAGACCAGAGCTTAATGCTAACGGCCTCTGATCGGCCAAACATACAGCTTCCACATGTCTGGGCGAGGATGCCATATCCTGCCCTGTAGCTGGGACAGCAGATCTTCCCTGACCGGGATCCTCCAGGGGGGAGACTCCAGTAGAGGAACTAGCTCCGAAAACCATGGCTGAGATGGCCAGAACGGAGCTACCAGGAGGAGGCGGACTCCGCTCTCTCTCACTCTGGCCAAGACCGCCGGGATCAGTTTGATGGGCGGGAAGGCATAGAGTTTCTGCGTTGGCCAAGGGTAAGCGAACGCATCTATCCCCAATGGGGCCGGGGGACTCAGGGAGAACCAAAGAGGGCATTGGGATGACTCTTGAGATGCAAAGAGGTCCACCTCCGCCTCTCCAAAAACCTTCCAGATTAGAGCCATCGTCTGGCGGTTCAACATCCATTCTCCCGATCGGAGTTTCTGTCTCGACAGAAAATCTGCTGCGAGGTTCAGAACCCCTGGGACATGAACCGCTCTTAGAGATAGGAATCTGCTCTGAGACCACAGGAGAAGGTGACGCGCATGCCTGTCTAGGGTGCGCGACCGAGAACCTCCCTGCCGGTTCACATGAGACACCACTGCCATATTGTCCGTTCTGACAATGACATGGTGACCCTCCAAAAGAGGGAGGAAATGAAGCAGAGCCAGAAAAACGGCCCTTAACTCCAGGCAGTTTATGTGCCAGGAGAGAGCCTCTCCGGTCCAGACCCCACACGCTGGTCTGCCCTCGAAAACCGCTCCCCAGCCGGTGAGAGAGGCATCCGTCGTAATCATCTGGCGACGAGATACCGCACCCATGCTGACCCCTTTCCGAAGAAAAAGAGGGTCCCGCCAAACTGACAGGGCTCGAAAGCAACTGCGCGATACCTTCAGTAGGCGAAGGGTTGACCCGGAGGGTCGAACCCCTGAGAGTTTCACCCACCACATGAAGGGTCTCATGTGGAGTAGGCCCAGCGGTAGCACGGAGGAGGCCGCAGCCATAAGGCCCAGCATCCTGCGGCAGGTGCCCACAGACACATGATGGCCTAGTGAAAAACGAGCCAAGCATGTCGTCAAGCTGGAAATCCGTGCAGGGGCCAAACGGGCCTGCATGAGAACGGAATCCATGTTCACCCCCAAGAAAACGGTGCTTTGAGCCGGAGCAAGAACACTCTTCTCCGAGTTCAACCTCAAACCGAGAGACTGGATATGACTCAGAACGACGTCTCTGTGGTGGGCCACTAGCTCCCTGGATTGGGCTAAAATGAGCCAATCGTCCAGGTAATTTAGAACACGGATGCCCTGGAGCCGCAATGGGGCCAGAGCTGCATCCATGCACTTTGTGAATGTCCTTGGAGCTAGAGATAGGCCGAAGGGAAGGACCCTGTACTGGAACGCCCTTTCTCCAACGGCGAACATGAGGAATTGCCTGTGTCGCTGTACAACCTGGATGTGAAAATAAGCATCCTTTAGGTCTATCGTCACGAACCAATCCCCTGGCCGAATCTGAGATATGATAGCTTTCAGCGTCAACATCTTGAATTTCCCTTTGTAAAGGGCGAAGTTCAGCCGGCGGAGGTCCAGTATGGGACGCAAACCGCCGCCCTTCTTCGGGACCAGGAAGTAACGGCTGTAAAAGCCCCGCTCGGTTTCCCCTGGAGTAATCTCCTCTATTGCTCCTTTGAGAAGGAGGGAAGAAATTTCCTGCTGCAGTACAGAAGCCTGAGCGGCGCTGTCTACTACAGTAGGAAACACCCCGTTGAAACAGGGGGGATTGCGGCAAAACTGAAGAGTGTAGCCGAACCGAATTGTGCGAAGAACCCAGGACGATACCCCTGGTAAGCGTTCCCACTCTGGAAGGAAATGTGACAGAGGAGGAGGGATGTTGTAATGCAGACGACATACCTGAGTAAGGGTGCCGTGTTGACGCTCCTGGGGTAAAGAGGTTGACTGTGCAGGAGGGCCATCGGCGTCCTGGCACGTGATGGGAGGCATCGAGATTGGGGTCATGGTGACCAGGTCCGCCTGCTTCGGAGGAAAACGAAAAGTGCCTCCGAGGATGCGGCCGGTAGTTATAGAGAGCGTGGGGGGTGAGGGGAGAAAGCCGAAAGCGTCTCCTTCCTCCCGCACCAGACTGAGTAGAGAAGGTGAAATATGGCCTGCACTTCGAGACACTCTGAGTGGCGAAGGTGACAGGGCAAGGAAAGGAGAGCTGGGAGGTGGGCAGAAACGCTTGCGCGGTCTGACCCAACCCTGAGGAACCAGAGGAGCTCTCCTTTTTCTGACCGGAGGGTCAGGAACGGCTCTGCGCCGCCGGAGCAGTCGGTTTGTCGGACCGCTTCAACTGGAGGCGCTTGTGAGGCCGTTGACGGGGAAACGGGCGACCGCGGGCTCCCCAAACCGTGGCAGGTGGGGGATGCCCTGGTTCGCTTCTTCTGGAAGAGAACTCCGGTCTATGAGAGGGACGTTCTCTGGGTCGCACCGGGGGGGGAGCAGAAGGTTCCCTAGCCCTCCTGGGCATGAACTGTCTGAACGCGGCCGATTGGGATTTGGAGGAGCGGAATTTCTCAACCACTGTGTTGACCGCCTCACCAAACAACCCTGTTTGAGAAATGGGGGCGTCCAAGAGGAAAACCTTCTCTTTATCACGGATCTCCGTGAGATTAAGCCACAAGTGGCGCTCCACCGCAACAGAACCAGCCATAGAGCGACCTATAGCACGTGCGGTATGCTTGGTGGCTCTTAAGGCTAAATCCGTAGCCTTACGAAGCTCCTTGACCGCTTCAGGGGTCACACCGTCACCCTCGTCCATTTCCTTCAGGACGTCCGCCTGGTAGGCCTGAAGAATGGCCATAGTGTGCAGGGTCATGCCTGCCTGCCCAGCCGCCATGTAGGATTTCCCAATGAGAGAGGAAGTAGTCCTACATGCTTTAGAAGGGAGAAGGGGGCGCGACTTCCAGGACGGCGCAGACGACGGAGCAAGATGGTCGGCTAAAGTTTCCTCAATCGCCGGAATGGCGGAATAGCCCTGTTCCACAGAACCTACCAGGTTGGTGAAATCAGCAGCAGCCGCATTAGTGAGGCGCGAAGAGAAAGGCTGCTTCCAGGATCTGGAGATCTCATGATGCAGATCACTGAAAAATGGCAGCTTCCTCCGTTGAGGCCTAGAATTAGGGCCACTGAGAAGCCTTTCGTCGAGTTTCGACGACTGAGACTCACGTGGCTCGTCGGGCCAATCAATAGTGAGCTTCTCCGTAGCGCGCGAAAGCACGTCAACGAGCTCCGCGTAGGCCGCAGTAGGCCGCGCTTCCTGGCCGCTCGGCGGAATAACCTCGTCGGCGAGAGTAGGCCCGAAATCCTCGGAGTCGGAAGCCTCGGTAAAAAGTATATCCTCCAGCCCGAAAGAAACCGCGTCGCGTGCTCCCGGGCTGGGGCGCAAATAATCGTGTGAAAATTCGACTGGCATGTCTCGCGCGTGCCGAGGGGAGGGAGGGAGAGAAAGAGCGGGGCTCGTCTGCTCGAACTCCGCATCCTCAAGCTCTACATCCGAACCCCAGGTCGCGGATCCTCGAGAGGCCTCGGGAGCGCGACAGGGGGAGACGAATGATTCCCTCTCAAAGACCGCGAGCCGCAATTTGAGGGTTTTGAGCAACAAATTTTCACAGAATTTGCATTTAGACGATCCTATAACTGCCTCACGCGCATGTGAAAAACCCAAACATTTAACGCACTTACTGTGTGGGTCGTCGTTAGCGATGTAACGAGCACATGGCGGAGTACAGCGTCTGTAATCCATGGCAGCTTCACCGTAAGGAGAAACAGAGTTCCGCTTGAACAGTCGCAGAAGCGCCGAGAATAATCCTAGATGTAATTGTAGCTCAGAAAAATCACGAGCGAAGGGCAAACGTGACCGCTTCGTTCTGAAGGCAGAGAAATCTGAGGAGCAGATGCGCGCGCGCGCGAATACGTATGATGCGACGTAAGAGCGTCGGGGCGGAGCCATATTGCGCGGACGCCATCAGCCAATGAATTGGCGTGATTCTATAAGGCTTCAGACAATCGGCACATTCAGAGAATATCCCACTGCGCTTTCCGCAGCGTTGAGAGAACCTATGAAAGAGAACAATCTTTGTTGCATTCATTTCCTGTTATCACTGTAAAGCAATCAATTCTTTATTGATCTCAAACAATCTTTATTGTAAAAAGCGCAATATAAAAAGGTGACTTGACTTCCGATGGAACATATTGAATCTACGTTTGTCGGGTCTTGGAATGTCAGTACGCATTGGTCGTCTGCCATAAATCGGCCATAAAAGTTGCACAAGGAATCAAAAAATCCATTATATTTTAAGATCAGAGTTTATTTTACTCTGTTTAAATATATTAGTAAAATGACTTCCCTGATCTAACCTGAACTAACTATATGTAGTATTTTTATTAACTAACATTAACAGAAGAAATACTGTAACATGTATTGTTTATTAACTTAAAAGTTAATTAATGGGACCTTATTGTAAAGTGTTTCAAAACTTCCAGAACTTGAAAAAAAAAGTTGATATCTCCTCAAAAAAAAGCAGCAGCCATAACATCTGGTTCTGAACTTCTACTAACAGGATAATAGAGTATGAAAAACTCAACTATACAACTAACAAAAAAAAATAACTTCTGTGCATTTAATAGAAAATAAATCAAACCAATAAATTACCTCTAAAATATCCACAACTTTCCAATTTGCTTTGTTTACTAGGACTAGATATTACAATCCCAAACGATTCAGCTCAGCACAACACTGGCCTTGAAATATTCAGCACTACCAGTCCATGTTGAAGGGGTCTTAGGTGGGTCTTTGCACCAATACGACACATCGTCAGCGGTGTACCGCCGCCTCACTGGATGTTTTGGCCTTTTATCACAAGACACCCTCAGCAGAGCCAGGCCCAGCACAGGCTAATGCCCCAAACTGTCTCCTTTCGTTTCAGCCACAGCCAGTGACTACTTCCTTCGGCGACAGTGGTGAGTTCCTTAAGTACTTTCCATTGGGCCAGGCCACTGATACCCACTTCCTTCAGCAGCCTTATGGTGGAACTGGCTACAAAGCCCTGCAGCCCACCTCCGCTAGACAGACCTTCACCTTCCAGTCCCGCTTCTCTGCTTCAGCTGCCAGCTTGGCATACCACAGCTTCTTCCTTTTAATAAGTCGCCTCGATACCCTCCTCCCAAGGGACAGTCAGTTCCACAATGAAGACACAATGGCTGGAGTTAGACCAGAATACCAGGTCTGTGCGCAGGTTGGTCATCCCGATTTCGGGTGGAAAGGTAAATTACTAATTAATTAGTAATTACTAATGAATCAATTTTAAATAAAAGGTATACTATATAACATTTGGCACTCCAGCGGTTAAAAAAAACAAAACCATGTATTTTGCGGAAGAGCATTGTGCTTCGGCTCTGTCTGGCGGGGCGTGGGTGGATGAATATGGTTATCCTAATGCTCATAAAACATTCAATACTAGGCTTAAGAGATATAACCAGTTTAGATGGAAAGGACCTGAAGCTAACTAGCTGAAGACGTTAATGAGGCAATACCCATTAATAGACACGGTACTTCCTTAAAAATAAATTCCAGCAGAGTGCTACAACAACTTTAATGAAATGACCCTTCACATTTGTAATGAACTCTGTTAGAGTGCTACATATGACAATTTATCTGATCAATAAAATACCTAATTCACCTGGTTGAGCAATAAAAACACCATCTCTGCTCTTTTATAACATTTCAAATCCCTCAGTTCTCACCATCTCCGAAAAGCCAAGCCAGTGTTGATTCTCCCTTTTATTACAAGCTCTGTTGCATTCTCTTTTTGTCAGCAGACTGTAATGACTGGACCTATCAAACATCACTTAATCTTCATAACACCTCAACCCAGGCAGACTCTGTGATGTCTGGTTTCCCCACTGAGAATTACCAGCCTTTTAGTCACCTCATACACTTCAAAGACACTCCATTTGGAGATAGTGTCTGCACAGAACAGTACAGGCTACAAGAAACAGACATGTAGTCCCATATAAATGGAATTATCTCCACTAATTCATGGACAAATCTGTCTAATGGATGAACATGCATTTCCCTAGTACATTTTGTGTATCATTACTGTTTGTATATTGTCTTTATGCGAGCCTGGTGATAGAACTACTAGTTAGTTAATAGGGGCTTTCACACCAGGTGGTTCAAGGAACTTAGTTCTAGGAACTAGCCACCAGGGTGGTTCCCCGATAACTAACTAATGGTTCCCGTAGGAACATTTTCTTGGTTGCATTCGCACCCCCAGTGACGTAAGCCGCGCTTGCTGTTGTGACTTTTATTTTGACTGCGCTGGGAACACCAGAGCCTTAGCTCACAGTACTCGCATTCTCCGTTCATTAGTTTACGATCTGTCAAAAAGTCCTGTCTTATACGATATTAAATAGAACTGTTATACATAAAGTAGACAGTCTATGAAAAGGTATTAGCGGAGGAGAAATACATAATCATGCTTCCCTTGGTCCCATCAAAGATGCCTTGGATTTTCCCCTTCATGTAGTTCTCCATCTATCAGATGGAAGTGCAGTGCTCGGACAGTCTGTGGCGTGCGCATAACAGAGACACATGATGGCTGAGCACGAAATCCAAACAGCACCCTCTTCGTTGGAAAATTGGCATAATTTCATTGTGGCCTTTTTTCTATTTTTGTATGAGAGCTGCTTTCTGTATTGTTTTGTTTTCACATCAATATGCTGTAAACATCAAGTTACATTTTACATTCTGTAGCTGTTCATAAACTTTTTTTGTATAAGCTGTTTTTGATTGTGGTATACAGCAACAATTTCAAGCAAAATGTTTATTGATTTTTTGTCTGAAGGATTATATTGTTCATTGCACAACATAACAGGAGGATATTATTTTATGTTAGAGATTTAGAATATGTTGAAGATTGTATACATTGACTACAAGTATGCTGTTAGTACAGGCACACATTTATTTTCCTGATGATTCTTTGCAATGTTGATACATATGCTGGCAAATGTAACCTTACAGTTGACTTGCCAAATTACTTCCATTTTTTTATTAATGAAAAATTTTGGAAGTAAATTCTTTATGGGTCATTATTAATACTTTGCTTTACAAGTACCAAGTAGTTACACCAAAAAAAAAAAAGATGCATCGATAATCAGTTTAGCATTGCAGCCCTCTGAATCACAATCAAATCGAATCGTGAGGTGCTTAGAGATTCCCACCCCACCACCAATAGTTCTAGGAACTATGAAAAAGATTCCTCCGGTGTGAAAGTCCCTATTGGTCAAGTTATAACTCAAAGGTGTGACCTCTGTGGAACTTAAAAGCCAACACAAAGTTCCCCCTGCGCTCGCTGGCTTCTGCTCCCGATTGCGGTTCGCGTGAGACCTCATCTGGTCTCGCCGGCGGAGTACCTTCCCTGAACAGAACAGTCAACTAACTCCACAAGTTCACCATCCCTTCTTCATTAAACGCAAAAGAAATCGATTGCAACTTCAGCAGCAACTGATCAAAATATTTATAATTAATTATTTATAACGAGTTATGATTAAAGGTGGGGTGTGTGATTTGGAAAACGACCGGCAGATTTTAAAAATATACAATTCAAATGGTCCTACCTTCTTTCCTCCAACGCTGGCCCTGACTCCACCCATTCGAAGAACATGGACGCGCAATCATGCATGAGCTAAAACTCAGATGCGCGAGAGATTGTAATGACAATTTACTACTAATCATGGAACCGGCTTTACTGACGAGATGCGCATGCGTCACAAGCTTTGAGTATGCGCACGACGGGGGTCACGCACGCTGAGGGGAGGGGGGTGTGGTACAACCGTTTGACTTACTGTCCAATGATTCTAGGTGGTCTTAGAAATGATTGGCTGGAGTTTTTCGAGTCCTGCCCGTTCCAAAGATGATTAAATTGCTTAATTTTCATTTCAGTGCTTCTAACTCAGTGGCTGTAAGTGGGTTAGGAATAGGATTTCAAGTTATTTTGAAAAAATGGACAAAAAAGAGAATCACATACCCCAACTTTATTTATATTTCCCTTTTGAGCTAATTTGCTACAAGACGGTGATTCCCCCGAGGTTTGAGATGTAGTGTGCTCCATGTCAACATTTGTAGCTCGTTGTTACAACTAACCCATGTCACTCCCACACCATACCAAAGACTTTAGATATAAAGACAGTGCACTTATTTTACTTATGAATGGGAGAAAGTGCAACAATCAATATGGTGGAATAAGTCCCATCTTCTAAATAAAAGAGCCAATTGCCAATTGGTAAAGTCATTGCATCACTGCAGCTGCCGTTAGAGGCTCCGGTTGTCAGTAAGAAACAAAATGTATGAGATAGTTGTTGTCAGATTGCATTGGTGATATCAAATATGAAATTTAATAGTAAGATTGGTGAACAGCTTTGGAGAATTTGATGTTTCCCCATTCAAAGAGATAGAAGCTGTACTTCCATGACTGAATTAGCTGCCCGAAAGGTGTTTCAAAGATGGCCGCCGAGAGAAATAACTTGCCTTAAAGGGACTTTGACCATAGATGCATCAAAGTAGCTTCTCTATTTACGGATATGCTTAGACACACACAGGTGACGCATGTACGCAATTGCCAGCGAAAACCATTCATCCAACATAGACATAAACACTTATAGGCGTACCATAGTGAATCAGATTAAGATAAAAACATGTTTTGGTAGAAGGATTGAAGCTGTATTGACTGATTTAAAGGCACACTGTGGAACTTTTCAACCTTTATAATATATTACCAAAACCCATTGAGATGGTACATCGACTTACAATAGGTTGAATGACACGTCTGCCGTAGCCTGAAGGTGTCTGTATCGCTTTTCCTAGCACTATGTAACTTCGGGTTTCGGGTAGGAACCCGAGCACAAAAAGAACTACAAAATTTGACCGCTTTACGGCATACGTTACTTCCCCCACCACCCACAACTTCCTCAGATTCTGACGTGAGAGCTCAACTCGCGTTTGATTGCCGTCTGTATGTTTTTGTCATGGCTGAACCAACAGCTACAAGGAAGAAAGCAAAGGTTTTGTCAGAGGACACTTAAAAAAAAGGTATAGTGACAAATCAAATGAAAGGCCAGGACGAGGATCAACATTGGTCCAGTGTTCGCTCGCTGGCGTGAGCTAGAGGAGGAGGAGGGGTGCCCGACCGATGCTGACGCTTGTCTGCACACAAATGCCGTTTCCAAGGTGACCCAGATAAATCATATAAGTAGTGTAGTATTTTCTGGTATTCCGGCCACAGCCGATGGTGTTATGAGTGTAATAATATGCCCACAGCCCATTGTTCATTTCTACACACAAACACAGCCCGCCACAGTGCAGGGCTTGCACAAATAAAATCGACTCATGTCAAATGTACATTAAATGTAGTGAACGTGCCCACAAACACTGCACACAACATGTCCCACGGTTTCTGTGAAACGAAACCAACACACATAAGTTAGTCAGCTCCGGCCGACATTCAGTCAGCGTCCCGCGTCCCCCGGCCACATTCACTCACAGACATGTTAAGCCCGGCTCACCCCACTCGCTCTCTCTCAGCAGACTACTATAAGGGAATCGAGCGAGTCAAGGCTGCCCACCTCAAACACTGCAAGCACACACAATCTAAAGACACGGGAAGCAGACCGGTTGACTGTTTGTTGACATTTGCGACAGTGCTGCGGAGCTAGTGGCCTCTAGGGACGCTAGACGTGAAAGTTACAGGTCGAGCGCCACTAGTGGCCAAAAGATCCGCGGTGTGCCTTTAAAAAAAAATGTTATCTTTGAATAAAAAAAAGTTAGGCTACATACTAGTGTTACTTAATTTATTTATTTTTTTGCTAAAAAAAATAAACGAATACAGAAAGCATACATGCACCATATCACTTATATTATCAAGTCTGGTTTTCATGTTTCAGCAGGTAGTGTCAATAACAATGACAGCAGCAATTACACGTTTGCAGATGTCATCATCAAACCATGCTCAAACACCTGCATAGGTGTGACCAGACTCATTCTGGCATCGGCTGTAATTGGTACTGCTGGGAAACAGGGACTCAGAGTCTGAATTAAGCCCTGTAATCTTCACAAACTCATGTCTAGTCATTTACAGGGTCAAATGACTGATCCTGAATCAGCAAAAGTGATGTATCTGCATATCTAAGCATTGTTCTGATAAACAAGGAGAATCTCCTTTAAACTGATTTATGTGACTCTCATAGAAAAGCCATTTGTCAGGTCAGCCTGATTCTGCCCTGCTTTGCCAACTCATGGACTGGCCTCCTCTTAACAAATAACTGTTGTTCAGAGAACAAGAGCCTCCATTCATTAAAAAATAAAAACAACAAAGCCACTTTCAATTACATCAGCGGATTTATCTGCTTACTTTCTTGTTTCTCAAAAGTACTTCCTTGTCTGTGACCCAAATTTATAACCCCAAAATCACGTCTTATTTTTTTTACCAAAAATTATTTGACCAATACATTTTTACAACAAAAAAATCAATATAGTATATTTTTAATGTTATTTTATTTCATTTTATTTTTATTATAAAGTATACAAATATTTAAAAAAACAATTAATAATTCAGCAAGGACGCTTTTTTTGATCAGTCATGTTTTTTCTTTGTTTTTTTGCCTTAATCTTTGAGCTGATACTGTGGCAATGCTGCATGTTCCACAAAATCCAATAAAGAATTTTTCAATTTAAAGTGCAAAACAGTGATGTGCGGCAATGCAAACAAATAAAAACAATATTACTCAAAAGTGTCATGTCAATGACAGCTTTATATGACAATAAAGTGTGCTACAAGTTCCTAGATTTTAGGAACCTGAGAGAAGAACTTTAAGTTTGTGAGAGGTCACAGGAGAAATGAAACCTAATCTAGACGTTTCAGAAAAATTTCAAGAAGCCATTATGAGAGGTTTGCATCAAAGCTCCCATTAAGGTGAGTGACAGATGATTGCTCTTAAGAGAAGGGCAGGATCTTTCATTCCTCTTACATCCAGTGCTTCCTAATCAGGGCAATAAACATGATCTACATGGAAAGATATTTATTGTAATGATCTCTTATGCTTCCTGCTTGTTATCTTTTCTTGTTAGTAAAAATGAAATGTGTAGTCCTGCTGGTATTTTAACATACATAAATGATTAAAGTAGACAAACATTCTGTACAAATTGATTGTCAAACAGAATCTGTGCATACTCCCAAAGTAGTAGTTGTGGAAAACAACTCTTAAAAAGTGTCTCATGTCTGCAAAATCTCAGTATTCTTAATAATATAAGCATTCTTTATCTACTCAAATAATAATTCACTACTTGCTCTAATGGAACTAATTAGACAATGATGATTATGACGACTTTATGATAGTCACGTAATGATTAGCAGTAAATTAAATAACAATTCTTTCATGATAGCATTTCTTAAAACAAATAACTTGCATATTGCATACACTGCTGGTCAAAAGTTTGGGGTCGGTAAGATGTTTTTAAAATAAGTCTCTTCTGCTCACCAAGGTTGACCACATTTATTTGATTAAAATTACAAAACAAACCGCTGTAAAACCGCTGTTTTCTATGTGAATATATAGTGTAATTTATTCCTGTGATCAAAGCTGAATTTTCAGCATCTTTACTCCGGTCTTCAGTGTCACATGATCCTTCAGAAATCATTCTAATATGATTATTTGATGCTCAAGAAACATTTATGATTATTATCACAGTTGAAAACAGTTGTGCTGCTTCATATTTTTGTGCAAACCGTGATTCATTTTTTTCAGGATTCTTTGAAATTTCAAGAGAAAGGCATTTAATTAAAAAAATATATATTTTGCATTATTATAAATGTCTTTAATGTCACTTTTGATCAATTTAATGCATAATTTCTAAAGAAAATAATTAATTTCTTTAAAAAAAAAAACATTTTCCCCAAACTTTTGAACGGTAGTGTATACGTGAAAAGTAAAAATTCTAGCCATGTTCTTACAGGTCTTTGGCATGATCACAGCTAAACATCTCATCCAATCAAAGTCTTTCAATAAGTACTTGTACCAGTCACTGCAGTGCACAGCTAAACCAAGTGAAACGGTCATTCGACAACTGTTTAGACCATTTCATTGGTCTTGCTTTTCATTTTAAACAAGATCACGCTTAATTTCAAACAAGTCACATATAATTAAAAGGTAATAATAGCAACACTGACAGTGTCACACCAATGTCATGATTCAACAGGAGAGTATTAAAAAATGATCGCATTCAGATGGCTCCCAACTTAGTATTTATGATATTGAATAAAAAGATATTATAGTTTGATTATTACATTTAAAAAATACTCATGTTGACCCCTCCATTTAGTGCTTAATGTTTCGAAAATAATCGTATTAAAATAGTGTTTAAAGCATTTAAACCATTAAAAAAAAAGCTTCAACCCATTTTGAAGTATTGTTATCGTTAACTAAAACTAAATCTAATTGAAATGTATTTGAAATTAAGTCGAAATAAAAATTACATGAAAAACAATTTTTTATTTTATTTTCTATACATTCAATTTTATTTTTACATTTCTAATTTTCGTTTAAGTTGAAGTACTAAAATTACTAAAAGTAAAATAATAAAGCTAAATATTAATTTGACCTTTTTACGGGCTTTTGTAATTTTTATTTGTGTTTTTTCAATAAAACAAAATACTAGGGCTGCTCCTGACTAAAGATTTTTAGTCGACTAATCACATGTGTATATTTAATAAGCCATATAAATCACAATAATAAGCCTTTAATTGCCTAAAATACATAACCTAATCAGCGTTCAAGCGCACGCATAAAGCTTGCCAAAGCAAAACATTTGATAAATTTATTGATAATGTTTTCTGTGTTCTGTGCTGACACGTCATCTTAGCAGTAATGGATGCACCTTATGCTTGTTTCATACATATTACATAATCTGCTGAGAATATTTGTTTTTTTTCTTAAATTGGTTGACAATACTTTAATTACAAGGACCCACCGTTAACGATCTGTCCGTCACGGACTGAGTGACTTCGCCTCAAGGTTTTTTTCTTTCTTTAACCGACTAATAAAATGTTTGGTCGACAAAGCCCTACAAAATACTATAATATATAATAGTAAATTAACACTGATTTGAGGGACATTGATATATTCATGCTATAGATATTTACAGAATACAATTATTTACAATGTTGAAATGAAGATATCAACAATAAAGTATAATATTTCAAGTATGTTTAACTCAAGTGCCACAGAACTTAATCCCACTAGACTTGATCATGTAATTCAACTATTCGCCATTTAAATATCTAATGGCATTTGAAAAACTTGTTGCTCTAAATTTAGTTCATAAATCTTGAAAAGTTTCAAAATAAGACTTACCTATGGGAAAAGAGAGACGGGGGAGGACATGAGAATGACAGCTGAGGACAGTCAGAAGAGACAGACAGGCACAAAGTGACGTTGAATGCACCATCCTGTTGGAAAACCAGGAGGACACGGAGCACAACGGATGAGCTAAATCCAAAGACTGGTATATCTGTCGCTGTCAGGTTCTGCGCCTGTCCTTTCAGCACTGAGAAGCCCACAAGGACACCACTTCAAACAGCCAAAAGAGTCTGCCGTCATCTCATCTGCACAGAGAAATTAAGAATGTGTTAGAAAACTGTAGGCGAGTTCTTTCAGTCAGCACTTCCTCTCAAGTCCCCTCTCTTCCTCTTTTACAATTCTTTAAGCTTAAGAAACAGTCAAGGGATGACATACATCAGCACATGACATATCTTCATCTGTGATTGGTGGAGGGGGATTTAAGTTATATTTTTACATTAGAAGACAAGAGACTGACCATCATCCAGAGAATGTCTGTGAGCAAAGACAATGTAATCTGATCAAGACAATCAGCGGTGTAGAGTGGAAACAGAGCAATATGCTTTTCGCCAAGTACTGTTCATTTAATATAGCCATCTTATGGTCTGATTATTCAAAATATTTGTTTAAGATTACCGTGGTTTAACTGGGTACTAATTTAGCTTTGGATCAAACATGGAGTTGTGTTTCTCTCATCAGTGAGCGTGGAGCAGGAAATGGAAAACTCAATGAGATGAAGTGGATGAATATATATATATATATTTTATAAATCACGTTGAATCATGTCTAATGAATATATGATGGAAATCCCCTTTACCCAAAAACAGAAACATCCCCTTGACCCAAAAACAGAAACATTGTGACACATAGTGTCAATGTCTTGTGCTTGGGCTACCGAAACATTTGTAAACGAAACATTTGTAAACATGTGGAGTGCTCTGTTGACCATGCAGAAGAAAAAAAAAAGTATGCCCTGATCAGAATTTTTGGGGCAGATCACACAGCATCACCCGATGCCGATCATGGGGTCTATTTGAAGCCTTCTATTTATCAGGTAGCATTATTTATAAGGATGCCCAGATCAGGAATTTACAGACATTAATTCAGGGTCTGAATTTTGTTTTGGAAAATTCCACCCTTAAGTACCTCTTTTGGATTTTTGCATTTTTCAGACATTTAGACGCAATGCATTTTTGTTTTTGCAATGAGGGAATTTTGTTGCACCTTACACATTGCACAAGCCTGATTTCAATCTTTGAATTGTATTTACAAAAAAAGACAAGTAAACAGTCAGTAATAAAATAAGAACAAATAAACAAATTACAAGCAGCAGCACAAATAATTGCAATAATAAAGGTATAAAAGAAAAGCACTTTTCAGTTTGATTTACGTAAAAACAATGCCTTGCATTAATCTCAAAGGTAACAGTATTGTATAAAATAAACTTTATTTTTTAAATTCTGAAGAAAACAAGTGGTGTTTACCCAAGCAAAACTCTCCAAAATGATGCAGAGAACTATGATGCTGGTCTCTATAATATTTGATTTTTAGATAAAGCTTGGGTACATCCTATTTTTTCCTCCCATTTTATCATCTGCCTGATGAAAAATACAAGTCTGTACATGTAACACACAAGTCACTTACATAAACTACAAACCTCTCCAAAACCACGCGCTACACCACAAGCATTGAGTTACATGAAAAAAACAATATTAATAGAGTATGAGCCAATTTAACAGGGCAATTATTACAAAATGTGACACTAAAAAGTGTATGAATAACTCAGTCCGAGGGTGGGCTCCTCCCGAACTTTGTTAATAAATTCTATACTTTGTTAATAATATAGGTAGTGAGATTAATAAGAGATATGTATTTTCATCCTTTTATAGCCGGCCAGTGACATTAACCGGAACAACCATATAAATTACCCAAGCATTAGTTCCTCTTTAAAGATAAATGATGTAGGCTAGTACCAGTAAAAGGTGTTTCAGTAAGTCACTTCCAGCATGATTCATGTCACGGCACCGGATCATAAGAAAACAGTGACAGCCTTATAAGACAGGACTTTTAAAACATTTTGGTTGTAAAGGACACCCTAACATAAATATAGCCTTGCAGGAGACCCCCCTTCCCAAAACGAAAAATTTAACTACATGTACATATTTTAATTTTTACTCCCTGAGAAAAATACTAAGCATAATATTATAAAAACATTGTTTATTGTCACTTTCACAAGTTCATTCTGTAAGAGCGTGAACCAAAAGCATGATAAGTCTGAGATGGTGGGGTGGATTTTTGGGTTGTAAATTAGAGTAGTAAAGTTTAATGTTTAATATTTGGCGTGCTGTCTGGTGGGAGGGCTTCAAGCTCGGAAATGCGTCCGCTGTGAGACCAATGCTCGCTGGACAGAAAGAGAAAAAACGTCAGTGTTTGACTGAGATTTCTCACTGCGTCCACTGGGAGACCAAATGCTTGCTGGATGGAAGATAGAAACGTACTCGGTTACTAACGTAACCTCGGTTCTCTCTAGAGAGGGAACGAGTACTGCGTAATATCTTACGCTATGGGGAAAACTCTTTTCCACGAGATATTGAAGCCAAAAATTATCCTTAATTTTTTATTAATGTAAAACGCTTTGCAGCAGCAAGCAGACATAGGCGAGACAGCTCGCGCGCCTATTGGCTGCCCTGCGGCAATAGCAGCAGCCTATCGAGAGAGGCTCTGCGTGACGTCACGACGAATGGGGGCCTTTCGCGCCCATATCGTCACGTCCCGCCAGAAAGGGCGTGGTCTCGCCCCATATCTAGGCTCGATAGCTGCTCTTACGTTGGTTTTCATCGCCGAAGCGAACCAGAGCGTATTCCAAGCACGGCAAGATACGCAGTACTCGTTCCCTCTCTAGAGAGAACCGAGGTTACGTTAGTAACCGAGTACGTTCTCTTACGAGAGTATCTCTCGTACTGCGTAATATCTTACGCTATGGGGAACACAATGCAACACGCCGTGCTGGTAGGGATCCAACACCAAAGTCCCAGGGGCCGAAGCCCGGGGCGCATATAGTGCATAATCACCATAAACTCACAGAGAGTGAGGGAAGAGAGGCTAGAAGCATCATTCCCTGTAAATAGCATCCGAAGGAGCTGATCATGTGACAAATAGACCATACCGTCAGGGTGAACATTCAGCCTGAACTGGGTGGCCACAAGTGTGTCGACATTTTAATGAGCTGCTGTACCGGTCAGTGAGCAATACGCAGGTCAAACTCAGTATCTGAGCCGCACAGCGGCAGATAGCACTGGACTTTATACCGCCAAAAGCTTAGCTTGCAAGGCGGGAACCTCCAGGTTATAGTATTTTATAAATGTAGACGGCCAGCGCCTCCCGGCATTTCGAGAAGAATCTCGGGCAGTGAGCGTTTTCTTGGGACGCGAACAGGTCCACCTGCGCTTTGCCAAACGTTTCCCACAGCAGCTGGATCGTCTGCGGGTGCAGAGACCATTCTCCTGCTGGGACGTTGTTTCTGGACAGCCTGTCTGGCCCCACATTTAGGTGACCAGGCACATGCGCCGCTCTCAGCGAGAGCAGGTTGTGCTGAGCCCAGACCAGGAGGCGTTCCGTCAGCCTGTAAAGGTTTCGGGACCTGACGCCGCCCTGGTGATTTATGTACGCCACCACTGACATGTTGTCCGACCGGACCAATACGTGGTGGCCTTTTATCTGGGGACAGAAGCGCCGTAGCGCTTTGTCGACTGCTATTAATTCCAAGCAGTTTATGTGAAGGAGCTTCTCCCGTACTGACCATAGGCCAGCTAGCGGTCTGCCTTCGAGCAGCGCTCCCTGCCCCGAAGTGGAGGCGTCCGTAGACACCACCTTCACACTCGAGGGGATCCCCAGACTCACACCTGACTGATACCAGTCGGTTGCTTTCCATGGTTTCAGAGCCGAAATGCACTGAAGGTCGACCCTGAGGCGAAATAGACCTGCGGTCCACGCCCTGGGGGGAACTCGTGCTTTTAGCCATAGCTGCAGTGGGCGCATGCGGAGCAGGCCCAACTGGAGTACGGAGGCTGCTGAGGCCATCAGACCCAGCATTTTCTGAAACCTTCTGAGCGGGACTATAGAGCCGTGGCGGAAGGATCTCGCGACGTGCTGAATATTCAATCCGCGCTCCGGTGACAGGCGTGCTGTCATGGATAGCGAGTCTAACACTGTTCCCAGAAAGGAAATTCTCCGACTGGGGAGCAGTGAGCTTTTCGCCCAACTGACTGTAAGGCCCAGCTCCTCGAGGTGCTCGAGTAATGCGGCCCTGTGTTCTATGAGCTCCGTTCGTGAACGAGCTAGAATCAGCCAATCGTCCAAGTAGTTCAAAAACTCGCATGCCCCGAAGTCTCAGGGGGGGCGAGGGCCGCGTCCATGCACTTCGTGAACGTACGGGGTGCTAGGGACAGGCTGAACGGCAGGACTGTGTATTGATATGCCTGGCCCTCGAAGGCGAATCTCAAGAATCGCCTGTGATGGGACGCTATTTGTATTTGAAAATAGGCGTCTTTCAGATCTATTGACATGAACCAGTCTCCTTGGCGCACTTGCGCGAGGATTTTCCTGGTCGTAAGCATTCTGAACTGGCGCTTCACAAGCGTTCTGTTCAGCAGTCGCAGATCTAGAATGGGTCTGAGCCCACCATCTTTTTTCGGTACCAGAAAATATCTGCTGTATAAGCCCCCTTCGCCCTGAGATAGAGGTTCTATAGCCCCTTCTCTCAGTAGTTTCGCTATCTCGGCTCGAAGTAGATGAAACACTTCGCTTTACACCGTAGTTTCGACTCTCGCCGTATAACGGCGGGGGCGTCGAGCGAACTGTAGCGAACAGCCTCTCGTTATAGTGTTCAACACCCATTCTGATACCCCGGGAAGCCTTGACCACGCATCTGCGTGAATAGCTAGGGGTAGAATGAAATCTGGGCTCTGGCCGCGGCAGGACGGCGGCTCGAGAGCCCCTGTGTACTGGGAACACAACACCGTGTTTACAGCGTTCGAGGCGGGGGGCGCGCTGATCACAGCGGGCAGCCTGGCCGCGCTCAGCTTCTCTATGGCGGGACGCGCAGAGAAAGCGAGCGGGGCGAATCCCGTGGGATTCGGCGCGTGTGAGGGAATGTGGGCACATTTACTACATGCGGGCACATTTACTACACTGAGAATACTGTCAGCTCGCGCCGACTAAATCACTGCTGTGTTTACAGCGTGCGAGGCGCGCGCTGATCACAGCTGGCAGCCTGGCCGCGCTCAGCTTCTCTGTGACGGGTTGTGCAGAGAAAACGAGCGGGGGCGAATCCCGTGAGATTCGGAGTGTCTGTGAGAAATGCGGGCGCGAGACAGCGGGCACATTTTCAGCACGGAGAACACTCGGCTCGCGCCGACTGAATCAACGCTGTGTTCACAGCGTGCGAGGTGCGCGCTAATCACAGCGGGCAGCCTGGCCGCGCTCAGCTTCTCTGTGACGGGTTGTGCATAGAAAGCGAGCGGGGGTGAATCCCGTGGGATTCGGCGTGTCAGTGAGGAAATGCGGGACAGCGGGCACATTTACTGCACTGAGAACACTGTCGGCTCGCGCCGACTAAATGTGTGTTAGTTTCGTTTTTACAGAAACCAAGGGACACGCATCATGTAGTGTAAGCGGGCATTGTATGGGCGCGTTCACTACATTTTCTGCACAACCAACATGAGTTGGTTTTATTTGTGCTAGCCCTGCACCATGGCGGGCTGTGTCTGGGTGTGGGAATGGGCACTGGGACGTGGGCATTCTTACAACACTCGTAACACCATCGGCCGTGGCCGGGACACCAGAAAATGCACTCTTTATTGGATTTATCTGGGTAGCCATAGAAACGGCTTTTGTGCGCAGGCAAGCGGGCTGAGACACCGGCTGCTTCACTGCGAAATACACTGGGACAGTCACAACGCATGGAACTGAACGAGCGAGAAGTTTTGGTGGAAATCCGGCCGCAGCGGGATCTGAACACCGTCACTTTCCTAGAGAGACTAGGAAGGCCTTGAGACCTCGGGCTTTACCTCAATCCTCGGCCGGGGCCCGCGCTGAGGGGGGCGGCGTCCAGCAGAGCGAGAGCGCGGTGTTTGATCTCGGGCCTGGCGGCGCTGCTAGTTAGCCGAAACGACGGCCTTTGTGCGCAGGCAAGCGGGCTGTGGAACCAGCTTGCTCACTGCGAAATACACTGGAACAGTCACATTGCTTGGAACTGAACGAGCGAGAAGTTTTGGTGGAAATCCGGCCGCAGCGGGAACTGAACACCGTCGCTTTCCTAGAGAGACTAGGAAGGCCTTGAGACCTCGGGCTTTATCTCAATCCTCGGCCGGGGCCCGCGCTGAGGGGGGCGGCGTCCAGCAGAGCGAGAACGTCGAGGAACACGGAGCGCTCAGCTTCCGTCATCTCGGATAGTTAGCCACAAATGTTTCTCACCATTCAGGGGGGAAAGGCGCGGGTCTCGACTGTGACGGAGCTTCGTCTTTCCCGAGAAAGCGTCCGTCCAGCCTATTGCGCGTTAGTTGCGCGAGCGCCTTTCAGTCGAGGCCGATGTAATCCACGGCTTGAGAGAGCGGACGCATCGGCTCAGTTTCAATGCCGTCTCCGGTAAGTTCGTCGAGCTCAAGTGCGGACGCGGCGGCAGAAGGCGGCCACTGTCCGTCCGTGGGCGACTCGAGCGAAGCCGGCGAAGCTGGCGGGCGAACCGGCGAGCTTTGGCGGGCTGGAAATAGCTCGGGCGCGCGCTGGGCGCGGCGCTTCTTGCGGCGCGGCGTCACGGCAGGCTGGGATGCGGGCTCGGATAACGCAGCTAGGCGAGTCCGCAGAGTCACCATAGGCAAACGTTCACAATGATGGCATCCGCCGTCAGCGAGCGCGATGGCCGCGTGATCCTCACCCAGGCAGGACACGCAGATGACATGGCGGTCCTCATCGCTGAGTGGGGCTCGGCAAGAACCACAGGAAGGCATCTTTAAAAAGACGCCGCTCTTTTAGAGGGGTGGGAAAAAAAGGCAGATAATGCAATCACACACACTCTAAGCAGAGGAAAGGATATGTACGCCGGAAAGCGCAGCAGGTACGGCGGCTGAAGGCGGCGAGGCCAGCGACTCCAGGCTCGATGGCACGTCCCGCTGAAGGCTACAGGTCGACGGCGCGGCTTCTCACTCTGGATCCAGCGATGCGGGAGGCTTCGCTGAAGAGATGAAAATCAACGTAAGAGCAGCTATCGAGCCTAGATATGGGGCGAGACCACGCCCTTTCTGGCGGGACGTGACGATATGGGCGCGAAAGGCCCCCATTCGTCGTGACGTCACGCAGAGCCTCTCTCGATAGGCTGCTGCTATTGCCGCAGGGCAGCCAATAGGCGCGCGAGCTGTCTCGCCTATGTCTGCTTGCTGCTGCAAAGCGTTTTACATTAATAAAAAATTAAGGATAATTTTTGGCTTCAATATCTCGTGGAAAAGAGTTTTCCCCATAGCGTAAGATATTACGCAGTACGAGAGATACTCTCGTAAGAGAACCCAAGTTCTCCACTGGAGAGTTCTCACTGCGTCCGCTGTGAGACAAAAGCTCAGAGAGAGAGACCCCAGGTGGACGACCCAGGAGGTTTTAATCAATGAGGGTTGGTGGGCTTTTTAAATGTGGAAACTGTTGGTCCTGATATAGCTTTAGAAAGCATCCAAGGATCATCTCCCAAGATTTGGATCTGCTGTTGGGAGAGGCCTTTTTGGGTTGCTGAAGTTGCTGCCCCGATACGGAAAGAGTGACTTGAGAAAATCTTTGCTGGAATGCCTGACTGTTGGAAAACGGTTTTGAGGTGTTTCTAGAACCAAAAGCGTGATAAGTCTGAGATGGTGGGGTAGATTTTTGGGTCAAATTTGGAAGTGATAGCGAGTTCCGAACATCTAAGAAAACAAAAAAGGCTAGGCTAAACATAGAGTCGAGTGTGATGCTGCTAAACTGTCAACGAATTGAGGTGAGACTGCTGAAAATATATACACCTCTTATTGTTGATTGCTAAGTGCTCTCCACTTGTGTTAATTATCTGAGCATGCTCCTCCTGAACTTTCTATTGGATACTTTGTAAAGCAAATTATTATTTTCTTCCCACTGTTAAGGTGACACTGAAATATAAACATTTTCAATGCAATTCAAATGTATTTGTTTAGCACTACGGTTGCTGCGATAGTCTGTGTTACCGGTGTTCTTGCCCACCGCGCCACCACTCCCAGAACATAACAGACACTACGATACAAAAATAAAAAAACAGAACGCATCTGCTCAATTCAGCATGAGCCGAACGAGAGTCGCAGCTCAGATCAGCAGCAGGAGTCAAATTTAATATATCACATCACGAGAGTTAAGCAAGCTGACTGACAAGACTATGGCGGAAGATTTGGTTTCAGAGAGAAATGTAAAAGCGTCTATTTGGCAATATTTCGGATATAAACCCAATGGAAATAGGGAACCTGCAATTGCTGCAAACAATAATGAGGCAATCTATAAACTTTGCCGGATAAAAGTGGCAGCATCCAAAGGTAACACGTCTAACACACACACACACACACACACACACACACACACACACACACACACACACACACACACACACACACACACACCTTCAAGTGCACAACAAGAAAAAAAATTGACCGCAGAGGCCAGACACACAGGTACAGCCACCAATAGCCTAAATGGTGTGTTTGCGAGATGCACTAAATATAAGAAATTTTTCAATTAACTTTTTTTTTTTTTTATGTGGTCAATTCGATATCGATTCTCAAAAGCCAGGAATCAATCTTTTTTTCCTTATTTTCTGCAAACATTTATATTTTGTTACATCGATTACATCAACCGATTTCAATGGTTTGTATATGTGTACAATCTAGTTATTTAAAATCTTGATAGTTACCGACTTATAAAATATGTTTTAATAAGGAATTGTCAAATAAAATAAAAGTTTTCTTATTGTGGAAAAAGCATTTTCTGTCTTTAACCTGATTTTAGCTTTTCTTGTGCTTATAATTGACCACCATTGAGAAAATGAAACAAATCAGCAAATATAAAATCACACCAGCAGGCTGCTTTTCGTATTTTTATAGCACTAAAATTACAGATTACAGATAGATACTCCAAATATACAATAACAAAGATAACTGATGGATCCTTTATGGTAATAGCCTACATATGATATGGTACAACTACAGTGCAATGCAAATAGTAATTTTAAGATAAAGTGAGAAGTAATAGTAAATAGTTTAGTGTAGTCAATAAATTAAACAAACAGTATACAGCAAATAAAATAGTAATGAATAGTATAATTATATAATATCATAAGTACAATAATATAATAATGTATTGATAATAGCATATAGTTTATGTATAATAATATATTAGCAATAGAATACGAAATATCAATTACAGAATATAGACAATAAAGTGACTAGTGAATAGTACAATAGTTTAACAGCATAACTATAATAGATTGATAATCACAAGTGGTATAATAATAATGTAATGTAATAATGTAACAATGTAATGTCAATTGCAGAATAATACAGACAATAATAAAAATAGTAAATGAAATACTGACTACCTACCCGAAACGAGAACTTGTCATAAAAGTCGGTTTTAAGAAAATATTTAGATTTCAGGAAATTTACTTTATGATATAAAATATTATATATGCTAAAACTATAATATAAATCATGTCAACTCATGTCTCAACTTTCACAGCTAAATTAGTAGTGACATCGCTAGCTATTTTGGTCTGGCTGACTCCGGTGGCCAACTAACGTTACTATTCATAATTATATAATGACCAAATACAACCAGAAACAAATGTTCAGTCTTGCTTGTGAAAGATAATTCCACGAAACCTGTTTTCAATTGTGCGGTGATTTGTACAGCCCCAAGCAGCACACGAAGCAGGCATTTTTCTCAATTCCCGTTATGAGAGTTATGGGAAAGTTGCCCTCCGTAATATGGCGGTGCCATTGATGTATGATCCAGCGTCCAATAGGGTGTCTATGTATTTATTATATCTATGGTATGAACTGTCACTGTCACGCTGCATGGTCACGAAACTTCATTTGCATGCGCTTTCAAGCCCTGCCAATTTAAGCATAGAAGCGAAAGAGAACGTGCTCGCTGTGTAAGAAGTTGTGTGTACGCGCACACCCAGCCCTAGTGAGAGGTGAAACGCATGCACTGATGCAGTGACCAAATACAGTATATCTGCAAAGAAATGTTGTCTTTCAAAGCGGTAGAAAGCAATCGTTCAGAGACCTCTTAACCACACTCGACAGCCAGTATGAATTGTCAGGGCGTGAATATCTCTCCAAAACAGCAGTCGCACGCACACATTCAAGTAATTGAAGCTCCGCTAATTCAAAAAACGGAAATTAAAGGCACATGCGCATTCATAAGGGATTTAAAAGTGAGATGAAAAAGAGCGGAAAACTCCAACGCCCCCAGCCCCACATGCCTATTTAGCAATTTTCACAAAAGATATTAGGCCTATTTCAAAAAGCGGTTTTACAAAAATCATATTACATACTTTTCATTAGTATGAATGATTACAAACATATTTAATGTGTTTCTTAAGTTAACTTTGACAGCCCTAAAAAATACATTTAGTAAAAAAATACATTTAGTAAAATCTTCTTCTATAAGACACAATATCCAAGCCAAAATCTATCCTCTTTAAGTTAATAGTAAATTGAAACCAGACTAGATCTTCAACGCAATACTTTTCAACTTGGATGGAATTTGACTAAAAAGAAGTGTTGGATACTCCAGTGTTGATGACCCAACACATATGACACTCAGCTGTCTGACAAAGCAATGGAATATCAACTGAGTCATATCTTGACTTCCATCATGTGACAGCAAACGCTAAATATTACAACAGAGTCATTCATATCTGATTAAGCATAGTGGTAGATCAAAACAGATAGTAATTTGTGTGTGAGAACAAGTCAGATGAGTGTTTCACAATCTACTGATTAGTGTGAAATTACAGTAAGGGCTCTAGAAGTTTATAATAGTGTTTGTATTTATGTTTGTATTTATTACAGTTCATCGCTGGGAAAGTTTGATCGCATATTTAGTGCAGCAAACAGCACAAGTGACTTGTGAACAGAATGCAGACTGACTAAATTACACTTTCATTTAAAGGTTAGTTCACCCAAAATGAAAATTCTATCATAGTTTACTTACCCTCAAGTTGTTCCAAACCTCTATGTGTTTATTTGTTCTGCTGAACACAAAGGAAGATATCTGGAAGAAAACAAATTTCATTCCCCATTGACTACCATAGTATGTATTTTTTCCTACTATGGTAGTCAATGGGGAATGAGATCTGTTTTCTTCCAAATATCTTCCTTTGTGTTCAGCAGAACAAATAAACACATAGAGGTTTGGAACAACTTGAGGGTAAGTAAACTATGATAGAATTTTCATTTTTGGGTGAACTAACCCTTTAAGAAGAGCAGGCCATCTCAAATGGAGATTGCTGAACTCCCTTGGCTTAAAGGATTAGTTCACCTCAAAATGAAAATTTCCTAATAATTTACTCACCCCAATGCCATCCAAGATATCCATGTCTTCTTTCCTCAGTGGAAGAGAAAATAAGTTTGAGGAAAACATTACTGGATTTTTCTTCGAATAATGGACTTCAACGGCAACCAATGTTTTGAAGTCCAAATCAATGCAGTTTCAAAGGTCTTTGAAGTGCTTCAACTGGCTGTGCACGATCGCAGCTGAGGAACAGGGTCTTATCTAGCAAAACTATAGGCCATTTTCAACAAAAAAAATAGCTTTACACACCCATTTGTAGGTTGTTTTTTTTTGAACGACCAGCGCTAAAACATGGGGTTTCATCATGACACTTTAAGACAGATTGTTTGTTGAACAATCATAAGGTTTGTAATCATAAGGTAGTCATCTTAATATAAAATGCATAGGCCTATTCATTAGAGAATTAAAGTCAGCTGGTAATAAGAAAAAATGCCCTCAGCTACTTGATAAATAATACACAACCTCTGCGTCAAAATGTTCGTGTCAGGACTGTCTGAAAGGTGACACCTCTAGTGTAGGAAGTCACGCAAGCCAGAAACACAACAAACACTACATCACAACCTGTCAGCCCTTTCCATGCCTACCTAGCATAAACATTCAGAGACATGTCTGTCATACTATACAGATTCTAAATTACAAGCTTCAGGTGCAGAAGCGCATGTGCAGTGAAACTGCGGTGACCCTGTGCACTACTTGAGTCAGACTGAAACTACCGAGACAAAGACTCTCAAGATAACAGTTCATTTAACTGAGAGAGTTCCTCTTATTGTTTACCGTAAGATCATTTGCCACTTTTCATATCCATGTGTTATTTAAAAAAAAGGAGATGTAGACTGTACCGCCTCTGACCTATCACTTGAAGAATTTGTTTCACATTTTGTAAACCTACTGATATTTATAAATCAACATAATTGTCAATCTAATGTGATATTTTTCTGTAATTACATTTAATTCTGACCCAAGCAACAAACAGCCCTTGTCATATAAGAAAATTGTGAATGGACTAATTATGTGCATTCTTTGACACCAAATACGAAAAAGTGGTAGGCTAACACTTTACAATAAGGTCTCAATCTCAATTGTTAACATTAATTAGATAGACTTATTGCATTAGGAATCCTTGCAATATTTAAAATAAAGAATTGACATGTCCCTGAGATCCAATCAGGGATATTTTTCATTGTAAATTTAAGGGTAAAAACTTTTTTTAAAATCATGATGATCAAAGCAGAGTGTTTAGGGAGAATCTGACCTTTGAGCAAAGAGTGTGAGACTAAAGTCTAGTGTCAAAAACATGAGGAAGCACAGACTTCTGAAGCTGCCCATGCATGGGGCAAAAAAGGTTTCCTTTTCCCTTAAATCTCAGTCGCAAGTAGGCAGAAGATAGAAAGGCAATAGAGAAAAAGAGAACTGAAGGGAGGGTGGGTCGTAACTAATGGGGGGAACACAAAATTATCTCTCCATTTCACACAAACGCATGAAGCTTAAAGGGGTAAAAATTGATCATAGATTTGCGGAAAATTAACAACGCTATGCTTAGGGTTGGGTATAATATCAAAACGATATCAGGTTTTACGAAATCGATACTTTTAAAACTGAACCTTGTTCTTGTTTTAGACTTTGTGCATGTGTATTGAATGTTAATAATGATGATAACAAGATTGTGTTTACCAGAGCCGTCGCCAGAACATATTGAATGGGGGGGCATTTCATTTTCATGGGGGGGGCACACTTTTTATGATCTACAAATTTAGTCTAATATAACTGAAATAGACCAAATTCTGTATTTAAACAACACCAAAACACAAAATATTAAGTTTCTGAATCTGATCATAGGCAGAGGGTGAACGAACACCATAAGGATATGCGCTTCCCCTTTAAAAACATTTACTAGTTATATGCAGGATTTGGCATGGCAGAAAGCTTGCAAAGGGCGCCTATTTTATTATCTATAAAAAGCGGTTATACAACTTCATCGCGATCTCACAAAGTTCCTAGGCTATCAGTAACGCTGATACACAATAATGCCTTATTTACATAGCCTAACTGCTTACTATAACGAGAGGATTTGCACGCGCGTAGCCTATAACTAATCCACTCCGCTCAAAACACCGGAGTTTAGCCAATATTCTTTTATTACGGAGAAAACTGATCCTAGACCAGCATTTATGGACAGCTTCTCTAAAAGCAATCAGAAGTATATGGAAGCTTGTTTTCGCCACGGAATAAAAAAAATTAAAAGATAATTGCGACTTTTTATCTCACGATTCTCACATGGATTTCTCTCAATTCAGAGCTTTTCTCACAAATCTGACTTTATAACACGCAAATGTGACTGTATATCACTCAACTCTGACTTTATAACTTGCCATTTTGATTTTATATCACGCAGTTCTGAGAAAAATTACCTTTTTTTACGTGGAAACAGTAGGCTGTTTTTAGCAGGCAAATGAATCAGAAAATTCGACAAGCCCGCTTGGCCAGGGGGAAGCCTTGCGCAGAGCCTTACACGCTCCGACTAATTTTCATATTTCTGAAGACAATGCGTTATTTAAAGTCACAGTTATTAGTGCACCTGTGAGCTAAATGCTGCTGACGACATTTCGTTATGGAATACGTGGATAAGTTTTTTTTGCTCTCAATAGTAAGTTTGCTCAATGACCATATGATTAGGGGGGCACGTTGTGTCATCTGGGGGGGCACGGCCCCCTAATGCCCCCCCTTGGCGACGGTCCTGGTGTTTACCATGGCTCCATGGAATTGCACTTAAGCTTTCAAGAATGAGAGAGAGAGAGATCAACAGCATTGCTGCTGAGCAGAGCCTTGTAAAGTGGCGCTCAAAGTTAAAATAATTTCAACACCTTGTTTCATTACTAGCTATATCTATCTTTGAATAAATCTATGTTTTTGAATGTGTTCGTTGGATGAACGGTTTAATGACTCACTCAAAGTCAGTCCCTTGCCGCGACCTTGACAGCTCAGGCATTTAAGTGGCACTGAAATCTGTGTTCTGATTCGGTCCGGTATACCAGTAGTCATGGGACGGGTTTCGGACGGTACCCAACCCTAATTATGCTACCCTGCCAGTAGTTGGCGATGTCACTTTGTAAAGAAACACTACGCACCTATAGACTGTCGTCACCGTTTTCACAAATTTGCGTTTTGTTGCTTACATGGAGATGATAACGGTATTGTTTTCAAAAACTTGATTTCAAAAGCTTGCATTTTTAGTCCGCCAAAACGCTGTTCTCTTACGAGAGTATCTCTCGTACTGCGTAATAGGGCTGGGTAATAAATATCGATTTCTCGATATTAATCGATTCTCATTTTTACAAACCGATATCGATTCTTAAATCTCAAGAATCGATTAGTCATCCTGTTTCATTTAATGAATGGAACATTGTAGCACGGCTGCGCGCATCCAAAAAAATCGCAAAAATCTTTGTCCCTTATTACTATTGATATGAAACAAAGTCTCAATTTTCAAATTACGTCCATTTTCTTTCAAAATTCAAAAACATAAATACCGTTTTGGCGCTGTGGCGTGAGATCGCTCTGGTGCAGCTCCAGAAAAGCAGCAGCGCTGATCTCTCTTCCGGCTTAATAATACCAGTTACAGCGCGAAATAAACATGAATGAGCATCAGAAAGTGTGTTAAAAGATAGAGTACAACTTATCGAAATCCGTATCATGTCATATTGATTCACTTAATCAGCGTTTCTTTCAACCGTGGAAAAGACGTCAGTTAAACAGCTTGTAATCAATGTCATGTATCATCATATTTACCTCAGAAAAACCACATGTGACCATAAACTCGTTAGTCAACTAGAAAAAATAACTCTAGAGAGGAGCATTTTGCTAAATATATGCACCATATTACATATGCATTATAATCTTAATGTTCTTCAATATCATATTAAATATGCATTATAATCTTAATGTTCTTCAATATTTAATGCATATTTGAATAAATCTGGCAAGTTTTTATGACAGCCACCATTTAAATGTTTATATTTCATATAATCTTATTATTATAAAAATAAATAAAAGTGTAATTTAAGTGTTTTTATAGCTACAAAACAGTTATAAAACATTATTACCTTCATATTAAGCTAATGAAGCCTAGTAGGCTACAACTAGACTCCCATAGTTTACAGCATAGTTAAGAGATTTGATTTCCTTGAGAAAATTATTGTAACTGATATCCAAAATAATCAATATTGAATCGAATCGAATCGGAATCGAAATCGAATCGAATTGCAAGCTTGTGAATCGAAATCGAATCGAATTGTGAAATTTGTGTCAATACCCAGCACTACTGCGTAATATCTTACGCTATGGGGAAAACTCTTTTCCACGAGATATTGAAGCCAAAAATTATCCTTAATTTTTTATTAATGTAAAACGCTTTGCAGCAGCAAGCAGACCTAGGCGAGACAGCTCGCGCGCCTATTGGCTGCTCTGCGGCAATAGCAGCAGCCTATCGAGAGAGGCTCTGCGTGACGTCACGACGAATGGGGGCCTTTCGCGCCCATATCGTCACGTCCCGCCAGAAAGGGCGTGGTCTCGCCCTATATCTAGGCTCGATAGCTGCTCTTACGTCGATTTTCATCTCTTCAGCGAAGCCTCCCGCATCGCTGGATCCAGAGTGAGAAGCCGGGCCGTCGACCTGTAGCCTTCAGCGGGACGTGCCATTGAGCCTGGAGTCGCTGGCCTCGCCGCCTTCAGCCGCCGTACCTGCTGCGCTTTCCGGCGTTTATATCCTTTCCTCTGCCTAGAGTGTGTGTGTGTGATTGCATTTCTGCCTTTTTTTCCCACCCCTCTAAAAGAGCGGCGTCTTTTTAAAGATGCCTTCCTCTGGTTCTTGCCGAGCCCCACTCAGCGATGAGGACCGCCATGTCATCTGCGTGTCCTGCCTGGGTGAGGATCACGCGGCCATCGCGCTCGCTGACGGCGGATGCCATCACTGTGAACGTTTGCCTATGGTGACTCTGCGGACTCGCCTAGCTTCGTTCTCCGAGCCCGCATCCCAGCCTGCCGTGACGCCGCGCCGCAAGAAGCGCCGCGCCCAGCGCGCGCCCGAGCTATCTCCAGCCCGCCAAAGCTTGCCGGTTCGCCCGCCAGCTTCGCCGGCTTCGCTCGAGTCGCTCACGGACGGACAGCGGCCGCCGTCCGCCGCCGCGTCCGCCATCGAGTTGGACGACAACACCGAGGCATGTTCTCTCTTGGCTTCGGATAGCGAGGATTGGGCGAGCTCCGTGGACCTCCCCTCCGCTAACGTTTCCCGCCAACCCTCTGGGAAGAGAGCCGGCATTGAGACTGAGCTGATGCGTCTGCTCACCAAGGCCGTGGAAAGCATCGGCCTCGATTGGGAGGCACCCACGCTGCCGCCGCGCAACAGATTAGACGGGCGCTTTCTCGGGAAAGTCGAGGCTCCGTCAAAATCTAGGCCCGCGCCCTTCCTCCCGGAACTTCACGAGGAGGTTGCAAAGTCGTGGAAGGCCCCCTTTTCCGTCAGGATGCGTACCTCTACCTCCGCGGCATTCTCCGCTGTCGACGGTGCGGGAAGTAGAGGTTACCTCGCCATTCCTCCGGTGGAGACGGCTGTCGCGTCGCATCTCTGCCCGCCCTCCGCTGGACGGCGTGTTCAGACGACGCTCCCGTCCAAAGCCTGTCGAGTGACATCATCGCTGCACGGACGCGCTTACACCGCAGCCGGGCAGGCAGTCTCAGCGCTGCACACGATGTCTATTCTGCAGATCTACCAGGCAGACCTCCTCCTCAAGCTGGACGAGGAGGGACCCGGCGCTATCTGCGTGGCGGACCTGAGGAGCGCTACGGACCTCGCTCTACGCGCTTCTAAAGCCGCTGCACAAGCCATGGGGCGGAACATGGCCTCTCTCGCCGTTGCCGAGAGACACTTATGGTTGACGCTGTCAGAGATGACGGAAGCCGAGCGCTCTGTGTTCCTCGACGCGCCCATTTCCCCGGAGGGCCTTTTCGGAACGGCCGTCAAGGACTTCGTGGACAGGTTTGTTGAAGTGCAGAAGACTTCTCAGGCTATGAAGCACTTCCTGCCGAAGCGCTCGAGCTCCGCTACAGGCCGCACCAAGCCGCCTGCTCGCAGCTCTCAGCCCCAGCCTGCACCGCCCGCCGCCGCCGACGCCTCACAGCGCCGCCAGGCCCGGGATCAGAGACCGCGGTCTCGCTCCGCCGGACGCCGCCCCCCTCACCGCGGGCCCCGGCCGAGGATTGAGATCAAGCCCGAGGCCTCAAAGTCTTCCTAGCAGCCCTAGGAAAACGACGGTGTTCAGATCCCGCTGGGGCCGGATTTCCACCAAAACTTCTCGCTCGTTCAGTCCCATGCGTTGTGACTGTCCCAGTGTATTTTGCAGTGAAGCAGCCGGTGTCTCAGCCCGCTTGCCTGCACACAAAAGCTGTTTTTACGGCTACCCAGATAAATCCAATAAAGAGTGTATTTTCTGGTGTTCCGGCCTCGGCCGATGGTGTTATGAGTGTTGTAAGAATGCCCACGTCCCAGTGCCCATTCCCACACCCAGACACAGCCTGCCACGGTGCAGGGCTCGCACAAATAAAATCGACTCCGGTCGATTGTGCAAACAATGTAGTGAACGCGCCCATATCCCTATGCCCGCTCACAATACACGCTGCGTGTCCCTCGGTTTCTGTAAAAACGAAACCAACACACATTCAGTCGGCCCTAAACGACAGTGTTTTCAGTGCAGCAAATGTGCCCGCGGCCCCGCGCCCACATTTCCTCACAGACACGCCGAATCCCACGGGATTCGCCCCGCTCGCTCTCTCGGCGCCACCCGCCTTAGAGGAGCTGAGCGCGGCCAGGCTGCCCGCTGTGATCAGCGCGCCCCCCGCCTCGAACACTGTAAACACGGCGCTGTGTTCCCAGCACACACGGGCTCTCGTGCCGCCGCTTTCCCGCGGCCAGAGCCCAGATTTCATTCTACCCCTAGCTATTCGCGCGGATGCGTGGTCAAGGCTTCCCGGGGTATCAGAGTGGGTGCTGAACACTATAAAGAGAGGCTATTCGCTACAATTCGCTTGACGCCCTCGCCGTTACACGGCGCGCGTCGAAACTACGGTGAAAAGCGAAGTATCTCATCTACTTCGAGCCGAGATAGCGAAACTACTGAGGAAAGGGGCTATAGAACCTTTATCTCAGGCTCAGAGCGAAGGGGGCTTATACAGCAGATATTTTCTGGTACCGAAGAAAGATGGTGGGCTCAGACCCATTCTAGATCTGAGGCTGCTGAACAGAGCGCTCGTGAAGCGCCAGTTCAGAATGCTTACGACCAGGAAAATCCTCGCGCAAGTGCGCCAAGGAGACTGGTTCATGTCAATAGATCTGAAAGACGCATATTTTCAAATACAAATAGCGTCCCATCACAGGCGATTCTTGAGATTCGCCTTCGAGGGCCAGGCATATCAATACACAGTCCTGCCGTTCGGCCTGTCCCTAGCACCCCGTACGTTCACGAAGTGCATGGACGCGGCCTTCGCCCCCCTGAGACTTCGGGGCATGCGAGTTTTGAACTTCTTGGACGATTGGCTGATTCTAGCTCGTTCACGAATGGAGCTCTTAGAACACAGGGCCGCATTACTCGAGCACCTCGAGGAGCTGGGCCTTACAGTCAATTGGGCGAAAAGCTCACTGCTCCCCAGTCGGAGGATTTCCTTTCTGGGAACAGTGTTGGACTCGCTATCCATGACGGCACGCCTGTCACCAGAGCGCGGATTGAATATTCAGCACGTCGCGAAATCCTTCCGCCACAGCTCTATAGTCCCGCTCAGAAGGTTTCAGAAAATGCTGGGTCTCATGGCCTCAGCAGCCTCTGTACTCCAGTTGGGCCTGCTCCGCTAAGGCGCTTCTGTCCCCAGATAATAGGCCACCACGTATTGGTCCGGTCGGACAACATGTCAGTGGTGGCGTACATAAATCGCCAGGGCGGCGTCAGGTCCCGAAACCTTTACAGGCTGACGGAACGCCTCCTGGTCTGGGCTCAGCACAACCTGCTCTCACTGAGAGCGGCGCATGTGCCTGGTCACCTAAATGTGGGGCCAGACAGGCTGTCCAGAAACAACGTCCCAGCAGGAGAATGGTCTCTGCACCCGCAGACGATCCAGCTGCTGTGGGAAACGTTTGGCAAAGCGCAGGTGGACCTGTTCGCGTCCCAAGAAAAACGCTCACTGCCCGAGATTCTTCTCGAAAAGCCGGGACGCGCTGGCCCATGTTTGGCCCCGCCGCCCCCTATATGCTTTTCCCCCTGTCTCACTCCTGCCTCAGGTGTTGGAGCGAATCAGGAGGGAGGGATGCCCAGTGCTACTCATAGCTCCGCTCTGGACAAACCAGTCGTGGTTCCCTGTCCTGATGCAGCTGACCAGCGCTGCCCCATGGCCTTTACCGTTGAGGAGAGACCTCCTCTCTCAGGCGGAAGGCTCGATTTGGCATCCTCGCCCGGATTTGTGGTCCCTGCACGCATGGGCCATCAACGGGTACCCGCTGACCTCCCAGAGGGAGTGTTAAACACGATCGCGCAGGCTAGAGCCCCGTCTACCAGACGGCTCTACTCCTCGAAGTGGTCTGTGTTCTCTGCTTGGTGTCAAGCGCAGGGCTTTTCACCTGTAGACTGCGGGGTTACGGAAGTGCTTTCCTTCCTTCAGGAGCTACTGGATAAGGGCAGGTCCCCTTCCACGCTCAAAGTATACGGGGCGGCCATAGCAACGTTTGCAAAACCGGTGTCTGGCCAGTCACTAGGAAAGAGCGACTTAGTCGTGCGTTTCCTTAGAGGAGCTCGGAGGCTAAACCCTCCCAGGCCCCCTTCAGTCCCGACATGGGACCTTTCCACGGTCTTGGAGGCCATGAAAGGTGCCCCATTTGAGCCAATCCAGTCGTCAGACATGAAACACTTGTCTTTCAAGACAGCGTTTCTTATGGCTCTCGCTTCAGTGAAGCGCGTAGGGGACTTGCAAGCGCTCTCAGTAAGCGCGTCATGCATGGAGTTTGGACCTAATGACTCAAAGGTCATACTTAAACCGAAGCACGGCTACGTGCCGAAATCCCTCAACACACCGTTCAGGGCCCAGGTGATTTCCCTGTCTGCCCTTCCGGTTCTCAATGAGGAGAAGGACGCGAGTCTCCTTTGCCCTGTCAGGGCACTAAGGGCTTATGTGTCCCGCTCGTCTGGTTTCAGACAGACTGAGCAGCTTTTCGTTTCGTTTGGCGGCCGTGCTAAGGGACTTGCCGCTTCGAAACAGAGCCTATCCAGATGGATAGTCGGGGCCATAGCGCTGGCTTACACTTCTAAGGGCCTACAGTGACCTTTGGGTGTTAGAGCGCACTCCACAAGAGGCATGGCCTCCTCGTGGGCATGGTCTAGCGGGGTTACCCTGCAAGATATTTGTATGGCCGTGGGCTGGGCCTCGCCGTCTACATTTATAAAATACTATAACCTGGAGGTTCCCGCCTTGCAAGCTAAGCTTCTGGCGATATAAAGTTCAGTGCTATCTGCCCGCTGTGCGGCTCAGATGCTGAGTTTGACCTGCGTATCGCTCACTGACCGGTACAGCAGCTCGTTAAAATATCGACACACTTGTGGCCACCCAGTTCAGGCTGAATGTTCACCCTGACGGTATGGTCTATTTGTCACATGATCAGCTCCTTCGGATGCTATTTAAAGGGAATGATGCTTCTAGCCTCTCTTCCCTCACTCTCTGTGAGTTTATGGTGATTATGCACTATATGCGCCCCGGGCTTCGGCCCCTGGGACTTTGGTGTTGGATCCCTACCAGCACGGCGTGTTGCATTGTGTTCCCCATAGCGTAAGATATTACGCAGTACGAGAGATACTCTCGTAAGAGAACGTACTCGGTTACTAACGTAACCTCGGTTCTCTCTAGAGAGGGAACGAGTACTGCGTATCTTGCCGTGCTTGGAATACGCTCTGGTTCGCTTCGGCGATGAAAACCGACGTAAGAGCAGCTATCGAGCCTAGATATAGGGCGAGACCACGCCCTTTCTGGCGGGACGTGACGATATGGGCGCGAAAGGCCCCCATTCGTCGTGACGTCACGCAGAGCCTCTCTCGATAGGCTGCTGCTATTGCCGCAGAGCAGCCAATAGGCGCGCGAGCTGTCTCGCCTAGGTCTGCTTGCTGCTGCAAAGCGTTTTACATTAATAAAAAATTAAGGATAATTTTTGGCTTCAATATCTCGTGGAAAAGAGTTTTCCCCATAGCGTAAGATATTACGCAGTACTCGTTCCCTCTCTAGAGAGAACCGAGGTTACGTTAGTAACCGGTACGTTATTGTGTAAATGAACACCCAAAACACATTAAACGTTTTCAGTCTTTTGTTGAAAACCTTGTCATGTAAAAAGCCCCTCAAGAAGCCCCCGTGATTTGAAGCTAATATTTCAATAATTTGACCATGTATTCACATGTTCTCTCTGATGTTGTTTAATGGTCACACTTGCACTCATGCAGGCAGACAAATAAAATAATATTTTTTTTATTATTAGCTTTTAATCAACTCTCAAACCCCAATTTGGGAAAGCATGATGTACCCAATGTCTAGGAGGGATCTCATGAAATAAAAAAGAAAATACATAATTTACATAAAGAAAGTGAAGCCTATTTTTTAGATTATTGTTTGCATTCTGACATTTTTAGGACAATTTATTCTCAATTATTATAATTATTATCATAACACATTTACTTTTATTATTCCAATTATTATCACTGATTATTCATTACTCGTATACAGTAGTTTTTACTGTATTAGAGTAAAAAAGTAATTTCTATTATATAATAATGTTAAAATAGTATAGCATAAATTAAAGCATGACATAATATCATGATGTATTATATTAACCCATTTAATCCCAAATTTTTCCCAGACACAAAAATATCCAATCCAAATCATGTGTCATTAGTATCCCTTTGAAAACAATCAATCATAATTTTTTTAAATTTTAATGGAAAAGTGTGTGAAAAAGTGAGTTTTATGATCGGTCACAAAATGTTTGTCAGAAATGTATTCCTTAGTAAAAGATTTTAATTTTTTTTAATTAAATGTAAATTTATTTCAAATGAGAGAGAGTGTGTGTGTGTGTTTGTGCGTGTGTATGTGTGTGCGTGTAGGGGCGGGGGGTGCGTGCGTGCGTGTGGGGTGTGTGGTATGTGGGGTGTGTGTGCGTGTTGGCTGTGTGGTGTGCGTGGTGGGGTGTGTGGTGTGCGTGTGGGGTGCATGTGTGTTGTGTGTGTGGGCATAAATTAAAGCATGACATAATATCATAAAGTATTATATATTAAAATACTACATAATAGTTTAAATTTGAAAAATAAACAAAGAGAATATGCAAACTTTAATTTTTTTTCATTAAAATCATGAGAATTTAAGGTTAAATGTGCATTATATTGCAAAAACTATTAATCACAAACACACACACGAAAAAAGAACAACAGTATGAAGGGGGAAACAACTGGCACAGCATAAGCCTTGCGTGAGGGGGAAGCATAAGAAAGAAATCTGCCTCCGGAAGAACATTAAGTATTAAGGAAAAACGGTGGTGGCATTTGCGTGCAAGCAGGTAACACATCTCGGTCCATGGAGGAAAAGCGATGAGTCAGTGAAGGAGAAGAAAATTGCTCTCCTAGTGAAAGCTTTCATTCCCATGTGCAGTTGCCATGACTACAGATGATGTGATTACTGTGGAGTTATGAGGTTTGTGTCAGCCAGTGTGCTCCTGATGCACTATAGTATAACGCTAGCTGTCATGTGAAGGAACAGTGTGAGAATGTGTTTGTTGAATCCAGCAAATAAAAAACAGCCAGTGATACTACGCCTCCCTTGCAAGATTTGTTTTGAGAAAGGAATGAAAACTCATGAAAAAAAAAAGACAAATCCCATCACAATCTGCACAGTACAGGTGATTTGAGTCTCTGGATAATGTTTTGAGGAGAGACAGATTTGGCAACGCTCAGATTAAAGGGATAGTTCACCCAAAAATGAAAATTCTATCATCGTTTACTCACCCTCAAGTTGTTCCAAACCTCTATGTGTTTATTTGTTCTGCTGAACACAAAGGAAGATATTTGGAAGAAAACAGATCTCAATCCCCATTGACTACCATAGTATGTATTTTTTCCTACTATGGACGTCAATGGGGATTGAGATCTGTTTTCTTCCAAATATCTTCCTTTGTGTTCAGCAGAACAAATAAACACAAGGAGGTTTGGAACAAATTGAGGGTGAGTAAATGATGAAAGAATTTCCATTTTTGGGTGAACTATCCCTTTAATATCTTTGCACTATAGCAAAATACACAGGGGAGCTTCCTCAGACAGAACAACAATTTTTCTGATCCATTTTTGCAAGGACTTAACCAAATGATCCCAAGGTAGTGGATGCATGAAGTCAGGTCTCCTCAAGTTCATATGTCTTAAAGGGATAGTTTACCCAAAAATAAAAGTTTTAATGGGAAAAACACACACAATGGAAGTCAATGTCATCAACTGTTTGTTAAAGTAACACTATGTAGTTTTTCAACCTTCATAATATATTTCCAAGACCCTTGTGATGGTACATCGACTTAAAATAAGTTAAATGACACTTTTGCCATAGCCTGACGGCGTCTGTAACACTTTTACTAGCACTATGTAACTTCGGGTTTTGGGTAGGAACCCGTGCACAAAAAGAACTACAAAATTCCACTGCTTTACGTCAAGCGCTACAATAGTCATTATTTCGTTTTTCTTCGTTTCTGATATCACAATACATCATCCTTTCATGAAATCATGTAACATACTCTACCTTGTCTGTGGACATCGTTCATTCTAAAGCCGGTGCTGGATAAACAGCAAGCGAGCGTGCGACGGTAGGCTAAATTATTTACGACAGCGGTAAAGGACAATTTCGTTTCCAACCAGTAGGACGACCGAAGAGGAAAATTTACTTGGTGTTACTTTAACGACATTCTTCAAAATATCTTCTTTTGTGTTCAGCAGAAATATGAAATTCACAGGTTTGGAACAATGTGAGGGTGAGTAAATGAAGACTATCAAAATGGGTGAACTATCACTTTAACATCGTGTAGTTAATCACATAATTACAACGACAACAAATACTAATAGAATCATAGAATAATATGTATTTTAATGTATTTTGTAAACTTCTATATTAAAATTATCAGAACTGCCTTTCAATGATTGGTAATTCAACACTGACCAGTACCAATACCCAGGGACGGATTATGACTTGTAAGGCCCTGGGGCCAGTTATCTCCATTTTTGCTAAATATATGCACTATATTAGGCTACATATTATAGTTTCTCATATCATTAAAATATTATAACGTTATTATAAAAAACACACTATATTTGATCTATTAATTTTAACCTTAAATAATAATACCAACTATAGCATCAGTGAGAGATCTTTCCATGAGAAAAATTAACATGTAGCTGATATTTATCCAAATTAATTGATGTAAACATTGTTACATGTTGTTACTAAACTTAATGAAATTCTGTTTGGTCAGCAAATGTTTTGAGAATCACATTCACAATACACTTATTGTGAACACAATACTCTTATATTTCTGAACTTTAAAAGTTCAAATTAATGCATTTAACTTTAAAATCTAGAAACTTTTCTTGCCCCCAGATCTAGAACAACTGAGGTCCACCCCTCATAGTCTCACACAATCGTGTGGATCGTTTTGACTTCACTTGTCCAGTGGTAATAGGTATTACAATCTAATGGGACCAGTCGTTTCAAGTGCTGTGGTAAAATTTGGTTTGACCAGTAAAAAAGAAAAGAAAAGCTGTAATTTCCAATATACACTCTGCTTAATTGCCTTTTTTATTTGAAGGTGCATCTTTTAGCCGTTCAAACAACTGTAGAGTGAAGGGTGTACGTTTTTATTTTTTACAGTTCAAATTTTAATAACTATGCTAAAACATACTCTATTGCTCTCTCTAGGCCTATTTTGTTGGATCATTTATAATTAGGCAATACAAAATTATGCAAATGAGGCAAATAAAAAATTAGGCAATGTTTAAAAATGTAGTCTCACTTCAACTTAGGGAAAATGGGCAGTTATACTGTAATAATAAATAGTTATTTTCCCAATACTTTTCACACATAAAAATAAGCTCAAAGAGTGACAATAGTTCTAGGTTTTGGGGCCTTCATATTCACATAGGGCAGGACAGTAAGTTCCAGGGAGCCCTCATAGTCAAAGAGCCTTGTTTTAAGAGGCCTTGTGTAGGCTATGGGACAGATTTATGACAGCATTAATAAACATTTGGTTTCATTGTTAATGGGTTTTCTGAACCAAACTGGATTGCGCAGCCTTAAACCCCATCAGGGCCCCCCGGGCTTCTGGTAGTCAAGGGCCCCTGGGCACTGGCCCCATAGGCCCGGTCAGTAATACATCCCTGCCAGTACCACTGCATAATATTGAACTGAATTTCTATACAAATGTGCATGCACTTCACTGCATGTCCAGACTCCAGATAACAAATGTGCACGAAAACACCGTCTTGATATTCAAAAGTAGATTAGATCACAAGCATCTGATACAGGGTTCTAAAATAGAAACGTAAATTTAGAAGTGATGCCTTTTAAAAACAAACATGATGTGCTGTTGATGTGTTATTTGATGCATCTACTCAAGAACCGAACAACTGTTAAGTTTAATAAAGCACAAATACTTTGAACATTCATGATTGCAAAGTCTAGTTTAAAGTCACAACAGATCATCAACCACACAGGCAAGACTGAAAAACACGTCCTGCTTACCACAGACATTCAGGGTGAAAGCACGTGTTTCTTTCTCGGTCTCTCACTCTCTATTGCAAAGTTTCTACACTGTTACTAAACATACCTCGTTCAACCCATCGCAACATAATAACGTTAGTCAATGTTCGTTTCACGCAAAAGTTTTCACTGTACAACTCAAATCTGCATTTGCATTGATTTGGATGCATGCTCAGCACAAACATACTATCAACTATACCCAATACAATAGTTTTGGGATTTGCCCAAGTCCTTTCCATTCTATCGTCAAAAACACTGAACGACGCATTTACTCCACTTCATAAGGCTCTGTAACGGTTGTACTCACATCAAAATGTGCTTCTCCGTGATCTGTTATGCTGCGCTGCAGTGTTGATATGATAGTCCTCGATCCGTGTATTACCGTTACTGAAAGAACAACCCCCAAAACTGACGTTACTACTCGAAGAAGTAATCGAAAATCTGAAGCATAGTCTGTGTTTACTGACAGAATTCTCCCCCTTTTCCTAAAGTAGCTCGTTCTCATGTAAACGCTCGTCTCTCCCTATCTTGTGTACACGCTGTGCTGTTGATAAGTAAACGCCGTTTTGCCCAAGGGGAAGATACAGGTCATCGACATTACACCTCTACACTATACAACAGCGCCACCTGGCCGTAAGACACGGAACAACGTTACAAAAGGGGGTTTGCACATGAATGTCATACAATAACCATTTTGAGGTTTTTCTTATTGTGAGCAGCGTTTTAAAAATGAAAGAAACTTTTTCCACTCACTATGGTTGTAAAATAAAGGTATAAGAGGAAGTGGAACCATTATGGATTTTTGCTATAATTCCTAATAACTATTTTGGGTTCCCCAAAATATACTGTTCTTAAAATAAAAAAAAATTCTCTTAGTGTGAAGAACATTTTAATCATCTAAAAAAATCATCCCTTTTCACTATAAAGAACTATTTGTGCAATGCAAAGTTTTCAAAGATGTGGCCTTCTAAAGATGCATGAAGAACTTTATTTTTAAAGAAGGCCTAAACTGAAGAAGTGTCCATTCATTCATTCAAGAAAAAAGAAAGAAAGACCATGATCTTATAAGACAGTTTACTGGTTCCTTCATAGAATTTAAACGGCATATTTCAATGCCAGATTATTCACTTTAAAGAATTATATAAAGCTTGGAAAGTGGAAAAATACACTTTACAAAGCCTTCAATAGTTATTTTAACCCCCTCAATCTCTTTTTGGCTAGCAGTTGGGAGTCAGGTTAATCTGTAGCCTACTTATTTTGTACTCCACACACAAAGAACTACAAACTTACAGTTCCTTAGTAAAACACAAATGATATTTTATCAAAGGCAATGGTTTTGAAGGAGTTTTTCAATGGTTTTCTTCTTTTTCAATGTAGACTCAAGGCAGTTTCATCATTTCGGAACATTCTGAACTGAAATATGTGACGTATTAGCCAAAACAGTATCTACGTGACAAGCTAGTTTACAAAGGGCTTTGTTATTAATGCTGTGGATAATTGCCTAGGCCGGACATTGTGCAATGATCTATATACTTGTCAACCTATTAAATAGCCTAACAACAACATGCATTATGAAATACCTCAGAAACGAGAATTGCTGGCTGTACAAAAATGTGCAATGTGATGGATGTAAAATCTGACTCAACACGTAGGCCTAGCCTATAAATATAATTGAAATCTTACTTGGCCTATAAATATAGCCTTTAAAAAAGGTATGATCAATAAGTTGTGAAAAACATGTTTTACATTTTAATTTAACTTTAAAAAATATGTTTAAAAAAATCAACTTTTTTTGTTATTCAAGATTCATTGTTTAAGTCAGTTTAATGTAGACCTATAATCATGCACTTTTTCAAGACAGCAAGTTCGCTGTGCGAAATTCATTGGCCTCCTTTTCTCTTTTGCTTATCATGGACATATATAGGCCTATTTGCTTATAAAGGGACATCGTTGGGAACCTCAATTTAGCGGTCGCAGTCATCTAAACTAAAACATTTAGGCTTATAAAGGCACGTGTTATCTCGGAGCAAAACTAAAACTCACCTAATCCGTGATAGCGAATGTTTATCAAATCTGCCCACTGCAACGCAGCAATATTCGTCCCTCAAGGGAACGGAACGGTGAGAGTTGTCCTGTCATCGCACCTGTCACGTCTGTGCATTCAGTGTGGATTTAAGCAGCCTAAATGTAGATCTCATTATTCACTTGAGAAACCAAGTGATTACTTTTACAGCTCTCTGAAATGATGTCCCGACTGGTAGCTATCCTATTTAAACAACATTTGCAGAGCAATTTACTCAAGCAATATGTTCAATAATCACCAAGACTGTAGTCTCAGGCTTTCACTGATATAGGCTAATAGGTAGGTCAGGAAACTCAGGATCGAGCACGACAGGGGAGCGGGTAGTAAGATTAGTAATATGAGCAAAGAAGATTTGAGGCTTAGCGCCGACCTCAAAACTGGCTTTTGCGCGCAAATTCCTTGCGCTCATCAACGCGAACGTGCGTTGTGTAGTTTATAAATGGCTGTAATAAATGTGCTCGAATAAAACCTGTTTATTTAGACTACATTATTTGAATTCAATGTTTCAGTGTCTGGTGATGTTCAGTAAGTTCTGGATAATCGAACAGAGCGCGGTTGGGAAGTGTGATAAAATACATTCTTCCGAAATTCTTTGGAGTTAAGCTATAGTGATATTTTTAATCAGAGGTAATTACTAGTGAGAACGTCTTTTTATTCGTGTCTTTAGCCTAAACACTTTGTAGGTCAGGCTCAAAGTCATTGTGCGCATCGTGCCGGGAGTCGCACATTTCTCTAGTCAGCAAAGGATTGAATCCGTCTTCTTTTTTCTTTCGTAGAAAATGTTCACATTACAGCTGTCATGTTTAAGGAATGTTGTGCTTGGACACCAGAATATTCCAGAATTGATCAGAAACGCCATGAGTTCGAAAGTAGTTTTTTTTTTTTTTTTTGGTAATAGTTTTGTAAAATTACATTTATTTAACTTATTTAAGCTGTATTTGCCCTTTTGGCGTTAATGCCTGCACTGATGTGTGTGAAGTGTCAACGAGTAGCCTATATGAACTTTAAACAACAAGAAACAGGCAGTAACAAAATCAACAATAATCCCTAAACATATTTCTTTTAGCTTAGCAAAAAAAAAAAAAAAAAGTTGTAAAAGCAAGCTGCATGGTTAACACTTATTAATCACAAGATATTTGAGATTTTATATTTGAGATTTTGTGAATGTATGCTTTTGTGAGGGGTTGAAAAACCACACTGCATGCCAACAATGCGTGGGCCTTCTGCTGTAGCCTTTCTGCTGTCATCTGAACACGTGTGGTTAGACCAAAGAGGTGCAATATATACAGCAGGATGTTAGACATGAGGGTCTCATGAAACAGACTGAACTGAACCTGCTTACTTTCACATACAGCTGCCCATTCACAATGACACAATGGCATTACAACAACATTGATATAAAACATATTACTGAAACAAAATATTTACCCAAATAAAATGGAGCAAACACTTTAATACATGTACTCCTATCCCTATAAATCCTAAATAACCAAATTGCTGGTGTTATGATTTGAACATGTGTTTTTTTTTTTTACCATAAATATAGACAGAATTAATGATATATAGTGTGATGTATGGAAACATTTTTTATTTGTTTGTTTACCTAATTGTAGACTTACATTACTTTACAAGCTGGTTTGTAAAAATCAGTATATGTTGGTGATTCGCGTATCCTTCAGAAAATCTAAATTTAGAAAGTTACTCCCTGACAAAAAAAAAAAAATTTTCATATATCACGAAACTCTTAATACCCAGAACAGGCATGACAAAATGATTTGTTTTAGTATAATTTAATGATTTATTTTTTCTATTTAAAGAAATGTATTTTATATTTATAGAATGGAATTTTAACATGACATTGCACATATGACATAGGTCTTTGAAGTGCAGGGTGGGGAAATGTTTTAGACTCAGTTTGCGAGCGAAGGTGTGGGCGTTTAGCATTGGTCGTTGTTCTCTTGCTCTTTTCATCTCAAACCCGTGAGGTTAGATCAAAACAAGTAACAGCATCCAGAATAACAGCAGACTGTCAGTCAACCGACAAAAAGAACACCTGCTCATTCTGTTGACCTTTCAGGATAAAAATCTGTAGATTTGAGCAATACAGACTACACCAATAGTGACTTTATGGATGATATCGGAAATGTATGAAACTGAGAAATCCAACCTGAGCTCTTGTCTATGTTAACATTACCACATCAGCACAACTTCCTCATTGGCCTTATGTATTGGCATCTAAAACATCAGGAACGAATAGTAGCAGGCCTCTGCGGACTGACACATTCACTAAGTTTATTTCCAACTTAGTAACCGAGAACTGCATTAGGCAGTCATTTTTGGACAGTGCTTATCAAACCTGTCCTGAGGACCCCTCACCACTACACATTTTGTATGTCTATCTCACTTTACCATGATTTAACTCACCAGTTTTAATTGGGTGTGTCTGATTAGGGAAACTTCCAAAATGTGCAATGGTGGAGAGTCCCCAACAGGTTTAAGAAGCTCTGTTCTAGGAGGTCCCATTGCCCTATTTCCTGAAACACCAAAGCAAATGCAAGTAGTAAAATGCTATTTTATCTTGGCAACATGTTTTCTTACTAACTAGTTGACTAATTATTTTGCACCTTTGAGGGCTGCAGACCACTGGGAAAACAATGTAAGAACGATGTCTTTCCATCTACAATCTTGGTGTATCTTTTGCACAAGATTTATATAGGTTATAAAGGTCCACCCACTGAGGACTTGTAAGGGATTCTTTCTTTCCTCTTTTGTTTCTCCTTGCAGGCCATTTTCCGTCAAACTGGGTGGCGTTTGATTGCAAGATTGCCGTATTTAGGCTAGTTAAAAGTGGTATACATCTAACTTCTTTCAGATCTTTGGAACTGCAGACATGAGCATCTCGACGCATTGTTGGATATGTGTTTGCATTTTTGCTTCACACAGTAAGTTATTTGACATTTTGGCTTGAATTTTCAGTTGAGAATATTTGCATTTTTGCTTGACACAGAAAGTTATTTGGCATTTTTGCCTGCATTTTTTTGTTGAGAATATTCTGTCTCAAGAATCTCACCTCATTCATTAACTATTTAATTTGATATTCTAGTCATAATATCAGACATATTTAAAACATTTTTTTATTCTCTCGTTTGCAGCTACTTACTCATTCCTCCTGACTCAGTCACCGGACCTCATTCAGGTCTCAGTTGGTGAGACTGTACGATTAAGATGTACATTTGAGCACAGAGTTTCTTACTGCTATTCTGCTGCAACATGGCAAAAGCTGAACCTACGGACTGGTAAACTCACACAGGCGAGGTCTGTCTCTCAGTCCGATTCACTTCAACATGATGATAAAACTTGCGTTGTTACTTTTACAAATGTAATGCGGAATGATTCAGGTTTGTACTACTGCATTGGTCATGCAAGTCATAACTCAATGTCTATTGTCGGCAGTGGAAGCAGGGTGATCGTAACAGGTAAATCTGGGGTTAAATCTCATCAACACTTCTATGTGTCACGGTCACTATAACAGATAACATTCTGACTTGATATCTTTTGTAGATCACTCTGATGTGGAACCAGAACTATCCATCTACACACCATCAGAAACTGGCTCATCATCGGTACCGCTGCAGTGTCTGGTGACCGGAGTTGTCCCGTCTCAAGTGCAGGTTTTCTGGAGGATTGGAGAGAAAGAACATGTTGGATGGACTGAATCCGCCTGGACAGACTCCACTGATTCAGCCACAGAATTCACGCGTGCTCATCTCTCTATTTCTGCAGATGAGTGGACAAAAGCCAGTGAAATCCAATGCTTTGCTGAATATAATGGCAAGACCATATCCAAAACTCTGAAGCGATGCGGTGCGTATAGCCAAAATGATAAAAGTCTCAGAGAAAGACACCTATCCAGTCATTTTTGACTGGACAATCATTCAAAATGTCAACCGACTAAATTGATTATATTGAAGTTGATTTTTAATTACTGTAGAAGAAATTGCATTGGAACTCTGAAAACTGAAATCGAGTAAAAGTGAAAAACTGAATATAAACAAAATTAATGATGATAATCGTTTATAGTAGATACAGAACACTGCAGCATCTTTATCCAGTTTAATTACTCTGCTCATTGCTATATTTCAGGAACCCAACCAATCTACTCCTGGCTTCTGTACACCGGCTGCGTGGCAGCGCTCCTTACCATAATTATAACAGTCATTATGTCTGTAGTATTGTACCGAGGTGAGAATTTGGTGCTTCTGATTTTGAGGGTGTTTAAATATATATGTCCTAAACAGTTGGGACTTGCACTGATTAAGGTTTGAATTTGCAAAATTAACAAATGCCTAAAAATTGTTTTGCTGGCTGGGCCTTTTTCAGGTTTGTTTGATTGGACTTCAATGAGGAAAGTTGTTTGACAAACAATGTTCACAATGTTGATTAATTTATGTTGATAAATACAGTATGACAATTGTATTGAAATAAGCCTGCATGTGTAAGTCTTCAGAAATTCCATATTAGTAGACTTTTAATTAAAATAAATCATTCAGAATATTCATGTAAGATATTTTGGAGAAATATAAATGTGCACAATTCATAAACGAATGCCAAACCAAAATTATTAGGATATATATTTTAAAACTAGTAAAATCAATCAATTTTGCATGAATTAAAAGGCACATGCTTTGGTAAAATTGTTCAGCCGATATATGAGGCATTGTGGCATATTCTTTATAATATATAAATACATTATATTTTTCCATTAAATTCTCAGATATGTCGGTGAACAAAAAAAACAGAGGGTCAGTATTTCAAATTCTACCCTATAAACTTAAAAAATAAATATTTTATTTATGTAATTGAAGCAACTGAACCAAACTGTTTTTCATTTTTCATTTTTTTTGTTTTAGGCTCACAAGAAAAGATGCCCACCGCAAAATTTCAATGGTAATTTTCCCTTTCAAACCTAAAACTATAAAGTGGTATACTGTATTTGAATATATAATATATGCAATAATAGCAAGAAAAAAAAACTGCAAACACAAAATGAAATCTATATTTATTTACCCTTTAACAGGTAAACAGAACACACTGAGAGAAGAGAGTTCATCTGTTATGGTAAGAGCCACAGAAAATTGTGAAGACTGAACTAAACTTTTTACTTCTGAAAATGACTGTTTTTGCTGTTTTCAACTACTATTTAATCTGCTATTTAGAACACGAGAAAGGTTCATGTCGCATAAACACTTAAAAAAAATCAGGAGACACAATTCTAGTGAATAATTAACTAATAACAAGCCCTAAATATGTATTATACAATATGAACAAGGCTTACGATAATATTCAATGAAAAATATATATATATATAAGTATGTGTTATTGAAATTTGATCAAAATAGTTTTTGCCTGTAAGTTTGTTAAAACTCCTTTGACATTGTGTGTGTGCGCTTGTTTGTTAAATTGGTAAAAGTTGTTTTGGAGCTTGGCAGATGTGGTCACTATGAATGTCGTGGAATGGAAAATAGCTGTGTGCAGATTCTTTAAAAATGTTTTTTTTTTTTTTGTAATGTATTACATGACTTTCTAGATCATTTGATTTCGACTGTCATTGTGGCATTTAGCAGTTAGAAATGTATGTTTAATGACCAATAAACTTCAATCAATAAGAAAGAAAGGTTGTGATGTAACTTTATGAAGTCTTGTTAGTGTCTTCACTATTATAGTTTCTACTGCTTTTTGTACGTAGGATTTATTTTGTGGCTTTTGACCAGAAAACCATGTAACCTTGAACAGCAGATTCGATTTGACAAAATATTTACATACAAAACTATGCTTTTGCAAATTGTTTACCAAACAAAATTTGTACTAACTTTATAAATAATTATATTTTATGATCTTAACATTTTGTCCAGTGTTTCTCTGGGGATCTCATCAGTCATGGACAGGACATGAGTCCATCAAAAGAATGAAGGTAAAGCAAAAGCAGTATTTTATGAATTATGTGCAACAGCAGATAATAACCCTTGTAAGGATTATTCTTACATGGTCTTGAGATTTTCTTTCGTTCTTTTTTTTTTAGGTGCTATAGTGGAGAAGGACATGTTGGAGTATGTTAAATATGACTGAAAAAAAAGTTAGAAAATAAAACATATTGTCTTAATACAATAAGATGACCTGTTCTTGTTTTATAATCATGCATATTTATTAGTTAGGAAATGTAGGTTTTCCTATGTATTTCTGTTATTTTAACTTATTTTTTAAACTTTTTAATCCCTAATAAAGATCTGCCCTCTTGAAATTGAGTTAAATCATTCTTCTTTGACCATCACACAACCATTTTCCAGAGTATAGTTCATATTATGTAACAGTTTTTATGAGTTATATTTGTACTAAAGGAAAATATGCTGATTCAAAATACAACCTTAATGGCATCCTGCTATTAAAAATAAGGGCATAAAAATGAGGAGAGTGGCACCAATTCTAGTCTTTTGTAATTCTATAGCTTTTTTTTGTAAAGAAAAACATAAACCTGTTAGATTGTGTTCATAATGTATGCATATTTTCCTGTGATGGGTTGAAAAACCACAGTGCATGTAAAAAGACAATGTATGGCCTCTTGTTGTAGCCTTCATACTCTCAGTAGTGCGTGTGGTTAGACATAAGCTGCATAACAGGATGTTAGATGAGATGAACTGCACACCTGCTTTTACGGTCCATTTTTGCAGCAACTCCATTACTTAAGCCTTGATTTGAACCTGTTTATGTTGGACCTTACACCTTTGTATTTATACATAATGTTCTCATTTGTCATCTCTACATTACCTAAATAACCACATTAACTGGTTTGAGGAAACATTTATTAGACTGTATTAAACCACTTGAATATATTGTGGAATATAATGAAAAATATAGTTAATGATAACAGATCACAGAACAAAGTTGGGAATATCACATCAGCTACATTTGTTTTCCTCTTTTATATTATGCAGATTTACAAATCTTATAATGTGAGATCTGAATTAAGAAAAAAATATCATTTTTGTATAACTTATAGGTATAACTTAACATCACACTTAAAGGGCAAAATAATAGTTAACTATACTACTGTTCCTATTTAATTTTTACACTTCAAATGTGCCTTTAACTGTATTTTAACTCTTTCCCCATCAGCATTTTCTTTTTAAGTTGCTAGCCAGCGGCAGCAATTTTTGATCATTTTAACAAAAGTTTCATGGCCTCCAGAATATTTTATGAATATCTGAACATGCAGATTGAGTTGAGTTCAAGAATAGGTCAAATATACTAGAGTTTTATGTAAGTATAAGTCAAGTATACTTAAGTGTAACTTAATTTAATTAAATAAAGTTTACCTTTATTTATAAGTATATAAAAAGTATAGACTGAAAGAATTCTTATTTTTAGCTTTAAAAAATGACACCAATGATATTTGAAATAACACCGTTTAGTCTTTCTCTCATGCCATTCCAAACCTGTATAATACTTTCTGCTGTCGAACACGAAAGAAGATATTTCTAATATTTCAATTGTTTTATGAGGTCAACAACAGCATTGCATTAGCCAAAAAGGTTCCACTGAAGAAAGTCATGCAAGATAAGATCTGAGTATTTTTAATTTTCATAATTGTGTTAACTATTTGTGTTAAAATAAAGCACATATCCTAATCATTTGTAAACAACATGTATTCTTTACTTCAATGAGCGTATTGTTTCTGCCTTAATTTTAATACATTGTTTAAAGGTTCTCTAAGCGATCCTGGGTGACATCACTTCTTGTTGACGTTCGAACTATTGTCAAACAAAACGGAGGCTAGCTAGACCCTCCCTCCTCCTCATCCGCGCACTAACCCCTCAAACCCACCCCCAAACCATTCTTGTCGGTTATTGGCTGGAACAGTTTGTTATGTTTCGTAGAGCGGGTCGCTAGAGTTTGTTTTTGTAGCCGTTTGTGGAGCCTGGGGTGTTCGCAGAGACCGCGTTTTTTTTACAGTGGTTCAGGGGACAGGCAGCCAGCGGATAGTGAGGAGAAGTTTGCTGTATGTGAAAAAAAAACGCGTGACATCGCTTAGAGCACCTTTAACATTGTTAGCGAAGTGATACATTATTTGGACATCTCATTACCAATCACTCTAAATTTTAATGTAGACATGCATTTTCTGTAAAGCTGCTTTGAAACGATATGTATTGTGAAAAGCGCTATACAAATAAGTGTGATATTTTAATATTTTAACATGACGTTACATAATTCATTCAGTATATTTTCTAGTGTGACATTCCATATGTATAGCTATCTGAAGTGCAGTGTGGAGAAACGGTAGTGAGCGAAGGTGTGGGCGTTCAGCATTGCCCGTTCTTACACCATACTGCTCTTTTCATACACCATGTAGTTAGATGAAAACTTGTGACAGCAGACTGTCAAAAAGAGTAGTTAACAGACACACGCACAACTTCCCAGCTTGCATAGATTGCCACACAAAGAAACAAATACTAACAAATCCTGATGAAACTATAGTTTCATCAGGATTTGTTAGTATTTGTTTCTTTGTGTAACAAGAAAAACAAGCAGTCTATTTCAACATATCATCTACAATTATTGGATTATAATCCAATAATTGTAGATGATATGTTGAAATAGACTGCTTGTTTTTCAGCAGGTACACACAGACACAGTAAAGTGCTACTTGTAGCTTATTTGATTAAAGCATTATTTCCCGCATAATGTTACCTTATAAGTTATAAGAGTGTAATTTGCAACATAAAGAGATCTAGTACAGTATATCAGTGTATGCTTTGCAACAATGATTTCTAAATGCTAGGAAGGTCCACCCACTGGTGGTATTAAGGTTGTGACCGTTAAAGGTGACATTAAAAGGTGCATCAGAGCCTTGAAACCGTTAACATGAGTGCCTGGATGTGCTGTTGGATTTTATGTTTTTGCATTTCAGCTTTACAAAGTAAGTATTTTATGCAAGTTAAGAATGTCATCACATTTATCTCACTCATAATATTTCATCATGTTGAATTTCGTTTTAAACTTGCTTTTATTCTCTCATTTGCAGCTACTTATTCATTCCTCCTGACTCAGTCACCGGACCTCATCAGGTCTCAGTTGGTGAGAACTGTAGATTAAGATGTACATTTGAGCACAGAGTTTTCTTACTGCTATTCTGCTGCAACATGGCAAAAGCTGAACCTACGGACTGGTAAACTCACACAGCGAGGTCTGGCTCTCAGTTGATTCACTTCAACATGATGATAAAACTTGCGTTGTTACTTTTACAAATGTAACGGAATGATTCAGGTTTGTACTACTGCATTGGTCATTATATAACTCAATGTCTATTGTCGGCAGTGGAAGCAGGGTGATCGTAACAGGTAAATCTGGGGTTAAATCTCATCAACACTTCTATGTGTCACCGTCACTATAACAGATAACATTCTGACTTGATTCTGTTGTAGATCACTCTGATGTGGAACCAGAACTATCCATCTACACACCATCAGAAACTGGCTCATCATCGGTACCGCTGCAGTGTCTGGTGACCGGAGTTGTCCCGTCTCAAGTGAGGTTTTCTGGAGGATTGGAGAGAAAACACATGTTGGATGGACCGAATCCGCCTGGACAGACTCCACTGATTCAGCCACAGAATTCACGCGTGCTCATCTCTCTATTTCTGCAGATGAGTGGACAGAAGCCGTGAAATCCAATGCTTTGCTGAATATAATGGCAAGACCATATCCAAAACTCTGAAGCGATACGGTGCGTATAAATTATGAAAGTCTCAAAGAAACATTTCAGGACAAATGTTTTGTGTTATACTTTCCCCTTTTATTCTCAGTTTTTTTTTAAGAAATCGGAGATTAGATTAGTTGTCACACTAAAAGGTTGTCATAGTAACTAAAACTTTTTGATGCAAAAGGCTATTTATGCAATTTTTTAATAAAATAAAATTGGCAGTTATTTTGTGTGTGTTACAAACACCAATTTAAACCCTGATTAATTGATTAAAATTACTAAAAAGGCCTAATAAGAATAAGTTTAATAATTATAATTTAATCTCTGTTGTGTGAACAAAATGATACTTTTTTGTACATTCAAGCAAGATAGGTCTATATAAAGAATACCAAAGGACTGAACCTCGGTCTCCACTATAGAACACCGTACTTACTAAATATTAATTATTCATTTTATTGTGATGGTAAATCTTTCAGGATTGAATCAAAGGACTTTCTGGCATCTGTACTGTGGCTTTGCGGCAGCATTCCTGACTATGGCTGTGGCCTTCACTATTTGTTTATGCCAAGGTAAAGATTTAAATCAATCTGAATTTTTTTAAAATTAAAACTAAAAGTAAAACTAATTAAAACTAAAAGAAACAGCACATCTGAGGAAATTATTACCAATATTAATATTATGTTGTATCAAGTCTGTAGGTATCTGCAGTAAAAGTGCATACTTCACAGGGGGAAAAAAACATGAAAAAACGTATATAACTGGAAAAAATGTTTTACTAACAAGAGCAATACATTTGTTACAGTATGTATTAATCCTTGTTAATGCAGTTCATAAAAATAAAGTCGTCATTATTTGTTCATGTTAGTTAAATGTTGAAATTAACATTAACTAAGATTAATAAATGCTGTAAAAGTAATGTTCATTCTTAGTTCATGTTAACTAAAATAGTTAACTAGTGAAACCGTACTGTAAAATGTAAAAAATTAAATAAATTCTGCATTCCATTTCCAGAGATGCACATTTCAGAAATGCACAAAAATATGTACAGGGTCAGTATATAAACGTCAAACTTCTAAGGACACTATAGGGTCAGTCCGTGTCGAATCAACGAAATTTCGGAAACTTCCCCGGCTCAATTTTTTTCTGAAGAAAGACAAACATAAATAGTGATTAAAGCCAAAATATTAAATGTCATGGATTTACTGAGTAATCCACAATTTTTTTCGAGCCACACAGGGGGGTAAAATTGACTTTAGAAAGATGACAGTATAATTATTTTATTTATTAGATTGGTAGGTCTAGAAGTGAAATCTGTTGACTTCAGCAATCTGTGTTGCATTATATGCCAACAGTTAAAGTTCAAAAATGGGAAAAAGCCCTTCTTGTGTTTTTTGCCCCAAGTTCGCATGACTGCACTCAGAAGTATTAAAAATATCGTAATATCCTTTTAGATTTTGGTTTTTAACAAATATTTCTTTTGGTATCTTCATTCTAAAGGCCATATGGTTTGATGAAAATTGCAATGCAGCTCCATGAGTAAATTGGTAAATTGTGCACATTTTTAGTCATCAAAAACCAAATGTGGGTCACTTTGCATACAGTGGATACTTTTTTCTTTTAAAGAGGAATATCTAAACAACACATAATGTTGAAACTGAAATGTATCTAATTTTTTTCTATCAACACAATTGCATAATATGCCAGTCTGAGTGAGTGCCATAAACACGTTTTTTCTAAAGTTTTTATCACTCAAAAAGTATTCTACTGTAACTGTACTGTATGTTATTCTGTGCATATGTTATAAACATGTAGTCATCTTCTAGCTCATTGAATCTGCCAGTAGCTTCATCATAACACATAATTGCATTGAATGTATCTTTTTATTAAATATATTGTATTTACCCTTTAACAGGTAAACAGACTGCAGTGACTGCAGAAATGTCATCTGTAATGGTAAGCATGGTATAATCTAATTCTAGACATATATGTAAATATTTATAAATATGTCTTATATTTTTATATAATATTTATATTAAGCCAAAATGATTTGTCAAGTAGAGTCAATAATAGTTTTGGTGTGGATATTAAACTTCTTAATTTTCTTTCTAGTTTTACCCTGCGGATCCCATTAATTTAGGACAGAATTTAAGTCCAACAAGAAAAAAATAAAGGTAAAACGAAAATGTATGTTTTCTTTTTGACTGTAATCATATGAATTTTGTGAAACAGTACATAGTCAATCCATGCAGCCTGGTCTCCTTGTAATACATGGTATTAATACGTAATTTTCAAAGACACTAAGCGTAGGCTACTTTTTGTACTTCTGGATATATGCTGAAACGTAGCCTATAATATGGACATATCTGCAACATTTAAACGTAGCGTTATTACATTTTTACAGCTATAAAACGTTAAATATTTACGAATCTTTCATATCGATATTTGTATAATTTCCCTTTTACCATTTTATAGATAATGTAATATCTCTTAACCCTATCCCAAACCTAAACATAGCCTACCCATTTTATGCAGAATATAAAAAGAATGTAATGGACAGAGATGTGTAGGGAAATGACAGTTTTAGTAACAATATAGCATTAATAATACATTTTTGAGCCAAAAGTCACTCAAATGAAGATGTGTTGCAGTTGCAGTGCTCTCTGGCGGTATGTAGTTTTGTACGAGGTACAGAGCAGAATTTGCCGCACATTTCCCCATTTCAAATGTACTACGGCTGAAACACGGCATGTGTATTCTCATGAGATCGCGTTGCACAGCCCAGCCTTGGAAAGACCACTGTCAGATTTTCTTCTGATAAAATGTCCTCTTTTTCAGGGCATCAATGGAGGTCAGTGTTATTGAAAGAAATGTTGGAGTATGCCAAAGAATCATTGAAATGAAAATTAATTATATTGAAATTTACATCCTTCCAAAGTTGTTGTTAAACCAAAATTATAAGAATAATCTGTATTATTGTTTGATTATGTCTCCTCTTGGTTCCAAAAAAAGATATTTTTACTTCTTTGCTTTATTTTTACTTCAGAATAGAAATTGTCTTCTGCCTTTAAATATTTTATTAGGAAGCCAACTTTATTATGGTGCAAAGATTATTGAGGCACCTCTTTTGAATATGCATGTGCACAAATTATATTTGAGACTTTAAGATTTTTAGGGAATAACAACGTATATTTCACACTGTTTATACTTTTATATGGTTTAGGAAAACTTGAAATATAGAGAACAAGGGGCTTGTTTTGTAATTTGCATTACATTATTATTGGCAAAGCTTGAACTTCACTGAACAACATGAATCATTACAACCTTGCTCTTACTCCTCAATCCCAAATTAATATCCATACCTGGCTCAATATGACTCTTCAGTAGCGAACATTGACTCTTGAACCTTGGCCCTCTCACCCACTTCCCAATCAGGAAAAAGTAAACTATTAGCATATAGCTTACGGTGTTCTCTTCTAAAGTACTGCAGAAGTTACAGTTGACAATAAATACAACAAGCAAACAGCACAGTGAGTGTGATAGTTATTTCCAAAATAAAAATGTAATAGAATGCAAATCCTCATTACAAATAATTGCATCATACACAATCGGTGTGCACTTAGTGGAATCCTATTATGTTTTTTCACTTTTTCAAATTTAGTTGAGCATAAGAAAGATTTGCAAGGTTACAAAGTTCAAAGTCCACTCCAAAGGGAGATCTTTCACAAAATTCACTTTCCAAGAACAACGAACGACTATTTGGACTACAACGTGTTTTTTACAGGCTGTCCAGTCACAATGTTACTCATTTAAATAATCCCCTCACACAGAATATGCAAAAAAAAAATTACAAGGCCTGGTTAAGCTGCTGCTATGTCAAAGGACACTGTTTTTTCCATCCCTTTTCTGAAACACTTTGTTTGACCTTCTGGCTGAAGGCCAACTTATTGGGCCAAAATTGATTTTAAACACTGTTCCTGAACATTATAACCCCAACGTTTATCTGTGCGCTGCACATTTTACAGAGGACAGCTTCCAGAACCTAGAGAGTATACAATGCAGGCTTTACACACAAAAACTGAAATGGAGCAGTTCTTACTTTGTTGGGACAATCTGTTGTTTATGGATCACAACTTGTATTTTTATTTGTAGTTGCGTTTTTTATTAAAGGTCCCGTTCTTCGCGATTCCATTTTTCAAACTTTAGTTAGTGTGTAAATGTTGCTGTTTAGAGCATAAATAATACCTGTAAAATTATCTAAGCTCAAAGTTCAATGGCTAGCGAAGGTATTTTTTGGGGGGGGCAGGAGGTACCCTGTGAGGGCAATGGAGACGACGTCGACATGGACCTCACCCTGACCAACGCAGTAATGTAGCTTTCAAAACTCTTTCATTCAAAGATTCCATTGACCAATCAGCACTCGCCAATCAAGATCCCACCTTAACATGGGATATAAAACCAATCATAATTAAGGTTAGTAATCATAGTTTATTTTGTAGCGCCTGAGGTAGCCATTAGCCAATCAAATCGTGTGCAGAGAAAGTTTTTGTATAGATTTCATAAATAATAATAATAATGACGACAATGATGATTATAACAAAACTTTTCTAACAATAGGCTGGGAGGATAGGATGCTCTTCAGTTTTCTGGTTGGGGAGATTAAAGCGGAGGAAAACCGAGGAAAACGGGATTATGGCAGAGTCTTCAAAATGTAGGCTACTGTCCTTCCTTCTTTGAAACGAAACTTTCATGTTTAGATGTAATTTTATATGTTCTTTTTTTTCTTGGTATTGCATTGGACTCTACGATCGGCGGAAGTTATCGAGCATCCTTAGACCTTCACCGGAAATACCGCCGTGCATAGAGCCCATTTCCCAATTGACCCTTCGCGTGGAGCTTGATTGACAGGTGTTCTGACCAATCATACTTCGCCATCCGCCATTTTGTCGGACAAAGCAGTCAGGAGAGATAGTAGATTAGCATGGGAGGATTTGAACTTGAAAAACTGAATATAATAACTGGCGCATTTCCGCGGTTAAAACAACATTCCTTCTTATGTTAATTCATGTTTATTTGATGCTATAAATGAACTAGAAGGAAGAGATGATCGGATCACGAGCAGCTTTAACTGATGCTCTACAGCGATCTGTCACGGCACATTAAAGAGCCACAAAACGGTATTTATTGTTTAAATTTCTTTCAAAAAATGACCATATTTGAAAAGTGAGACTTTGTTTAATATGCTTAATATCAAAAGTAACCGAAAAATAACCTGGTCTGTCCTGTCTGTCCGCGTGTTGTCAGTCTCCTCTCTGCTCCGCATGTATTTTTCACTGTGTGAGAACATGGTGAGAGCGTGACAGCGGCGTAGCTTGTCGGAACATAGCGACAGTAACTAAGGAGGGCGGGTCTTTGCGAAGGGTCAATTCTAACAAAATCCCATAGAATGTATTCATTTAGTTTTTATTGGATTCTGAAATTATAATGTCTTGGTTGTTTCACTTGCTGTTAAATGCATGGTTTTCTGATTCATGGAATACTTTTTTAATTCATGGAAACCTTTTTTCTTGAATTTAGCGTATGTAACTTTTGAACGACACGAGGGAGCGCCCAAAGTTTAAAAACATCCGTGTTGGTCAATTCCTTGTGTTCACCACACGAGGGCCCTTCACAGCTCTAAGCTCTGGTTACTGAGATCCATGTTGTTTCAGCCACAGGCCAGTTCTAGTACAGCAGCTACAATCGCAGTTATCCTGCTAGATTTTCCGGTGTTCTTCTCTTAGAATAGAATAATAAAACATATAGGATACAGGATTTAAAGGATAATGAAACATAAAACATATAGATAGAGTATAAAGGATAATGAAATGGGTGTTTTTCTACATTAGTCGGTAGCAACACTCTGGTCAAAATATCATGGTAGATTTGTTACAATAAAATCAGTTTGTTTTGATTTCATTTTAAACAGATTGATAAATGATTTGTATAGCATTTGGACATGATGAAAAATTTTTTATGTGATGTATCTGAACATATTTTTTATGTCTTTACTTTCTGCCTTGTTGAATTTCCTTGGACAAACAAGTCAAAACAAATCATAATTCATGATATGCATATTTGTAAAGAAATTTTGTATTTTTCACATTATTGACATTGCATTCTAACTTAAAAACGGGATGGCAGAAACTGGATAGCAAATTAGAATGTTTGTTATTATAAGTTGCAGTAGGCCTTTTTTCAAATGTACAATCTTTCACATATGCAGAAAATGCTCTCCCATTCACTCATTTTACCTCTCACGTTTGCATAAAATGTAGGCTTCTCACATAAACATAACAAGCAAAAAATTATCCCAAAATTTCATTAATACAAAAAGGCTGTGTATTGTACTATATCCATGCCGGTGTAAAAATAAAACCTATACAAACTAAGTAAAGTTGAATTAAGCTTTATGCAAAAATATTTATTTGTAACAAATGTATTTGTATTTATTTATTTGATGTTTTCAGGTCATAGAATCAAATACAAAATTGGTGTGGTTTAGAAGCGTCCTGCTAATATTAATAAGGTCATGAAAAAGAGAAGAGCAGCGACAAGTGCAATAAATCTAGTAACACTGACGAGAGGATAACAAGTGTCCTGAATATCTGAGGAAAAGAAGAAAATTAAAAGTATTGTGAGAAAGGAATCACAAATGTTTACAGCAGTTCAGTCAATAAATCATACTAACCTATTTTGGACTGATAATAAAACCTTTCTTTTGCTAATTTAGTGAGAATATAGATTATGAAAAGTTATTTACCATAATGATGAAGAGTTGTATTGAACATCACCCCACCAAACTTCACAACACAGGTGCTCTGTCCTTCTGTCTTCCACTCCTCAGCTGATACTGCTAGAATATTCTGAGTTTTCGAAGAGTTCTCTTCTCCTTCTTCCCAAACAACCAAAGTGTGTCCGTTTTCTTTTCTATTACCTATGAGCCAGTGCACAAAGACCTGTGATGGAGCAGATCCCCCGACTGTACACTGAAGAGTGACTGTTGAGTCGTGGTTGTTGCTGCTGGCAAATGCCGCAATATCAACAGACGGCATAACAGTGCTGTCAGCTGCAAGAAGAAAGAGAGATGCAATGTTAATGAGATCAAATAAAAGGATTGATACATAATTATATAATAAAAACCTGAACTTTCTTATCAAACCTTGAGTGCCACCATGTTAATACAGTACCATGTACAGTGACAGTTGTGCCATTCCCAAGGTACATATGCTCACGGTCTGTAGCGATGCAGTAATATGTCCCTGAATCCTGTACCTCTGCGCTGTAGATGTAAGCCTGACACACTAGAGTTTCCTCCTCATCTTTAGTGTGAGGAGGGATGTTTGCATCCTGCAGAATGTCTATTAATCCACTCATTGGATTTACTCGGACCCAGGCCACTGTGTGACATAATGACTGCACCTCATTGAGGTGGCAATGCATGGTCACTGTATTCCCCGATTTCACATTCACTGACGGGGGAAACTGATGAACTGTTCCCGCCATCGCTGCAAAGGGATTCAGACCTCAAAATGAAATTTAAACAATATCATAAATGCTACTTTGATGGTCTTACCAATTACTAGTTTTAGTTATAAATGTACTAACATTTATAAATGAAGAGAAAAATACTGTTGTAGCTTACCGTGTGGTGAAATTAACCAGAACAAGACAAGAAAAAGGAGGTCATGCATGCTGTCTGAAGACTTTACAGGCCAAAGCAACTGAGAGAAATGTGCAGAGTCTGACATATCACACACCTTTTCCGGTCTGTCCACGGTCGTTTCATCAGCTTGTTGATAAAAAAAAACTGATACATTGAACCTTGGTTAGATTCTGAGGTGGACCTAAAACTTAATTTCTTGTCTTTAGGTTTATTCATGATATAACTCTCTACTCATTACAAAATTGCTTGAACCACAGTTTACAATAAGGCAGCATCTTAGCATGAACCACTAACACCAAATCTCTCAAAATCGAAAGAAATGAAAACATTTAAGCTCTTTTCCCTAGTTATGATTTTATAACAGCAACTGTATATAGCAAAAATGCACAAACAGGCATTGCAACTCTTCAAATGGCATGCTAAAATGGCACATCATAAGTGGCTATTCACAATTAATCTGAAACTTTAGTTTAGACGAAGGCATATGATATCCCGGCTGGAATTGATGACCGACACAGAGCTCTTGGTCAGCCTTTCTTTGTTTTTGTTCTTTATGTAAGTAAGAGTCTAGAAATCAAAGCTCAGGTTGTGGAAAATGATAGCAACACTGAGATTACTCTCTGTTGTAATGAATGAGGTTCACAGGAGGCAAGATGTAGAGACCCAAATGCAAACTTTAATTAAACACACTAATCAAACACAAAACAAAGACATGGCAAGGCATGACACAAAACTGAAAACAAGAACCTGGATAGGTGCATACAGCATACAATACTAGACAAATACACAGGGCAAACATGAGGGCTTAAATACACAAGACTAACGACAAGACAAGGGACACCTGTGAACAATAATCAGACGATTAACCAATGACAAGACACATGGCAGGATCACATGACAAGCGGAATCACATGACAAGACAAGAACCAGGAACAAGAAACAAAACCCAAACCGTGACATCTGTGATGACTGGATACTAGTGATGGGCAGATCGAGGCTTCGTGAAGCAATGAAACAGTTGAACCAAATGGTCCATATTGTTTCGAGGCTTCGAATCAATCCGACACCCGTCTCCACGGTGACACCTAGTGGTCACTTGCATGTGTTGATCTGAAAAAACCTTGACGAGCCATGAAAATTTGTTGTTTTTTTTATTATTGTACTTTTCTAATATGTGAATCTTGTAACCTATATAGGCTCCTCACTGTGCATAATGTTATTTTGGTCCTGCAAGATGAATATTAATAAAATAAATCAAGCCACAATGTCTCACTTTTTTACATATTTTTATTTAAAAATATAAATTTCTCTGCTGTGGACTGTGTTTGAGAAGGACTTCTCAAATGGCGCATCATGGATGATGTATTGTTGCAGTAGGCGAGCTGCCGATCACAATACACACATCTCACTTTATTTGTTGTTTCTAAATGGAAATGCTCCCACACCACAGATGTATGGCATCTCTTCTGGGGAGCCTCCATTTTATCTATCTATCCAAATCTATCTAGATATGTATCTCTAATCTCTCTTTGTATTTAGATATGTATATAATATGTATCTATAATCTATCTGTGTATTTAGATATGTATATATAATCTATGTCTCTATAATATTTATATATGTAGCCTATCTTTAATCTATCTATATATGAATCTATCTTTCTATTAATCTAGCTGTCTATATATATATATCTACACTACCGTTCAAAAGTTTGGGGTCGGTAAGATTTTTAATGTTTGTAAAAGAAGTCTCTTCTGCTCACCAAAGCTGCATTTATTTGATTAAAAATACAAAACAAACCCAGTAATATTGTGAAATATTATTACAATGTAAAACAGCTGTTTTTATGTGAATATATTGTAAAGTGTAATTTATTCATGTGATCAAAGCTGAATTTTTAGCATCATTACTCCAGTGTCACATGATCCTTCAGAAATCATTCTAATATGATTATTTGATGCTCAAGAAACATTTATGATTATTATCAGTTGAAAACAATTGTGCTGCTTCATATTTTTGTGCAAACCGTGATTCATTTCAGGATTCTATGAAAGTTCAAGAGAAAAGCATTTAATTAAAAAAGTAATATTTTGCATTATTATAAATGTCTTTACTGTCACTTTTGATCAATTTAATGCTTCCTTTCTGAAGAAAAGTATTAATTTCTTTAAAAAAAATAATAATTCGTATTGACCCCAAACTTTTGAACGGTAGTGTATGTATCTATTAATGTGTCACTATATGTAGGCTATACTCTGTGTCTCTAGCCTATCAGTCAATGTGTTGTGTAAATTTAAATGTAAGCCTAAATATAACTAAACAAATCGCACTATAAATGTCACTATATCACCAAAAATCCACTATCTCAAAATCAAACTCCTCTCACAAAAACCCACGATGTCAATATGCGTTAATTTCACTTTTATACAGATGTGCAATTAGTGGTCTGTTTCCGACCGTGTCAATCAAACGCTGATTCGGCGGATTACACCTGATGAAACACTTCGTGAAACACTTCGAGGCTTCGTTTGGCCATAGTCACGTGACATGGGTGTTTTGAATCACGCTTCGAATCAGTGATTCGAAACATCTGGGCTTCGGGATCTCGCAAAGCTTCGAAACGACTGTTTCGCGTCAGCCATACTGGATACTCTTTGGCCGCAGTTAACCAGAAACTGGCAAAAATTAGATCACTAAACCACAGTCTTGTCTCATTTTAGTGAGCTGCTCGTGTTGCTTCAAAGTCCATTTCCTTTTTCCATTGCAGATTAGCTAAATGTGTCTCTTACCCAGTCAATGGTTTTGGATTAAGTTGAGGGGAAATAAGATAAAAAAAATTTCAAGGGGGGTTTTATGCTAGAAATGCAAGCTTTGGCTTGCTTACGCCAAATAGCAAGCTTTGATCTGAATCCACACTATTTGTCTGTGCTAGTTAGCAATTTATAATTTTTCTTTGCATTCGTATGTTTAGTTCATTAAGGTGTGCAAAGATGTCTGCCATTGTATGCCAGCCTTGCAAACCATTCCTCATCTGCCAACTGCAACATGTACTGTGATTTTTCTGCGGTTAGGAAGGTTTTCCATTCATATACACACACAAAATTTTCCATGGGAAAAAAACTGGCAATAAATGTTCGTTACTCTATAATATCTATTGAACTATTGCATAAAGTACAAATTGTACACTCTCAATCATAAATATCAGCACAGCTATGAACCTGTGGCCTCATACTTACATCCGGAACGACAGCAGTCTTTCTTGTGTGATATTGCTAAAAATAAATAATGTGATAAGTGTAATGACTGTAACTATATTATATTTGACAGAAACTGGAGATCATGGTTTTTCAAGGCATACTTTAAACCTGAAAGAATTTGACATGAGAGCTCAACGAATTTCGGGTGGATAAGTGTCAAAATCATGTAATCTCTGTTGCACGCTTGATGCATAACACAAAAACTGGCATCTATTTAACATAATAAGATCATAATTAACAAATGCATGAATGCAATCTAAGACTGAAGCAGTGTGGCACATACTTGTGTTGTGCCCTACTTCATTTCAACAAAATCAGTTCTTCCACCAAAGACTTCAGGGTTGGAATTATGCATCTCTGAGGTTTCATTGCCGTACTTTTGAGACTGAAGTTTTTCCGCTGACAAAGCAAAGTTTGGACATTAACCAATATGAGATGAGGTCCACATCACCATTTTGCTCATGTGGTGCATGCAACCACACAATAAAGAGGACACAGAAAAACAAAACACTGAAGGAAAGAAAAAATCACTTCCTGTCTGTGACCCTGCCACACATAACCGAAATCACATAAGGCACAGTATTTTTTTATTGCTGGTTCTTTGTTCCTAATAAATAAACTTGTACCTTATACCATTCAGCAACACAGGACTGACTGCAAAGGGTGCTGCAAAGGGCGTAGAGACAGTTTCCTTGGTGAAAGCTTTGAGTCGAGCCCGCAGGGTCGACACCGAAAGCTCCTCGCAGTGCTCACATCCTCCCGACGAGAGGGCAAGAGCTGCGTGTTCCTGGCCCAGGCAGAGAGCGCAGATCACGTGGCGATCTCCGGCGCTGAGCTGGGTTCTGCATGAGCCACAGGAAGTGCGAGACATCTTTTAAAATACGTCTCACTGCTCTTTTAGAAAGAAAAGGCTTTGAGTAAAAGGATACGTCGCCGGATGGCGTAGCTCGCGCGGAAGGCTGAAGGTGGCAAAGACGGCCGGCTTCTTCAGGCACTGTCCTAAGCTGGCTAGTCGCGTTTCAACGGCGGCGTCGACTTCTCAAGATCCAGCGATGCGGAAGAGCTTTGCTGAAGAGATGAAAATCAGAGTATCAGCCTCCGAGCACCGCTTATATACGCTAAGCCACGCCCATTCTGGCGGGCTTGGACGCGTTGAGGGCGCGAGCGCCCTTCATTGGACGTGACATCCCGCCAGGGCTCACTGGTAGGCTGCTGCAGACAGGCTGCTCTAGGTCTGCTAGCTGCTGCACTGCGTTGACAATGAATACAAAATTAAGGATCATTTTTGGCTTCAATATCTCGAGAATATGAATCTTTCCCTTAGCGTAAGCTAAACTTACTCAATAAGAGAACCTCTCGTAAGAGAACTTTAAAGAAACTTTAGTATAAAACTACTAAACTAGTAGTTTACTGAGAGTACACTAAAAGAAACCGTGCAAGTATACGTGCAGTATAAAACTACTAAACTAGTAGTTTACTGAGAGTATACATCAAAGTGTACTTTCATAAACTAAAAATTTGCTACAAGTATTAAAATAGTAAACTACTAGTATACCCATAAGTTCACTTGCAGTACAAATGAGAAACAAAATTATTAATTATTAGTACACTTAAACATATACGTTTATATACTAGCCTACAAGTGGGCCAATTTAGTCCCAAGCGGTATTAAAATAGTACACTTACAAGTTTACTACTAGTACATACTGACATTAGTATACTTACTACATAATTATACTTAAAAATATACTTGAACATTACTTAAGTAATACTTCATAAGTTTACAATTAACTTGAAGTATACTTCTTTTTCGTAAGGGTAGACAGATGACTAGGTTAGAACTTGTGATCAATGAAGTAATCATTAAAACAAAGTCTCCTCTACCTAGTAACAGAACAGACTGTAAATGAAGAACCAATCATATTAATGTCATTTGGCACTTCCCTATTGTATAAAAGCTGTTGTATCAGTGTTTTCGGGGGGAGTCTCAATGGAATTTGTCTGGGATCCACCAGCCTTGTTTTTACTTGGGAGATTCTTTGAGTATTGCTCGAGAACTCTCCTGGCAGTAATTAAAAGCATTTAAAGGGCATTTGCTGGAGTCTGTCTGATGTTACTGCTGCGCAGCAGGTCAGTTTAAGGACACAAGTAAGTTAGAGTAAGAGACGATCGGCCAGTTAGACGCGAAGAGCCGGAGTATAAAGAAGTAGTCAGTGTCGATTTGTAGACGCAACATATTTGTTGGTCAGTGTCGATTGGTAGACGCGACATATTTTTTGGTCAGTGTCGATTTGTAGACACAACATATTTTTTGGTCAGTGTCAATTTGTAGACGCGACAGATTTTGTCAGGTTTAGGGAAAAATCCACCACAACCGTTAACATGAGTACCTGGATGTGCTGTTGGATTTTATGTTTTTACATTTCAGCTTTACAAAGTAAGTATTTTATGCAAGTTAAGAATGTCATCACATTTATCTCAGCTCATTAATATTTCATCATGTTAAATATTCGTTTTAAACTTGCTTTTATTCTCTCGTTTGCAGCTACTTACTCATTCCTCCTGACTCAGTCACCGGACCTCATACAGGTCTCAGTTGGTGAGACTGTACGATTAAGATGTACATTTGAGCACAGAGTTTCTTACTGCTATTCTGCTGCAACATGGCAAAAGCTGAACCTACGGACTGGTAAACTCACACAGACGAGGTCTGGCTCTCAGTCCGATTCACTTCAACATGATGATAAAACTTGCGTTGTTACTTTTACAAATGTAACACATAATGATTCAGGTTTGTACTACTGCATTGGAATTTATAACTCAATGTCTATTGTCGGCAGTGGAAGCAGGGTGATCGTAAAAGGTAAATCTGGGGTTAAATCTCATCAACACTTCTATGTGTCACCGTCACTATAACAGATAACATTCTGACTTGACATCTGTTGTAGATCACTCTGATGTGGAACCAGAACTATCCATCTACACACCATCAGAAACTGGCTCATCATCGGTACCGCTGCAGTGTCTGGTGACCGGAGTTGTCCCGTCTCAAGTGCAGGTTTTCTGGAGGATTGGAGAGAAAGCACATGTTGGATGGACTGAATCCGCCTGGACAGACTCCACTGATTCAGCCACAGAATTCACGCGTGCTCATCTCTCTATTTCTGCAGATGAGTGGACAGAAGCTGATGAAATCCAATGCTTTGCTGAATATAATGGCAAGAACATATCCAAAACTCTGAAGCGATATGGTGTGTATAAATTATGAAAGTCTCAAAGAAACATTTGAGGACAAAGTTTTGTGTTATACTTTATCATTTTATTCTCAGTTTTTTTTTTTTTAAGAAATTGGAGATTAGATTAGTTGTCATACTAAAAGGTTGTCATAGTAACTAAAACTTTTTGATGTAAAAGGCTATTTATGCAATTTTTTAATAAAAAGTTTTGTGTGTGTTACAAACAATTATTTAAACCCTGATTAAGTGATTAAAATTATTAGAAAAGGCCTAATAAGAGGAATAAGTTTAATAATTATAATTTAATCCTTGTTGTGTGAACAAAATGATACATTTTCGTACATTCAAGCAAGATAGGTCTATATAAAGAATACCAAAGGACTGAACCTCGGTCTCCACTATAGAACACTGTACTTACTAAATAATAATTATTCATGTTATTGTGATGGTAAATCTTTCAGGATTGAATCAAAGGACTTTCTGGCCTCTGTACTGTGGCTTTGGGGCAGCATTCCTGACTATGGCTGTGGCCTTCACTATTTGTTTATGCCAAGGTAAAGATTTAAATCAATCTGAATTTCTTTGTAAAAATATTATAACTAAAAGTAAAACTAATTAAAACTAAAAGAAACACAGCACATCTGAGGAAAGCATTACCAATATTAATATTATGTTGTATCAAGTCTGTAGATAATCTGCAGTAAAAGTGCATAATTCACAGGGGGAAAAAAACATGAAAAAACGTAAATAACTGGAAAAAAATGTGGGTTACTTACAATATATTGGTAACACTAACAAGAGCAATACATTTGTTACAGTATGTATTAATCCTTGTCAATGTTAGTTCATAAAAATAAAGTCGTCATTATTTGTTCATGTTAGTTCAATGTTGAAATTAACATTAACTAAGATTAATAAATGCTGTAAAAGTACTGTTCATTCTTAGTTCATGTTAACTAAAAATGGTTAACTAATGTTAACTAGTGAAACCGTACTGTAAAATGTAAAAAATAAAATAAAATAAATTGTACATTCCAATTCTCAGAGATGCACAAAAATATTTACAGGTTCAGTATATAAACTTCAAACTTCTAAGGACACTATAGGGTCAGTCTGTGTCGAATCAACGACATTTCTGAAACTTCCCCGGCTCAAATTTGTTTCTGAAGAAAGACAAACATAAATAGTGATGAAAGCCAAAATATTAAATGTCATGGATGTATATTTACTGAGTAATCCATTATTTTTTTGGAGCCATTCTATTTGTTGGCAATGCCTAGAGGTTGGAATAATGGCAGGATGCACCATTTCCTCACTGGCTTTTACCATGGCAATGGAAGTAATCATTAGGGCATCAAGATGGGTAGTTCCATTGCCATGGTAAAAGCCAATGAGGAAATGGTGCATCCTAGAGTGGGACTTTATAGTAAAGGAATATTGCAGCTGCCAGTCTCTGCTTTAACCAAGGAGTTTAAGTGTGCCAAGGTCAAACTGGAAATGACCTTAGTAAAGTCATGCAACAAATGTGTAAGGGAGGCAGCCTCTGTGGTAAAAACTGGTAGAAAGTGGTCAGCAAAGAAATCTGTAGTAGAGGCAAAGGCTGCCCTTCAAATTGGGGATATCGGGGGACAGGTACAGCATGGAAGAGGGGGTTTTGGGCTCAGTTTAGCTCCGCCTAGATGGCACAAGGCAGGCATAGCTCAAAGGAGGAAGCTGGTAGTCAACGAGGTGCGAAAGCAGGAGGAGAGGATGAGGTGTATAAAGGCCATTTCCCAGGCCAAGCAGGGAGAGTGGATGAGATGGGTAAGTGTGGAACAACGCAAGATGGGCTGGAAAGACCTTTGATCAATGGAAGAGAGTAGGATCAGTTTTCTTATTAGGTCAACATATGATGTTCTCCCATCACCCCAGATCCTAAACCTTTGGGTAGGAGAGGATTCCTCTTGTCCTTTGTGTTCATCACCTGCCACATTTAGGCACATTTTGACAGGATGTAAGGTGGCTCTTAGCCAAGGTCGGTTTACTTGGCGCCATGACCAGGTACTGCGATGTTTGGCTTTAGCATTGGAAGGCAAGCGTAGTATGACCAATAAGTTGCCGCCTGTTCTAGCAAAGCATTACACGCAGAAGACAATAATTCTCCACCCAGGCGAGCAACCACCAAGAAAAGGTGTTAACACCAATTCTCGCCCAGGACAACTGGAAGCTGCTAGGGACTGGAAGATGCTGACTGGATCAACGGCTTATTTTTCCACCTGAGATTGCCACCACTAACCTACGACCAGATATTGTTTTGTAGTCTGGATCAGCTCACATTGTTCAACTGATAGAGTTAAAAGTGCCATGGGAGGATGCGGTAGATGAGGCATATGAGAGGAAGAAACTGCGGTATGCTCATCTGGCCACTGAAGCAGAACAGCGAGGATGGAGAGTCCAGGTTTATCCAGTGGAAGTGGGTTGTCGAGGTTTTGTGGCACACTCTACAACCCGGTTCCTCAGAGACGTCGGATTCAGCGGCCAAGAGTTCCGTCGGACAGTAAAGAACTTATCTGAAGCAGCAGAAAGGAGCAGCAACTGGCTCTGGTTGAGACGGAAAGATTCTAGCTGGCTGTGTACAGGCCGTCACACTACTGTTACATCCCAGGAAGTAGGCATTTGTGTTTTACAATGTGTAAGTGTTATTCATTGATGTATTGTTTGTGTGTGCTGCCATTGGACCTAACGGCCTCTTGGTAGTTGTAGTTTTTTGTTGTATGTTCTGTCCAATTTCCTGTGGTCCTCCCTGTCCTAATCTAGGTGATGAGACTTACCAGCTGCTCCTCATCAGTGGCAAGAGGATCCAGTATTTAAGCAGAGCTGGAGAGAGACGAAGAGAGATTTCTTCTCCCAAGAGCCTGAGACTGATGTTGTTGTTACCAGTCCCAAAGTGTTGCTCTTGTTGGTGTGTTTTAAGTTTATGTGTGTTGTTATGGCTGTAGTGGCAGCTTGATGTGTTAAGCTTAAAACAAGATCAGACTTAAATGTCTTGTGGCTGTAGTGTACAGCTTTGAGTTGTTTGCCGGCTGAGTGTTTGAGCAGTAGGGAGTTGGGTGCCATTTTCTTTTATTCTCATTTTCTCTTGTTTTTGTTAGTTAGGAAGTAAGGTAAGAGTTCTGTTGTTTATTTGTATTTATTGTTGTAGGTTAATTAGATTTCCTTCTACCAGGTAGTGGCCTTTTGTTTGTTGTTTTGGCTTTACCCGCTCATGAAGAACATTCATTTTATTTCTTTTTCTGGAGTTGTTTGTTTATGGTTCTTTCTCCACTGTATTAATGTTATCAAATATTTATTGTAAATAAATGTATAATACATCTTACTTTGTGTATTGTGTACTGGGCCTCAGATAAGTTAACTTCTCTTTGTTGCTGTTAACTTGTGCTTAAAAATGTTACTTCCCTTTTGCCACTAGAAATCTAATTGGGAACGTAACAATTGGGGGCTCGTTTAAAGCTTTTTTATTGTTCTTTTAAGTTGGGTTTGCATTTAAGAAATTTGGTGGAATTGTTTATAAACTGTGCTTTGCTTGACTGTTTCTTTTTTTTAGTGTAAGAGGAAACGTCGGTAATTAGCTATGTAGTTTGATCTGATCGAGTTCACTTTGGCTCCTTCTATTGAAGTCTTTAAAATGTGCAGAAAGAAATACTTGAAATTGATAGCCGACTTCTTTAAAAGTGTCAAAATAACTTATACAAATTTTTCGATAAGAGCTAGTTAAAACCGGAATTCTGCCTGCAGATTCGGAAAAGGTTTTGGAGGATATTGGGACTGCATATGAAGCTGTTTGTGCGGATTTGCCTCCCAGTATTCATCCAGCCAATCCATGTTTTGATCTGGTACTCGCAATTAGATTTATATTGTTAGATCTTGCGCTAGCATACAAATTGGTGACTGAAGCCTACGTCGCTATCACAATTTAACGAAAACAGTCAATCAAAATTTTGCAGAATTTGCTCAGGAGAAGAAACTCTTTGAGAAATAGTGTTTCTGTTAAAATTATGAGCTTTGAACAGTTGAAAGAATTGATTTTACTGGAAGATTTTAAAAGTTGTGTACCTGAGTGTGGTGGTTCATCTAAATGATTAGAAGATCAAGAATCTTTGTGAGGTGGCGGTGATCTCTGAGTTTATGCTCATTCAAAAAACTTTTCTCAGTTAACAATGCAGTGCAGAGTAAGTTGCCGACCACTGAGAATAGTGGGAGAGAAGATTTTTAAAAGGGAAAAGATATATGAAAAGGGTCTTAGGCCAGTTTTAAGTCATAATGGAGGAAAAAACACGTTTCTATTGTCTCAACCCCAGTCATAGGATAGCTGAATGCATGGCATGGAGGCACGATAACTGTGCTTAAGTGAAGAACGTTGCTCAGGTGTAGTCTGGTTCCACCCATACATGTCCCTTGCTATCTGACACTGCTGGTTACAAACCATTCATATTCCCTTAACTGTTTCTCTCTCTTGACTCTCCCCCTCACAGTCTTTTGATGTTAAGAGACATGGGAGTTGCCCAGTCGTTGATACTTGACAATCAACTCTTCTTTTGTTTTAGAAGAATCCTATACAGGTACAATAGTCTTTGTTCAATGTGTTGGACAAAGCTGTGTGCAAGTACCTTTACACTCTGTATGGCTAACTTACCCAGTTTCAGGTCCTGTCAAGCTCTGAACTGCCTGTGAAGGGTATCCGTATAATTTTAGGGAACGACCTGGCAGGTGGCAAGGTGTTCTCTTCTCTGACCACGGTGGGTAACCTTGATCTGTGTGATCTAGCAACTTTGGTTACCAAGTTCTCCACTACAGTTTCTTCTGATCCTGCCCTTTGTTCTCAAGCCAAGAAACTGGTGGACTGCTATTTTTTTTAGACTCCGTTATGCCTTTGTTTGAGTCTTCTGTTTGGACAGAATCCCGTTATGGTTGGGAGGGACCAATTGGCTGCTGTGAAGTTTTCTGCGATTGATTTGCCATCTGCTTACTGTTTGCACATACTGAAAATTGCACTCATGTACTACTAACTTTGTTCTACCTTTTTCAGGTTGAGGTGAACACAACTGGGGTGGGTGCAGTATTGTTGCATAAGGATGTTGTCCTGGCACACTGCTCTATTTTTTGCAAAGTCCCAGCCTTCTATTGGTGAAACCCACTTTCAAAATATGTCCAGGAATGTCATTGGACGTTTCCTATACTCCGCTCTATGATAGGAAGATGGTTTGTTCAGGTGATTCTGTTGACGATTTGTGCATGTACATAAGTGCTAAAAAGTTGGTATCATTGCTCCCATTTTCCTTGGCGAATTCCAATGCCGCTATCCTCCACCACCATAATTTAAACTAGTTGACCTGTGAGGCTTGAGGTGAAATGTGAGTGTTATTTTACTGTACTTGCCTCATTTACAAAATACAGTGGTACTTGTAACTTATGGGTGGGGGTGTTACGTCCCAGGATGTAGGCATTTGTGTTTTACAATGTGTAAGTGTTATTCATTGATGTTTGTGTGTGCTGCCATTGGACCTAACGGCCTCTTGGGAGTTGTAGTTTTTTGTTGTATGTTCTGTCCAATTTCCTGTGCTCCTCCCTGTCCTAATCTAGGTGATGAGACTTACCAGCTGCTCCTCATCAGTGGCAAGAGGATCCAGTATTTAAGCAGAGCTGGAGAGAGACTAAGAGAGATTTCTTCTCACAAGAGCCTGAGACTGATGTTGTTACCAGTCCCAGAGTATTGCTCTTGTTGGTGTGTTTTAAGCTCATGTGTGTTATGGCTGTAGTGGCAGCTTGATGTGTTAAGCTTAAAACAAGATCAGACTTAAATGTTTTGTGGCTGTAGTGTACAGCTTTGAATTGTTTGCCCGCTGTTGAGTGTTGGAGCAGTAGGGAGTTGGGTGCCATTTTCTTTTATTCTCATTTTCTCTTGTTTTTGTTAGTTAGGAAGTAAGGTAAGAGTTCTGTTGTTTATTTGTATTTATTGTTGTAGGTTAATTAGATTTCCTTCTACCAGGTAGTGGCCTTTTGTTTGTTGTTTTGGCTTTACCCGCTCCTGAAGAACATTCATTTTATTTCCTTTTCTTTTTCTGGAGTTGTTTGTTTATGGTTCTTTTTCCACTGTATTAATGTTATCACGTATTTATTGTGAATACATTTATAATACATCTTACTTTGTGTATTGTGTACTGGGCCTCAGATAAGTTAACTTCTCTTTGTTGCTGTTAACTTGTGCTTAAAAATGTTACTTCCCTTTTTCCCCTAGAAAACTAATTGGCGTAACACTACGGTTTCGTATAATTCTTGAAAACTTGAGTCTGTTGGTTTATTTGTATACGTTTCTGTGGATATTGCGTGAATGACGGGTGGTTGGGCAGAAATTGTGTTTTGCGGTAGGTGGTATGCCATACGGAACCGTTGCCACTGAAACTGCTTTATAACGCACCAGTGGGGCTCAACAGCCTTAGTCAAACGGGTTGGCGCGTATGGTTGGGTTGCGGAGAGATCGTGAGATTGTGGTTAGGTCTCAGCAGCAGGAGGGATGTAGAGGTCAGTAAGCTGGGCTAAGTTGAGTGGGGGACGGAGGGGGGTGACTCTGGGACTGTCGAGCCCTCTTGAGGTGTCGTGGGCTAGTCGATGAAACACTGAGGACGGAAGGTGCCCACTTGAAGACCCTAGAGATGTCCCCTATTCGACTCAATCCAGACGGTTGTCTTGCTGGTCCTAGTTGCAGCCGTCGTGTGTGCTGACGTGCCAAGTACACTGCAGCCGTTAATGCCGGACAGAAGGGGAGTCACACCACTACATGGAAAGAAGCGTAAATGGATGGAGAAGCATAGTACCGTAAAGCTACGTCTTAGTTTTGCTTATCTTGGCGAAAGCCGAGTACACATCAGCATGGAGTTTTAACATCTACTCTCGTGTAATGGAAACCGGGGGGTAAAATTGACTTTAGAAAGATTACAGTATAATTATTATATTTATACCCAGAGATTGGTAGATCTAGAAGTGAAATCTGTTGACTTCAGCAGTCTGTGTTGCATTATATGCCAACAGCGAAAGTAAAAAAATGGGAAAAAGCCCTTGTTTTTTGCCCCAGGTTTGCATGACTGCACCTCAAGAAGTATTAAAAATATCGTAATATCCTTTTAAATTTTGTTTTTTAACCCTTAATCACTCTTTGGGGTCATTCTGACCCCACTGGACTTTTCCTTGATTTTTTTAAAATGTTCCCTTCATCTCAGGGCCATGAAACTCTGTGACTTTTCCTAAATAATCTATCTAAACATGCACAAAAAAACTGGGTTCGATTCGGTTGTTCTAAAGGTGTGTAAAAAAAAATTTACCGTTTAAGGTCTTTGGGGTCAAAATGACCCCAATTGAAAATGAATGGGAAAATGAAAAAAATGACTTTTTTTATTTTGTTTGTCAAAAAAATAAAAGTAAATCCATTATAAATCTTAAATGTTCTACATATAAACCAAGGTCTGGTCCTAGAGCATAAATAGAAAGTAGAACAAACTTTCTATCTCATACACACACACAGCCACACACACACAAACACACACATGTCATGACTGCAACAGAGAGCATTTTTACAAAAATTGGCAAATAAAATAAACAAAACTGGCATAAATCTAAAACAAGATACATTTAAATCAAGGTCTGTTCCTAGAGCATAAACACAAAGTGGAACGAGCTTTCTATCTCACACACACACACAGCCACACACACACACGTATGCATATGTATGTATCCTGTTCATTACAGTTTATTGGTGTTGTTGTTTTGTATTATATTGGTTTATTTACTTGGTTTATTAAATTTATTTTGTTCTAAAATCTCTTGTTCTAAAAAAATAAATAATTGTTGATAAATAATTTTCTGAAATAAATAGTGTGTGATTACAATCATGTCATAGTGCTGACTTGTAATGTTTCTGCAAATGTATGTATAATAATTTGCAAAAGCAGATAATTCAAAATATATCAGACAACAACAACAAACTCTAACTTTGACAAAAATATTTTATGCAATTCACAAAATATATATCATATATATATTAAGTTGTGAGGAGAATTTGAAGCATCAAGAAAATTTAGACCTAAAGTGTTGTCCTTTTCTAGGAGTGATTAAGGGTTAACATATTTCTTTTGGTATCTTCATTCTAAAGGCCCTATATGGTTTGATGAAAATTGCAATGCAGCTCCATGAGTAAATTGGTAAATTGTGCACATTTTCAGTCATCAAAAACCAAATGTGGGTCACTTTGCATACAGTGGATACTTTTTTCTTTTAAAGAGTAATATCTAAACAACAAATAATGTTGAAACTGAAATGTATCTAATTTGTTTCTACCAACACAATTGCATAATATACCAGTCTGAGTGCAATAAACATGTTTTTATCACTCAAAGTATTCTACTGTAACTGTACTGTATGTTATTCTGTGCATTTGTTATAAACATCAAAGTCATCCTTTAGCTCATTGAATCTGCCAGTAGCTTAATCACATCATTGTATTGAATGTATCTTTTTATTAAATATATTGTATTTACCCTTTAACAGGTAAACAGACTGCAGTGACTGCAGAAATGTCATCTGTAATGGTAAGCATGGTATAATCTAATTCTAGACATTTATGTAAATAAACATGTCTTATATATTTATATAATATGTTTTTTTTTATCTTGACAAAAAAAAATACTTCAAAGTCAAAATGATTTGTCAAGTAGAGTCAATAATAGTTTTGGTGTGGATATTAAACTTCTTAATTTTCTGTGGATCCCATTAATTTAGGACAGAATTTAATTCCAACAAGAAAAAAATAAAGGTAAACGAAAATGTATGCATTCTTTTTGACTGTAATCACATGAATTTTGTGAAGCAGTACACAATAGTCAATCCATGCACCCTGGTCTCATTGTAATACATAGGTATAAATACGTAAAAGACACAAAGCGTAGGCTACTTTTTTGTACTTCTGGATATATGCTGAAACCTAGCCTATAATATGGACGAATCTGCAACATTTAAAGTAGCGTTATTATGTTTTTACAGCTACAAAATGTTAAATATTTATGAATCTTTCATAAAGATACTTGTGTAACACTTTACTTGAAGGGGTGTGCATAAGACCGACATGACACCTTCATAACCATGACATGACACATGTCATGAATATGAAGTAGGGTTTATGCATGTTTATGACAACTGTCATTAAGTGTCTTTCGCTCAATTTTGAATGCAAATATGACATAGTTTAAGATGTCTTTGTTATGACATCTTGACATAAACCAATACATCATAATTTGTCAGTGTCTTTGTCATGACAACTTGACATTAAATTAAGTAAAACTGTCATGTGGTTGGTTTTGAAATTGGCTGTCATGAGGGCATTATAACTGTGTCATGAATATTTTTAGTGACCTCAACTACAGTGGTATAAATTGAATTTGTCATTAAAAAGTTATAATGGCTTCATGACAGCCAATGTCAAAACCAACCACCTGACAATTTAATGTAATGTTGTTAACCAATAAAGCTAAGTGGTTTAAGTTTGATAATTAATCTGCTCATGTTTATTACAGGTTGTGTGATGTCAAGTTGTCATGACAAAGACACTGACAGGTTATGATGTATTGGTTTATGTCAAGGTATCATAACGAAGACATCTCAAACAATCTCATATTTGCATTAAAAATGTCATAATTGAGCGAATTAATGACAGTTGTCATAAACATGCAGAAAAACTCCTACATATTCATGACATGTGTCATCATCATTATGAAGGTGTCATGTTAGTCTTATGCACACCCCTTCAAGTAAAGTGTTACAGATATTTGTATAATTTCCCTTTTACCATTTTATAGATAATGTAATATCTCTTAACCCTACTCCCAAACCTAAACATAGCCTACCCATTTTATGCAGAATATAAAAAGAATGTAATGGACAGAGATGTGTAGGGAAATGACAGTTTTAGTAACAATATAGCATTAATAATATATTTTTGAGCCAAAAGTCACTCAAATGAAAATGTTGCAGTCGCAGTGCTCTCTGGCGGTATATACTGTAATATAGTTTTGTACGAGGTACAGATCAGAATTTGCCGCACATTTCCCCATTTCAAATGTACTTCGACTGAAACACGGCATGTGTATTCTCGATGATCACGTTGCACAGCCCAGCCTTGTGAAGACCACTGTCAGATTTTCTTCTGATAATCTGTCCTCTTTTTCAGGGCATCAATGGAGGTCAGTGTTATTGAAAGGAATGTTGGAGTATGCCAAACAATTAAGTTAATTATATTGAAATTTACATCCTTCCAAAGTTGTTGTTAAGCCAAAATTATAAGAATAATCTGTATTATTGTTTGATTATGTCTCCTCTTGGTTCCAAATAAAGATATTTTTCCTTTTTAAAAGCTGGAGTTACAACAGAAATTGTCTTCTGCCTTTGAATGTTTTATTAGGAAGCCAACTTTATTATGGTGCAAAGAGTGCACCTCTTTTGAATATGCATGTGCACAAATTATTTTAGGGAATAACAACGTATATTTCACACTGTTTATAGCTTTTATATGGTTTAGGAAAACTTGAAATATAGAGAACAAGGGGCTTGTTTTGTATTTTGCATTACATTATTATTGGCAAAGCTTGAACTTCACTGAACAACATGAATCATGACAACTTGCTCTTACTCCTCAATCCCAAATTAATATCCATACCTGGCTCAATATGACTCTTCAGTAGCGAACATTGACTCTTGAACCTTGGCCCTCTCACCCACTTCCCCAATCAGGAAAAAGTAAACTATTAGCATATAGCTTACGGTGTTCTCTACTAAAGTACGGCATAAGTTACAGTTGACAATAAATACAACAAGCAAACAGCACAGTGAGTGTGATAGTTATTACAAAAATAAAAATGTAATAGAATGCAAATCCTCATTACAAATAATTGCATCATCACACAATCGGTGTGCACTTAGTGGAATCCTATTATGTTTTTTCACTTTTTCAAATTTAGTTGAGCATAAGAAAGATTTGCAAGGTTACAAAGTTCAAAGTCCACTCCAAAGGGAGATCTTTTACAAAATTCACTTTCCAATAACGACAATGAACGACTATTTGGACTACAACATGTTTTTTACAGGCTGTCCAGTCACAATGTTACTCATTTAAATAATCCCCCCACACAGAATATGCAAAAAAATTGCAAGGCCTGGTTAAGCTGCTGCTATGTCAAAAGCCCCTTTCACACAGCACTTTGAACCCGGCAAATTGCCAGAGTGCCTTCTGTGTGAACGCAAACACGACCCGGGATTGATCCCGGGATCGATCCCGGGTTGAGGACCTAGTAACATTGCTGTGTTCAGACCCGGAACGCGCGCTGTGTGAACAAAAGCCAGAACCAATGCCGTAAGGGGTGTGAGTGATGACGCATGTGCCATCGCGCGACTCTGTTGCTCTTAGAAGAAAGTTTGTGTTCGTCATCAACAAAGAAAGAACGAAAAAATGTCTGCAAACTGGAATGCAGCAGAGACAGGAGCTCCTCACAATCCGCGCTGAAGCTGTGATCATTCGCCAGGTCTGTGGAAAGGTGCGCGCGTGCACATGTTTTTGACGCGTATGTTACACGTCTCATCCTGACGTCACGCGGCTTTCCGGGACATTAACGGGTTGTGTGTGAACGCACTCACAGATCCCGGCAAATCACTGGCAGTGTGAATGAAGCAAAATCAAACGAACCCGGGTCAAATCCCGGGTCACATTATCCGTGTATTTTCCGGAATCTCTGTGTGAAAGGGGCTAAAGAGACACTGTTTTTTCCATCCCTTTTCCAAAAAACATTTGTTTGACCTTCTGGCTGAAGGCCAACTTATTGGGCCAAAATTGATTTTAAACACTGTTCCTGAACATTATAATCTGTGTGCTGCACATTTTACGGAGGACAGCTTCCCGAACCTAAGAGAGTATACAATGCAGGCTTTACACACAAAAACTGAAATGGAGCAGTTCCTACTTTGTTGGGACAATCTGTTGTTTATGGATCACAACTTGTATTTTTATTTGTAGTTGTTTTTTATTATTAATTCCAATTATACGTGTTATCTTGTTGATGTAAACAAAGGGTAAAGCTTTGCCTCCGTTCGCCTGCTAGCCAACATTAGTGCTGATATAGTGTTTACTGTAGCTTTTGTAAGCTCTCGCTTTTGTAAGGCTGTTCGCCATCCTTAATATTTAGGGGAGAGCGGGGCACAACCTAACGCATTTTGGTTTTGGCTTAATTATTAAAAAATAATTAAGTTAGATTCATATTTGTTTTACACAAGCAACATACACATCTCTGCTACAAATGAACACTTAAAGTTTTATTCTAGGACCTAACATTTTCGTGTAGTTGCACTGAAAGTGACAGTGCAAATGTTACAACTTACCCCATATGCGGGGTTAATTGTAACAGACAGAGGGGTTAGTTGTAACACTTGTGTGTAACACACATAATTCAGTACTATTTTATCTGTATAGTTTGATATTGTTTGTGCATCTGTATAGATAGATATCCATATATCCATCCCTCATCCAATCATCTTTCTATTATGGATCAATATCATGGATAGAGATATAGGAAAGGGCTGCACAGTTTTGCAATAAATAAATAAATAAATAAAATCATCAAATATTGTAATTGAAATTTAATTATATTTGTGTGTGGCAGTTGCATGCTCAATTATTATTATTATTATTTAAAGGGTATTGCATGAAAAACAGGCTATATTTTTATAAATAAACAAGTGATCAATGCATAGTAAACAAAATTTTAAAATTTTAATTCCAACATTGTTTGTGAAAGCCCAACAAAGTTTAATGTGGCAAAATAAATATATAAATACTCGAACCTGAAAACTTGTGTGGCTCCCTGTTTTCATTTGATTATCATTGTACACTTGGCGGCTTAGTTGTAACACTGTGTTACAACTAACCCCGCTGTGTAAAACATATTTTAAGCCTATAGCTAACAGTTGCTAGGAGATGCTGACATGTTTCAAAACGGTGCTGTGTTTTAGCCCACAAGACGGCGATTAAGGTAATATAAAGTAAGATTTGGTGACGTACACACCCAGCTCAGAAACCGAAAAAAACGTACGATGAAAAAAATTATTTGCATGGTGTCAAAACACTCTTTGTCCAGTATCTTCTTGAAATATTATCAAAACTTTCCAAAAATTCATGGGAGACCGTCTTCTGGCAGCGAGAGAAAAAGAGCAGAAACACAACCGGCTTGATCCTGACTAACTATGTAAACGGTCCGTGTTACATCTAACCCCGCGTTAGTTTGTGCCCCGCGCTCCCTACACCAGAGCAGAACTCAATGTTAAGAAGGGGCGTTTTCCCGCTCCTCGTTTGTGTTCAGTTTCTTCACCTGTTTTCAGTTAATTATCTCGTTTGGTTCAGTTCATTTAAGCCCTGTGTTTTCCCTCAGTGTTTGTTGGTCGTCGTCCTTGTGTTTTCCCTGAAGTTCGTTATTTTGTTCCTGTATGTTTATAGAAGTTTATTTTGTAAATAAATCAGCTATTTTTGGAAGTCCTCTTGTCCTCGTCTTCAGCTACCTGCACACAACCCTGACAGAACGACCAACCTTTAAAAAGAAATGAAAGTGAGCCCCATGGAAATACCTATCCTTTTCCAACAAGAGCGCTCACTTGAGGAATATGCGGGACTTTATATAAAGTTGTATGATGATGTGACTCAGGATGAAGAGGAACTGAAACTGAGTTTCTGGGGTGGTCTGAAGGACCCGCGGGTCCAGATATTTCTGGTAAAGGACCTCCATCTATCCTTTCTGGAGTTCGTGGATCACACACTGTGGTCGTGTGGATCCGAATACCTCGAATATCTCCCACTCCAGCCAGTTCCAAGCCCGCCAGCGCCTGAGCCCATCGCCTGTCCGCCAGCGCCTGAGCCCATCGCCTGCAGAGCCTGTCCGCCAGCGCCTGAGCCCATCGCCTGTCCGCCAGCGCCTCAGCCCATCGCCTGCAGAGCCTGTCCGCCAGCGCCTGAGCCCATCGCCTGTCCGCCAGCGCCTCAGCCCATCGCCTGCAGAGCCTGTCCGCCAGCGCCTGAGCCCATCGCCTGCAGAGCCAGTCTTCGAGCAAGAGCCAGAGCCCGTCGCCTGTTCGCCAGAACCGGTGCCAATCGCCTGCCCGCCAGAGACTGAACACCGCACTTGAGTCTGCTCTGGAAGACGCAGCGCTCATTGTGGTGTCCATGGCTGTTTTGTGTGTGTGGGCAGCACACACATCAGCTACAGCCCATGAACCCGTCCAGCCCAGAGTTTCCTTCGCCGCTGGTCCTGCCCAGCACAAAGCCCTCTTCCCTGCTGATTATGCCCAGCCCCGAGCCCGCGGATCCTGCGGCAGAGCCCGCGGATCCTGCGCCGACGTAAAGTCTGTTCCCGTTCCTCAACCTGTCCTTCTCCCCAAGAAATTTGTCCCACAGCGCCGCCCTGGACGCCCGAGGGTCCCACAGCCTGCTCCGCCGTGGCCACGCCCACAGCCTGCTCCGCCCTGGAGGCTTCCCGGACCTGCACACTGCCCTCGTCAGCCTCCAGGGCGACCTCCCACCTATACGGCGCGAGGACGTGCCTTTGAGGGGAGGGGAGGGGGGGGGGTGTTTAGTTCTGTCACGGTTTTGATGTGTTTAGTTCTGTTTTGTGATCTTGTTTTCCCCTGTCTTTTGTGATTTTGGTTTAGTCCTGTTAGTTTTCCCGCTCCTTGTTTTTGTTCAGTTTCTTCACCTGTTTTCAGTTAATTATCTCGTTTGGTTCAGTTCATTTAAGCCCTGTGTTTTCCCTCAGTGTTTGTTGGTCGTCGTCCTTGTATGGTTGTGTTTTCCTTGAAGTTCCTGGAGTTTTTTTTTTTTTTTCCTGTATGTTTATAGAAGTTTATTTTGTAAATAAATCAATTGTTTTTGGAAGTCCTCTTGTCCTCGTCTTCAGCTACCTGCACACAACCCTGACAAATACGCTAATAAACCCACCTGTGTGGACTCGGTGGGCACTCAAAGTTGCATTTAAATTCCTTCCCTCTTCCATTTACACTGGGAATGAACTGTGATCTAATTCTGAGAATTAGATTCTGAGGCTTCTGAGCAGCCTCGTAAAGAGTGAGAGAGTAGCAACATATGATTTGTGCGCTATATTTAAGAGTACCGACTTCGTAATGTAGCTTTCAAAACTCGCTCATTCAAAGATTCTATTGACCAAGCAGCACTCGCCAATCAAGATCCCGCCTTAACATGGGATATATAACCATTCATAATTAAGGTTAGTAATCATAGTTTATTTTGGAGTAGCGCCTGAGGTGGCCATTAGCCAATCAAATCGTGTGCAGAGAAAGTTTGTCTATATATTTCATAATAATAATGACGATGGTGATAAAAATAAATTAAAGAGAAATATCCAATTCTAACAAAATCCCATATAGAATGTATTTAGATTTTATTGGTTTTCTGAAATTACAATGTCTTGGTTGTTTCACGTGCTGTTAAATGCATGGTTTTCTGATTCATGGAATACTTTTTTAATGCATGGAAACCTTTTTTCTTGAATTTAGCGTATGTAACTTTTGAAGGACATGAGGGAGCGCCCAAAGTTTAAAAACATCCGTGTTGGTCAATTCCTTGTGTTCACCACACGAGGGCCCTTCACAGCTCTAAGCTCTGGTTACTGAGATCCATGTTGTTTCAGCCACAGGCCAGTTCTAGTACAGCAGCTACAATAGCAGTAATCCTGCTAGATTTTCCGGTGTTCTTCTCTTAGAATAGAATAATAAAACATATAGGATACAGGATTTAAAGGATAATGAAACATAAAACATATAGATAGAGTATAAAGGATAATGAAATGGGTGTTTTTCTACATTAGTCGGTAGCAACACTCTGGTCAAAATATCATTGGTAGATTTGTTACAATAAAATCAGTTTGTTTAGATTTCATTTTAATAAACAGATTGATAAATGATTTGTATAGCATTTGGACATGCATGGACAAACATTTTTATGTGATGTATCTGAACATATTTTTTATGTCTTTACTTTCTGCCTTGTTGAATTTCCTTGGACAAACAAGTCAAAACAAATCATAATTCATGATATGCATATTTGTAAAGAAATTTTGTATTTTTCACATTATTGACATTGCATTCTAACTTAAAAACTGGATAGCACATTAGAATGTTTGTTATTATAAGTTGCAGTAGGCCTTTTTTCAAATATAATCTTTCACATATGCAGAAAATGCTCTCCCATTCACTCATTTTACCTCTCACGTTTGCATAAAATATAGACTTCTCACGTAAACATAACAAGCAAATAATTATCCCAAAAGTTAATTAATACAATAGGCTGTGTCTTGTACCCTGCCGGTGTAAAAATAAAACCTATACAAACTAAGTAAAGTTGAATTAAGCTTTATGCAAAAATATTTATTTGTAACAAATTTATTATGTATTTATTTATTTGATGTTTTCAGGTCATAGAATCAAATACAAAATTGATGTGGTTTAGAAGCGTCCTGCTAATATTAATAAGGTCATGAAAAAGAGAAGAGCAGCGACAAGTGAAATAAATCTAGTAACACTGACGAGAGGATAACAAGTGTCCTGAATATCTGAGGAAAAGAAGAAAATTAAAAGTATTGTGAGAAAGGAATCACAAATGTTTACAGCAGTTCAGTCAATAAATCATACTATTTTGGACTGATAATAAAACCTTTCTTTTGCTAATTTAGTGAGAATATAGATTATGAAAAGTTATTTACCATAATGATGAAGAGTTGTATTGAACATCACCCCACCAAACTTCACAACACAGGTGCTCTGTCCTTCTGTCTTCCACTCCTCAGCTGATAATGCTACAATATTCTGAATTTTCGAAGAGTTCTCTTCTCCTTCTTCCCAATCAACCAGAGTTTGTCCGTTTTCTTTTCTATTACCTATGAGCCAGTGCACAAAGACCTGTGATGGAGCAGATCCCCCGACTGTACACTGAAGAGTGACTGTAGAGTCGTGGTTGTTGCTGCTGGCAAATGCCGCAATATCAACAGATGGCATAACAGTGCTGTTAGCTGCAAGAAGATAGAGAGATGCAATGTAAATGAGATAAAATAAAAGGATTGATACATAATTATATAATAAAAATGTGAACTTTCTTATCAACATAAACCTTGAGTGCCACCATGTTAATACAGTACCATGTACAGTGACAGTTGTGCCATTCCCAAGGTACATATGCTCACGGTCTGTAGCGATGCAGTAATATGTCCCTGAATCCTGTACCTCTGCGCTGTAGATGTAAGCCCGACACACAGTTTCCTCCTCATCTTTAGACTTAGGAGGGATGTTTGCATCCTGCAGAATGTCTATTAATCCACTCAATGGATTTACTCGGACCCAGGCCACTGTGTGACATAATGACTGCACCTCATTGAGGTGGCAATGCATGGTCACTGTATTCCCCGATTTCACATTCACTGACGGGGGAAACTGATGAACTGTTCCCGCCATCGCTGCAAAGGGATTCAGACCTCAAAATGAAATTTAAACAATATCATAAATGCTACTTTGATGGTCTTACCAATTACTAGTTTTAGTTATAAATGTACTAACATTTATAAATGAAGAGAAAAATACTGTTGTAGCTTACCGTGTGGCGAAATTAACCAGAACAAGACAAGAAAAAGGAGGTCATGCATGCTGTCTGAAGACTTTACAGGCCAAAGCAACTGAGAGAAATGTGCAGAGTCTGACATATCACACACCTTTTCCGGTCTGTCCACGGTCGTTTCATCAGCTTGTTGATAAAAAAAAACTGATACACATTGAACCTTGGTTAGATTCTGAGGTGGACCTGAAACTTAATTTCTTGTCTTTAGGTTTATTCATGATAACTCTCTACTCATTACAAAATTGCTTGAACCACAGTTTACAATAAGGCAGCATCTTAACATTAACCACTAACACCAAATCTCTCAAAATCGAAAGAAATGAAAACATCATTTAAGCTCTTATCTCTAGTTATTATGATTTTATAACAGTAACTGTATATAATATATATATAAAAAAAATGCACAAACAGGCATTGCAACTCTTCAAATGGCATGCTAAAGTGGCACATCAAAAGTAGTAGGCTATTCAATTAATCTGCAACTTTAGTTTATTTAGACGAAGGCATATGATATCACGGCTGGAATTGATGACCGACACAGAGCTCTTGGTCAGCCTTTCTTTGTTTTTGTTCTTTATGTAAGTAAGAGTCTAGAAATCAAAGCTCAGGTTTTGGAAAATGATAGCAACACTGAGATTACTCTGTCTGTGATGACTGGATACTCTTTGGCCGCAGTTAACCAGAAACTGGCAAAAGTTAGATCACTAAACCACAGTCTTGTCTCATTTTAGTGAGCTGCTCGTGTTGCTTCAAAGTCCATTTCCTTTTTCCATTGCAGATTAGCTAAATGTGTCTCTTACCCAGTCAATGGTTTTGGATTAAGTTGAGGGGAAATAAGATAAAATTTTCAAGGGGGGTTTTATGCTAGAAATGCAAGCTTTGGCTTGCTTACGCCAAATAGCAAGCTTTGATCTGAATCCACACTATTTGTCTGTGCTAGTTAGCAATTTCTAATTTTTCTTTGCATTCGTATGTTTAGTTCATTAAGGTGTGCAAAGATATCTGCCATTGTATGCCAGCCTTGCAAGCCATTCCTCATCTGCCAACTGCAACATGTACTGTGATTTTTCTGCGGTTAGGAAGGTTTTCCATTCATATACAAACACAAAATTTTCCATGGGAAAAAAACTGGCAATAAATGTTCGTTACTCTATAATATCTATTGAACTATTGCATAAAGTACAAATTTTACACTCTCAATCATAAATATCAGCACCCTGTGGCCTCATACTTACATCCGGAACGACAGCAGTCTTTCTTGTGTGATATTGCTAAAATAAATAATGTGATAAGTGTAATGACTGTAACTATATTATATTTGACAGAAACTGGAGATCATGGTTTTTCAAGGCATACTTTAAACCTGAAAGAATTGGACATGAGAGCTAAACGAATTTCGGGTGGATAAGTGTTCATTCAATCTCTGTTGCACGCTTGATGCATAACACAAAAACTGGCATCTATTTAACATAATAAGATCATAATTAACAAATGCATGAATGCAATCTAAGACTGAAGCAGTGTGGCACATACTTGTGTTGTGCCCTACTTCATTTCAACAAAATCAGCAATTCTGTTCTTCCACCAAAGACTTCAGGGTTGGAATTATGCATCTCTGAGGTTTCATTGCCATATTTTTGAGACTGAAGTTTTTCCGCTGACAGAGCAAAGTTTGGACATTAACCAATATGAGATGAGGTCCACATCACCATTTTGCTTATGTGGTGCATGCAACCACACAATAAAGAGGACACAGAAAAACAAAACACTGAGGGAAAGAAAAAATCACTTCCTGTCTGTGACCCTGCCACAAATAACCGAAATCACATAAGGCACAATATTTTATTATTGCTGGTTCTTTGTTCCTAATAATTGAACTTGTACCTTATACCATTCAGCAACACAGGACTGTGAACTTTATAGTATATATATATATATATCTATAAATATTATATAAATTCCTTATAAAAATATTATGCTGTGGAATGAACAAAGTTCAGCCCAGATTGGGTGAAAGTCTACATTTATCCTTTCAATTAACTGACATTACACAAAATAACGCACTATTCAAAACATCAAATAAACATCAATAAAAATGCACTATTCAAAACATCAAATAAACATCAATAAAAATATGTAGCAAAAAGATCACAATTAGCTCATGCTTTCTGCTAATAGCCTTTTTCAAATATTAGTCTATGTTAGTAACTATATTGCCATCTTTCATCTGATCTACAACAATGCCAAACACCAAAATAAGTTTGACGAATAAAAGTTTGTCAAAGCAAAATATAGATAAACTGACAACTCTTTGAATATCTGCTTGTTTAGTCATGATGTAAGGAATGCTGTTTCCGTGTCCAAGCCTCTACTCGTTTCACTTGAGAATATTATGTCAACAGCCAATTATGAGCACTATATTATATACACATACATGCACACACATTTAAAAATGTACGTTGTACACTACTTTGTGCTCACGGCTTCCCTTTTTTTTTTTTGGTATGGAGGTGAACGTTAAGACTATAATTTTTCGTATTACATCACATTGTGAGCGTATATTAGCACCATTTGTTGTTTTCTTGGGGCATCTGGTAGAGCGTTTGGATCTTGAAACAGTGATGTGAAATGTCAGACTGAACAAGAGGATAGATTTTTGCATAGACACATCATCACAAAAGTTTTTCGTCCCAGTTTATAAACAATCACTGTTATCAGAAACAGGAGACCAAAAATGAAGCAGAGAGACAGATATATGTACTTTACAGCATAGCACACATTTGATGCATCTGCAGAGAGAGAAAATATGGAAAAGTACATTAGAAAAATAAAAACAGAATATTCAATTAAAAATGTTCATTAAAAACAATGAATAAATCAATTTTATGAACTAAAACACTACCGTTCAAAATCAGTATGCTCATAAAGACTGGATTTATTTGATCAAAAATCTGGTGAAAACCGTAAAATTGTGAAAGATTATTACAATTAAAATAACTATTTTGTACTCAATATATTTGAAAATGTCATTTATTCCTGTGATTGCAAAGCTGATTTTCAGTGTCACATAATCCTTCAAAAATCATTCCAAAATGCTGAGTTGCTGCTCAACTTGCTGTTTATTATTATCAATGTTGAAAGCATAGCAACGATTACAGTTATTTTTTTATTTTTTTTTTACAGTCGCTAGATACATTTCTCAATACTTAGGTCACTTTTCAAACTCATACAGTGAGCACAACAGAAGTATATGTGGCTAAACTGTGGATCATTTATCAATGCTTTGGCACAAAATGCATTCAATGACTTCATCTTTCAAATTACATTAATTCTTTTCTCACTTCGACACAACAACCGCCAAAACTCTGTGTACTTACAGGCCAATTTGCACATCTTACATACTGTTTTCATACTGTGGTAAACGTTCAAAACAATAACATAAAACAAAACTGAATATGACAGCAATTTGCTACATTTCTACAGTAATATTGTAACGAAATATATTTCGAATCTAAAAATGAAATGCTATAAAGACGATTGGACCAACCACAGCTGATTCCTTTTGATCTGTATCGTGAATTGTGTGGTGTGTGTGTGTGTGTGTATTATAATATATATAATTATATATATAATATATATATAATATATATATATATATATATTGTATTTTGTAATCTGTGCAATTGGAATTGGTATTGGTGCAAACATAAAGACAAAATATATTGAGGTACTGCATCATGTCTGATTCATTCCAGTAACACATTTTGCAGTGAATTCTAAACAGTAGAGAGATGTGCTTGTTTTACAGAAGAAACATTGTATAATGCTACCTGTTGTTAGTGTTTTTAGGTCATTGTTTTGTGGGTGACAAAGTGTGTTTGTTGTCTGTTCAACCTTGCTAGTGTGATGGAAGAATGTGTTGATTTGAGACATGTATGAAGTGATTTGGTAGTTTTAGTGCATTTTGAAAGTGAAATGAACTGCTGTGCCGAGCTGAAAGTTGGTTTTGGAAAACTGTTGTGAAGAATGTTTTGAAAAAGTGTACCTAATATTGAGAATAAACATAAAACAGAAATATTTTGTAACATTATACGTGTTTTACTGTCACTTTTCATCAATTTAACGTATCCTTGATAATTAAAAGTATTAATTTCTTTGAAAAAAATGTCCCCCAAACTCTTAAACAGTTGTGTATAATTTAGAGATATTATACTATACCATGTTGCTGAAGGGTCTTGGTATAGAGCTGTCCTCTAAACTTCACCACACACACGCACTTCACCTTCCTGTCCCATTCCTCAGCAGTGATCATGATTTGGTTCCTGGTGATCTGGATGCCACCATCATTCCCAAGTGTCAAAACTGCCTGTCCTTTCTCTTTTCTCATCTCTACAGCCCAGGACATATGAATCTGAGAAGCCTCAACGCCGGTCACAACACAATGAAGAGGGACTAAAGGACCGTTTGGGATCAGCGGTGTCAGAATATAATAACAGGAAACACAGTGTGTTCTGGAAAGAGATTAGGATAAACATTTGAAATACTAAGCATCGATAAAAGACTTTAGAATGTTGCTATTCAATGGGTTTACTGTAAATCCGTTGTATTAAAAGTGTGAGGCACATAGGCTACACTCCTAAAAATAAAGGTACTTTGTTGGCATTGATGGTTCCATTAAAACCTTTAATATCAATGGAATCTTTCCATTGCACTGAAGGTTCTTTATAATGGAAAAAAAAATTTTTTTTCAGAAATGTTGACTGAAAGGTTATTTAGGTAAGCCAAAATGCTGTTTCTATTGCACCACTACAAAAAAACCCTTTTGGAACTTTATTTTTAAGAGTGAGTGTATAAATGGGAGTCATGGATAATTCAGCGTGTAAAAACAAGAATGAAATTGAAGTTGACCTGATGGTGTCACCAATAATGACATTTTTGTCTTCTGTGTACATTTATTACTATAAACAAAATTATTAATTCACAATAAGAGATTATTATTATTATATTTAATTAGACGCACCTTTCACAATAACCCTGGATCCATTGCCAATGTGAGCAAAGCGGCTTTTCATAGCTGCACAATAGTAAATACTGGAGTCATGCACTGTTGAATTGGTGATAACAGCAGTACAATTGTTGGTCCACTGGCTGGACAAGTGATGAGGATCAATTTGAAGTCTATCAGTGAGGCTGATTGTTGCATTCTTTGGAATGACTCTCAGCCAAGCCACCGCGGAACATGGGGTGTACAACTCCACAATGTTGCACGTTAAAATTACGTCCTCTCCTGCCATCACCTCAGCAACTGTCGGCCACTGTGTTACAATGAACTGCTTTGTTGCTAGATGAGAAATGTTGTAATGTTTATGTTAATACTTCTGACTCTTTTCCTATTGGGACTTTTATACAACAGTTTTTGAACAACGTAAAGAAGCATTTAATTTTCAATAACAACAAAATTATCATACTGACCCGCCTCGCCTACCAATGTTTGCTAAATTCATACAATACTTACAAAAATACAAATATGCAAACAAATGTAACTCGCAGATTAAATATTAATGTTAACCTTTGAAGCACATTAGTACTTTTAAATAAACTTGATGGTTGCACATTATTTCAATTGGCTACTTTAGACATTCTACTAAGTAACTTTGTAACTTTTGTACATGTCAACCAACTCATTAATATGCAACTACATTTTAGTAGTTTTAGTAGAAAGTTAGGATACGGTTAGTAGAAATAAGTTGACATGTACTTGCAAAGTTACTTATAGTCAGTATGTTGGGAGGCCATCAAAATAAAGTGTTAGCAGATATTAAGCAGACAGTCTTCTAACACTATTCTAATGACTGGTAGGTAGATGGCAAGTTACTTATAGTTAGTAGAATGTCTAAAGTGGACTATCGAAATAAATTGTTACCAACTTGATTTTGAATTTAGAAGTATACTTCTAGAGACTAAAATTCTCATTTAACAAACTGCTTCATTACAAAATGAGTAAAATCTCTTTACCTGTTCCCACAGTGAGAGATACCCAGATCATTAGCCAGATGCACATCTTTTATGTCTGACTATCACACAACTGAATCTAGCTTTCATTTGTCTTGATCAGCAAAAACTTGGTCTTCCTTTCAGCCGTCTGTGATAGGTCTTCTCACAGTAGTCAGTGACTGCAGAAAACACAGGATACTTAAAACTATGGCAAGTCTAGTTAGCATTAAAATGCAGTTAGATTGGTATTATAAACAGTTTGACTGAAATGCAGGGCCTTAGTATATTCCATTGCACTCTTTAGAAAAACTTCTGTTAATATCTGTTGAAGTTAAAAGCTGGAACAGAATTAATCCCACACAGCTGGGAAAAATGAACTCGTAATGACAGTAACCATAAACAAAAGAGTGGTGGAAAAAGAACAAAGGAAAACAGGAACCAATCAAAACACAAAATGAAAGTCCAAACCTGAACTGAAATGTGACAGTACCCCACCCCCCTGGCAGGCCCATCCTCGCGCCGTAAAACATCCAAGGGTGTGGGCGTGGCTTCGACAGAGTGGGAAGCCTCCAGGGTGGTGCCGGCAGCTTGGGAGACCAGGGCAGAGTAAATGGTGGGAGGAGACAGGAGGGACTTGGAGCAGGTGGAGCAAGGTGGGACCCAGGCTGCAGCCAGGCAGGCAGCCCATGGTGGAGCCGATGGAGGGAGAGCCATGGTGGAGAAAGGGCTGATGACTCTAGGGGGCCAACTGACGGAGGCGGAGCAGGTGGAAGAGGAGACCAGGGTGTAGACGGAGAGCCGACGAGCCAAGGCGATGCTGAGGATCCGGACGGACATGGCGATTCCGACGGCTCTGGCGATCGAGGTGCATGCATGGATCCAGAGGGCCCCAGTGGACCCAGAGCGACTGAGGACCACGGTGGAGCTGGAGGGAGTGAGGAACCCAATGGAGCCAGAGGGACAAGGCGAAGCCGGAGGAGTGTAGTCCTGAGGTGAGGGCAGGTCGATGAACGACCAAGGTGGAGCCAGAGGGACGAGGGAGCCTGGCAAAGCTGGTGGAATAATGGGCCACAATGGAGATGAGGGAGGTAGGAGCCAAGACGGAGCAAATGGGCCGACGAGCTAAAGTGGAGTCCTGGTCGCGGAGATCGGAGGCGGAGATCGGGGATCCACCGACCACGGACTCTGGACGAGACTTTGGAATAGTGGTCATGACGGCACGGGACGGGACGAGACTCTAGTGGTGTCTGGGAGGTCAATAGCGTGGTTGAAAGTTGCCCCGATCTGGAACAGGGTCCTCAGGGTGTTGTTATCAAGGAAGCTGGGGATGGCAAGCCAGAGGAATTCCCTCGAAAACTCTAAAGGGTTGTGGCTCTCCTGAGCCATGGAGATGAACTATTCCATTGCCATTCAGCAATATTCAAAGGCTCTATGACATTTCAAGCTGTTTGAGATTTACTGAAAAAGGATTAAGGATAATGATTTTTATTTTATTTTATAACTTTGCGTAACTAGGACTATAAAATATAATTTATAATGGCAATGCAAATGTAAATATATAAAATTATTATAATGTATAAAATGTTTGTTTTGACTTATTTTAAGTCATTGTAAGTCATCTTGGGTCATCCCCTAGAGGCTCCTAGTGGTCCCCGATCCACTGGTTAAGAACAATTGAAATATAGGGACACTTTGTCCCAGTAATGATGAAAGGATAGAAACGCCCCTGGTTAAAGCGGATACAGGGAGAGTCATGGCTCTGTGATGTCAGTATTTATGAGATATTAAGGCAGGGCAAAAGTAGATTCAGTTTAGCACAGGTTTGAACAGGATAGGGTATTGTGACATTGGCATCAGATTAGGCAGAGTAAATGCATAATCAGTCATGTTATGTTTCAACCCTTGTTGGGATGACAGGGAACTAATCCTATGTGCCCTTGATTTCCTGCTTCTCTGTATACTTTTATGTACAAACTGAAATGGTTGGAAGGCACCCTGCTCTAATTTCTTAAAAGGGACGGATTGATGTTGCTAGTGGGTTTGGAACACACAAAAAAAGGCATGTTAACCAAAAGCTCTAGAAATTAAATAAAGTCCTCATTCAAAGAGCTACAAAATGTAAAAAATAGAAAATTGGCCCTAAAATTTTCATGACATATTGGTTTAGCTTAAGCTATTTTAAAATATTTAAAATATTTTCCCCAAATATTTAAATTAATATTGCTATATATTCAAATGTTTGAGGAACATGACAGAGTTCAAGGTATTGCATTGGCCTCCAAATTCCCCAGATCTCAATCCAATTGAGTATGTGCTGGCCCAACAAATCCATGGAGGCCCCACCTCCCAACTTGCAGGACTTAAGAGAGGTTGCTCACTGCAGAACAAATGGGTGGAGCTTACGTCTAGTTCCTCCTCACTAGACATTTAGCGATGAGGAGCGAATGTAATTTGGGCTTAATGGCTGGAGCTAGAATATCCAACCACACTCTAACCCTTCGCACAACTCTATCCCTCCACCCCATCAGACATCCAGAGAGGTGGAGCTGGACCTCATTGACTCTGCAGTGAGCAACACTTTGGACTTATGGTGTGTTCACACCGAACGCGAATTTAATCGTTTGCGCGAGTAGATTACATACAAAGTCAATGCAAAGACGCGAATAGACGCATCATTCGCGCCGGGCGTTGCGAATGACGCGAATTGGGCGACGCGTTTTGCCGCGAACGTCTTCCGCGCAAGTTGAAAAATTTGAACTCGAGCGGAAGATTCGCATGACGCGTTGTTGCGCCAGCCAATCAACGAAGAGCATCCGAGAAATCCTGTCAGCAACCTATGTCAGCGTCAGCGACCCTAGCTAGCAGGTTATCAAACTGGGCACCCGTCATTCTCAAATAGCGCTGGAAGTGGCTGTCATCCAGGCGCAGTTCCTGAAGAAGACTTCACCGAGTTGAGTTCGCCTCTGGATGGTGCTGTGAACACAGACACGTCGGCGTTTGGCTTTCCTCCGTATTTGGGACCTCCACAACAAGTACAGAGCAGCAATATCTTTTATTTCAGACATGACGGAAACGTATGCCAGAAAGAAATTGTGTTGTTGTTTTTTTATTCGCGAGTGACACAGACGCGCGAATGGGTTCAAAATGTTCAAGCGTCTAACTAGATGCGATAGAGGCGTATTTGACGCTCTATTCGCGTTCGGTGTGAACACACCATTAAAGGATCTCCTGGTAATGTCTTGGTGCCAGATACCGCAGGACACTTTCAGAGGTCTTGTGGAGTCCATGCCTCAACGCATCAGAGCTGTTTTGGCAGCCTGAGGGGACCTACACAATATTATGCAGGTGGTTTTAATGTTGTATACATGGATCAGCCACACATTAAAACTCCCTTCCTAATATCGTGTACGCCCCCCTCAGCTCTGATGCACCAAGGCATTAGCAGCAGATCCTTTAAAGGCACCAATATACTTTAAACAAACTCAAAGAATGAGCTGGTGTGATGTAACTTTCAGGAAAAGTTTGCTATGGATGGTGACCACTTTCGAACCCCCATTGGTCCATGGCAACCATGTTATAGGTAGGTAGGTGTGCTCTGGGGCTCTGCCTTTTTATGATGTGGAAATCTTCATGTCTCCTGTCTAGTCTGTCAAGGTCAGACGTCTGCAAGTAAAAAAATTGATGAGTAAATAAACATGACGAGTCACGTGACTTGACTGGAGTGCTGAATTGAAGATCTGGTGCAAGCATATCAACATCGCTATGATCAGATGCTTTCTTAACTGCTGTTTTCTCACTGCTGTTGTTTTTGCTGTGTTTAGTTTGTTTATTTTGTTCAAATCAAAGTGTGGCACATATTTACATATATTTATTTAAATGCCACTTGCAGCAGTATGGGCAGCATAGGGATGTTTGCCAATAGTATACCGCCGGTCACGTATTTCAAACTTCTTTTTACCCCAAAGTGAAGAACAAAAAAGAACTTCATTGTGAGTATATAGGTAGGTGGTAGCCTGGATGCCAGCCCGAACCCCGCCCACAACATTTTTTGGTCGGGAAGTTCGGTCTGGACTCGATCCATTGAGGAGTAATTATGATCAGCCAAAAAATGGTCGGACCAATCAAATTGCCAGGGCGGGCTTTATACGATGATGGACAGATAATCCATCCAATAACGTAATCATCACGTCCTCAAACGTATTTTTTCTTTCAAAAATGCTTTTCGTGTTTGCATGCAAGTAGGCCTACTCCGCGAATCCTTAAGTTCTTTTTGCAACACCGGCAAAGATCGTTAACACTCCTTATTTTTTTCATACTTTTTCCAGAGTTCTGTTTGATAACTATGCGTTGCTCAACATACGTCACTTACTGCGTTCCTCTGATTGGTTGTCGGTCTATCCAATTGAGTGCAGAGTTGTTGTTTTTCCTGGTTCGGTTAAGACACGCCTCATAATCAAAGCCCTATGGAGCAGTCTCAGACTCATGTTCTGACCAGAATATGAGTATGACGAAGTCAGGCTAGGTAGGTGGGGCCTCCATGGATCAAATTTGTTGTTGTACCAGAAAGACTAGGCAGATAAACATTCAATAATTTTATTCTCGGAAAGATTTTTCAACAATTACATATAAATTTGTGTCAGCTAACAGTCCTATCACAAAGTTCTTTGTCCTTAGTCCAGGTCTTGATGTAAGCTGGCCTACCTCGAACAGGAGGAAAGTGCCAATCTGGTGGTGGTGGTGGTGGTGGGGAAGATGGAGGGTTACTTCGTCAGTTCACCTATGATCAGAAAATGAGAGAGTATGGTGAGACTTATATAGTGTTGACTTAATTTGCTCCATGTAATTAATGAATGACGTGACATTAGAGCTTTCCTGGTAAAACCTACGCTGAAGCTTTCATGTCCAGCACATCCCATAGAGGCTCAATCATAGTAAGATCAGGGGAATTTGGAGGCCAAGAAAAAATCTTGATCTTTTTGTTATGTTCCTCAAACCATTTCTGAACAATTTTCATTGGCATTTGATCAATGCCCATTGTAGGCACTTTTTGTGGTGAACAAGGGTTATCATGGGTACTATGACCGGTCAGCAGCTACACAGCCCCATACACAGCAAACAGCGATGCACTGTGAGTTCTTTCTATAATAGGACTTATTACGTTTTTCAGCAGTTTGACCTGCAGTAGTTCTTCTGTGTGATCCCACTAGATAGCTATAGTCTTCACTTCCCACATGTGTTAATGGGTCTTGGGTGCCCATGGCCCTGATGCTGGTTCACCGGTTGTCCTTCCTTTAGTATGTACTAACCAATGTATACTAAGAACACCTGACAATACTTGTCATTGTCCATCACCCTTGTGAAAGTCGCTCAGATCTTTAGTTTGCCCATTTTCCTGCTTCCAACATTCAAAATTTAAGAACCACTGTGGCTGAACAGTGCATATTCTATTGTCTGTTTAGTTAGACATGAGAGTGCAGCATCCATTGAAGCAGATGATGATGACACACTCATGAGCAAATACTTGACTCTGGACTCTGAAGCATGCATAATCTATCACAATCATACAAGTGTGAACACGAGTTTGTACATACAAAGTACATTTGTTCTCTTTGTGAGTATGTTACATTTGAGGTAGACTGCCATTTGCAAACTGCCTGTACCTGCAGTTTGTCATTAATTGTGGTATGTGAAGAATGTAGACTTGTCTTGCACTGAGTTGAAACTAACATCTGCAGTCAAAAACACTGTTGTTTGTGCTCACACCCAAAAGAAAATATACAAATGTGAAAATATATAGCAAGGAAAAAGAACAGAAAAATTGCAACCATTTACAATTTACTTGAATATGGGGCCAAACCCTGATGTTTTCAAATGGACAATGTCACTCTGCAGTAACAAACCAGAATCAACATGCACTAAAGACAACTTACAAAAAAACTTAATTAGACAGAAACAAATGGCTTTTGTATTCCATTGTGAAAAAGTAGTTTGCTTAATTGAACTGAATGTGCACTTGTAGTGTACTTCTAATCTTAAAAGTATATCTTGCAAATAATATATTATTAATTAATAATGAAATGAAGATATACTTTTCATTAAAGTACATTTTAAATCATGTCTTCATATTGTCATGCTTTAAAGAAATCCACTTATTTTGATGTATTGACTAAAGCACATGTAAAGTATATTTACATTAAGGCCCTAACTGTAAAATTCACTATAACACAAAAAAATTATAATCCATTTTCATGATGTGTGTCTGTTTATTGGTAAAAAGGTCCCTGAACACCTGAAATATTCATATGATAGTGTGAGTGAGTGTGTAATTCTGCTTGTGTGAGTCAGTTATACAAGCCCACTAGCCTACTAGTTATCAAATAAGCCTAAGATTTTTAAACTTGCACAAGAGGGTTGTGCAACTGTTTAAAGATGAGGACAGGCTGACTAATTCATTGCTCAGTTTGTTCATGTGTAAATCTGTGTGCATTTACACCTGTATGCTGCCCTATATTGTGTAGTAATATGCTGCTGTAATGCTGTCAAAGGAGTGTCATGTCTCGTAATCTCAGTGCACCCACCCAAAATGCTAAGCATGCCCTTGCCTGTGCATTACCAGAACTCTTCAGAAAACAAGGAGAGGAAGACAGCCAGTCAGTGAATTTTGATCTGTACAGGGACACACCTTGCTCAGTTGGAATCTATAGAGTATTTCTGATAGCTTCCTGGAAAGAATCTCATGAAAAATGTACAGTAATGCTGGCCAAAACTGCACATTGAATATCTAACACGTTCTAACTTATCAGGGTTTTTTTTTTTTTTTAGAACAATACGATTACGACATGCCACTAAAAACTAGGACAATGTAAACCTAATCACACATTCTAAAGTAAAGGCTTGTTGTTGCGCAAAGGAATTTGTATCCTGAGAGCTTCCAGATGTGTTCCCAAAGGAGCAGTAGACCTAGTTTCCAATAGTTTCATCCATCAACAAAAATGTGTCAAACGGAAACCGGGTTTTCCAGAGATTTTTCCAGAGTGTGGATTGTATGAAACCCGATCGACTCCACCCCGTTAGGTTTACTGTCCTAAAGCATCAAGTTACAGGAGACATTTTTCCCATAGCGGTCACTGACACGGAAGGTGGGTTTGATTTTTCTTTCTTTTTTTTTCCCCCTGAGTGGGAGGATTCAGGATGTCAGCCAAGATGTGACAGAAGCGATGGGACGCTGAGAGTGTAAAGTAGCCTAGGAGTACTGCACGACGGGAACAGTAAAGTTTATCTAGTGGCAATAAAATAAATTCCCTTCAAATGGCGGCAGAGGTATGTGGTGTACATTATTTATATATGTGTGATTGCTCCTTTACATTTAAATTAGGTTTCACGCAGTTTATGAGTGTTTTACATAAGCTGCGTTTCGTCGTTTTTTTCTCTTGAAACTTTGCGTTACTTTGTCAGTCTCGGTAATCTTCCGCACTTGACCAAAACGGTGTCAAGATGCTGTAGTATTCTGCTATCAAATAAACTAAAACAAGAAAACCTGTTTCTATAAATGTTATTAAGTGTCGTCGTCCCCCAAATATCTTTGCTTCTGTTTCCTTTTTGTGTGAGCAGTTAATAACTCCCCAGTGCCACTGACGCATACCTCGTTTGTGCTGTTTTCTTGTTTGTTTGTTTGTTTTGTTTGTTTGGTTGGTTGGTTGTTTTTATGCGGACGTGTCTTTGTTATTCATGTCTCGTGTCATAACCACCGCGTTTTATAGGACATGTAGGCTATATTGAAAAGAAATTCGACTTTCGAAAACTTTTCTCGAGGACGTGCGTTCTTTGGCATCCCCCTGTGCTGAGTGAGTCTCCCTGTTTTTAAATGCAGAAATTCGCCCTGTGACCGTAACAACGAAAGAATCTTAGAAATAGTGGCAGATAATTGAAGCCATATGAGTCGAGACCATCGCTGCAATGAAACGTTCGAAATTTGATCTATGCAAACGACACAATGGTTATGTGTCAAAACCTAGTAAGCTGCCTGCTGCGTTCCTACCCTAACCACCCGGTCGCGCATGATAGCCAAAAAATGCTGTCTAAGCAGGCAGCTCACTAGGTTTTGACATACAGCCATTGTGTTGAAATGAAAAGCACGGGGAATCAATCAGACTATTGCGTTGTTGTCCATTGGCAGAGAGGCCTCAAGACGAGGTGTGAGACCAGAGTAGTTTGAATTGTCAAGGCTGCAATTAGTGTTAGATATTTAAGTGATAGTTCACCCAAAATGAAAAATTTGTCATTACTTCTTCACCCTTTAAGTTGTTACTTTCTTCTGTTTAACAAAAAAAGATAGTTGACGGCACCCATTGACTTCCAGGAAAGAAAAAGAAAAAACTATGGAAGTAAATGGGTGCAGTCAACTGTCTGGTTACCAAAATGACAAAAATGTCATTATTGGGTGAACTATCCCTTTAACCCTTTTTTATTATTGTAACCACAGGATTTTTATGTATTATTTCAACAGCATACAGTAAATGCATTTCGAGTCATAACAATGAAACCCTAACCCTTTGTCTTAACAAAACAGGGAAATGGTTTCCGTCATAAAAGGCTCAGCTAGGTAAATAATGTTCAGAGGGCGGGCTGTCATGCAGGTATTTCAGGTACTTTAGAATCTAGATAATTGTATGAGAGTGAGCAAGGTTTGAATACACACAGTTTACAGACTCCTTTAATATTGCTCTGATAGTTTTGAAGAGAGTGAAGAAAAGCACAAGCTTTTGGCTCTTGGGGTTGATTGATCAATATAAAACTGAGCACATGTGATTGTTTCAGGCTGTTTATTGTTCTTCATTCTAAAAGACCAAGCGGCAGATGTTAACATACCAAAACTAAATAAATAATTTCTAAATACTAAAAAAAAAGTGCTGATCGTCATATCATTATATTCTCCCCAGATCAATGTTTTTTGTTTCTATGTTCTTTAAAGTGCCAACACAGGGCTAGTTTTCTAAAGAACTAGAGAGAAAAAAACTTTGTGAAACTGAAACAGGTTCTCCTAAAACATCGGGCTATGAAACCCTTTTGGTTTTCAATGAAACATTTTTAAGCAGTAGAACCTCAACCTATATTATTTTCCTTATAATTATCTGTAAACAACATCTTGTACTCTCTTAATTCAGCAGTATTCTGACCTTGAGAAGGCCATTAACACCTTGGTCACAAACTTCCATGCTGCTTCTCCTGATAATCGGCCTACGCTGAAGGCAGATGAGTTCAAGAATCTTCTCTCCTCCCAGCTGCCAACCTTAGTCAAGGTAAAAACCCATGTTGCCATTCATTCCACCAGATAAGAATGTTTAAAAACTATTATTACTCATGTCCGGTGACTATTAAGCTGCAGCTTAACAATTGATAATCCTTTTAATGGGGTAAAATGTGAAAATGCTACAGTGAAATCAGTTTTATTTATGATAACAATAATGTTAGGCCTCTTTTTTTAAAATAAGCTTTTGCTGTAAAACATAGTAAAAATAATTGTAAGATATAAAAAGTATTAATTGTATAGCTTATGTGAAGTTAATGTTTTTGCATTGTTTTAGGGATACATGTTACATTGGTGGTGTGTGGGTGTGTGTGGGGGGGGGGGCAGTTTTGCAGCTAACGTGCAGGCTTTATTTATTATCATCTGTCGATTTAAATTATTCCAGTAGTATATTTAGGAACAGTGTATGAGCTGGTGTAAAAAACACACCTTCCTGTAATGCCTGTAACGTGGTCACCTTATTTATTATAGTAAAGTTCTGGTTACCAGCTTGCATTATTTTAACCATAATTTAACATTTTTCCTGTGTATGATTTCTGTAAAGGATTGGTTGGTTTCACAGGGACTGTTTCCCATAGTTTGTTTCCTTAGATAGAGGCGTGGTCTGATTACACAGATCAGTTTAAACTCAGGTTGAGCCAGCGAAGGACACCGGGTGTGGCTCCATTCAGGGAGCAAAATGGTGGCTTTCGTTGATCTAAATAGTTTCTCCTGCTCTTCGATTACAGTCGGTACCAGATCATGTTATGGCAGGCCTTCTACAGCTTCAGGGAGAATCTGTGACATAGAAGAGTTTATTTTAGTTGAATGAAGAGCAAATGCTCTGAGGTAAATGATACTGTAACATTTGAACTGTACCTCAGTGTTGATGTAATTGTGCTCACAGTTCATGTTGTAACATGTTAGTAACAGAAGAATAATTAAATAAACTGTCACTGTACAGATTTAGAAACATTTCCTAGCACAAAATTAATATCAATCATGTATATATGATTATGCAAGCATTGCGATGTTTAATTTAGTTAGATTGTATTTAGTTTGATTATTATTAATTGTACTTGAACTTGCAGAGTTATTAAAGAACATAAGGGGGGTTATGGGCTCAAAATAATATTTATTACTGAGCAACAAACCAACGGCCACATGAGGGCGATAAAGTGCAATTGTTCAAATGCAAAAGAGAAAAAACATTTTAAATGGGGTACATTTTGACAGAATACGTGAACATCAGTGAGGATTTCCATTCTCTTTTTTTCCTCTAGTCGGATAATTTTGGAGAAGTGCTGAAGCAAATGGGTGTGAAAGATGGAGAAGGTATCAGCTTCAAACACTTCTGGGGCCTGATCCAGAACTTGGCCACAACCCAGCATGGTCTGCTCAGCCACGAGAAGTTGTCCAAATGCACCTGCCTTTTACTATGAGCCGCAGACTTCAGCTGCATCTGCCACTAAGATCTGGTCTCTCTGCACCACTGCATTTATCCAGAACCACTCATCTCTAGACAAAACACTAACTTTTCTTCCTGAACATTCCAATAAAATGCTGACAAAATAAACATCAAGAAATCTTTACATTCATTTTTTTTTTAATTGTGTCAAGCGTTACAGTGATCATCTCTCTTCAATCAAGTAATCAAGTATCAAGTAAATCGTAATATACAGACAAGTTAACTAACTACTTCATATTCCATAATTAACCTGGAGTTCAATTTGTTTTTACTTGCAAGTAAAGTTGCAGCTTCCCACTCAATTACATTTAACATGAATTGAGTGTTTCTCAGTAAAAATTTCTCTTTTAGTATTATTATTATTATTATTTTTTGTAATAACACTACATTTAAACTTACTGCCATCATAGTCTAAAGTATGTTTATTTTTACACGCAGACATGTACTGAGTGGTTTTGGCAAACAAAAACAACATCAACAACTTTTATTTATATTTTGTAATACTGTTTTGTATGGCCAAACATCAATAACACCCTGAATTATTGTTTAATAAAATTCACTAAAAAAACATCCCTTGTTTTTTCTGATTTATAACAATTGTAATTTTCATTTAGAATCAGCTGTCACTGCAACACTGTGTACAATATTAATAAATCTGTCTTACTGTAAAGACTAAGGTCCTTTCTGAAAACAACGCAACTACAGAAAGATTATCAGGTCTTTTAATATTGTTATATCTGTTTTAAAAACTGCTGAATAAAGTTACATGTAAATACTTTTTTTTAATCAGTGTAGGTTCTCATGAGAACTTTGTCTTCACCAACAACAAAAAAAACTATGTGGTCTGAATGCATTTCCTTTTCTCCTGTATTGTAAAATGCCTACAGTGTATGCTTTAAAGGCAGTTTTACAATTGTCCATTGAGTATAGACCTTAGGATGATGAATTGGAGTATTCCTTCTTGAAACTGTTGCTAAGCCTGCATGATCTGTCTTAATTTGCATTTAGACATTAAGCTAGGATGGTCACAGGCGAACAGACCAAAGATTTCTTAATTCAAACAAAGTCACCACAGCAAATTTTCACAGGAGAAGTAGACACTTAACACTTTTTTTTCTTCACAACATATTCTGTCAAAACAACTCCACAGAATTAGCATTTTGGTCTGTGAACGTTTATCTTATCAGCCTATTTGAATGAACACTTTTGCATGCTTTTTTTCATCCTGCACTCCCCTAAAGTTATATGGGAAAACACGAGAGTGATTAATATAAAACTTGATTAGCAGGAGTGGATGAGAAGGTAGAGCGGGGAGGCGACAAAGGTAAGTCAACAGGCAATAGATGATTCGACGATGCAGACTTAGCTGGCTGGAGACGCAGTGTTTCTCTGTGCAGGTGAAAGGTGAATGGCTGGAGAGCATGACAAACAGGAGATCACAGCAGAAGACAAGGTCGTTTCCCGATCCCACCCAATCTCTCTCCAGTCACTCTTCGCTGTCTTTTCTCAGTAAAGGTAAAAGGCTCAAAAATATAGTCAAAAAATAATTCACACAGTATAACCATAATGACACAAAATGACAGCAATAGATAACAATAACAAACAGAAGGCAAATAGAAGACTTATACAAGTATACAACTTACACAACTATAAAATAACTACACCGCTATGCTCAAAAAACGTATAAATATATAATTAATTTTAAAATATAATCACCTATGTACAATATATATAAATAAATATATAAATACGCTAAAAAACGATCCTCCACTATGTTTAAAGATAGTGGCCCACCCATCTCGGGAACTTGGGTGCCAAAATTATTACCGAACTTCCCAGTGGTAATGACTTGAGAGGGCACTCATGTCCCATTTTTAACTAGGAAACTCATACTTACGATAATTCTGATAGCACATGAAGGCAGCATTAGTCTGAGCATACAGAGTCATTTAGCCAGTGTAAAATCATACAGGTATTAAATCCTTTTTAATTGATTATAACATTTGAATTAAGGTTTATACATGTTACTTTCCATGACATACTTTCAAGATCAATCTTTTCACTACTGCTTGAGCTGCCAATTTGATAAGTTCCAAACTAATTAAACAGCAAGCACAAACTAAGCAAAAGCGGCAGCCCTTCCAACACACTCTGTGTCTGAATTTGCTCACTCATTTTTATTCACTCCTTTAAGTGGGCTATATTAGTGGAGTAATAGTGAATATGGGTATGGGTGCGATTTCAAACTTCTTGATTTCAAATTTCAGTTCATGTTTCTTGATTTTATGATTTTCCTTGTCGCATGACCTTAAGAAACGAATGCTGTAGTGATAGATTGTGTTCACACGCAAAAACAATTAGTAATAACTAATTTGATAAAGCTGATGTTGTTTTTGACATGAATAATTGACACCTAGCAGTTTGAATGTCACAGGTTCCATGTGGTAAAGCTTTGCAGACATTTATGTTACTATATGTGTACAAGAAATGCCACTGTGGTCTTATAGCACTAATGGTGAGTCAAAATAGCCTTCTGAACAGAGGGTGAAAAAAAACAGTTTCAGCTTTGATGACTACTTTACAGTTTTTTTCAGTCGCTAACAAGCGTTTGTCCAACCAGTTGTCACATTTTCAAAACTCTAAACACAATTAGCACAGCCTCTGTCTTTTGTGGCCATACCATTAACACATTTCATGTCGTTTTCACACAATATGCAGTCAGTGAACACATTTCTATGCTTACATTTTCTTAACAGACAAGCTATACATCCCAACAAAATTATGGATTGTTTTTGTAGTATTTACAAATGTTAACACCATCTCACAATAGCAAAAACAATATTCCAAACCTTAGATACAGAATAAAAACATCTGCTTCTGCAATGATATCAGTTAAAAAACAATATAGCTCAGCTAAAAATAAACAAACAATTAAATAATTGACACACAGATGATTTATGTTGGGTAAATTGGGCCAACCACAGCTGATTCCAGTCTGGCTTAGACTCAGTGGCAGGGGTTATTTTTTTCTATTACATTGACACTTATACAATAAAATGAGGACTTTGAGGAGTGATGTTTTTGGAAACAGAAACAGCAAAAGACAGTGTAATGGCTGGACGAGGAAGAGTAAGAGCAAGGGGCCTAGATAAGCAGGCCCAGTGAGAGATGCAGTGAGGGGTGCAGGAGCTATGACGACAATATTTCCAGGTATAGTGTATATTCAATTCAATGTCCAGGTCTATAAGCTTTGCACTTTGCAAGGTAACCTACACAGAAATAGGTTACAGTACAGTATGGTATACAGTAATGACATGATTTACATAAACTTTGTTTCAGAGAGTTATGGAATTGGAGGCCAACCAGGCCCCTCATGAATTCATATACATAGATGATGAGGCAGGATTCAACCTGGCCAAAAGGCGTTAACATGGACGAAATGTAATTGGAAAAAGGGCCACAGTTGATTTGCCAGAACAGAGAACGGCAAACATGTGTGCAGCAATTGCAAATGCAGGATTACTCCTTCACAGATGTCAGGTTGGACCCTATAATACAGAGCGCATCTTTGCCTTTCTCAATGATCTCCACCAGCGCCTGGTTCCAGAGCAGGATCAGGAGGGTGAAAACACGAGGACCTTTGTAATTACCTGGGACAATGTGGCTTTCCATCATTCGCAATAACAACATGGTTTGAAGTCCACCCAAGACTGGTAAGTCTCTTCCTTCCACCCTATTCACCTTTCCTCAACCCCATAGAGGAGTTCTTTTCTGCATGGAGGTGGAAGGTTTATGACCATCAGAGACATGACCAGATGTCCCTCCTTGAAGCCATGGATGCTGGCTGCAGGGACACTGAGTTGGCTCTGATAGGAGTAAGGGACGGCCGATTATGGGTGGGATTACAGGTGCTGTACAATCTGACCCTGGTGCTGGCTCCTCTAAGCAAGTAACACTGGGTACGTGTGCGATACATTACTATTTTAAGTTTTAAATATGGCTGACTGTATGTTCTGCAGTAGAGGGAAATGCAGTGTCCCTGTTGAAGCCAGCACACACACACAGTCTCCCACACAGAGGTCAGTATGCAGCAGACAGAACACCAGAAACATATGGGCCTACTTTTATTTATCAGGGAGGAGGAAATGATGAAGACACTCTGTGTTCTGGGACAGTTGCTGAGATGAATGCACTGGGCTTTTTATTAAGGTAAACATTTGAATGTGTGGCATAAAACAGGGACTGGCCCAAGTTACACATCTATTTTATTGTAGGATTTTTCACAACCTGTCCCAGAAACTAAAGCCTCTACCTCAACAGGCTTCAAAAGAAATGTGAACAAAGGATTTAAAACCATTGACATACATTACAGGTGTTTGTCAAGGACCTTTTTGTGAGGTGATTAGCCTCCCAAAAACTTGTAATGATCATGTTTGTGGTGGAATTATGTTTCAGGTGGAAGCAGACTCAGTCAGGGCCCTTTACAAAAGGAGCCTATGGAGCTAGACTGCACACTAAAGGAGCCTATAGAGCTAGACTGCACACTAAATGAGCCTATAGAGCTAGACTGCACACTAAAGGAGCCTATAGAGCTAGACTGCACACTAAATGAGCCTATAGAGCTAGACTGCACACTAAATGAGCCTATAGAGCTAGACTGCACACTAAAGGAGCCTATAGAGCTAGACTGCACACTAAAGGAGCCTATAGAGCTAGACTGCACACTAAAGGAGCCTATGGAGCTAGACTGCACACTAAAGGAGCCTATAGAGCTAGACTGCACACTAAATGAGCCTATAGAGCAAGACTGCACACTAAAGGAGCCTATAGAGCTAGACTGCACACTAAAGGAGCCTGACTGTGAGCTGAGGAGGCTCCACTTTTAAAAAATAAATGCAACAGCTAGATTAAACTGATGTCAGTGAACTTATTAAACCAAGTAACACTTTAGCATGAATATTTATTAATGCAACTTTCTATTGCTTTCTTTCTCTCTCCCCCATCCCACAAAACCAATAAAACAGTTTGAGACCTATCTGCAGTTCCAATGTGCTTTTATTAAGTGTAATATTGTATGGTGATTGCAACTACATTTGCACCAGCTGGGTGGTCAAGTGTGTTCGGGTCAGTTTCATCGGGGAGAAGCTTTCTGGTTCTGGCTCCTTTCTGGTGGCTATATTGTGCAGAATGGCACATGCAGACACTATCTGTGATGCCTCTGGTGACTCTTAAGCGCCGAAGACAGTTGAAACGTGCCTTTAGGATGCCAAAGATCATCTCTAATTTTGACTATGGTTTTACTGACACATGAGGGTCATGATAGGGGGTTATTGTGTAGGTTTTGCTGTCCCAATTCAAATTAACAGTGTTTTGTACTGTACCAAATTTAACTAGCTTTCCTCAAAGCACTGACACAACATACTCACGGAAAGTAGATTGTTATCTGTTAATTGTACTATTAATTTAAAGATTCATCTCACAGAAAATAATAATTTCACATGTTCACATAATCTCTACCTGAACATTAAGGCTGTGAAAGGACTTTCTATTACAGTAATATAATCTGCCTCATGTTCTCCTAGAGAAGTGGACATTGCAACATGTGTGCAGGATATTCCTTCAATGACTCTATAGGGAATCCTATCATAAGATTAACCGAATAAAAAAATATTAAAATAATGCTTAACAAGTAGCTACTGTATTGTATAGTACATTTGTGAAATTTGCTTTTTGGAAGAAAAAAAAATGTGATGTCACCCTATCAATATTACCGACAATTTTATAAAAAGCCTCTCTTATGGACATGGTCAATAAATGAACACTATTAAACTATGAATGTACTCCTGCAGCGCGAGGACCACCTTGCGAATGGTTCGACAAACCGTGTTTTCTCCTAGATTCTGTGCATCACCGCAAGTATGTTTGCGTGTTGCGATTGCGTGCAAGTATGCAAGCACTTGCAAAAAAAACCGCAACGCAATCCCATTTATGGTAAAGTAAGTGCATGAATTCGACGTGTTAAATTATTTATGAGCGGCTCAATAAGTTCGCAAAGATAAGATATTCCTTCCGCAGAAAATCTGTATCTTTGATACAAGTAGCCTAACTATCAGGAAAGGCAAGGGGATTTTGTCCGGCTAAAAACTCTTTCTCTACGATGTGCTCGTCTTACAGTTTGCGCTGAGATGTCCACAGGATTTGAAAGAAAATGTAAAGCAATTGCAACCAACACTGGGAATTAGTTACGTCACCTATATGTTTCTTTGCTCACAGCTGATTGGTCAAACTTCAGTCTGAGATCTCGAATCCAGAACTTAACCTGCCCCGGAGCAGGTTAGCCGTGCAGCGTAAGATACCATGGCAACGAACACCGATTAAAGCCGAGCTACTTTCATAGTACCTAAAACCCAGGGTTGGCGGAAACTAAGCTGAAACATAGCTGGCTAGCCACCTAAACCGGCTTCATGGTACAGGCCCCAGGTGCATCGCCATAATATCAGATGTGATGTTGATGAAAACATGTGGCCTAACCCTGAAGGTCACAGATATTAGATACAGTAATTTTGTGCTTTATTTTAGATGCCCCCCTTGTTACCTGAGCTTTTTGCTGTTGTTGTTTTTTTTTTGTTCAGAATGCTCTTGTGTGTTTCATGGATATTTTGTTCACTGTAAGCAATACTGTAAAACTTTTTTTGTTCTATCATACCGTATTTATACTGTACCTCCTGTAATAAACAGTAAAGGGAAAAAAACTGATTTGCTTTTTACTGGAATGCTTTAGAATGTGAACATTACTGTACATGTGGACATACAGTTCCCAACCAAGAAATGTATTGTAAAAACGGTGGATTGCATGTTTTGCATGAAAATACCTGTAAAACTGAAACATCAAAGTCTATGCAGTTTTTGTAATGTCAACAATAGCCAGTATTTTGAAACCTGGTGTACTTTGATTGACTGCATGTACCTTGGGAAGTGGAAACAAGTGTTATTCTTTGACAGAATACTTTCATTTTGAGTCAGATTTCCAGTGTTTTGGTAAAGTTAGTATGTGCAGAGAAAGATGTGTTCTATTTTGAAATGAAGAGTTAGTATATATTTTAAAAAATGTTTTTTTGAGAAGAAAATTATCCATTTGGCCAATTGTGTTTTGTAGGTGTGAGTCTGTGTTAAGAGTTTAGAAAAAGTATCTGAAGTATGGGTAAGCGCTTGTTAGCGATTGAAAAAAACGTCTCAGGTTACTATTGTAACCATAGTTCCCTGAGAAACAGGGAACGAGACGATGCGTCGAACGACACGGTGGGAACGCCTCTTGCGTGATTGCGTCTGAAGCATCTATGCCAACTAGTCCAATGGAATGAGAGAATGAGCGTCACGGGCGGGTGACGTCATGAACCAGGAAAGGATAAGAGCACTTCCGCTGCTCGCCGGCATTTAGCTTCGACAGTTGCCGAAGCAAGCCGATCGCAGGGACGCAGGAAGTATGGCAGGGGGACGCATCGTCTCGTTCCCTGTTTCTCAGGGAACTATGGTTACAATAGTAACCTGAGACGTTCCCTTTATCGAAAAAGGGAACTTCGAGATGCGTCGAACGACACGGTGGGAACGAGAATACCCAACCCGCCATAATTACAAGTACCTGAGTGTCAGTCTGTTGATCTAAGCACTCAGCACCTGAGAACCCGGGGCAGCATCCAGGTCCAAACTGTAAAATCTCACGAATGTGAGCGGAGAGGACCAGCCCGCCGCATCACAAACATCTTGAAGAGATACCCCCTGCAATATGGCTTTAGAAGCCGCCATACTCCTGGTCGAGTGAGCTCGGACCACCAAAGGACAAGGCTGGCCCGAGTACTCGTATGCTAGTGAAATAGCCTCGACTATCCACTTACTGACTGTCTGTTTTGAGGCAGGAAGACCTTTCTTAGGTGATCCAAAGCAAATCAGTAATTGGTCGGACTTTCTGATTGAGGAAGTCCGCCGTACATAAGTGTCCAGTGCTCGCACTGGACACAAAAGGTGCAGTCTTTCCTGGTCCGCAGTTACAAAAGGAGGAGGACAGAAAGCCTGCAGCACAATAGGCCTCGGAGTCAAGGTTGGAACCTTAGGGACGTATCCCTGTTTTGGATATAGGAACGCCTTGACCATCCCCGGTGCAAATTCAAGGCAGGTGGGGGAGACCAAAAGAGCCTGAAGGTCACCAACTCTCTTTAGGGACAAAATAGCTAGCAGAAAGATAGTCTTGAAAGTCAGGAACTTTTCTGAGACCGAATCTAAGGGCTCGAATGGGGCCCTAGACAGGCCTTCTAGAACTATAGTCAAATCCCAAGCTGGCACCTTAGTGCGAGTTGCAGGCCTCAGCCTCAAAGTGCCACGAAGGAAACGTGTAATCAGGGGGTCTCGACCCAAAGACATACCTCCCACCATAGTATGGTAAGCCGCAATGGCTGCCACGTAAACTTTTAGTGTGGAAGGACAAAGACCTGACACAAAGCGCTCCTGCAGGAACTCGAGTACTGTGTTAACAGAACAGTTAACTGGATCCCACATGTCGGTGACACCATAAGGAGAAAACTCTCCATTTAAGCGCATACAGTTTCCTCGTAGCTGGAGCTCTGGAGCTTAAGATGGTCTCAACAGCCTCAGCTGAAAGACCACTATCTACAAGTTGGGCCCCCTCAGAGGCCAAACCCAAAGATTCCATATCTCTGGCCGAGGGTGAAATATCGTGCCCCCGGCCTGAGACAGAAGGTCCCTCCTCAAAGGGATCTCCAATGTAGGCCCGTCTAGCAGAAGGATCAGGTCCGCAAACCAGATCCGACTTGGCCAGCGTGGTGCTACTAGCAGTAGGCTTATTCCATACCGACGGACCCTCTCCAGAACTCCTGGGAGCAGAGCAACAGGGGGAAAGGCGTACAGACGTAGCCTCGGCCACGTCTGCACCATGGCGTCCAGCCCCAGGGGGGCTGGGTGCGTCAGAGAATACCAGAGAGGACAGTGCGTCGTGTTCTGAGACGCGAACAGATCCACCTCTGCCTGACCATATGCCTCCCAGATTTTCTCACCGCCTCGGGGTGGAGTCTCCAATCCCCTGGCCAGGATGTCTGCTCCTATATTGTGGTCCCCAGGAATATACACTGCCCTCAGAGAAAGTACCTTCCCCAGAGACCACAGGAGGATCTGGTGCGCCAGTTTGCAAAGCGGACGCGAGCGCAGACCCCCCTGGCGGTTCAGATAAGAGACCACTGATGTGTTGTCTGTTCGAACGAGCACATGATGGCCTCTTAGGTCCGGAAGGAAATGTCTCAACGCATTGAAGACGGCCATCATCTCCAGGCAATTTATGTGCCAAGAAAGATGATGGCTTTTCCACAGACCCTGAACCGAGCGGCCTTCCATTACCGCTCCCCAGCCGGTGAGAGAAGCATCTGTCGAGATCACTACTCGATGGCAAAGAGCTCCCAACACCGGACCCTGGGTTAAGAACCAGTGTTTTTTCCATATCTCTAAGGCACGAAGGCATCGCCGCGTAACCTTGATCATACGAAACGGGTTTCCCCTCGGGGAGAACCCCCTGGTTCTGAGCCACCACTGTAAAGGCCTCATGTACAGCAGGCCAAAAGGTATCACGTTGGACGCTGCTGCCAGTAGACCCAACAGTCTCTCGAACTGTTTTACAGTGCGTGACTGACCTAGCTTTAGCTCTTTGATGGCTGACAGGATAGCAGCTACACGAACGGGCGACAGGCTGGCCCTCATCGTCACTGAATCCCATACCACACCAAGGAAAGTGGTTCTCTGTACTGGAGAAAGTACACTCTTCTTGGCATTGAGCCTCAACCCCAACATTCGTATATGAGCGAGAACGACACCTCTGTGTCGAACCGCCAACTGTTCTGATTCCGCTAGAATCAGCCAGTCGTCGATATAATTCAAAATGCGTATGCCCTGAAGCCTGAGAGGGGCTAAAGCTGCATCCATGCATTTCGTGAATGTGCGGGGTGACAGAGCTAGGCCGAAAGGAAGAACCCGATACTGGTATTCTTTGCCCCTGAAAGAAAACCTTAGGAACTTCCTGTGCTGAGGGAGGATGGAGATATGGAAGTATGCATCCTTTAGATCTATCGTGACGAACCAGTCCTCGGATCTGATTTGGGTCACGATCTGCTTGATGGTCAACATCTTGAACTTGAGTTTCTGAACTGACCGATTCAACAGGCGAAGATCTAAAATGGGACGCAACCCCCCATCCTTCTTTGGAACAATGAAATAACGGCTGTAAAAACCAGATTCTCTGTCGGGAGAGTACACCTGTTCTATAGCTTCTTTTGCTAATAGGGCCTTTACTTCTTGCTCCATTACCAGAGCCTGCTCGGGATGCACCACAGTGGGCAGCACCCCGCTGTAACGAGGAGGACGAGAACCGAACTGGATTCTGTACCCTATCTCTACAATCTGCAGGACCCAAGGAGAAATATTCGGCAGAAGCTTCCACGCTGCCAGAAAATTTACTAAGGGAACCAGCCTCTCGAGGCTGGTCTCTGGTGTTACTGAGAGAGCCAAATCTGGAGCCTGAAACATAATGGCAGGAACTACCTGACCTGACTGCTCTAAAGCCCCCCTCAGAGGGCGCGAAACCGATGCTGTGCCGCAACACAGCATCATCGACTCGCTGGAGACCACTGCGCCCTGAAGCACCGGAGGTGGCAGGGTTGGCAGGAGGGCCTCGTGAGGACCCCGAAGTGGAACGGGCACCGGTGTATGAGGTGAACACCACTCCACTTCGGTCGGGGCTGTCCCCACAGGCCTGGTGCCTAAGCATCAGGACCTTTTTTTTTTTTGAGCCGAAGCCTTCTTCGCCTGAAGAACGGTCCTCAGATCCGGCTTAGGCTTAGTCGACTTCGGTTGAGAGGGCTGCGTCTGTCTCCAGTATCTACGTGGAGGTGCACGAGACGCAACACTCTCTTTTTGTTGCACACGATATGATGAGCTATGCGGCTGGGGCTGCTCACGCCCAGCATCCCCAGGGGGCTGGACACGGCGAGGGATAAACTTTTTAAATGCATCAGACTGTTTTTTAGTCTCCTGGAACCTTTCCACTGCAGCGTGGACTGCGTCACCGAAGAGACCAGAGGGTTCAAGAGGAGCGTCTAATAAAAAAGTTCGATCTTTATCTTTAATCTCAGAAAGATTCAACCATAAGTGCCTCTCAGTGGCTACCAAAGCTGCCATAGACCGCCCAATAGCTCTAGCGGTCTCTTTAGTAGCCCTGAGAGAAAGATCGGTAGCCCTACGAAGTTCTCGAACATCGTCATGACTAACACCCTCACTATTATCCAAATCCCCCAGCAGGTCAGCCTGATAAGCCTGGAGCAGTGCCATGGTGTGTAAACACGCTCCAGCTTGACCTGCCGCCGCATAAGCTTTGCCCACTAAAGTGGATGTAGTTTTGAGCGGTCTAGTGGGCAAAACTGGGGCTCTCATAGCCGATGCTGGACCAGGCGCGAGATAACTCGCTAAATTTTGCTCAGCCTGGGGCATCGACTCATAACCATATTCTTTTAGCCCTCTAATTCTTGAATAAGTGGTGGTTTGAGGGCTAAAAACACGAGATGAATATGGTTTATTCCAAGATCTAGATATTTCACTATGTAAATCAGGGAAAAATGGGAGCCCTCGTGGTGGACATAATGTGGCTGAAGAGAGAAATCGCTCATCTAACTTGCTTTTAGGGCGAGTGTTTTTATTCTCAGATGGCCATTCAATATTTAACTTCTCTACAGCTCGTGACATGACATCCACCAGCTCATCATACGCCGGGGAAATAAACTGTGTATCCCTTTCCCCCGTGTGTGCATTCTCACTTTCAACACTCATAACATCAACTTCCTCAGAAGAAGAACAATGCAGAAAGGGAGAGCTCTCTTCCCGGGCGGGAGAAACCGCAGAGCGTGCTTCCGACACCGGGAGAGGAGAGCTAGATCTCCCAGGTAGGGAAGGAGAAAAGGTCCGCGGACCCGTCTCCAACCCCTCCGAGAGATCTAACTGCGATCCCCAAGAATGCATTCTCCGCGTTGCCTCGGCAGACGCGGGTCCTGATCCTTGTGGATCGCGAGCCTGACCACTCACACTATCAAAGAGTGACAGGCGGGAGCGAAGCATGCGAAGCGGTAGCTTCTCACAGTGTTGGCACTCAGCCCCCTCGAAGGCTGAGGCCGCATGCTCCGCACCCAAACAAATCACACAAAGCTCGTGTGTGTCCCCACCCGTTAAATAACGCGGGCAGGGAGGAACACACTGCTTGTAAACTTGTTTCGCCATAACGTTTCCAACAATATTGTAACAGACAACAATAAATAGACAGAGACAGTTTGACACAGATCGCTTGCTGAGGCAACAGAAGCTAAATGCCGGCGAGCAGCGGAAGTGCTCTTATCCTTTCCTGGTTCATGACGTCACCCGCCCGTGGCGCTCATTCTCTCATTCGATTGGACTAGTTGGCATAGATGCTTCAGACGCAATCACGCAAGAGGCGTTCCCACCGTGTCGTTCGACGCATCTCGAAGTTCCCTTTTTCGATAAAGGGAACTGTAATTGGGCTGTTTATATGTTAGTATTGATATGTTAAATATGTATCATTTGTCCCTGACCCTATCTGCTGAGCAACAGACCAAACCAAAGTATTTTAGATATAAATATGACTAAAAATTATTTCGAAATATATACAATTACACCAAAAAGAAGCCCAAAAAGTTTCTCGTTTAATGCTGCCCTAAAATCACATGGTGAGAATGCCAACAACAATGGCGACTCTGCAACGACAATAGAGTCAATAACTGTGCAAGTCCAAGCCAGTAACAATAGACATTTATCACAATACGTGTGTCAGGATATAGGCAAGGAGACAGAGATAAGTGAATCCAAACACAGCTTTATTCGAGGTGGACGCTTCAGAGGTTCAGAAGACAAGGGATAATGGTCTGTTCCTGTTGGAGGCTTGACACTGAACTGGGGCTATGGTGAGTGTTTTATAGTGCTTGTTGATGAGGCTGAAACTCGGTGAGCAGATTGGGATCAAGGATATCATTACGAGGCACCCAGCATTTTTCTTCCGGTCCATAACCCTCCCAATCCACCAGGTATTCGAGTCGACCACCCTGACGTCGGGAGTCCAATATCTCCTTTACCGTGTAGATGGGCTCGGTTTCAAAGGTCAGTATTGGGGGGTTGTCTTCAGGGACAGGATCTGCAGAGGGAACAGGTACAGGTACATGATGGGGCTTTAGGAGGGAGACGTGAAGTGTGAGCTGGATGCGGTGCTGAGCAGGAAGGCGAAGTTGGTAGGTGACTGGGTTGACTTGTTTTTCGACAGGGATTGGACCAATGTATTTTGGGCTCAGCTTACAACAGGGTTGTTTTAGACGGATGTCTCGGGTGGAGAGCCATACAAGTTGCCCAGGTTGGTAATTGGGAGCCTGGCAGCGACGGGTATCTGCAAAGTGCTGCAGGCGATTTATAGCTTGCTGAAGATGATGGTGTGCCTGATTCCAAACTCTTTCACTGTCTTGGAACCATGTATTGACCACGGGTACCTCTGATAGTTCACCAGACCAGGGGAACAGTGGTGGCTGGTAACCCAGAACACACTGAAATGGCGTTAGGTTTGTGGATGTCTGCCGGAGGGAGTTTTGGGCATACTCTGCCCAAATTAAGTATTGTCTCCAGATGTTCGGGTTGGAATGGCAGAATGTAGGAAGAAAACAACTGACATCCTGGATCTTTCGTTCAGTTTGGCCATTTGACTGCGGGTGGTAACCAGAAGTTAAGCTTACTGTTACGTTCATTAGAGCAAAGAACGCTCGCCATACTCTGGAGATGAACTGGGGCCCTCTGTCAGACACGATATTTTCTGGAATGCCGAAATTACGAAAGACATGCTCCATTAGTAATTCTGCAGTGTCAAATGCTGTGGGCAGCTTCTTCAGGGGAATTAACTTGCAGGCTTTAGAGAATTGATTAATGGCCACAAGGATGCAGGTATAGCCGTCAGAAGCTGGAAGGTCCGTGACGTAATCTACCCCGATATGGGACCAGGGCCGATTTGGGATGGGCAGTGGTGGTAATTTCCCAGTAGGCAGAGGAGAGTAGGCGCAGAGAGTGCATCCTTAAATAAATGTCGTAATGTCGTGTTGCATGTTTGGCCACCAGTATTTGTGTTGGAGAATCGAGTGAGTCTTACTGATGCCTGGGTGACCTGTCCCAACAGACGAATGGGCGGAGGAGATGAGAGAAACACGAAAATCTTCGGGTACATAGATCTTTCCAGCGGGACACTCTGGAGGACCGGGGAAGCGCTGTGATATTTCGAGGAGTTGTTCGTCGAGATCCCACTGGATGGGGTGGACAAATAACTTCGTTGGTAGGATGGTTTCGGGCTCTTCCTGGGATGCTTTTGGAGCATGGAGACGTGACAAGGCATCTGCTCGAATGTTCTTTGAGCCCGGATGGTAGGATATTTGAAAGTGAAATCGAGTAAAGAACAGGGCCCATCTAGCTTGACGTGGGTTGAGTCTTTTGGCTTCCTTCAAATATTGGAGGTTTTTGTGGTCTGTGAGGACGATGAACGGGTGCTTGGCCCCCTCCAACCAGTGCCTCCACTCCTCCAGGGCGAATTTAATGGCCAGGAGTTCTCGGTTGCCGATGTCATAGTTGCTCTCAGCGGTGGATAACTTGCATGAAAATAACGCACAGGGCATGGGTTTGGAAGAGTGTTCTGAGCACTGTGACAGGATTGCTCCTACCCCAGTAGTAGAAGCATCAACCTCGACAAGGAATACCTTTTCAGGATCTGGGTGACGAAGCAGGGGCGTAGTGATGAATGCGTTCTTGAGAGACAGGAAGGCGTGTTCGGCGTCAGAGTTCCAAGGAAGGATCTTTGGTTTTCCCTTCAGGAGTGAAGATAGTGTTACTGTTAACATGCTGTAATTCTTTATGAACCTTCGGTCAAAATTTGAGAACCCCAGGAATCTTTGCAGCTATTTAACCGACTGCGGAGTGGGTCAGGAGGTGATGACTTTGGTCTTGCGGTCATCCATCTCGATTCCTCGTTCGCTGAGGCGGTAGGAACTCGACATTGGTCTGATGGAACATGCATTTTTCTGCCTTCAAGAACAGAGAGAATTCCCGGAGTCATTGGAGTATTAGAGAGACGTGACGTTGGTGTTCTACTGTAGACTGCAATGTAGACTAGAACAAAGCGATTCAGGAAATCTCGGAGCACCTCGTCCATGAAACTCTGAAAGACGGAAGGAGCGTTTACCAGACCATACGGCATCACCAGGTATTCATAGTGCCCTGCGGGGGTAATGAATGCTGTCTTCCACTCATCCCCTTCTCGTATTCTGATTAGGTTGTATGTGCTTCTCAAGTCAAGTTTGGTAAACATTCTGGCCGAAGTTGTTTGAGGGCGGATGGGACAAGAGGGAGTGGATAACTGAATTTTACTGTGATCTTATTTAGCGCTATGTAATCTATGCATGGTCTTAATCTCCATCTTTCTTGGAGATGAAAAAGAAGCTGGCGGCAGCAGGTGAGGTGGAAGGTCTGACATACCCCTGGTGTAGGGCCTCCTCGATGTATTTTTGCATGGCTGTTTGTTCAGGAATGGATAAGGAGTAAACCCGACCCTTGGGAATGGGTTCCCCTGGAACCAAGTCAATGGCACAGTCCCATCGTCGGTGTGGTCGTAACTGGAAGCTGCAACAGGATTGAACACATCTGCAAATGAAGAATAAACTGGAGGAATAGTCACTGACAGGTTTTCTGTGGGGCTTTCGATGGAAGTTGAATTCACTGAAACCGGTTCTGGGGGCTCGGTTGATGACGGGACTGGGAGTGCAGCGTCAGTCGAAGAACAGTTGCATCCCCAGTTCAGAATCTTGCCAGATTTCCAATTAATGGTAGGTTGATGGCGGATGAGCCATGGACGGCCGAGGATTATGTCAGTTTGGCTATTCTCGAGAATAAATGGTTCAAACGATTCTTGGTGAGTGTTCTCAACACATAAGGTAATGGGTGTTATCTGAGATGTTACGTACCCCTTGTTGATAACTTCGCCAGTTACTGCATGGATGGAGTATGGTTTGGATGTGTTGGATCTCTGGAGCTTGAGTTTCTTGCAGAGACTTACTGATATGAAATCGCCTGCCAACGATGAGTCAACGATGGCCGTGACTGAAATGTGGAAATTTGGAGACTTCAGGGTTACTGATATCGTTAATGGGGTTGATACTAAAGGGTTGTTAGACGAGGAGGGCGTGATGGGCATGTACGGAGGAAATGGCCTTCAGTCCCACAATATAAGCATAATCTTAATTCTCTGTGACGATTGCGCTCAGCTTGGAACAATCCTACTTGCATTTTTTCCGACATTGGTTCGGTGTATGGTCAAGCCTTCGGTCAGGATATTGGCAAGGAGACAGAGGTAAGTGAATCCAAACACAGCTTTATTCGAGGTGACAAGAGTGTGAGGTGAGTATTCAGTGAATTCAAGTGCAGATTCAGTGAGGATTACTCGGTGCAGGGCGGACAGCCGGTAAGCACAACCACCACGTAGTCTCAGTTCATTAATCCTTGTCCTTTCCTTTACAGCTGAGTTGATAGCAAGCTAGCTCAGAGGACACACTGGAATTTTCAGAAGATTACTGGATCACAGGCAAATAGGAACTTCAAACAGGAGTCCTGGAGACAACAGAACAATGACATAGGTTAGAGTTTCACAGACGAAGATATGTTACGTCTTAGTAACCTGGACGCTTCAGAGGTTCAGAAGACAAGGGATAATGGTCTGTTCCTGTTGGAGGCTTGACACTGAACAACTTCTTCTTCTTCGTTTGGTGTTTTATGGCGGTTGGCAAACCAACTTTCGGTGCATTACCGCCACCAACTGGACTGGAGTGTGAAGCACTTAAAAATGAATACAATAATCAACTTTAAAAAAAAAAAAAAAAAAAAAAACTAATCATCCCCTATACTTCAAATTCTCCAGTCTATTCCTATTTCTTTGAGATACTTCATTATCGCACTATATATTTTTCTTGTTCTTCTTGCTTTCCCAGTAAAGTTTCCATACTGAATACTACCACACCCAATTTCTTTACTATCCTCTTAAGTACTAACCTTTCTTTTCCATATTTTACACATTTTATTTATACATGTTCAATTGTTTCTGCCTGATCACAGTACTTACATTTTCCCGTATCATGTTTTCCTATCTTAAACAAGTAATGATTTAATCGTGTGTGCCCTATTCTAATACGAGACATAATTGTATCCTCTTTCCTATTCCTAGAAACACTTCTTCCATTTCCTACTTGCTTCTGAATACTATACAACTTTCTACCCTTCCCCTCATTATTCCATTGTTCTTGCCATTTATTTTTTATGAATTCTTTTATTTTACTTTTAACTTCATTTTTGCTCAACGTTACTTGCACATTTACCTCATTATGTTTTACTGCTTGCTTTGCTAATCTATCTACCACTTCATTTGCCTCCAGTCCCACATGAGCAGGAACCCATACAAACACTATTAAGCTTGCACTACTTATTCTTAGCAGACTAGCAAGTATCTCATATATAATGTCTTGCCTTACTACTTTATTTCCACTTTCGAGACTTTTTATTGCTGCAAACGAATCAGAACATATAGCTACTACTCTCGGTTTTACGTCCTCTACCCAATGGAGTGCAACCATTATGGCAACTAATTCTGCTGCAAATACAGAGACGTGGTCAGTTATTCTTTTCTTGATACTTATTTGAAACCTAGGAATATATACAGCAGCTGCTGTTCTTCCAGAGATCGGATCCTTAGACCCATCCGTAAATATTTGCACCCATGATGAGTACTTCTGATCTAAATACTGCTGTGCTATAATATTCTTTAGAATGTCTTTCTATTTTTAATTTTCATTTGAATTTGAAGGTCAATTATTGGCCTTGGAAACAACCATGGTGGTATACTGGATAATATAACTGTAGGGCTTACATTACAATCTTCAATACCCGCTTCTTGTGCTTTTGACACTGAACTGGGGTTATGGTGAGTGTTTTATAGTGCTTGTTGATGAGGCTGTTGATGGTGAACAGGTGTGTGTGATTAGTAATCTGGAGAGAGTGATCGTTGTATGGTGGATGGAATCCAGCGACATTGTGTGTCTTCACATCCAGCTTCAAAAAGCTTTATAATATTTTTACCTCAATGGATCATTGGCAGTTTTGGTAAATAGAATAAATTATCTTTAGTATTGACAATAATGTTGAAATGAGAAATGTGTTTTCTGTCCATGCTATCATAAATTAACTGACCTGTTAAGGTCCATTCTCACCAAGAACAATAAATGGACGCTTTAGCGTTAAGGTCAGCCAGGAAGACTCAATTGCTACATCACTTATTACCTTCTCATCTATCCAATCGTGTCTAATACTTGCGGTATGAAAGACCAGCACTTACACATGTTTGAGTTCGCAGATGCTGACGCTTTCTTTCACCTCCATCCTCCCCACCACCACCAAGATGGTTCCTTTCCCTCCATCCTCCCCACCACCACCAGGATGGTCCCTTCCTCTCCATCCTCCCCACCACCACCAGGATGGTCCCTTCCTATACCTCCCAGGGGGTCGGCTGCGCCCCTTCCCTTGTCTTCAGGCAGGAAATGTAGAGTCCAGACCCTCGGATTGCGAGCTATGGACGGGGCCTACGCCAAAGAACTTTATTGCTTGCTGGGCTATCAATAAATGTATTTATTGTTACAGTATTTATTCTCCTGAGTCTTTCTGGTAGAACTATAATGATACAAAAGTTCTGTCATAAAACTCTTGGCAAATGGCTGATTGGTTCCTGCTGAATCAAAGAGCTTGCATACTCAACCTTAAAATACTTGATGGTGTTCTGGTTAAAGACATGCCAAGGCTTGAATTTGCTCGCTATTAACTTCAAGAGTGCTTAGACAGCAGATATATAACTAAGATTACAGTAGGAGACAGGATCCTTTATGTTTTTAAATATCATAATCTTAAAAAGCTTCATAATGATCGGATGCTTAAAATGCTTAAATTGTGCTCCATTTACAGCTATTTAGTTTTTTAGTTTAGCTATTTAAGGCCCAGAAAGGTAGGAAAGACAAAATTTAAAAAATAGTCCATGTGACTACAGTGGTTCAACCTTAATTTTATGAAGCGACGAGAATACTTTTTGTGTGCCAAAAAAAAACTTTATTCAACAATTTCTTCTCTTCCGTATCAGTCTCTGACGCGCGTTCACGAGAGCACCAGGTGCATGCATGCGTGTGGTGATGACGCAGGAGCTGGCGTTATGACATATGCCCAAAAAATGTGTTACATTAGAGAAATTGTCATAGCCTCATCAGTGTCACAGAATCTGCCACACCATCCTTCACACCCTCAGCACAGGACTCCAGGCACTTCTATCCATAAACTGCAACAGACAAGACTTGGATTCCCATGCCAGTATCACCAGTTCTATCTGAAGTCGAGAAACTCACCTGCTAACCTGTGTCCTTCAATAAACTCTGTTCAGATTTTACCCGTGTTTGCTATCTTCTGTTCCGTGACAGGGCATATCATTTGTACCACAAACCTTCGACACTCACAAATACAATCATCATATATTATAGAGGCAACAAATTTCATGACTCATGTTTGATCATCTCAGCTGTAAAATCAATGGTAAGAAACTGAAAAACCATCAAGTAAAACAATATTATATTTTTAATGAAACAATTGGTATTTTACATACTTGTACTTTACCTACTTGTAAATGTTTAATGTTTAAAAAATAACAATATTTTTGCTATTGTTGATTTTACTAAGAAGTTATTGTTACGATACCATGTCTTTGTTCTTGTAAAGTAACATTTGACTGGAAGACTGAATCGATACATAACTTTTAGGCTTAATATTCTTGCTATTCTGTCTAGAACTTAGTTTGAAAATAAAATAATTTAAATAAATATCACTTAATGAGGCTCTTTTTTGCAAAATAGTGGCTGAAGCAAGATCTTTGGGTCAAATTAAACCACAGCGCCCTGCAGAAAATTGAGCATAAACCAGTACAAATTCCTTGTTGGTCCAAGGTTAGAACTGGTATAGTGCTGGTCTGATAATACAGCTAAAATTTAAACTGTTAGGGAAAAAAATAATTTATTATATAGATACAGTGCTGAATTTCTTATACAAAGATCCAGACAAAACTATTATTTTCATGGTAGGATACCTAGCCATTTATTGGCTTTAAGACCACTTAATAGAAAATAAAAGTCCCTTATATATATATATATATATAACTATATAGCTCTAACTTTAAATGCGAACCTACATCCTATTCTTCCTTTTTATCTACTCTTATTCTTCCGCATCTGTCAGAATCAGACTCTGAGTTCTTAGCTAGACCTATATCACTTGTTGAATTAGAATCATCGGTCAGAGTTATGAGCAAGGGGAAATCCCCAGGCCTATGGCATACCAGTTGAGTTCTACTTGACCTTCTGGGCCTAGTTGGGTTCACTTATGCTAGACATGATGCAATACTCAAATACTCAATTGATCAAGGATCCTTTCCGGAAAATATGAACATGGCTATTATATCTCTTCTGCTAAAAAATATAAAGACTGTACATTATGTTCTAGTTATTTGTGGGCAGTGCACTGTCAACCTGGTTTAAACCAAGTGTATATAAAGCATTTGGTTTTTGCTGGTGTCTCACTTAGACAATGTAAACTTCATTTTGGCCCTATGATAACACGTTTTATTTCTACTTGGAGAACGGTGACCAGAAAAATAAAGCCAAATTTGATTTGGCATCGTCATTCACCTTTGTTCCATAATAATATTTTGGAAAAAAAAACTTTTCATTGTCCACAATGGGCAGAGTTGGAAAGAGTAATAAAATATTCTATAAAGACTATAAAGAAGGAAGGATGCCCTCCTCACAGTGTCACACTCTGCAGGCACTTTGTATGACTGTATGACTGCTGACCTTTCCTTGCAAGGGATAAATAATATTTAAAGACAATTGTTACATGTTTGTCTCTTATTCAGTAATGGAAAATTGTTACATAGAGCAAGCGTTAAAAAATTGTATCATCTCTGTGTAAACTTCAAAAACGTGAATCTGTGAAAACGGTGATGGCGTGCACGTGCATATAACGTGTTTAGTCTATATAGGTATGCGCGTTTGAATATATATGCCCCCTGGTGTGTAGTCTTTCTTTACATATCGACCCTTAACAAATTACTTGTCTGGCCTGCAAAATACATAATTGTTTTGTCGCTGATAACGACAATAATTTTTTTTTATAACGGTTTATCTGTAGAGAGGTGAAGGGAGCCTCTGATATTAATAAACACCCTGATGCTTCCAAGCTTGATAATGGCATTATTATAGTTTGAAGCTCAAAAAAGTGCATCTATCCATCATAATAGTGCTCCACAGGCTCCGGGGGGTTAATAAAGGCCTTCTGAAGCAAAACAATGAGTTTGTGTATAAGAAAAATATTCATATTTATAACTTTACAAAGTAAAATAACTAGCTTCCGGCCAATCGAATAATATGGATTCGACTTAAAGCTGCAGTACGTAGCATTTTCCATTTTTGTCGCCATCTCTGTTCGAAATCTGTAACTGCAGTGATTCGCGGAATTATAATCTTTACGTGGGTTGTAAATCGGCATGAAACAGTGCGGATGAACACAGTGTTTTGAGGTGAGTGCTGCTGTCAATCACTGCGCTGTGTGGATACTGTCATTCAGAATCACAAATTCTTCAAAAAATTTAAAGCTTGACCAACATAAGAATTTTCACCGGAAAATTTCTTCTGGACAAGTAAGTAACATCCATTTTTGTTCTGATCAACTAAGGGGGGAAAAGCATTCGACATGACAAGCGATCGTTAGATTTAATCAGCGCGATTTACAGCAACCGTGCAAATCATAGCCTTTGTTCTCAAATTGTTCATGTTAGCAACATCACATTGCGTGACTAACGTTATTTAAAGTGTTTTATGATTACCTGTGTAGTTCAGAATTCATATTCTCCATAATAGCTAAACGAGAAAGGCACAACCAAGGAAACTCCATAACTGTGTGAATTAAGAAAACGTATGGCTACTGTTACACGATTGAACTATTGAAATGTCTTACTTGTTCAGCAGAAAAAGTCGTCTCTTCTTCCGTTTCGAACCCCTTCGGGAGTTCACGCACCTTTCAAAAGCCCCACCGATGTGTAATCCTTGTGTTCGCATGAGACGGTTTCTTTCTCTTTCCACCTTAAATCCGAAGTACAAAGTCTTTTGGGTTTTATAACTGGTTAATCTCCAGTTGACACTGATGATTGTTGTTTGGATCTTTCTGGATCCGCCATGAGTTTAATCATGTAAAGTGCTGCGAGAAAAGCCCATCTCTACATCTCCTCACGCGCAGTATAGCCCGGCTAGCCGAAACTCCTTCTTTATGTGTACGGATGTGACATAATGACGCAAAGACATGCTCGAATTTCCCGCGAAAACCCACCAGTACCACTGGAAATAAAATCATTATTACAAGCTAACCGTTTTGAATCTAGCTATGGCAAGCAGATAGTTTTGAACACTGGCTGAAGATGTTTTTTTTTTAATAATTAATTTGGATTATTTTTAACTTAAAAATGTTACGGACAGCAGCTTTAAGTGTAAAGCGCAACTAATGTGAGTAATGCGACGTACTGCTGATATTTACGCTACACCATGACGCACTACACTACTTCCGATGTCACAAGTTGCGCTTTAGGCGTAAGTAGACCACGGAAGAGGCGGGAAGCTAGAATTTTCTTACACAAACTCATGGCTTTGCTTCAAAAGCCTTTATTAACCCCCTGGAGCCTGTGGAGCACTTTTATGATGGATCATTTTTTTTTCTTTGAGCTTCATTCTGATGGTTGCAATTCAATGCCATTATGAAGCTCGGAAGCATCAGGGTGTTTATTAATATAACTCTGATTGTATTCGTCAGAAAGAAGAATGTCATATACACCTTTAATGGCTTGAGGGGGATTAAATGATTGGCTAATTTTCATTTTAACGTGAACTACTCTAACAACTTATTTTTATCCTTGAGAATTTTTCACTTCACTTCAGAATTTTTTTAATACGTTTTAATACTCCTATACTCTAATACTTTAATAAATAATAGTAGATTGGTCTCTCAAGGCGAATCCTAATTACGGTGTCACGTCGACGTTACGTCGAATGTGAGTGACTGATAGGGAACTTGTACTTAAAATGTTCTTCTTTGTCCACAGAACATATTTATAGCATTGGTCAGCTTAGGCCCAGGCAATGTGTTATGCTAATATTAGAAGATTTTTCACAGCCACATCATGGCATATACTTTGCACTACAAAGCTTTGACACGCACAACCACTCAACCATCGACAGGTTAGGGAGACAACCTATAACTTATATTTGATTATCTCAGCTCTACATTTAATGGTAGGTAACTGGAAAAAAATCATTCAATTATTATTATTTTAAAGAGACAATTACTGCGTAACATCCTTTTTTAATTTTGTATTTGTTTTAAAAATAACAATATTGCAAATTTTATGAAGGTATTATTGTTACAATTCTAGACATTCTTGTTAAGTAATGTTCATTTTCACAATAATCACAGAATGATTTGACAGAAATATGGAAAAATTACTTATCTCACTACAGATGATGGGGCAATTCCACATTTACCTTGTTGTTTTCTGGGCATTGCTTCTCATGACCATTTCTGGAGACGATGACATAGGTGCATCAAAAGAGTGTGAGGATGCTCCCTTTGTTCCAGGGTACAATCTTGCTGGAGAGGGATTTGATGTTGTGACCATGGAGCGAAAAGGATCTTACGTGATCGACATAGAGAAATGGGATTTAGGAAACGGCACTTGTAAATTGCACAAAAACGATTACATCAATGGAATAAAACAGAAACTACCAGCTGCAGTTGTAGACTGGAGGACCTTGCAAAGTGTTCAATGAAAGTCTCCAGTCAGATCTATGAATCAAGTGAAGCACTGGTCAATGATTCATCATCAGCACTCTCGGTCAGCTGGAAAGTTGGTTTAGATGTGAAAGCTGCTGGAGCTGCAGTGGGAAGCACTCATTCAAGGGAAGCGAAATTTGGAATGACAAAATCAAAAGAAGACAAATACAGTTTCGCCAAACATGAAGTTACATGCAGCTTTTACAGGTGAGAGAGCTGGGTTGTTTTTCCTCAGAATGACTTTGGGGAAAAAAATACAACCTTGAATTGTAAATTGCTCCCTCTTTGATCCCACTGAATTCAAATGTATTAAATGTTTCTCTTCAGATATCGTCTAGCTGAAAAGCCTCCTCTTCATGCAGAGTTTCTTGAAGCAATCAAATCACTCCCTGCATCCTACGATCCAGACGCCTACCACAACCTGATCGCCACATATGGCACTCACTTTACCACAGGTGTCAAGTTAGGGGGGCAAATGAAAGCTATAACAGCCATCAAAACCTGTCAGGCAGCAGTGAGTGGGCTTACAGACACTGCTGTGAAAGACTGTTTGGATGTTGAAGCCTCTGGTTCATACAGTGTAGTAACTGTGAAAGTAGAGAGCCATTTTTGTAAAGAACAGAAAAAGAAGATGGGCACAAATCAAAAGTTCAGCACCATGTTCAATGAGCGTCTGACAGAGATTATCGGAGGAAACATAAATGGAGAAGATCTGCTTTTTTCTGGTTCATCACACTCAAATTCCCTTAAGAACTGGCTTGAGTCTTTGAAGAGCCTCCCTGACATTGTGCACTACTCTCTGAAACCCCTCCATTTCTTACTGAGTACTAAACACCCTGCCAGGAAAGGACTGAAGAGAGCTGTTGAAGAATACATAATTAAAAATGCCCTCATGAAGGTTTGCTCAGAGCCTTGCAAGATTGGTAAGAAGTGTAGTGCAAGAGACAGATGTGCTTGTGTTTGTGAAAGTAGTGAAATAATAAAGTCTAACTGCTGTCCACCTGAAAAAGGGCTTGCCACCTTAAAAGTATACAGCCTCAGAGCCAAAGGTCTGTATGGAGATGTATATACTGAAACAGATGGTGCTGTATCAGTTACATATGACACACAAATCAAGCGCACTGAGACTATTGATGATAATGACAATCCATGTTGGCCAGAAACATTTCAGTTTGGTCCTATTAAGATTAGCATGGCCAATAGACTTACCTTTAAAGTGTTTGATGCAGACAGCTCCTGGAACAGTGACCTCCTTGGTGAATGCTCTTTTGAACTTAGAAGTGGAGTTGTGAGTGACGCTTGTGTTTTTAAATATGGCACCTTCTTTTTTACCTATGAAGTGAAATGTGCTCCCAGTCTAAATGGCCCACAGTGTAATGAACTCAAACCTTCTCCAATGGCTGCCCATCTGGCTGACATTTTCAGCTCAAGAAATGGTGTTCTGGTTAAAGACATGCCAAGGCTTGAATTAGCTCACAATTTCTCAAACAAATTCAAGAGTGCTTATGGAAAACAGATAAAGCTGTAGGATTTTTAGTAGGATCTCAAATCAGGCCTCATGCATTAAAGCCATAATCTTGCAAAGCTTTCTGATAATCAAATGCTTAAAATGCTTAAGTATAAACTTTTCTCAATTCTTTTAATTCCAACTACTTGTCTTTGTATTTTGTTTTATTAAAGCATTCATAAAACCTGATGATATGTGTGATTTATTTACTTTTTTGGTAAACTTCCTAAAACTGCTAAAACTGACAGCTGTTCTGCAAAATATATGTATCTAAAACCTTCTTCCTGGAGGCATACTATATCCTTGTGTGTGGTTATTTGAATGGAATGATTATTTGAATATAAAATCATATAAACTTAATGAGACCTTAATGAGATAAAGTCCTTGAAGCAAGTTTAGTCACATGCTTTGTGTCAAGTTAAATCAGAGCTATCAGGGGCCTGTACCATGATGGTAACAAACTTAAGGTTACAGGATTAGTTTTGAGTTGACGAAACACAATCAATCCATTCAGGCTTTTTTGGTACCACGACCCTGATCATCAACTTGCTCTGTGAACTCTGATCCTAAATTCATGAAGCACATGCACATGTAAGTGTGACATCAGTAGTGAACACTACTTAATTTTTGGATGTTAGTACATAGTATTTATAGACACCTAACCTAAAGTGTGACCTTTGATAATGTAGCCTACATAGGTATTAAAGACCCACTCGATGAAAATAATGTTTTTCTAGGTGTTAACATGTTCTTGTGTCATTTTTCTGATGTTAGAGGACATATCTTGAGAAAAATAAGCTCAAAGTTGTATTTCTGAGTATTTCTACATTAAAATGTCTGTGAATCCAACCCAGTCTCACGGCAGTTTCTGATATAGTCACGAAATTTAATCTATTGATTTGTGTTCAATAGACACGAATTTCCCTTTTTTTCGTGTCACTCAGCACGACTTTCAAGCCAATGTATTTCAATGGGACATATTTTTCTTGCCTGCAACACGTGTTTCTTTCGAGAGCACAGTATTGTTTGTTCTCAATTCTTATTCATTTTGCAAACTTTAGTGGGTACCAACATTTAATCAGGAGGTTTTAATCCTTGTTTTTATTGCTTTATTTTCGCTAGGCTAAGTTACGCAAGCTTTCAATCCAATATATTTCAATATGGGACATATTTTTTCGTGCCTAGGCTACCATGCGTTTCACGAGAGCACAGTATTGTTTTTTCTCAATTTTGCGAACTTTATGGGTAGGCCTACACTACCAACAATTAATCAGGAGTGACATACTAGTGTCACAACAGTGACATACAGCCATTCAATACTTTGCAACGAGTGATAGTGTGAGAGAGGTATAAGTGTGTGTGGAGCTGCGTGTGGAACTAGGTGCAGGTGTGAGAGTCAGTGGAAACAGTTGTGTGCGCAATCAGTCCAAGGGTGTGAGCGTGAAACAGTCCAGGGAAAGACAGAAAAAGACAAAAGACAAAGACAGTGCAGAAATGGAGCGCCCTCTCATGGCACTCGAGGGCAACCCAGCGAAACATCATCACAAGGCCTTACATATAGTAAATATATTCTTCCTGAACGGGACTGCAGAGTTGAGTTAAGTTACGGCTAAATGTTGACCTTTCTTTTCGGAGAAATACCAGTTATCCATCGGTTTCAGTTTGGTGTGTCAAATCTAACAGTGGCCATAACTACATTTCCCACGAGCCTTATCGACAGTTAAAACTGAGGTTGTCTTTTAATTATGTCCTCATCTTTTTTCAACACAAATGCGAAAGTGTGCTTGATAATTCAACAATAATATGTTATAGCCATCAGTTTTATTTGTTTCCAGGCAGCATTACCCATGATCATCAGCTTCCGTTGCTATGGAGACGGAGCCAGCCCGCTTGATTTCTCACATAGATATATACACTATATGTCGCCTTGGGGTTATAGGCATGCGTCAAAACCAAGGGGGTAATCCATCAACCGGAAACTGAAGCCTCTCCGGGCGCCGCCATTGTAGCTGGCTATCACCTGCTGTTAGCATTCCATTGACTCCCATTCATTTTGGCGTCACTTTGACAGCAAATAACTTTACATCGGAGACGTCCAAAGACTCCATTTGTCCATTATTTATTTCTAAAGAAACACGACAATGTATAAAAGGCTCCATTACTGTGTATCTTACGTTATGGCCGATTTAGAAGCGTTTTTGTAAATATAGGCTAACGACTGCGTCATAACCCCGCGACTCTCTGGCGCACACAAGATAAATGACCGTATAGACAGAAGTAGAAGCTCCCGACAATCGAGGGGACGTGGAGGCATAAAGTCAAGGGAGAAGCCCATAGAGAGTATTAAAGTTGCTCCTTCTGCGAACTCATGAACAGCTAATACTCACGATCTTCAGCTCTGCAAGGTTCGGAAGGGAATGATTAAGATTTCGTTTGGCGCTGCTACTAGGTTGCTCACGTCACATCTCCGTCGTCAAGCTCAGTTTGAGCATGCGCAGGATGCTTGGCTATCAGGAAGTGAGTGCTTCTAAAGGGCTTCAGTCTTCTCCATTGAAATCTATGGGGTCGCTGTGTCCATTTCTTTTACTGTCTATGGTCAAAACCGCCACCATCTTGGAACAGGGGTCTTATCATAGGAAGTATCTAGGTAACGCTGCTATCTCCGCCTGTACTTCAAATTCATGGATGATGCCGGACTTTTGTGCTGCGTATGGATGTTCACGAACGAAATCTGAACTAGGAAGAATGTTTTAAAGGGGTCATGAACTGGCTTTTTAAAATTGTTTATATTGTTGTCTGAGGTCAACTTATAACGTTCGCTTGGTTTTTACATTCAAAAACATCGAAAATGAATAAGTAATAGGCTATTTTCTACCCTAGTTTTGAGCCTAGCTCAAAAACGCTCGGTTTTTATGGGCGTCTCGCATTGAAGACTTAGAAGTAAACGCCCACTGCTGTGAGTGGATAACATTTTTGCATATTATAATGAGTTTCAACTGGTCAGTAACGATTAGACTGATACACATACACATACACATAATTATTAGATATCAAACGATCTGTAACAATGCAATACTTGCCTATCAGATTATTATTACTTTTTAAATAAAACTTTTACTCACATAAGTGTGTTGCACCATTCCTGTCGGATCCAATATAGAAGGCACAGCACCGTTTTTTAATCTTAATCGGTCAGCAAATCCAGTCTCGACCTGTGTCTTGTTTATAATACAAAACAATCCTCAGTGAAATGAAGCGAACAAACGGACCCACATCAGCTGGATGGAACGTCATTAAAAATAAAGTTTAACCATGCATTCCTATTGGAATCCAGAGGAAGCTTATGCAGAGACTGTCTTCTTCCACAACCAGGCACTGCACAATATTTTGTAAACGGCATGTTTATTGCTCGGTAGCTCGATCCGGTTTGTCATCACGAGGTAGGCCTATGTTATTTAGCTATGCGTGTAATGCGCGAATCGGTGGGCGGGGCTAAACCGGCCGTGTTGAAGTAGGCGTTGATCTTCTTCTCGCGGGGGTGGTGTTTTATTCTCTTTGACGTCATAGTTCCCCACTTTGAAAAACGAGTCGTTTGCTGAGCCTGGTGTCAATAAAAGCTTCTATTGGACTAACAAGGACGTTTTCAGTTCTGAAACTTACAGGATATTCTTATAATAGGATGACCTCTTAGATGTCAAAAGCTCAAGTAAAATTTGATTTCTCAGTTCATCACCCCTTTAAAAAATATTTTTTTTTTTATACATTTCTCTGGACTCGATGATAAATACATGTCTGACTGTTGGAACGAACCAAAAAACTAGAAAATCGTATTCATGACGATTTATGGTGATTTTATTTCCGTTAGACCTTTGCCTATACATTGACGCTGATGCATAAAGAGGAGGGGCTCCCCTGTTCCAAGATGGCGGCTCTATTGACGCATTCGTTCCAATGAACTGCTGTAGCCAAGGTTACATCTAGTGTATCTATGGATTTCTCATTGCGCTCAAACCACTTTCCAGGTAAGTTGCGAGGCTCATAGAGTCATACGTAACGATCACGTTTTGCTTAAATGCTATAAAAATCGATGACTTCTTTTGATGAAAATGTATGATTCACATGGTTTACAGGGTAGGGCAACGAATTAAAGCCCGACGAATTAAAGGTTTCCTCAATATCAGAAAGCCAACTTTAAAACATTACCCTAACTCTAGTTATCTAGATGATGTCATTTTCTCTCGATCATCATGGTTCACCCATAAGGTCACTGTAATGTGTCAGTAATAAAAATATTATCACTTTATCTAACGTTATACTGCATATAACGCTGCCTTTAAATCTGGGATGACGACCCCCAGGCACATGTTACACGCCTTTTAAATGGGTCATATAATGGTACATGCACTTTTACAAGTTGATTGTACTGAAATGTGTGTGTTGGCAGTGCCTGTACACATCCATCATATAATGATAAAAATCCATCCAGTGATTTTGTTTTAATCTTCTTATATGTTTTCCCCTGCCTCAAATTGAGCCGTTCGTATTTGTGATGTCACACGCTCGGACGCCCTTCCCACGATTGTTGATTGACAGCAGCGTTTCAACACAGACCCGCCCTCGTTCGTGAGCAATCATGCGCGCGCGGACCGGTGTTGTGCCGAAAAGTACGCTGGAGCAGCACAGTCTATGAGCAGAATGGAGTCTAAGAGAAGTGGTGTTCTCTTGGGTGTAATAAGGACACAGCAGTCATTAATGTTCCTAAATCCGAACTGCTGAAGACGCAGAGTGGCTGAGTTTGTTTTCGAAGGGAATATTACCTACGATCAACATAAATGCTTTCATGTTTGCGTGAATCATTTCACACACCAGACTGCTTTATAACGAGGAGGTATAAAGCTGGTTTTGCTAAGAAACTGCTCCTGAAAAAAGGAATCGATACCAACTATTCGTGTTCCTGCAACTCCAGGAGAACTGAAGTGAGTGTAGCGTTCTCTTACGAGAGGTTCTCTCGTATTGCGTAAGTTAGCTTACGCTACGGGGAAGATTCATCTTTCTCGAGACATTGAAGCCAAAAATTATCCTTAATTTTGTGACCCTCCTCACTCAGGTGTTGACCGGCTCGGGCTCGAGTGGTCCCCGCCTGCTGAGTCCGCGCCTAATAGGCTCGACGGCTGCTTTCTACAAGGTCGCCGCCGCCCAGCGCCCGCGGCCCGCGCCTTTCCTGCCTGAACTCCACGCTGAGCTCTCCAAGTCGTGGATTTTGCCTTTCTCGGCCAGGATTCAGTCTCACGTCTCCACGTCGCTCTCACAAGTGGACGGCGCCGCCGAGAGGGGATACACGGCCATTCCCCGTGTTGAGGAAAGCGGTCGCAGCCGCACCTTTGCCCGCCCTCCGCGAGATGGCGCTCAAGGCCCGTGCTCCCTCTAAAGCCTGCAGAACAACATCCGCCTGTGTTGGCCGCGCTTATGCCGCCGCCGGCCAGGCCGCGTCTGCTCTGCATTCCTGGCCGTCCTCCAAATCCTCCAGGCTGACCTTCTTCGTGAGTGGGACGAGAAAGGCAGAAACCCAGAGGCTGTTACGGATCTGAGGACCGCGACGGATCTCTCCCTTCGTGCCACAAAGTCTGCATCTCAAGCTCTGGGAAAATGTATGGCCGCTCTGACTGTCACAGAGAGGCACCTCTGGCTGACACTCGCGGACATGGGAGAAGCTGAAAGCGCCACGTTTCTCAACGTGCCACTCTCTCCCACTGGTCTCTTCGGCCCGGCTGTGAACGGTATCGTCGACCGGTTCTCCTAAGTTCAAAAGACCACGCAGGCTATGAGCTTATTCCTGCCTCGACGCTCCAGCTCCTCTGCAGGCCGCTCACGTGACCAGCCTCCTGCACGAGCCACAACACAGCGCCCAGCTCAGCCTAGCCAGCCTTCGCAGCGACGACAGGGCGGCCGCCCTAGATCGCGCTCGGACAGCCCCCCAGACCGCCGCCCCCCCCGTGGGCCTCGGCCTAGGATCACGCTGAAGCCCGAGCACGCGAAGTCCCTCCTAGCAGCATCAAGGAAGAGACGGTCGAGCCCCGCGCGGCCGGGCCACCGTCAAAATTCCTCCCCCTGTCAGTCCCCTTCATACAGGCTACTGCAGCGGTGTATTTAGCAGCCAACGAGCCGGTAACACTGCCTTCTCGCCTGCACACAACCGCTGTTTTCACGGCGACCCAGAGAAATCTCAAAAAGAGTATAATGTCGGTTGTCTGGCTTACGCCGACGGTGCTTTATGTGTAGAAAATGTGCCCACACCACAGTGCTCACCCCTACACACAAGCATTACACTTCCCGTGTCACTCATAGAGCCCACTCCCAAAAGCGGTCACAAGCCGCTCGAGTGTTAAACATGGTAAACGTGCCCACGAGCCCGTGCACGCGACCACCCCTTGCCCGCTCTGTCACACGGCCAGCAAACACTCATATGGACGTAAGTCTAGTGCTCACACAAAGCGTGCGCCGTAAACGTTTCCAAGCGCGCCTGTTGCAAAGGCTGCAATAACACGTTCCCCATCTCTAGAGATCGGGGCGTCGCAAAAATATGTAAGTCTCGTGCCCACTCACAAGCGTTCACGCTTACAGTTAAGCACCCGGCCCGGCGCTGCTCGTGAACCACAAAGCAGACATAAATCAGAGTGTCACTGCTGCCTGCGAGCCGCCGTGTTTAAACACGAGAGCATGCGCGCTGCGAACACACCTCTGGTTCAGCCTGCCAAGCCCACACAGTGTGGCGGTCAGAGCCCAGAGGCCATTCAGCCCCTAGCTACACATATAAAAACATGGGAAGCTATCCCAGGGGTATCAGAATGGGTGTTAAACACAATAAAACAGGGCTATTCGCTCCAATTCGATCGCCGCCCTCCACGCTTTCGAGCGCGGCTCGAAACAACTGTGAATACAGAAGTAGTACATCTACTTCGCACAGAAATAGCGAATCTGTTGTGCAAAAGGGCCATAGAGATGGTGCCGCCTTCTCTGAGCGAGTCGGGGTTTTACAGCCATTATTTTCTTGTACCAAAGAAAGACGGTGGCCTCAGACCCATCTTAGATCTGAGACATTTGAACAGAGTGCTTGTGAAAAGACCGTTCAAAATGCTGACAATCAGGAAACTTCTCGCGCAGGTGCGCCAGAAGGACTGGTTTATATCTCTCGATCTGAAAGATGCTTATTTTCAGATTCAGATAATTCCCCATCACAGGCCATTCTTGAGATTCGCCTTCGACGGCCGGGTTTATCAATACACCGTCCTTACGTTCGGCCTGTCCCTAGCACCCCGTACATTTACGAAGTGCATGGACGCGGCGCTCGCCCCCCTGAGAAATCGGGGCTTGCGAATTATGAACTATCTGGACGATTGGCTGATTTTAGCACAGTCGGAGATGGAACTCTTATCTCACAAGACAGTGCTCCTCAGTCATCTGGAAAGCTTGGGTCTCTCGGTCAACTGGACCAAGAGCTCATTACGGCCCAGTCAGTCAATTTCTTTTTAGGAATAGAACTAGACTCGGTGGCTATGACAGCGCGCTTGTCAACACAGCGCGCGCCGTGTTCAGCGCTTAGCCGCGTCTTTCCAGAAGGGCAGCCTCATCCCTTTGAAAACGTTTCAGAGAATGCTAGGCTGTATGGCTTCAGCTGCAGCAGTACTCCAGCTGGGTTTACTGCGCATGCGCCCGCTACAGCGCTGGCTGAATGCTCGCGCGTCTCGCCGGGCTTGGGCCGCCGGCCGCCAACTAATCAGAGTGACTCAGACCTGCATTACAGCTCTGCAGCATGGAAAGTGGCCGATTGGTATCAGCGGGGAGTGATGATGGGTGCGATCTCAGACCGAGAGAAGCTCCTTCACAATAAACTGTCTGGAAATGAATAGCGGTCGAGACGTGCTTACGCGCTTTCTCCCTGTCATCCGGGACCACCATGTTCTAGTCCGTTCGGACAACATGTCGGTGGTATCCTACCTGAACCGTCAGGGCGGAGTCAGATCCAGGAACCTCTGCGATCTGGCGGAGCGCCTTCTAGTTTGGTCCCAGTGTCACCTGCGCTCGCTGAGAGCGGCGCACGTGCCAGGCCACCTGAACGACGGCCCAGACAGACTGTCCAGGGACAACGTTCCCCCAGGGGAATGGTCCCTGCACCCCCAAACAGTCCAGAAACTATGGCGCCTATTCGGCAGAGCGGAAGTAGACCTCTTTGCGTCCAAAGACAACGCTCACTGCCCAGTGTTCTTTTCGAAGAACGAGGATGCGCTGGCCCAGAACTGGCCCAGCCGCCCGCTTTATGCTTTCCCACCGATCTCACTGTTGCCACAGGTAATAAAGAGAATCAGGGAAATGCGCCACTCGGTGCTCCTCATAGCCCCGCATTGGGAGAATCAGATTTGGTTCCCGGAGCTAACGCAGCTGTCACAGACGGCTCTGTGGCCCATTCCGGTGAGAACAGATCTCCTCTACTGATCTGGCATCCCACCCAGAGCGCTGGTCGCTGCATGCGTGGGTGATCAACGAATTCCCGTTGCCTTGCCAGAAGGAGTAGTGAACACGATCGAGCAATCAAGAGCTCCCTCTACTAGAAAGCTCTATGCGTCTAAATGGTCTGTGTTTTCTAAATGGTGCACCGACAAAGATCTGGACCCATGGAAATGTGGGGTTTCGTGGCTGCTCGTGTTCCTACAAGAGCTGTTGGATAAGGGCAGATCCCCATCCACGCCCAAAGTTTATGTGGCGGCCGTCGCAGCGTTCACAGAACCAACGCACGGCCGGTCACTAGGGAAAAACGAGCTGGTCATCCGCTTCCTTAGAGGAGCTAGAAGGATGAACCCTCCGCGCCCCCCGTCGGTTCCTATGTGGGATCTTTCTTTGGTCCTCGAGGCCATGAAAGCTTTTCCCTTTGAACCACTAGAATCCGTGGACATGAAATACCTATCACTTAAAACCGTTTTTCTGACAGCCCTGTCATCAGTCAAACGTGTGGGGGACCTTCACACGCTGTCTGTCAGTGCTGCGTGTCTTGAGTTCGGGCCAAATGACTCCAAAGTCATTCTCAAACCTAGACATGGTAGACTATGTCCCTAAGGTGATTGGTACTTCATTCAGAGCGCAGGTCATTTCCCTATCGGCTCTGCCAGCATCCAATAGCGACTGTGATGTTAATCTCCTCTGCCCAGTTAGAGCGCTGAGATTTTACACTGCGCGCTCCGCCTCTTTCAGACGCACGGAGAAGCTCTTTGTTTCGTTTGGTGGGCGCACCGAAGGTCTCGCCGCCTCGAAACAGACCCTGTCCAGTTGGATAGTGGACGCTATTGCAGCTGCTTACGCGTCAAAAGGTCTGCAATGCCCACTGGGCATCAGGGCTCACTCCACTAGAGGCATGGCCTCATCGTGGGCGTGGTCCAGTGGAATTTCCATTCATGCATATGTGTGGCGGCGGGCTGGGCTTCCCCGTCCACCTTTGTCAGGTTTTATAATCTGGAAGTTCCCGCCCTGCAGGCAAAACTTCTGGCGGTATAAGTGAGATGTAAGTACTGTCCAAATGTATAGTGCGCAGGCTGCTCTCACAACATCAGCTCTCCTGGTTGAGCTGCACTATTGGGTGATCGCTATATGCTTACACAGACCGGCGCCGCCGTTCTGTTGTTCCCTCTAAGTGCTTATGAACATGTGCTGGCCCACACTACTGCTGGCCACCTAATTTTCCACTTATCAGGGCTCCCCGGGCACCCCCCCCGGGACTCATGTAGTGGATGCTGGCGCGCACGGCGTTGACAAAGGGTTTCCGTAGCGTAAGCTAACTTACGCAATACGAGAGAACCTCTCGTAAGAGAACGTATTGGTTACCTAACGTAACCTCGGTTCTCTCTAGAAGAGGGAATGAGTATTGCGTAACCGGCCGTGTTTGCGCCACGAGCGACTTTCGCTTCAGTCGATGAAAACCAGGGAGCAGCCTCTGAACCGTGCTTATATACACTAAGCCACGCCCCTTTTGGCGGGCTGTGTAGCCATGAGGGCGCGAGCGCCTCTCATTGGGCATGACGTCACGCCAGGTTCACTGGTAGGCTGCTGCAGTTGCCGCAGGGCAGCCAATGAGCTCGCTAGATAGCCCGCTCTAGGTCTGGCAGCTGCTGCACTGCGTTGACAATAAATACAAAATTAAAGGCACAATATGGAACTTTTCGGCTTTCAAAATAGCAAAAATAACTGTATCTATGTTATATATTTCTTTTAGTTGTGTACTAACATTATCCCGAAAGTTTCCACCAATTTTCAAATCCAGAGAAATTTATATTTTAATTTGAAGACACGGGCCGTTTCTTTATTTCCGTTTCGTCGCCCGTCTATGACATCATATAACCTTTGACTCCTCTAGTTTCTCTAACTTTCCTGCGGATCCCGGCGAAAAAACGCCAAACACAAATGTGAACGGACGCCCGTCACTAAAATAAATGAAGACGATAAAGAATCAATAGTTGGATACCAATAATGGACCATGATTATGCTTTGCCTGCACGTTCTGCTGCTGGAGGAAGATCCGTGAAGCGGAAACGCATGGGTGAAACTGCAGTGGAAAAGCGAACCGAGCTAAAGCGAGCCGAGCCGAGCCGAGTCGTACCACGCAGAGGAAAGCAAGCGAGCCGAACCGTGCCGTGCCGAGCCGAACCGTACTGAGCCGTACTGAGCCGTACCATGCAGTGGAAACGCGCCAAAAGAAATGACCCGAGAAGGTTTTGGGACAGGAGGAGAAGAGACATGACTCGCGTTAACATTGGAGTCAATGACAGCTTCGTGACAAGCTGGAACTACAGAGAGATGCCGATCTCGCTTGCATTCCTATAAACAGGTAGCATGCACCCATTTCAGCTAACTATATCTATCCGTAACTTATATGTTGTGAAACGATGATGGCATGTGTATAACGCAGACGGACTAGCTCTCATGTATAGCTGCAGAAAGTAGCTTCATATGCAGTTCACTATCTTTTTCAATATCATAAACGTAATTATAATTATTAACGAAAGGTGACCGTGTTTTTTAACATCTATTAATACTAGCTAGATGGAATATTGATTTAATAGCCCTGATAATTCATATATCTGTCCGTTCGAAAAGACGTGATTTTAAAAACACTAAGTTAGAATGAGTGAGGAATGTGGGGAGCGACAGAGCGCGCGTGTTCATTACAATGGAATTACATAAAGTGAATAGCCGTATAACATCATAGCCATTACAGCCGGATAATATCAATAACAATACATTATCTCGTCAGTAAACCTGTTATCTGTTGGAGATGCTAGATGCTTAGTTGTCGACAACGACAACAACTCCCATGAGCTCACGCTCTTTCCCGACGTCATCAAAGTACGTCTTTTGCTATTATTTTGATTGAGTGACCCCTGGTGGCCAAAAGTTACATACTGTACGTTTAAGGATAATTTTTGGCTTCAATGTCTCGAGAAAGATGAACCTTCCCCGTAGCGTAAGCTAACTTACGCAATACTCGTTCCCTCTTCTAGAGAGAACCGAGGTTACGTTAGGTAACCGATACGTTTTATTAACCTTTATATTAATATTTATATTAATCTTTGCAAATCGCTAGCTTCACGACGAATGAGGCTAAGGTTTACACTCAGGGTACATTACGGCATGTTTTCTATGTACGACGTTCTCAATATAATTCATAATCCCACGTTTATAATGAACAACGCGTTATGGTTTTTGTGTTATTGTGTTACAAACTGTGTACGCACAGAACAGAGGGGCAGGGTGAGCAAAGCTCATTATCATTTAAAGGCATATGCACTGAAACGGCGTGATGAAAACAGAGCTGTTTTTGAGCAGGTAAAATTAGTGTTTTCTTAAAATACTAATGAGAATTTTTAATAAAAGTATATTACAAAGTTTTTATTTAGACCCTAAAGATTCATATTAACTTGTACAAAAATGGCATTATATGACCCCTTTAACAGTCGCACAGGAAATAGGAACAACGTGAATCTGTATTTATAAGAAAATGGGAATCACTCACTATTGTACACTTTTTAAATCTTAGATCAACATAACACTAAGCTACATAATTAACATGTTCTGTTCTCCCTGCAGATCCTGTTAAACACACCTGTCCGAACTTATCCTGAACCTGATTCTTAAAACACAAAGGCACTTTTAAGAGCCAACCTCTATCTCTTTTATTTTCTATATCTCACATCCTCTCTGTTCTCAATATCTATATTTCTGTCCATCTCTCTAATCTATATCTGTCTTTCTTAGTCTTTATCTGTTGCTTGTTCTTTTCTCTCTGTCTGTCTTTGTCTGTCTTATTCATCTTTGTCTGTCTGTCCATATCTGACTGTTATAATGCCAGGGGGGTCTACAAAAAAGATCTGCCCCTTTTGCCAGGGCATTTTATTTTGCGCCAAAAAATATGTACACATTGTAAAAAGGAGCAGCCTCTGAAACAGCGCCTCAAGAAAAAGCTTCAGAGGTTTGATGAGAAGCGAGAGGAATGGGTGATTGGTCACAAGAAAAACCACAACATGGCATCCATCAAGGATGAAGCCAATATCATGGTACGTACAATTTCATACATGACATTAAACTGTCCATATCATCTAGGAAGTACATTCAGTGGTACCATTTATTAAGTGAGCATGCTAGTGCAAGGTCAGAAAGACATTATTTTTTGCAAATATAGATAAAGTTGAATAATTTTTTTCAATGACCCTGTGTCATCAGAACTAATTTAAAAGTACAATTTAACTATCAATTTTAGAAGGCAGATGTAATTGTGATTTGTATTTTTATTTTTTTCTGCGAATAAGTGATTCCCTTAAAGGAGAACTCCGGCGCAAAATGAAATTTGGTCTAATTACACATTGTTACCTAGTCAACCGTTATCTGAGATTTGTTTTCATGATTATCGAATGTAGATAGTTTTATCTCTAAAAACAGTTTAGCCTATAACACTAGTATAACGCAAGTAAATAGGGCATAGAGTAATGACAAATAAAAATCGCTAGTTAATACCACTAACAAGGCTCAAAATAGCCCAACACTAACACGGTAGCATAATCAGGGTCCTTACATACAAACCGAAGCATTGAGAACGTTGTAAGTGTACAGACAGTTTAATAAGAAGATATTTTATAAAGACAGTCGACTTCACGAAAACAGACAGGAGCCATCTTTGGAAAACAGTCTCGAAAAACAGGCATTCGTAGATCGACTACTCGAGACTGTTTTCCAAAGATGGCTTCTGTCTGTTTTCGTGAAGTCGACTGTCTTTATAAAATATCTTCTTATTAAACTGTCTGTACACTTACAACGTTCTCAATGCTTCGGTTTGTATGTAAGGACCCTGATTATGCTACCGTGTTAGTGTTGGGCAATTTTGAGCCTTGTTAGTGGTATTAACTAGCGATTTTTATTTGTCATTACTCTATGCCCTATATACTAGCGTTATACTAGCGTTATAGGCTAAACTGTTTTTAGAGATAAAACTATCTACATTCGATAATCATGAAAACAAATCTCAGATAACGGTTGACTAGGTAACAATGTGTAATTAGACCAAATTTCATTTTGCGCCGGAGTTCTCCTTTAAGTAATCACTTATTCACAGTAATACATCACAGACCTAAATTATCTATCAGAGCAAAATTTGAACACACAGCAAACATAATTTATACTCAGGAATTCTTGAGTTCATAACAATACAGGCATGCATTATGACAGAATTACAGGTGCAATATAATATTTAAATTTTTTTATTATTGAGTGGATGAGAAATAACAAATTAACTGCATTCATACTGTACTACTCATACTGTAGCAATTTACAATGTGCATGGTTAACTAAATATGTGCAGCATTCACCCATCTGGTAATGTAATCATTAAGTTTCTGCCTTTATTTTTAATAAATCTTTAGATTGTCATTGTCCAGTTGCACAATCACAATGGTTACATGATATTATCAACGTACGTGCAAAACCCAAACTACTAATGTTACAAAAAGTCATATTGTACCCTCATGGTGTCAGATTCATCTTTCTGCTGTTTTAGAGTTGGTGTTTGTTGCTACTGTATGAGCCTTTCCTGTTTGCACATACTAGATTATACATAAGCTAAACTCACCATTAGGTTACAAATTTTGAATGGCAGTAACCTGGATGCTGTCATCAGTAATGTTATATTCTCTTAATAATTAATATTCTTAGTTATTTTTTTGTTGTTTTTCTATGACTTTAAACAGCAAATATACAATTTTGTCATTGCAGCTGGAGAAACTCCATGCTATTGGATATAAGCCACTTCTCCTTCTTGGAAAGGAGACCAACAAAAAACATTTAAGTGTGAAATTTTGACGGTAGAAAAACATAAAAAATTCACACCTGGCAATTGATTATGGGAATTGAAGTAAACTGTTTCAAAACACTAGTTTCCTGCACCTGCTGATGCTCAAACATTCTAAATGTATTGAGCCCCGTTTGTATTAATAGCATACAGCACACTGGTCTACAGTGGGATTCTGGGATTTGGCACCCATAGTTAAGTGCATTCAAGCATATACTATCAACTTTAGAATTCTGTTTGGTATGTTTTTTTATAGGAGCCATATTTACTTTCTGATTTCAGCCCACATACAATAATATTTTAATGTTTAGGCACACTGACCACAGCAATATTTATACGGACATACGAATTGAGCACATGAAATTTGCAAAGACCCGTTTTGGTCACTGGGTCAATGAATCAAATGATAATGAATCTATGCAGTATATACTCAATGAAACAAAATCAAGGACAGTGCTAAAATGTAGATCATTAACGAAAATAGCACAAAGAAAAAGAAAACCATCAAATGTTGGCTGGATACACTACAAACTTAGCCTCGTCTCATTGAGACGTGTTCTGGGAAACACATGATAATTTTCTCGTATTTGAGGCGTTTTACAAATGCCCAGAGCAGTTTATTGGGTGCTACGAATGTCTATCAAATGTGCCTGTACGTAGCTCATAGCCAATCATTTCAATTAAACCAGATGACGTAGAGCGACAGAAATTAGACGAGGAAGAAGATGATGGGTCGGAGATTTATGTGTACACAATGGCGTTCAGCGACTATTGCGACAATATCTAAGGCTGCATCGAAAGGTAACTTTGCGTTTCCATGTTGGATCCATAGATATAAACAAACTGCTTCGGTGTGTCGCATAGACGTCGTCATCGTCTTGCTGCTCCCTCCCCGTTCTGTGATTGGTCCCCTCGCTGAGGCGAAAATCTGGTCCATGGTATCCAGACTGCCTAGCAGCGTGAATAAAATCATAGTAGAATAATACATAGTTTAATAATACATCCAGTAGATTCTCAATAGTTATCCTGCAATCAAAAGTGCCTTCATCTGGTTGGGGAAAATTTGGACTATATGATTCAAACAGATTAACACTTAAAACAGGTACAGATCAAGCTTATGGTTAACCTCTATGTTTTAAATAAGCAAAACAAAACACTTGTTTAACTTGCACAGGTTGGACCCAGGATTCCAGTGGCAATGACCAGCTGATTACGCTGCAGCTCACACCTTGTGACCCAATAGAAAACAAACAACCAGAAGAAGGCGAGCAGGCGACCCCCACGGAGGGTCAGGCCGAGCAGTTGACCCCCACGGAGGGTCAGGGCGGGCAGTTGACTCCCACGGAGGGTCAGGGCGGGCAGGCAACTCCCACGGAGGGTCAGGGCGGGCAGGCGACTCCCACGGAGGGTCAGGGCGAGCAGGCGAGCCCCACGGAGGGTCAGGGCGAGCAGGCGAGCCCCACGGAGGGGCAAGGTAATTAGAACAAATTAAAAAAAATACAGTTTATATTTGTAAAGGCCTAAAGCAGGGCTATTCAATTAGCTTCATTCGAGGGCCAGATTATTAAATCGAAAAGTTGAGCTGGGCCGGTGGGTTTAGCTTATTTATTGAAACATAACAATATCAATAAGTAAGCTAAAGTAAACATAAAAAAGTATTGTATTTACTTGGAAATGTGGTTGTCACGTTTCAGTGTGTTTAGTTATGTTTTGAGATCTTGTTTCCCCCTGTCTTTGTGGTTTTTGGTTTAGTCCTGTTAAGTTTTCCCGCTCCTCGTTTGTGTTCAGTTTTCTCACCTGTGTTCTGTTAATTATCCAATTCTTCCTGGTGTATTTAAGCCCTGTGTTTTCCCTCAGTGTTTGTCGATCGTCGTCAATGTATGGTTGTGTGTTAACCCTGAAGTCCTGGAGTTCTGTTCTTTCGATCTCGTTTGTTTTTGGATGTTTTAAGTTTGTTTAAATAAATCTATTATATTGAAGCCCTTGTCCTCGTCTTCAGCTACCTGCAGCAACCCTGACAGAACGATCGACCATAAACTAAAAATGGGCCGAAGGAGGAAAAACAAAGAGGTGAGCCCCTTCGAAAACCCAATCCTCTTCCAAGAGGAGCGCTCACTTGAAGAATACGCTGGTCTTTACCTAGAACTCTATGATGATGTGACGCTGGAAGAAGAAGAGCTGACTAAGAGTTTCTGGGGTGGTCTGAAGGACCCGCTAGCCCAGTTAATTCTGGTGAAGGACCTTAATATGTCCTTTTTGGAGTTTGTGGATCACACACTGTGGGCGTGTGGATCCACATACCTCGTGGAAGATCTCCCACTCCAGCCAGTGCCAAGCCCGCCAGCCCCTGAGCCCATCACCTGCACGCCAGCCCCTGAGCCCATCACCTGCACGCCAGCGCCTGAGCCCATCACCTGCACGCTAACGCCAGAGCCCATCGTCTGCCCGCCAGAGCCTGCACACCGCATCAGCCCTGCCGCCAGATCGGTCCCTGGACTTCCCCGGCTGATATCCTGTAGGACTGATCCCCCGCTGATATCAGTACGATTAGCCAAAAAGATGGCTGCCGAGGCTGGGGTTCACGTCAGCCACATCCAGCCAGAGACCGTCCAGCCAGAGACCGTCCAGCCAGAGACCGTCCAGCCAGAGACCGTCCAGCCAGAGACCGTCCAGCCAGAGACCGTCCAGCCAGAGACCGTCCAGCCAGAGACCGTCCAGCCAGAGACCGTCCAGCCAGAGACCGTCCAGCCAGAGACCGTCCAGCCAGAGACCGTCCAGCCAGAGACCGTTGCCTGCCCGCCAGAGCATGAATCCAGCCCCAAGCTCCCTGATGTGCTGGCCCCGTCCAGTTCCGAGTCCCATGATGTGCTGGCCCCGTCCAGTTCCGAGTCCCATGATGTGCTGGCCCCGTCCAGTTCCGAGTCCCATGATGCGCCAGAGCCCGTTGACCCAGCGCCAGAGCCAGAGCCCGTTGACCCAGCGCCCGTAGATGTCAAGTCTATTCCCGTTCCTGAACCTGTCCTTCTCCCCAAGAAAATTTTGGGGGGGGGCTATACGCCTTCGCCGTGGCCGGCCAAAGATCCACGGAGGCCCGGAAAAATAACACCGCCGTGGCCACCTGATGGGTCTTCACCGCCGTGGCCACCTGAAGGGTCTTCACCGCCATGGCCACCCGAAGGGTCCTCACCGCCATGGCCACCCAAAGGGTCCTCACCGCCATGGCCACCCGAAGGGTCCTCACCGCCGTGGCCACCTGAAGGGTTCTCACCGCCATGGCCACCCAAAGGGTTCTCACCGCCATGGCCACCCGAAGGGTCTTCACCACCACGGCCGCCTGAAGGGTCTTCACCGCCGTGGCCACCTGAAGAGCCTGCACCGCCCTGGACGCCCGAGGGTCCCACAGCTCCGCCCTGGACGCCCGAGGGTCCCACAGCTCCGCCCTGGACGCCCGAGGGTCCCACAGCTCCGCCCTGGACGCCCGAGGTTCTGCCTGCTCCGCCGTGGCCACGCCCACAGCCTGCACCGTCGTGGCCTCGCCCACAGCCTGCTCCGCCTTGGCCACGCCCACAGCCTGCTCCGCCCTGGGCACACCCACAGCCTACTCCGCCGTGGCCACGCCCACAGCCTGCTCCGCCCTGGAGGCTTCCCGGACCTGCACCATGCCCTCGTCAGCCTCCAGGGCCCCACCCTCCCACCCCTTTGGATGTTATACGGCGCGAGGACACGCCTTCGGGGAGGGGGGAGGTACTGTCACGTTTCAGTGTGTTTAGTTATGTTTTGAGATCTTGTTTCCCCTGTCTTTGTGGTTTTTGGTTTAGTCCTGTTAAGTTTTCCCGCTCCTCGTTTGTGTTCAGTTTTCTCACCTGTGTTCTGTTAATTATCCAATTATTCCTGGTGTATTTAAGCCCTGTGTTTTCCCTCAGTGTTTGTCGATCGTCGTCAATGTATGGTTGTGTGTTAACCCTGAAGTCCTGGAGTTCTGTTCTTTCGATCTCGTTTGTTTTTGGATGTTTTAAGTTTGTTTAAATAAATCTATTATATTGAAGCCCTTGTCCTCGTCTTCAGCTACCTGCAGCAACCCTGACAGTGGTACTCAACAGTATGCAGATTTATAAGACCATAATAAATAACTTATTTACAGCTATGTACAAATATATGAATTATACAAGATCATAGCTATTGGTAATTATTTTATAAATAATTATTATAGGCTTAAATTAAAATATTCTGACTGAGACTTCGTAACCATAAAACCATGCATGGCTCACTCACTACCACTGTATAAAAAAATGGCTAAACAGGTAAAAACTATACACACAATTAATTATATATTCCTCTACCCTCCTAATAAATCTAATGCAATATAAATGACTATAACATAGTATTCGATATAAATATTCCACATTTCTGCCCAAACCATTGTAAATTATGGTAAAGGTTTGTAAGGGTTGTGATTAGGGGATTTATAGTCTTCTAACTTTGTTCATGTTTCTGCAATTTACCTCATCAGTAGTGTTGGGAATGTTAAGGCTGTTTCATCCGATTTAAAACTAGTTAAAACCATTGAGTAATTTGTGGTTTGTAACAGAGAGGAGTGTCCGATTGAAACGCTTCTCACTGATGTCGCAACACTGTTTAATAATAGTGTCCGGGACCGGGAGTAAACGCAACTTCTTTAAGCTTGCGTTCCGTTATCCACTGGGTCGTGCTGCCTAGTTCAAAGTAAACTAGTGAAACAACTGAAAACAGCGCTATTTGTTCTCTATTTGTTGTTACTGACCGAGAAACCTCTTCAGATGATTCAGTGACAGAACAGTCCGAACGAATCCGAAACGTTTCAGACCGTTATGCAAGCGCATTTGGCCAATTCATGGAAAGGAAATAATCCAACCAACGAAATGATTAATATCGCTGGTTCAGTCGACAGAAATACGGGACACGCATAATAACTGCTGAAATATTCGCACTGAAAATGTTTCTCTCAGGTTAGTCGGAGCGCTCATGGTACACACACAGTGCGTATAGCCGTCCAGCTGCAGGCGCCACTGCGGCCACACGCATATCTAATCAAATTTAGCCGCACCACCAGAAAAGAGGAGAAGAGAGGTTAGGGTGCCCTCGGGCCGGATGGAGATGGTTGGCGGGCCGCACTTGGCCCGCGGGCCGCCAATTGAATAGCCCTTGCATAGGAGGTGCAGCACAGGCAGACATGAGGGCAGTGAGTGTGTTGCCAGGATATTCTGCCTACAATCTGCGTTCTATGCAGGAGACTGATCCCGTTATCGGATCTGTATTAAAGTTCTGGGAGCAGGGCCAACAACCAGGGCATGAGAAGCAGCATCAGTTGATTAAACCAGGTTTGACTCTCCTTCAGCAATGGAACCGATTAGAGGCGAGGGAGGGAGTGTTGTATCGGAAAATATTTTGTCCCGACGGAGGTGAAGAGTGTTATCAATTAGTGCTGCCTGATGTTTTGAGGGAAGAGTTTTTGATGCAGCTGCACCAACAACATGGGCATCAAGGGGTGGAGCGCACCAGCAAGTTGATTCGGCAGCGGTGCTATTGGCCAAATATGTTGGCCGATATTACCCGTTGGTGCCAAGAATGCAAACGTTGTCAGCTTGCCAAAGATAATCCACCAGAAGCACGGGCTTTTATGGGCCATTTACTAGCTTCGAGGCCTAACGAAGTCTTTGCTATTGACTTCACAGTGCTTGAACCTTCATATTCTGGACAGGAAAACATATTGGTAATGACTGATGTGTTTAGTAAATTCTCTATGGCGGTGCCCACACGAGACCAGATAGCTGAGACCGTAGCCCAAGTTTTGGCTGAAGAGTGGTTTTACAAATTTGGTGTTCCGGGCCGAATTCATTCGGACGGGGGCCGGAACTTTGAATCCGCTCTTATTCGGCAGCTTTGCAAGCTTTATCAGATAAGGAAATCTCATACCACCCCCTACCACCCGTCCGGTAATGGACAATGTGAGCGATTTAATCGCACTTTGTACAACTTGTTGCGAACTCTAGGAAGAGGGACTGGGTGTCTTGTTTGTCACAAGTGATATTTTGTTATAACACCACCCCTCATCAAGTGACAGGAGAGTCTCCATATTACTTAATGTTTAACAAAGAACCTCAGTTGCCGATAGACTTTTTGCTTGGTAGAGTGCCTGAACTGACAACAGGAAACGTACACAGCTGGGGTATGGAACATCGTAGGCGGTTTCAGGTTGCATTTGAGGGAGCACGTGAGCGGCTGGACCGTCGGAAGAGGCAACATGACCAGCGTGTTCAGGATCTACCTGTGTCGGAGGGTCAGTTAGTCTACTTACGAGATCATGCAGTGCGGGGTTAGCCTGGCTCCGCCCTCCTACGCACTTTTGCTCAATTTCATTTTCCTTCAGTACTACGTCTGGGATTGTGCTGTAGACTTTGATTTCCAGAAATCAATTTTTTTAGGACCAATCAGCGAACAGAGGGAGTGGCTGAGAACGATGACGTTGATGTCGACTCGTGCGTTATTTTGAGTTGTAGTTCAAAATAAGAAAGATGCGAGCGAAGCCATTCGATCCGTTGTGGCAACGCTGCCGAATATCAAGAAGTTAAAGCCGAAGCAAGAACAATCTTTGCTTGGTTTTGTGTTTATGGCCATCCTCCCACGGGGTTCAGGAAAAGACATGTCACGACCAAACGTTAGCTATTGGTTATGGCAGATAGAGTGACTCTGGGCAGATCCAATAGTTTTAGACTTCAATAGAATACCCACCTAAAAGGAATACCCGCCTACAAGGAAGTTAACGCTTGTCAATGGAGCGATGCCAGACTCTCTATACAAATGAAATGTACGAGAGTCTGGTAGAACCAGGCTAGTGTGGGGTCGCCACAAGATCCAAAACTTGTGGAGTCTTGTGACATATCAGGTGATTCAGTCCCCAGAGGAGGGAGGTGCCGTGTATGCTATCGAGCCAGTTTCAGATTTGGGCAAGGTACAGCGAGTGCATCGTTCTCTGCTGAAGGCTTGTGTCCGTAGGGACGTTTTGCCTGTCGATCAGCCTGCTGATGTTGTAGAACCTCAAGACGAATACGAAGGGGCAGACGATGGCGATTTGATGTTGTTGGTACCAGAGACTCCCCAGATGGTTCAGGGTATGGGACCTTGGGGTGTTGGGCGCCCAGTACAGCTTGAAGTGCAGGAAGAGTTGTTGCCGTTGGACCGACATCCTGGAGGTGCAGCCTTGATGGAATCAGAAGAACGAGATGTAGAACCGATAGTGAGGGAAAGTGAAACTCCTTCCAGTTCTCATAATGAGAGGAAGGTTTCCCCTCAGCGCTCTGGTCGAGCCGGAGCAGGTCAGCATTCGAATTTGCATGGTCTTCCTCGGGGTGCAGGAGAGAATAGAGTTAACGGTGATTCTAGGATTATAACCAATGCCATTTCAGCTTTGTTTAGGCCTTGGAGTTAGCGAAATGGAGGGGGATTTTGCAATAGACTTTTAGTCCATCGTCGGGGCACCGATGCAAAATGGAGGGGTAGATGTTGCAGACAGGGAGATTTTGCTTTCGTCATTGTATTTGCCATTCCAATCTATTATCTCCGTCCCTGGACTATAAAATGTTATGCCTGTTATGTTAAATGTTAAAACCCTGCCTGTTATGCATCACTTTGTGAACTGTTGCGTAGTTAACGCGCTTCTGTCACCACTTCCGGGAAACCAGATGAGAGCACCCGAGACGCTGATTTGTGTTGGAGAGCGTGCTGCAGTTTCTCCCGCTGTACGAGCTTGTTGTTTGGCGGCCGCTGTTTGCGTGAACTGGAGGAGGACACTGGAGACGCTAAGAGAATCAGATGCAGTAAATGCTGTTTCTCTACTCTGTCCCTAACCAGTGAAAGCTATGGTTTCACTGTCTCTTGGTAAGCCTCATCCCTGGCCCTGATGTTTTCTTAACCAGTAGTGGCCTGTTGATCTGTAATAAAGTGCTTCATAACCAGTTGTACTATTGTTCTCTTTTAAGAAATGCCAATAAAGTATATTTTTGTACGATGACAATGTCTCTGACTCATATCGGTGATACAGACCTGTGTATGCCTTCTGTAGGGGCTAGTGTTAATTCTTTGGGTGAAATTCCCAGGGTGGCGTAGTCAGAGTGTGAATGGTACATCTTATTGATTTATTGTAATTCTTTAGGAATCCCCCTTACTGCCCTCGTCTCACCCACCACATATATATTTGTTGACAAGCAACTTATCTTTAGTTGACTATCACAGATGGTAAACTAAAGATTTTGTTTGTTTTTTTAATCAGTTTAAATAGTCATTAATTTTATGTATTTGAAACCCTTTGAGTAGAATATACTGTATCATATACAGATCATATGCTGACATGACTGTTGACTTTCAACTGACAGATTGATTTTGATATGTTGGTAGACAGCTTAGAAGACGTTGACTCAATCTACAGAAAGTTAGTTGACAATGGTTAATAACTTGTTGAAAAAAACATATTGGGAGTCAACAGGCTTTTTTGTTAAATCTTTAAATTAACACCTGAAATGCACCTTTAGTCTATATGCATTTAGTTGAATGTATGTTACTTATTGAAACAGTGTTGTTGAATGTCAACTGATGCACTGTTGACATGCAACTGAATGGCTACAAATAACTAGTAGTCTCAACAGAAGGACTATCAAAGTAAAGTGTTACCCAAAACTTTGACACCTACGACTACACAAGCATCATATAAAATCAGCAGTTAGAGTAACATATTTCAGATTCATTTGATCAGCTCACCTATATTTAATGGTAAAGAAAACTGAAAAACTTATCACATTAATCAAATTATGATTTTAAATTATTTTTGTTTTGCACATGTTTTTTGTCATTTGTTTATAATGTTAAATGATAACAAATTGTAAATATGATCAATTTTATGATTACGACATTATCGGTATAACATTTTACACCAATAATGATTTGATAGAGAATGTTGAATTTTTTTTTATTTCACTACAGATGATGGGGCAGTTCCAGATTGACCTTGTTGTTTTCTGGGCATTGCTTCTCATGGCCATTTCTGGAGAGGATGACATAGGTGCATCAAAAGAGTGTGAGCATGCTCCCTTTGTTCCAGGGTACAATCTTGCTGGAGAGGGATTTGATGTTGTGACCATGGAGCGAAAAGGATCTTACGTGATCGACATGGAGAAATGGGATTTAGGAAATGGCACTTGTAAATTGCGCAAGAACAATTACATGAAAAGAATTAAACAGAAGCTACCAGCTGCAGTTGTAAACTGGAGGACCTTGCCAAAGTGTTCAATGAAAGTATCCAGTCAGATCTTTGAATCAAGTGAAGCACTGGTCAATGATTCATCATCAGCACTCTCGGTCGGCTGGAAAGTTGGTTTAGATGTGAAAGCTGCTGGAGCTGCAGTGGGAAGCACTCATTCCAGGGAAGCAAAATTTGGAATGAAAAAATCAAAAGAAGACAAATACAGTTTCACCAAACATGAAGTTACATGCAGCTTTTACAGGTGAGAGAGCTAGGTTGCTTTTCCTATTGTAAACAACAAATGTAAACTTAAAATGTAATTTGCTACCTCTTTTGTCCCACTGAATTCAAGCGTGTTTGCTGTTTCTTTACAGATATCGTCTAGCTGAAAAGCCTCCTCTTCATGAAGAGTTTCTTGAAGCAATCAAATCACTCCCTGCATCCTACGATCCAGACGCCTACCGCAACCTGATCGCCACATATGGCACTCACTTTACCACAGGTGTCAAGTTAGGGGGGCAAATGAAAGCCATCACAGCCATCAAAACCTGTCAGGCAGCAGTGAGTGGGCTTACAGACACTGCTGTGAAAGACTGCTTGGATGTTGAAGCCTCTGGTTCATACTATGGAGCAACTGTGAAAGCAGAGAGCAAGTTTTGTAAAGAACAGAAAAAGAAGATTGGCACAAATCAAAAGTTTAGCACCATGTTCAGTGAGCGTCAGACAGAGATTATTGGAGGAAACATAAATGGAGAAGATCTGCTTTTTTCTGGTTCATCACACCCAAATTCCCTTAAAAACTGGCTTGAGTCTTTGAAGAGCCTCCCTGACATTGTGCACTACTCTCTGAAACCCCTCCATTTCTTACTGAGTACTAAACACCCTGCCAGGAAAGGACTGAAGAGAGCTGTTGAAGAATACATAATTAAAAATGCCCTCATAAAGGTTTGCTCAGAGCCTTGCAAGATTGGCAGGAAGTGCAGTGCAAGAGACAGATGTGCTTGTGTTTGTGAAAGTAGTCAAGTAATAAAGTCTAACTGCTGTCCACCTGAAAAAGGACTTGCCACCCTAAAAGTCTACAACCTTAGAGCCAATGGTCTGTATGGAGATACATTTACACAAACCGATGGCACTGTAACAGTAAAATATGCACACAAACCAAGCGCACTGCGACTATTGATAATAATGACAATCCACGTTGGTCAGAAAATTTCAGTTTGGTCCTATTAAGATTAGCATGGCCAATAGACTTACCTTTAAAGTGTTTGATGTAGATAACTCCTGGAACAGTGACCTCCTTGGTGAATGCTCTTTTAAACTTAGAAGTGGAGTTGTGAGTGACGCTTGTGGTTTTAAATATGGCACCTTCTTTTTTACCTATGAAGTGAAATGTGCTCCCAGTCTAAATGGCCCACAGTGTAATGAACTCAAACCTTCTCCAATGGCTGCCCATCTGGCTGACATTTTCAGCTCAAGAAATGGTGTTCTGGTTAAAGACATACCTAGGCTTGAATTAGCTCGCAATAACTCAAATAACTTAAACTTCAAAAGTACTTATGGAAAACTATTTTTGCTGTGACTTGCCACCTAAATCCATCCTTTATGCATAAAAAATATTCTTAATAGCCTAACCGCAGTCATCTGCGATAGAAAATAAGTGTATTAGTATCCTTTGTTTGGTTCTTTTTCCATTGCTTTTCTGTTTTATTTTCTGTATTATTGCATTAAAAAGCATTCTTAAAGACAGATCTGTGTGTTTGTGTTCTTTTGGGTTTTTTATTATTATTATTGTTAGACTTGCAAAATGTAATAGCAACTTACAGTGCACTAACTACAGGCAGTGCTGGTCCTTCCCCAGCATTTATTTTTTATACATTTTACTACACAGTCATATTTTGTTATCATGGTTCACATTTGCAGAAAGAGAGAAATAGGCTGAATTTGGAATAGCATACTTTTCTTACTATTTGTGCCATATAAAGTTAACTAGTGTGCTATTTTGAATTCAGCCACAGATTCATCTTTTCATCATCGGTTGCAATGAGTTCTAACATACCTCAGTATGATCGCTAACATGACACCTCAGGTGATGGCTCAAAAATGATTTTGGATTTGTACATGCAAAGATGACAACTTTCAGCTTGTGCATGTCTATTGCTAACTATTATTGAGATGGAAATTGTAATGCTAACAGATAGCCTATCTCTCTCCAGATATTTTACATAGACAGCTGAAAAAGAATACAAGTTCATATTATAATGTTCAATCATTTGCAGAATATTATATTTAAATTAATCAAGGACAGTTATGTGGACTGGTCAGTTATGTGGAAGGGATTTGCTTTACATTCATGCAAATAATCTTCTGGATAATAAATAAATAATAATATGAAATGATTATATATATATATATATATATATATATATATATATATATATATATATATATATATATATATATATATATATATATATATAAAATTAATAAATTATGCTTGTGCTATATAATTAAGTCGAATTATCATTACGGTAGTGTTTATAGGCCTACTCTACTAAAGTTTATACTCTGACCTTAGTTGTGGTCCTTAAATCAGTAAATATAATTAAGTATTATTCATCATATCTCTTATTCATCAATAATGGAAGGCAAACTAAACCACTATGCAATTAATATAATAGTTTATGCTCATGTAATAAAACTACAGAATTTCCTCAGTATTTTCATTTCATTTTAATTTTCAAATATATAGTTTGTAAGTGTCTGTGGTTTGTAAGTATGATTCTGAGCTTTGGTATTTCACACATCAGCTGAGCCAAGCTGAAGTGCGTTTAGCAACCTCTACTTATCATGCACAACCGGTTTCCGATTTCAGACTATAACCTAGATGTGCTGTGTTTGACAGAAACCTGGCTAAAACCAAACGATTGCATTACTTTAACCCTTGTGCATTGTTCAAATTCACTACCCTTTCGTTATGTTAGTGGCTGAAAAAAGCCACTACTTTAAACTGCTGTAAAAATGTATCAGATAAATATTTTTTTCAAATTTTTTTGCATACATCTATTAATCCACCTCAGTCCTGATCAAAACTACTAATTTTTTAAAAAAAATTCTGGATTTTAACTCTTTAATTGCCAAATTCATAAATGATGTCACTGATTTGGGGTGAAAAAAAAACACAAAACGATTGATTTTCAATATAAAATATTTCAATATAAAATTGTGGACTGGATTTTTTTTTACTTTTTATCACAGTCTTGGACATGTCAAAGATTAGAAACAACATTGGTTTTGAGGCATTGTTAGTTTTTGTGCAGCAACAGATTTTAACTTTTTCTCCCTCATTTACTGTTCGTGGCTGTTTTTGCCCCATTGACTTCCATTATAACCACACTTTTTGATTGCAAAGCCATGACAACATATAATCATGCATTTTTGATTGTTGGTGGTTTTCCCTGTTGGGAAGAGGTCAAATTTGTAATTTTTACTGTTAATAACCAGGTGGCACCATTAACCCTTTATAGGCCTGTGCAAAAATAAAGCTTAGTTTCTGGCTTTTACATGGAGTGTAAAGCATGGTTATGCGAAATTATGCAAAATATTTTGCATGATTATGAAGTATAATAGCATATTAAAGTGTGTGTGTGTGAGTGTCAGTGAGTGTCAGTGTGAGAGAGAGTGTGAGAACTCACCTTGATGCGTCTGAGAAAATCAAAACATGCACCTCAGCTCTCAGAACCACATAGAGTAAACAAAAACAAAGTAAGTCTAAGTGGCATTTGCTGCCTTTTGATGGTGAGAAATGCAGACTAAACAAAAACAAAGCAAGTGGATTTAAACACTTGCATTCAAGCCTGCTGGTCATTTGTCAGTTGATGGTGAGAGGAGCAGCATCATGAGTAAGCGCTTGACTTGTAGTGAAGTTTTAGACATAATTATGCAGCCTGACCCCTCCAGCGAGCTGCAGGATGAGATATTGTCTTCTGCCTCTGACACCACAGACTCAGGAGAGTCAGATCCTGATTTGGATGTGGCGCCCTCATCATCCTCTCTAGATTCCACTGAAGGTGAGGAGGATTCTGTGGATCCTGGATCTGGGTGGATTGGGAAAAACGGCGAGGTGTGGCATTCCACCAACATGGAGACAACACCCTTTCTACAGCCTGCCAAGAGGCCGACGCGCTATGCCATCGCAAGGGTCCAGAGTGTGGATTCTGTGTTCAATCTGTTTTTTACGGAGGAAATGATTGACCTCATTGTCAGCATGACCAACCTCCATGGACGCCGCACTATGAGAAACTGGACCGTTGTGGACTCCACAGATCTCCATGCCTATATGGGGCTACTGATTTTGGCCGGCGTGTACAGGTCCAGAGGGGAGTCCACACGTTGCCTGTGGGATGATCGCAGTGGTCGTGCGATTTTTAGAGCCACCATGTCCCTCTCAAGATTCCATGAAATAAGCAGAGCTCTCCGTTTTGACGACAAGCTGCAGAGACCAGCTCGCCGTAGAGACGACAAGCTTGCCCCGATCAGATCCCTGTGGGAAATGTGGACGCATCGCCTTCCCCTCCTATTCAACCCTGGCAAAGATGTCACAGTGGATGAGCAGCTTGTGCCATTCAAAGGGAGATGCAGCTTTCGGCAGTACATGCCAAAAAAAACAGCCAAATATGGACTCAAAATTTGGGTGACTGCTGATGTTGCCACATCCTATGCCTGGAGGTGTGACATTTACCTGGGTTGAGTCCACCCGCAAGATTACTGTTATAAACATGAACCTCGTCCGAAAGGCAAAGGGGGAGGTGTTGCTGTAATTTACAGTAATATTTTTAAAACCAAAAAGAAATCTAGTTTTAAATATACTTCTTTTGAAGTGTTGGTGCTTAATGTAAATATATATAGTGTAAACGATAAATCACGTTTGAGAATTCTGCTGTCTACTGTATACAGGCCACCAGGGCACCATAACGATTTTATCAAAGAATTTGGTGACTTTCTATCAGAGTTAGTACTGGCTGCAGATAAAGTCCTAATTGTTGGTGATTTTAATATACATGTAGATAATGAAAAAGATGCATTGGGATTGGCATTTAAAGACATTATAAACTCAATTGGAGTTAGACAACACATGTCAGGACCTACTCATTGTCGTAATCATACTCTAGATCTAATACTATCTCATGGAATAGATGTTGATGCCGTTGAAATTCTGCAGCAGAGCAACGACATCTCAGATCACTATCTAGTCTCGTGTAAACTTCATTTAGCCACGGTTGCAAAGCCGACTCTGTGTTATACATATGTTAGACCTATCACTTCTGCCACTAAAGATTGCTTTATTAATAATCTTCCTAATCAGTTTCATCATCTCAGTATCCCGGATAGCTTAGAAGAACTTGATATTGCAACAGAAACTTTTAACTCTCTCTTTTCCAGCACTTTAGACACAGTTGCTCCACTGCGCTTAAAGAAGATTAAAGAAAATAGTCCAACGCCGTGGTACAACGAGCACACCCAGGCCCTTTAGAGCAGCCAGAAAAATGGAGCACAACTGGAAGAAAAAACTCGAGGTATTTCGGATTTCATGGAAGGAGAGCTCGATTGCTTACAGAGAGGCCTTAAAAGCTGCTAGATCTGCTTATTTTTCAACCCTATTAGAAGAAAATAAACATAATCCTAGGTATTTATTTGAAAAAGTGACTGACTAAACTAACGAAAAAGAAAGCTTCAAGCCCAGAAGTTTCCAAGAAACACAGCAGTAATGACTTTATGAATTTCTTCACTTATAAGATCGATAATATCAGGGACAAAATTATACTGTAACTGTGCAAACGTCTAATACAGTATCGCATCAGTGAGTGCAGTGTAGTCTCCATGACGAAAAATTTGATTCATTTGTTGCTATAGGAGAGGAAGAATTTTGCAAACCCGTTAAATGATTAAACCACTTGTTAAAAAAACGCAACTTGATCCTACAGAATTAGTCAATTACAGGCCGATCTCAAATCTGCCTTTTCTGTCAAAGATACTAGAAAAAGCAGTCTCCTCACAACTGTGTTTCTTTCTTGAAAGAAATTATATATCTGCGAGGATTATTTAATCCGGATTTAGACCGTATCAGAGTACTGAGACTGCTCTCATTAGTCACAAATGATTTGCTCTTATCACCCGATCGTGGTTGTATCTCGCTATTAGTGTTACTTGATCTTAGTGCTGCATTTGATACTATTGACCACAGCATTCTTTTAAATAGAATAGAAAACTATTTTGGCATTAGTGGAATTGCACTAGCATGGTTTAAATCATACTTATCTGACCGTTATCAGTTTGTAGCAGTAAATGAAGATATGTCTTATTGATCACAAGTTCAGTATGGTGTACCTCAAGGCTTAGTACTAGGACCGCTGCTGTTCACTCTGTACATGCTATCATTAGGAGATATCATTAGGAAACATGAAATTAGCTTTAACTGTTATGCTGAAGATACTCAGCTGTAGCCTAGAAATCTAGACGCACCCTAGCGGCAGCGAAAATTATTTCGCAGCCAGTGTGGTCTAGCAACTCTCCATAGGCTTTTGAGCTGGAAAAACCAAAAACTGGTCAGGCCAATCACATCGTGTATAGAGTCGGCAGGCGGGCTTAACACAATGACGGCACAGTTCATGACGTTCCGCGTTATTTCCATAGGTGATTTCCCAGCTACTTGAAAACAATGAAGATGCAGCGGTCTTTCGAATCGGCTTTGGCCGCGACTCTGGAGGACTTGGAGTTAAGAGAACGTCACTTAAGTCATTCTTAAAAAAGGAAGATGTGTTCGGAGTTTTGCCGACCTGATACGGTAAAAGTTTAATATATCAATTAGCTCCGCTGGTGGGAAAACGCATGGGACTCACTCATCCACAACCGTTCGTTGCTCTGGTTGGTTGTAGCGTTATCCTATTGCGTGCAGAGGGATTTTGAAAGGTAACGTTTATCCCGCCCCTTGGATTGAGGCATGTCAATGGAGAGTTCCCAGACCTAACATCTTGATGTAGGTCTGGCATGCCAGGCTAACTCAGCTGTATACTTCTTCAAAACCTAAAGAAACTTACCAATTCACAAAATTAATGGAATGCATAGCTGATATAAAAAATTGGATGACCAGTCATTTTCTACTACTAAATTCTGAAAAAACAGAGATTCTAATTATTGGACAAAAAACGTCCTGGCGTAATAACCTAGAATACTGTCTAACACTGGGTGGCTGCTCTGTTAAGTCTTCGTCGTCAGTTAGGAACCTGGGTGTGCTCTTTAATACCAATCTTTCATTTGAAAGTCACGTGTCTAGTATCTGTAAAACAGCATTTTTCCATCTTAAAAATATATCTAAATTACGTCATATGCTCTCATTGACAAATGCGGAACAGTTAGTTCATGCGTATATGACCTCAAGGCTAGATTATTGTAATGCTCTACTGGGTGGTTGCCCTGCACGCTTAATAAACAAACTACAGCTGGTCCCTAAGAACGTAAGTAGGCCAGTTGTTTTTATTACTCTTCGTAAGTTGCACCAGCCGTGGTGTAAATCATGCATTTGACACTGATATGCTATATGTGTGAGTGTGTCGTGGTTGATTATGCATGGTTGATTTAAAGGGCACCTATTAAGCCCCTTTTTACAAGATGTAATATTGGTCTCGGGTGTCCCCAGAATGTATTTGTGAAGTTTCAGCACAAAATACACCACAGTTAATTTATTATAACCATTTGAAAATGTCTTTTTTGGTGCCTGCTTTAAAAAGGGCTGTTTTGGTTTGTATCACCTTAAATGTAAATGAACTGCATATCCCCGCCCTGCCTTTGGATGAGGGCGTCACTTGATACCTATGGCAGTCGGTAGAAGCAGAAGCTGAGAGTGAGAGAGAGACGCGCTGTTATGGCATTCAGCCGTACATGTTTGAATCAGACCCAGATGATGAAGAGACTCCGGCAGAATAAACACAAATGAGAATGGAGAACGTCTCGGAATGGTTATTTGATACATTTATGTACTTATAGAGTTGTAATCGCGTCCCCTTTGCAATTATGGAAGAGCAACACACACACACAAACTGTGACAACGTTGGCACAATTTTTGAAACTACAAACACAAATACTGTGATAACGTTTGCTACGTACAAACGAAATTACATTTATGCGAGAGACCAGTTGCGTCATGTTTACATTTTTACTTGTAGTACAGGTGCTAATGTGGCAACTGTGAGAAGCTACAGAACATACACAGTTTTTAATTCAATTTCTTTAAAAATATATTTATAAACGTGGGTTACACACTATACAAACAAGGTTTAAATTATACCAGACATCCTACGACGACGAAAACAACTTTAGACGCATTTGTTGTTGAATTGGCTGATGACTGAAATGACTGTTTGCTCAAAAATCATAAAATACACTTACAATTCTTCTGGAGGTGATGTTGGATCGCGAACAGTAGGCAACAATCCACACTTGAGGATTAACTTTGAAGCAATACCTGCTTTGAATCGACCCTCGTTCACAAAACAGTCAGTCAGAAAATGATTTGCGCAAACATAAACGTATTTTGGAAGTTTAAGTGGCGCCTTTCCTTCATAAATAAAATCCATCCACTGCATTTTCAGTGGCTCTGATGTCGGAAGTAAGTGAAAACTACTATGTACATTATTACATCCCACAACAGAACACTTATGTTTCTTAGGAGACATTACCGGCTGTCGTTGAAACAATGGAGAACGTACAGATCACAGAGGGCGGGGTCTATGCCAAAACCACACTGTCAATCAAACCACGTCAGTGGGGCTTGCGCAATTCTACGTCACAAAGCGCAGAATCCTAGAACAGCTTGTTCTGAGACAGTGCTTATGATTTATTGAGATTGTAAAAAAAAACCACTGGGTGGATTTTTATCATTCTAGGGTGGTTTTGCTCACACACTGCCAACACACATTTATGTTCAAACAGCATGTAAAAGTGAGTTTTGCGGGTGCCCTTTAATACTTAACTTGAGATTTGTGACTATTAGGCTGTGTAGCGAGCCTACATAATAATAATATACATAAAATGTATTTAAGGGGGCCGGAAGGCCAATTTAGCTCAAAGGGAATGATTCATCGATTTGCAATGAATCATTGACCGAATCACTATGGAACCGAGCAAATGACTCGTTTAGAGTTCATTTGAACGGGCCGTAATTTAAACCTTGGCAACAGATATAAATATCCAATCTATAGTGAAACACTATGTATTAGCAAGGTAACTTTAGATCGGCAGTACAAGGCATTAAATGTGTAAGCAACACACAAGACAAATATCTTTTCAAATATATGGACGACTTTATTAACTATTCTAAACACATAAAACTAATGTCTAAACCCAATCACACACACACATTCATTCAAGGCGCAGAGGAAGAGAGAGAAAGAGTGAGTTTTCAGAGTGAGATGCACTTTGTAAGACATAAACCTGAACGAACCACCAAGCATTAATTTAAACCTTCGTTTCTTAGAAAGGTTATTCAATTTAAATTAACAAACACCAGTTCAGCTAGAGTCTGGAAGTTACTTGCTTGTCCTTTGCGTTGCTTAGGCCAGGGAATTCCCTATTTGAGGTGCTTCGTCAGAGGGGTTTCCCGGCTGGCCGCGTGGCTGGTTGTCTTTGTCTGTATGGAAGTTGGACGGCCAGTCACGTGGTGTGTTGGCGCAGATGAGTGAAAGTCTTTGAAGTTGGAAGCTGGTTTTGTAGTTGAAACGTTAAAACGAGACTTTACAGCAAAACTTAACTTAGAACGAGACTTTTAACGAGAAAATAAAATACAACTAAGAAAAAGAAAGAAAAGTGAGACGAAAAGTTTGATGGCTTGAATGAAGCTGTTTTAAACTCCGATCTTGATGAGTTTGTGTTTGTCTGCTGGTCTAATTTGGGTCTGGTCGATGTAGAAGCGTACGAACATGAACACTCTCTTGCTGTTTGTCGAGAGAGGCACAAACTTAATTCAACACCGAACCGAACTGCCGAACTGAACCGAACCGAAACTGAACTGCTCTCTGCACTGATTTCTGGACTGAACGTTCTGCTTTGTTCGGGTCTTTAACTTAAAGTTAGTCCAACCTCTTTTGGAGAATTCTGGCCAATTGGACAATGGCATCATCTTAGGAGGTGGACCTCGTTTCTTCTTATCATAAATCAGGCGTTATCTATGATCTGCTTGCTCTCCAACACTAGCAGAGAGAACAAGAGATCACAGTTTAACATTATAGATTATTATAATCATACAAAGCATTTTACACAGATTTCACTCAAGCCATCTTAAGAATTAAGGGCATACGATTATTTCGATTGGAAGCACGATACTCGTTCATTCATACACACAGTTATAATCATCATTACATGATTTATATGGAATCTAAGCATAATACAAACATGAATTGTAGGAAAAACAAGAATTATGATGTTTGATTATGAGTCCACTGAGCATTGTTCTGTGTGAGTTGTTTTCTGCAGAATGTGCAGAATTAATGTAGTTTGATATGTAAAGTGTAAAAGTCATTCTGGTCTCTGAATGAAAGCGTGGTCTGTTAAATAACTCTGTCCTGTTTAGCAGTGGTGATGCTGAGGGAGGTCAAAGGTGGTCAGGCCTGTTTAACCATTTGTGAGGAAATTTGTCTTGGTTAAGAATGAACAGTGACAAGTTCTTCCTGCTTTGGCTTATCTCTTTATGGAGTCTTGGCCATAAAAATTTTCTCTGGAGGGGTTTAGACAATTTGGAGCCAGTGTTGTGACTTAGGAATGTGGTGTTAAAATCCGGAATGCTGAATCACATTTGAATGAAGCCCATGAGAGATTAGAAAGATTAATTTGTGTTTGGTTCATCCGTAAATTCTCTACATATCCCCCCTTCGATCGATGATGGGTTGATGAGAGAAGACATCATTGAACGCTGGAGAAACAGAAGAAGCAAACACACACAGCAAACAACAAGGCAAACACCGCCATGACTGGTCACTTTACTGGTGCAGGGCATTAGATTATCTAGGCCTAAACAGGTTCACTCTCTCAATATAGTCAATCATGTGGAAAAAGTTTAGTTCAATTTTAGGACCGTTATTCTAGTTTGTTTTAAAACGGTGATTGATCAACTTTGTGACTAACTTTGATTTGTTTGTTTTATTCTCTTCTAAATTGTTCTAGGTTTAGACCAATTTACCTTTCAAATTTTGATTCGAATGATGCAGAGAGTTCTCTAGGCTAACATTCGTTTTAAGGTGACTTGCAAACATCAGGCGTGGTGCGTCAATCCTTATATGGTAACCTTGACCCTTATGGGGTAACAGGGATTTTACCTAATAAAAGAAGAAAGGGAAGAGGTAAAACAAAACAAAGCAGTTGAGTGACTCCTGTATGGCTACTGTTGTGCAGTGTCAGGTGTCACCATGTAATGAGAGGGTTATACTTGTTGGGTGCATTGCTACATGTTTCCTATGGAAAGGATAGCTAAGTCAGTGTTGCGATTTCAGTGTCTACCTGTGGGAAGAACATGTTTGTTGAATGTTTTTCATGGTAGCTGTGTTTAACTTGTGTATGTTAGTGGTACAGTGTAGTGTAGTGCAGGTACTGCATGTATACTGTATGTATGTCAGATCTGTCTCAGTCTGTTTTGCTCCCCCCTTTTGCTTGATGGTTAAGCTTTGATGGGCTTGTTGCATCTTTGCCTTGGAAAGGGATCTTCTGTGATCTGCTGGGGGTCAGTCCAGTAAGGCAGGAAGTTCTCTGGCAGACATTGGGAGATGGTTTGGCATGGATGCGTGAAGCTGTAGTGCAAAACGTGGTCTCCTTTGTTGCCTTCCTCTTGTGATGCCTTCTGGTTGTGACAGACTTTCTGACCTTCTGGGCTTACTGTCGTTGCTGTAGCACACACATCGTTCTTGAGTTTGGAGCTTGGGGTGTGATGGGTAACCAGGATGGTGTTTTCTGGTACCTCGGGGTGTTTGTCAGTGGTTGACTGTGAGAGACCACTTTGTTCTGAGTTGTTGTTGAACAGGTGGTTGTCTCAGGAAGGTGTACAAGGTGATCACTGGTCTTCTGTGTTCAGCTTGTCTTTGATGAGCACGTGCAGTTGCCTCCGTAGTTGCTCCATGTCTTCTGCGGGGAGACTGTCGTGTTCTTGGGCACACTCAGTGTGGTGTTTGGCTGAGTGGTGCGGAGGTGGGTGTCGTTGTCGCTTACCCACATAGAATGCTTTTGGATGCACTCGTTGATTCCATTTGTTTCCTTCTGGTGGGTCCCATGACTTTTCCATGTGGTTGGAGTGGTAGAAGTCATCGGCATGGGAGTCACGTTCTCTGTGCTCCTTACGAAGGACTGTGGTGTTGTCATGCCACTGGGTGTCTTCCAGTGCAAGGCTTGTGTCTTGGCTGATGGAGTTTGACACTGTGGATGTTTTCAAACCTTTCTTTGAGGCCATCTTTTGTTTGATGTAGGCCTTGTGTGTCAGGTCACGTAGCTGTTGAACTGTCATTGTGCCTGGGCAGGCCATGATGCCAAGATGATGACTCAAACCAGGGTGCAGGTTTCTCAGGAAGAGGGTTTTGAAGTTCACATCCTCTTCAAGTTCAGGTTTGTTATGTCCACCTAAATATGCTTGTCGAAAGCGGTGATAAAAGCTTTGGGGAGTCTCTTGTCGACATTGTTTGGTTTCCAAGGCGATTAACACACCGTGTTCTGACTCTGGACCTGTAAATTCTTTAATCAGTGTCTCACGTAGCAGCTGGTAGTTTGACATGACATTAGCAGGTTGTCGGTCTAGGAAGCTTCGTACCTCTGGACTGGATGTGGATCTGAGGAGGTAAAACCTGTCTCTGTCAGTCATATGGGGTCTCACCGCTAGGTGGAAGTCAATATCACGGAGGTAGGCCTGGATGTCGGGACCCTCTGTGGAGTTCGGGTTGAACTGAGTGATATTCTTAACCAGCTGGTTGAGGTCTTTAATGGTCATCCCATGTGCAGCTTGGGCATCTGCCTGGATGAGCTCTCTTCGTTTGTTGGCAGTGAACAGTTCTGTGGTGAAGGCCGGTGACGTTTTGGGTTGTGGCCATTCACTTCTTTCACTGTATGCCAGTTCTTGGATGGAGGACTCTGTTCTGCTCAGCAGGGGTGATGCTGAGGGAGGTCTCTCCCTTCTTGGCTCTGGTTTCTGTTGGAAAATGTGCTGAAGTTCATCTCTGACCGCGTAGAGCTCGTCGTTGGCGGCGTCTCGCTGTTGGATCAGGTGGTCCAGTTCAACGCTGCACCTTTGCAGGTGGTCTTCCAGAGCAGTGATTTTAGAGTTCTTACTTTCAATGTCAGCTTTGGCTTTCTCTAGCTGATGTTCAACAGCCTGGAGTTGGTTCACCAGGTGTTTCTGGACAGTCTTTGACTCTTGTTTGTCACGTTCAGTGACTGCAAGGGCTTCTTGGAGCTTGTCAACTTGTGTCTTTGTTTCTTGCTCCGCTTCGTCAGACACTTTGAGTTTGTCTTGAGCTTTACCTTTGAGCTGGTCTTTGCAGTGTTGAGTGTGCATCAGCTCTCTCAGGAACTCGGTGGTCTTGGAGTCATCCTGGACTTTCACTTCCAGCTTGTCTATGCGGTTCTGGGCACGTGTCAGCTCCCTCCTGTAGGTGGGTGACGTGCTGGTGGCTTAGGTTTAGCTGGGCTGTGAAGGCATTACTTAAGGAACAGGTTATCTTGGTTAGTTCCACGTGGTTTTGGTTCTGGCTTGAATCATGTGTCAGGAATCTTCTCAGAATTATGATTATTATTAAAAATAATAACAGTTCAATTGTCTTTGGTGTGAGGCAGTCTGTAATGCCTCTGAGCCAGGCGTCCACGTCTTCCCGTTGGGCAGTGGGGTTTGTCGTCCACGACATGTTGGCACGCTTGGTGAAGAGACTGACACAGATCTGTGTGTATAAGCCTATATGTGGTTGAACGGCTAAGTGTCGTTTCAGTAATTGTACATCAATAGTGAAGTGTTGTGATGACTAAGTGTTGGTCTAAGGGTACACAGTGAGGCTAGTGATGCGAAGATCTCGTCACTCAACTGGGTAAATGAAAGAGAGAGAAAAAGGTTAAAACAAATCTCAATGGAAAGAAACCTTTTTTTTTTTTTTTCAATGGGAGAAATATTTTTATAAATATTTTCTATCAATGAAAAGTTGGTTTCAACTCGTGGGGTGAGGACTTAGTCGCTCAACTGAGTAAGGGACAAAGAGAGAAAAGTTAACAACCGATTTCAATGAGGGACAAAAAAAACAAAAAGAAAATTATTAACTAGGGGAAGTATTAATTTCTCATAAATGTTTTTTTTTTTATCAATGAAAATCTGTTTCCGGAAAGGTAAACAATATTATTGCGTATGTTTGCGAGGAAAAATAATACAATAATGATGTTGATACCTCTTCTCTGAGTTTGACAGGATTGACACCACACACCTTCAGTTCGACCGCTTACAGCAGGGATTACAGCAGGGATGCTTTGAAGGCGGAGTTTGCTCGGCACTTGTCTCTGTTACTTAATCTTGGATAAGATGTCAAAGTTTAAATTGCGTTACAAATGCAGGGAGAGTATGAAGAACACAAGAGGGTTTGATTAAAAATCAAATATCTAATAATCTGTTTGTTGGGACAGATTATATTTGTCTCTTTTAGAGTCGATTGGTGGTTCTTCCAGGTTTGTTCCTACAAATGTGAAGAATAAGATGGAATAAAGCAGGACAGAACAGGAAAGACGTGATGAGGAAGAAATGAAGCAAGGAGGTTGGATCCCGCTACCTTTACGTCTACCACGAGTATAGAATTGATAGTTGAGGAACAACTAAACACACAAATAAATTGAAGCGTCCCGAAAATTAATTTATCAGAACAAATATAGTGGTTAAGTTTATAACCAACAGGACGAAAGGATAAACGCAATGACAATAATGAGCAAATCTGAGTCTAACACTATTTTTATAATAGTAATAACAACTTTCAAATTTTAACTTTCAGAGTTCAAGACTTATTCACCTAAAGTGATTAGATCTCAACGAGAAATTTAGAAATTATGAAAATTATGAAATTAGAATTATTAAAAATAAATCTAGAAATCATTACAAATGACCTGTCTAGAAAAATAGAATTTCAATTTTATTTTAATATTTTCTTTTCTTCAAAATCAAATTCAAAATTGACAATTAATAATAGTAAACCAGTATTTTCTTTTTCAAGTAAAATGCAGGTAAAATAATTAATAATTGTACACAAATATTTCCTTTTCCAGTAAAATATAGGTAAAGTGTGAGAGGAAAAAGGAAACGAAGAAAAGAGGTCTAAAAGTCGAGGTGTTTAAATGGTTAAATCAATTTAACTTTGTTCAAACAGACACTGTAGTTAACTGCTGGGGTTAGTATTGATAACAGTAACTGATGCTAAAGGCTTTAGCACAGGCCTCAATGTGAACAACTGCTCAGGTTAGCTTAGCTTAGCTAGCGTTTGTTTACACCGAGGGTTGGGTCAAAGTTCACCCGGAAACGTTTGGCCAAGACTTCCGTGTCACGATCGTAACTATAGCGACCAAGCGAACGCTAGTGGGCGAACCGGGAATTGCAGACAGTTGGAAAACAATTTGTTACAGTTCCATGCAATATGGGAGCATTTCAATGTCCACAGAACATGCATGTACAGTAACAATCGATCCTATTACGGGAAATGTCGGCGCATTTCACACTGTTCAAATAAGATACACCACTCGTAGCTGGGTTTACGACGTGGGGCTTCACTCAGTTTGTCAAGAGTGATATTAACTTTAAGCAAGCGACAGCTTTGCGTTATAATAGATGTAATTAGGACGACCTCGGCGGATCGTCTCTGTGCAAGTTTATCTAGGCACATAAAACAATAACTGTTGGTTCAGTTTCAATGGCAAGCTTTACTTGATAACGAATTTAAATAACCACTATTCAAATTACACTCGGACATGCGCAATGTTACACGAGAATTATTTGAACGGGCACAAACAGATAAGATTAGTTAAGCCTCGCTGTTTATCACGGGGATCAGTGGGACACGCACTGAATCAGATAAATAAATATAAGGCTTATGACTAACTTAGATGAGGAACACGCTCATCGCTCTGTGAGGAGAATATTAGTCCTTATAACGTTAGGGTTATTTTAATTACTGCAGTTTGATTTCGTTCAGCTCTCTAACTGATATAACACACACACACACAACGTTATAGCTTTTCTGAAAGACTCTGGGACACGCAGAAATCGAACAGCTATAACGAGGTATTTCTGGAAATGAGGAACACGCTCAATTCTTACCTTATCGTAGTGTGAGGTTTTATATCTTAAATTAATTTACTGCAGTTAACAAGGAAAACGAATAGGGAGGCAGACTGTAACAGCTTTCTCTGGGAGCATTCACTCAAGCAGCAGCTCTCATTCAAACGGGGCGCGCGCTGCGCGCGTCACACACAGACTCTCAGAGGTTCGGATCTTGCATCCGAAACAAAATGAAAAGATAAATCTTGATAATATGCTTACAAATTTAGGTTGAACTGCCCCGCATTCTCCACCAAATAATGTAGCGAGCCTACATAATAATAATATACATAAAATGTATTTAAGGGGGCCGGAAGGCCAATTTAGCTCAAAGGGAATGATTCATCGATTTGCAATGAATCATTGACCGAATCACTATGGAACCGAGCAAATGACTCGTTTAGAGTTCATTTGAACGGGCCGTAATTTAAACCTTGGCAACAGATATAAATATCCAATCTATAGTGAAACACTATGTATTAGCAAGGTAACTTTAGATCGGCAGTACAAGGCATTAAATGTGTAAGCAACACACAAGACAAATATCTTTTCAAATATATGGACGACTTTATTAACTATTCTAAACACATAAAACTAATGTCTAAACCCAATCACACACACACATTCATTCAAGGCGCAGAGGAAGAGAGAGAAAGAGTGAGTTTTCAGAGTGAGATGCACTTTGTAAGACATAAACCTGAACGAACCACCAAGCATTAATTTAAACCTTCGTTTCTTAGAAAGGTTATTCAATTTAAATTAACAAACACCAGTTCAGCTAGAGTCTGGAAGTTACTTGCTTGTCCTTTGCGTTGCTTAGGCCAGGGAATTCCCTATTTGAGGTGCTTCGTCAGAGGGGTTTCCCGGCTGGCCGCGTGGCTGGTTGTCTTTGTCTGTATGGAAGTTGGACGGCCAGTCACGTGGTGTGTTGGCGCAGATGAGTGAAAGTCTTTGAAGTTGGAAGCTGGTTTTGTAGTTGAAACGTTAAAACGAGACTTTACAGCAAAACTTAACTTAGAACGAGACTTTTAACGAGAAAATAAAATACAACTAAGAAAAAGAAAGAAAAGTGAGACGAGAAGTTTGATGGCTTGAATGAAGCTGTTTTAAACTCCGATCTTGATGAGTTTGTGTTTGTCTGCTGGTCTAATTTGGGTCTGGTCGATGTAGAAGCGTACGAACATGAACACTCTCTTGCTGTTTGTCGAGAGAGGCACAAACTTAATTCAACACCGAACCGAACTGCCGAACTGAACCGAACCGAAACTGAACTGCTCTCTGCACTGATTTCTGGACTGAACGTTCTGCTTTGTTCGGGTCTTTAACTTAAAGTTAGTCCAACCTCTTTTGGAGAATTCTGGCCAATTGGACAATGGCATCATCTTAGGAGGTGGACCTCGTTTCTTCTTATCATAAATCAGGCGTTATCTATGATCTGCTTGCTCTCCAACACTAGCAGAGAGAACAAGAGATCACAGTTTAACATTATAGATTATTATAATCATACAAAGCATTTTACACAGATTTCACTCAAGCCATCTTAAGAATTAAGGGCATACGATTATTTCGATTGGAAGCACGATACTCGTTCATTCATACACACAGTTATAATCATCATTACATGATTTATATGGAATCTAAGCATAATACAAACATGAATTGTAGGAAAAACAAGAATTATGATGTTTGATTATGAGTCCACTGAGCATTGTTCTGTGTGAGTTGTTTTCTGCAGAATGTGCAGAATTAATGTAGTTTGATATGTAAAGTGTAAAAGTCATTCTGGTCTCTGAATGAAAGCGTGGTCTGTTAAATAACTCTGTCCTGTTTAGCAGTGGTGATGCTGAGGGAGGTCAAAGGTGGTCAGGCCTGTTTAACCATTTGTGAGGAAATTTGTCTTGGTTAAGAATGAACAGTGACAAGTTCTTCCTGCTTTGGCTTATCTCTTTATGGAGTCTTGGCCATAAAAATTTTCTCTGGAGGGGTTTAGACAATTTGGAGCCAGTGTTGTGACTTAGGAATGTGGTGTTAAAATCCGGAATGCTGAATCACATTTGAATGAAGCCCATGAGAGATTAGAAAGATTAATTTGTGTTTGGTTCATCCGTAAATTCTCTACAGCTGTTATTATAGGAAGTTGGCTTATAGCATGCAGTGTTCACGGAACAATGCAGACCAAGGCTATAACTGTAACATGATATCTTCAGTAGCCGAAATATGATTGAGCAATAGGCTAATTGTAGTTAGGATATTGAAATCGCTGTGAAACTGTTGTAGCTGGTGTTGCCACCCGTCCCGGTTTTTCCGGGATTGTTCCTCTTTTTAACAACCTGTCCCGGGAAATTTATAAACTGCCGTCGGCTCTGTGTCGGGTAAACATTTTTCCTCTTTGTTCCTGAGCATTTGATGTTTTGCATTGATTATCTTTGAATTGATTATGAAATTTTAATGATACATTTACCTGACATAATAAATGGTTATATTTGAATATTTTAACTGACTTTGACATTATTTTCATTACAGTTAAAAGGAATAGTCAAACGTCGCTCACATTTAATAATGCCGGATATTGTTAAAACCTTTTTCATTTATGGTGTCAGATAAAATAACGAGTTAATACATATGTGAAAATGTATTGAATTTAATCAAAAATACTTTGCAGCGAGAAAATACAGTAACACGCAGAGTCCTTCACCTGCTGATCGGATGCCTCCGTTGGGCCGATCGAGCCGGGCCTTACATCATTCAATGTTACCTGTTATGATCCCTCGGGTATGAGTGATCACATTGCGGGAGCTTTTCTGATTCACATTTCTAGAATCCATTATGAATTTCCAATTTGCAAACAATACCCAATTGGCATTGGCACTTTTGAAACCTGAAGTACGTGCCGTAAGACAAATGACTCTGGAGAACAGAATGGCACTGGACACAATTCTTATAGAAGAGGGAGGATTTTGTGTCAAAATTGGCAAGGAATGTTGTAATTTCATTCCAGCTTATGATGCTGATGGTGGTACTCATCACTCATTACTTAGTAATCATCACCAGCTGTCACCCATCACCTCATCACCCAAGCACCAGTGAAAATGACTCCTCACAAACACAGTCTGGTCTCGTCGTAAGACGCTCAGAGTAATTCTACCAGAAAGACTCAAAGTCGGCATGAAACGGAAGTTGAGATTGACATTTTTTTCTTGTTGTGACGTATATTCGAGTGAAACAAATGAATGACGTGACATTAGAGTATTCCCGGTACTTATGCTAGAGCTCCCATTTCCTCCTAGAATCTCCCCTATAAACCTGAAGTATACCTACTGTTTGGATTCTCTCCTTGTCCCCACTCCAATTCTCCTGGTCCTTGTTCCACTCCAGTCTTTGCGCAATTGATCCTATCAAGAAAGATAAGAGAAGTTAAGCTTATTTCATCAGGAATTGCAAAGGTGTGTGTGTGTGTGTCCATATTCACCATTCACCATTCCCCTCATTATCACTCTGCTACCAGATTTCATTCCCTGCCTATTTAGTGAACTTTATGTTAATAAAGCATTTAGATTTCTTTGAGACACTGTTGAGTCTGTGTTTCCCTGACAAAAGGATTTTTTAAAATAAAATAAAAACTGTATTTTAAACTAATCTAACTAAACTAAGTATTATTTTCCTACAGGCCTAACATTCTAACTCTTAAAATATAAAATGTACTCTGAGGTTGATGTGTTGAAACCAGTGGAAACTTTGAGATGCTGGCTAGACAATATCAAGAATATAATAGTCCAATGACAAAATTGAGTAATCAAATTAACTTCTAACTTCTATGATTTTTTTAAAAATGATTTTGAGTTCTAAATTTGCTCTGCCAGTAACAAAGGCTTGTTTTGCACAGATTGAACCAATAATATTAAAGGAAAGATGAAAAGATAATCAAGAGATAATCAAGATAATCATGACATGTTATTCGTAATTGTCACGGTTTGGGTTTTGTTTCTTGTACTTGTCATTGTCATGTTTCTGTGTCTTGTCATGTGATTTCCTGACTGTCATGTGATTCTGCCATGAGTGCCTCCCTCCGGGATATATCTTAGAAGACCCACTCAGTGTGACTTATTGGATAATGCTGGGAAAGCGTGCCCTTGTGGAAGGGAACGCTGTGAAAGCAACATCCTAGCCTGGAGGGAGGCACTGTAACGGATACACATATGGACTAGGCAAGCAGGGTAGTACAACATATGGCAGTCTCTGGGGTGGTTCCGGCCTAGTTATAGGGGGCAAGAACACCAGCAGAGACGACAGAGCAGGCTTTGTCGAGGGAAAGACACAGGCTCATCTGCAAAGGAGCTGATCGTGGAGGAATACACATGTGGGGTTGCCGCAGGGGTCGTCACTACATATGGACACCCAGCCTAACACAGGTTCCATAATGCATACGAGTGTAGGCCTGGCGTCAGACGCTCCGCAACGTCTGACTGCTGCAGGGGTGACGGAGGAACTCACAGGGTTAGCTATTTCTGGGGAACACTACTGGAGCAAATAGATGCACATATCTGGCCCATGGGGGCGAGAGTGGCATTGAGCCTTAGTCTCCTCACTCCCCTCAGGAGGAGGAGGTGGTCTCGTCAAGGAATGCTCACTGCAATCCTCAGATCACCAGTGCTATTAGCCAAAGTAGCCCTTTTCTGGTGGCCACCAGAAGAGGAACTAGATCGGGGAATAGGCAAAGGGACTCCACCTCGTTTGAGGCAATTAAGTCTCGACCGCACATCTAGAGCGCCGAACGATGCACGCACGACGCATCCAGAAACACACTGTTTGAATAACATCTTGAAAAAGTGTCAAACCGTGTATGCTCTTTCAGGAAACTGCTCCCTCTGATGCTGAAGCACCCAGGGATGACCGCAGCTACACAAACAGGACGATAATGCAAGCCTGATGTGATTAATCACATTTTCATTGAAGTGCAACCTTCTGAGCTGTGAAAATAGTTGTTTTGCTCGTTGGGAGATCGCGACCAGCACTGTCTGTGCTGTAACACCAACACCAGCTTGATATCCATAGTTATTATATTACTACTGTATTTTTTTTAAATATATTCAATTGTATTTTTAGGCTACTATTAATAATAATAAGCCTGCAGCTGCAATTCCCTACACAGTGAAAATGATAGATAATAGAAAACCGCTTCGCGCCGCAGAGGATTTTTTTTTTTAACTGCTCGTGCCGCCCCCCATGTGTCATGAAAAAATGCCCGGTTCGCCCTTGCCTAAAACCACATTTTCTAAATGTATTTTGTTTTCTTTGCTTTTTTGTAAAATTCTAATAAAAGCGGAGCACTTATGGTCAACACAGAAAAAGGCCTTCCAGGGTGGAACCCTGAGACTAACATCACTGCATATTATTTACACTACAAAACTTTGACACCTACGACTACACAAGAATAATATAAAATGAGCAGTTAGAGAGACAACATATTTCAGATTCATTTGATCAGCTCACCCATGAATTTAATGGTAAAGAAAACTGAAAAATGTATTACATAAATAATATTATGATTTAGAAAAACATTATAAAACATTATTATTGTTTTACATATGTTTTTGTCATTTGTTTATAATGTTAAATAATAGCGAAATGGTTAATATGATCAATTTTATGAAGACATTATAGTTATGTAAAATTTGACACCAATAATGATTTGATAGAAATGTTGATTTTTTTTTTTTATTTCACTACAGATGATGGGGCAGTTCCAGATTTACAGTACCTTGTTGTTTTCTGGGCATTGCTTCTCATGACCATTTCTGGAGAGGATGACATAGGTGCATCAAAAGAGTGTGAGCATGCTCCCTTTGTTCCAGGGTACAATCTTGCTGGAGAGGGATTTGACGTTGTGACCATGGAGCGAAAAGGATCTTACGTGATTGACATGGAGAAATGGGATTTAGGAAAAGGCACTTGTAAATTGCGCAAGAACAATTACATGAACAGAATTAAACAGAAGCTACCAGCTGCAGTTGTAGACTGGAGGACCTTGCCAAAGTGTTCAATGAAAGTCTCCAGTCAGATCTTTGAATCAAGTGAAGCACTGGTCAATGATTCATCATCAGCACTCTCGGTCAGCTGGAAAGTTGGTTTAGATGTGAAAGCTGCTGGAGCTGCAGTGGGAAGCACTCATTCCAGGGAAGCGAAATTTGGAATGACAAAATCAAAAGAAGACAAATACAGTTTTACCAAACATGAAGTTACATGCAGCCATTACAGGTGAGAGAGCTAGGTTTCTTTTCCTCAGAATGACTTTGAAAAAAAAAGAAACCTTTAATTGTACATTGTTCCCTCTTTGATCCCACTGAATTCAAACATATTAACTGTTTCTTTACAGATATCGTCTACCTAAAAAGCCTCCTCTTCATGCAGAGTTTTTTGAAGCAATCAAATCACTCCCTGCATCCTATGATCCAGACGCCTACCGCAACCTGATCACCACATATGGCACTCACTTTACCACAGATGTCAAGTTAGGGGGGCAAATGAAAGCCATCACAGCCATCAAAACCTGTCAGGCAGCAGTGAGTGGGCTTACAATCACTGCTGTGAAAGACTGTTTGGATGTAGAAGCATCTGGTTCATACAATGGAGCAACTGTGAAAGCAGAGAGACATTTATGTAAAAAACAGAAAAAGAAGATCGCACAAATCAAAAGTTCAGCACCATGTTCAGTGAGCGTCAGACAGAGATTATCGGAGGAAACATAAATGGAGAAGATCTGCTTTTTTCTGGTTCATCACACCCAAATTCCCTTAAGAACTGGCTTGAGTCTTTGAAGAGCCTCCCTGACATTGTGCACTACTCTCTGAAACCCCTTCATTTCTTACTGAGTACTAAACACCCTGCCAGGAAAGGACTGAAGAGAGCTGTTGAAGAATACATAATTAAAAATGCCCTCATGAAGGTTTGCTCAGAGCCTTGCAAGATTGGCAGGAAGTGTAGTGCAAGAGACCGATGTACTTGTGTTTGTGAAAGTAGTCAAGTAATAAAGTCTAGCTGCTGTCCACCTGAAAAAGGACTTGCCACCCTAAAAGTCTACAGCCTTAGAGCCAATGGTCTGTATGGCGATACATTTACACAAACCGATGGCACTGTAACAGTAAAATATGGCACACAAATCAAGCGTACTGCGACTATTGATAATAATGACAATCCAAGTTGGTCAGAAACATTTCAGTTTGGTCCTATTAAGATTAGCATGGCCAATAGACTAACCTTTAAAGTGTTTGATGCAGATAACTACTGGAACAGCAAGCTCCTTGGTCAATGCTCTTTTAAACTTAGAAGTGGAGTTGTGAGGGACGCTTGTGTATTTAAATATGGCACCTTCTTTTTTACCTATGAAGTGAAATGTGCTCCCAGTCTAAATGGCCCACAGTGTAATGAACACAAACCTTCTCCAATGGCTGCCCATCTGGCTGACATTTTCAGCTCAAGAAATGGTGTTCTGGTTAAAGACATACCTAGGCTTGAATTAGCTCGCAATAACTCAAATAACTTAAACTTCAAGAGTACTTATAGAAAATGATTTATGCTGTGACTTGCCACCTAAATCCATCCTTTATGCATAAAAAATAGTCTTAACAGCCTAACCGCAGTCATCTGCGATAGAAAATAAGTGTATTGGTATCCTTTATTTTGTTCTTTTTCCATTGCTTTTCTGTTTTATTTTCTGTATTTTTGCATTAAAAAGCATTCTTAAAGACAGATCTGTGTGTTTGTGTTCTTTTTAGTTTATTATTATTATTGTTAAACTTGCAAAATGTAATTATGTAAGAGTGTAGGACGCGAAAAAATTTAACTACAGGCAGTGCTTCCCAAGAACATTTATTTTTAATACATTTTACTACACAGTGTAATCACGGTTCACATTTGCAGAAAGAGAGAAATAGGTTGAATTTGGAATAGCATACTTTTCTTACTATTTGTGCCATATGGAGTTAACTAGTGTGCTATTTTGAATTCAGCCACAGACTTATCTTTTTCACTGTCGGTTGCAATGAGTTATAATATACCTCAGTGTGATCACTAACATGACACCTCAGCTGATGGCTCAAAAAATATGTTGGAATTGTACATGCAAAGATGACAACTTTAAGTTTGTGCATGTGTATTGCTAACTATTATTGAGATGGAATTGTAATGCTAACAGATATCTCTCTCCAGATATTTTACATAGGCAGCTGAAAAAGAATACAAGTTCATATACTTATTTATAATCTTCAACCATTTTCGGAATATTATATTTAGATAAATTAAGAACAGTTATGTGGACTGGTCAGTTATGTGGAAGGGCTTTGCCTTACATTCAAGTGCATAATTTTCTGGGTGCATGTGCTTTACGATTTTTGTTTGGTCAACAATAATCATAGCAATGATAAAAATGAATAAAAATTTAATTAAGAAATTATGCTAGTGCTAGATAATTATGTTTAGGTCTCATTAGTTACTGTAATGTTTATATGCCTACTCAACTAGAGTACATGTACTCTGACCTTAGTTGTGCTAAGTAAATCAGTAAATATAATTTAGCTTCTCCTCAACCACCACCAATGTGCAGCATCCACCTGGATGATGCGACAGCAGCCATATTGCGCCAAAACACCCATCAGACAAGCTTATTGGCAGTGTTGGGAAAGTTCACTTTCTACATGAACTAGTTCAAAGTTCAGTTCACACATTTTAAAATGAACTAGTTCAGTTCATAGTTCAATCTTCAAAAAATGAACTAGTTCGTTTATAGTTCTTTTTTTCCATATGTTGCGAGCTTTTTTTAAATTATTATTATTGCCACCACACAGCCCATATACAACCACAGACAACAATTATTTTATCGACGGGCAGTTTGCCCATAAATGTAAGATTTTTCCATCCTCACCGACCTCGTCATGAAACCCGTTTAAATGATCATACGACGCCTCCACGCTCACTGCTTTGTCGACGCCGGCCGCGGCGCGACACTGCTGGCTGGTGTTGCCAGATTGGGTGTTTTTTCGCTACATATTAAGTCTGTTTGCGTGTGTTTTAGCCGTGTTTTCGCCTGGAAGGCTCTATACAAATCTGGCACCCTATTGTACGAAGCTAAACTGAGAGCGCGTGCGTTCACAGACACCAGAATGAACGCGTTCACAGTAACGTTCATCAGGCAGTAATACAGTACGTTCAGTTCACGTTCCCCAAAATATGAACGCGTTCATGAACTATCGTTCATTGAACGCGTTCAGGCACAACACTGCTTATGGTGGAGAGGAGACAGAGTGAGGAAGCCAATAAGTATATATGGGGATAATTAGGAGGCCATGATGGACAGAGGCCACTGGGCAGATTTGGTCAGTATCCCGGGGTTACACCCTTACTCTTTTGGAGGACATCCTGGGATTTTTAATAATAATAATAATAATTCATTACATTTATATAGCGCTTTTCTGGACACTCAAAGCGCTTCACATAGAAGGGGGGGGGGGGGGGGTCTCCTCAACCTCCACCAATGTGCAGCATCCACTTGGATGATGGGACGGCAGCCATATTGAGCCAGAATGCCCACCACACACCAGCTTACTGGTGGAGAGGAGACAGTGATGAAGCCAATCAGTATATAGGGATGATTAGGAGGCCATGATGGACAGAGGCCAAGGGGCAAATTTGGCCAGGATGCCGGGGTTACACCCCTACTCTTTCGAAAGACATCCTGGGATTTTTTGTGACCACAGAGAGTCAGGACCTCGGTTTAACGTCTCATCCGAAGGACGGTGCTATTTTGACAGTATAGTGTCCCCATCACTATACTGGGGTGTTAGGACCCACACAGACCACAGGGTGAGCACCCCCTGCTGGCCACACTAACACCTCTTCCAGCAGCAACCTGGTTTTCTCAGAAGGTCTCCCATCCAGGTACTAACCAGGCTCAGCCCTGCTTAGCTTCAGTGGGCAACCAGTCTTGGGCTACAGGGTGATATGGCTGCTGGCAAGCCATTTTGATGATGTTTTATTAACAAAATTCAGGAGGAACACGTTCAAATGTGTGTTCAAATGCTTCGAAGCTGATCGTTTTCACTCTGAAGAGTGCTGTTGTATACAACGAGTGAGTGTGTCGGTATTCTTCTGGAAAGACTCTCCCAGTGCTGGTGGTTCTACAGTGCAGTGCAGTGGTGATCGTAAGCTTTGAAGCTCCCAACTGCTGTTTTTATAGGAAGCAAATTTCTGTGTTGATGGCTGGTTGAAGGAGGGAAAGTGAGTGCTTCACTATTTCAGTTCGCTGATTTTAGTGTTGCCGTGGTCATTCCCTGTGTGCTCCGGCACTGTTGATGGGTCCCATTTGTAGAAGGGCAACACGGGCGGGGTGAGTTTGCGTCTTTTTCAAGATGCCGTTCCATCCGTGAATTTCTGGATGCGGTAGGGCTCTGTCCCCCTCTGACGGTCACGAGAGTTGTCTCACGTGTTTGGGCTTAAAGCACGCTGAGGCAGCTCTTGTGGATGAGTCATGTTCCCATTGCGGGAATATGACCGTCTCAGTGTTGAGGTCGAGACTCACCTCCGTTCGCGAGGGTGGAGTCCCCATCCCCAGGCCCCGCTCTGGTGTTTCTTTGGGCTACCTTGCCAGAAGAAACCTGGAGTGCTGCTGGGCTGGGTGACCTAAAGTCAAAGAGTTTTATTTGTCATTTCAACCATATACGGTACAGTACACAGTAGAACACAGTAGAGACAACGTTCCTCCGGGGCCATGGTGCTACATAAGAACACATAAGACTAATTAAAGGGTCATTCCACCTCTGGAAAGATGAATGTGTATTTAAAATGGGTAATTTATGTAGAAGAAATGTGAAATTATTTTTGAATTTGGAGCTTGAAAAAAGACAGAAAATGTATTTTTGGCTTATGTGGATGAAAAACAACAACTCCCAGAATGCACTTGCTTCGCTGCCCTAGGAGGCCACACCTACCGGTAACCGCGCAGTAGGTAAACAACAGTCTAAGCTAGTGATTATCCGTGATGAGTCTGCCCGAAAATGTGTTTCGAGATCGCCCAAAATGTCCAGGATTCGGCTTTTGTGTTCTACAGTCGCCATTCATCATGTTTACTGTGGCGAGCAGGACGAGTGAGGGCCGCGGGAGAACGGCGCGAGTCATGTTTACTGTGGCGAGCGGGACGAGTTAGGGCCGTGTGGAGACCGATGCGAGGCCGGTGGCATGATTACCGATGAGCGACAGCTGTGAGACGTAGTTACCGGTCTCGTATATCTCATGGAGGAGTGGGAATTTTCTTAGCAATACGCACATCAACCGATCACTTGTTTCTTGTAAACACTACATTCAGACTCACCAATCGGGATGAATTCAGTTAGATTGAATCAAAAGCTGTAACTTACATGTAAACAATGCATGGCGACTGCAGAAAGCAAAAGCTGAATCCCGGACATCGACGGCCGGACATGTCCGGAAAAAAGAGGATGGTAACCCCTAAAGTTACTACTCCGATTTCTCCACAGAACAAGACCCTGCTAGCTTAGCTTCCATAAAAGATGTCTGACACTATGTGTAATCCCAATCCTCCATAATGCATCCATCTGCGTATTCAAAAAGTTTCTGCCCGGTGAAATCAGACACACTGGCACTGATCTGTGATAGGTCTGTTAGCGCATTAGGTCCAACCCCCTATGGGCGGGTTTGAAAGTGTGGGATCTAGTGCTTGTAGTCTTTACAGAAATCCCCCTCTCTTACACTTCCTCCTACAATTACGTAAAATTACAATTTTTGCGTCATTGTAGGAGGAAGTGAAAAAGGTAAATAGCAGATTTCTAAATAGCAGAGTGTTGCACGACCACTCAATAGTATGACCAGGGGCCTGTTTCAATAAGGAGGTTCAACCAACTCTGAGTTCAAACTTGAACTCTGAGTTGACTTACCCTGAGATGGGAAACTCTGAGTTTTCGGTTACAGAACAGCTGAAATTAGTTGGTTCAATCAACTCTGAGTTGACTGACTCTGAGTTAAGCGCGTGCACCACAACTATAAAAAGCCATTATCAATGGAGCGCAGATATTATGAGTCACCATGGTAACAGCGCCAGACAAAAAGAGGTGTTGGGTGTAATTTTTTTTACAATTAATTACCAAGTAATCTAAATATTGCAATTTAATTAAAGGGATTACTCTTAATTCTTCTGTAATTTAAAATAAAATATGATGCAATTACATTAAATAGGCTACTGCATAAACTATAGACCAATTCAGTATAAAACAATAGTGGATTTAACATACATTTTTAAAAGGTATATTTTTTATGTAACCTTCTCCCTCTACACACTTTGATCAATTCAAGAATAATTCATGCAATTGTATATTGTTAATTTGAAAACATTAAAAGTGCAGTTTCTTGTCTCTCCTTGTATTGTTCAAGTGGTTGAGGTTGATATAGGATTTAGTAATTAGTAATATGTAGACCAATACTTTCTAAAGATAATTATTACATTAATCTAATTACACTGTTGAAAATGTCATTTGTAGTTAATAATTCATAACTATTTTAGAGTAACTTACTGTTATAATATCAGAGGTGAAACTGGCAGAATGTTATTCAACCTAAAGTAGGCTACAATTACTTTGATAAATTTTTATCAAAAATTAAAAGTAAAAGTACCAGTCTAAAAATCTACTCAAGTAAAAGTAAAAAGTAGCTAATTTAAAATGTGAGTAAAAGTTGCTGAGTTTAACAGCGGGGGTGTGGGTGGGGGACTCTCCTGTGCAGGGTTGGGGGGGGGGGGGGACTCTCCCATGTAGGGTTGTAACGAACGAGATTTGCACAGTACGATAACCGTCTCAGAAAATATCACGGTTTATGGTATTAAACAATTATTAAATATATAAACTGCATTATTAAATTATGGTTATTATTATCATCAGTTAAAATGACAGTTAGATAAATTAAACATTTGTTCAATATCTAATCAACTAATTTCAATAATTGATTATGAATTAGATTAACATCTTATTTTTTATCATTAATAACTTATTAAATTATGTTTAAAAAAATAATTGAGTTCTATGAAATGTTTTTTATTCCGATTTTTATGATTTAATACAAATATATTATCAAAAACGGTGGTAATCAAATAAAAGTTTAGGAAACGTTTTAATCCTTTTATTTTTTGGCAAAGTGCTGCAAAACAGATTTAGTCAATTAAACCATGGACAAACAATATATATATTCCTTAAAGAATGTGTAAATACATTTTAGTATTATTGTTGGTGTTTAAACACCACTTCCTCTTTAAAAAAGGGGAGGAGACCGCAAGAAACTCTGGGTTTACTGAAGAAAACCTGCTCCCGACCAGGTTAGGTTCACAGAGTAAGTTACCATGGTAACTGACTCTGAGTATAAGTTACCTCTCTTTCAGAAACGGGATTGACTTACTCTGCTTTCTCAGGTTTGACTTACCTCCCTTTCTGAAACGGAAAACCCAGAGTTTCCCTCATTTCAGGGTTAACATACTCAGAGTTTTCACTTAACCTCCTTTCTGAAACAGGCCCCAGGTTTCTAACAATGCAAAGCTTAATGCAAATGGGTGGAGTGTCCCTTTAAAAAATAAATATTATATAAAATATATAAAATAAAAATTCCTATATAAAGTGCACGTGCAGCAGAGTATGGGACAGTACAAAACATTTTTAAACAGTGGACACAACAGAAGTGACACTGGGACAGTTCAGTGCTGACCAATGCAGAGTAGTGCAAACAAATATTACAAATGTAAACAACATTCTATGGGATAATGTTCTATGCACATAGCAGTTACTGAAGTAGTAGACAGTTAAAAAGTGACAGTTTACAGTTTGTAGAGTGCAACTTGGAACACGTGTATGTGTCATACCAGTTTTTGAGTATTTAGGAGTCTAATGGCTTGGGGGAAGAAACTTTTACACAGTCTGGTTGTGTGGGCCCGAATGCTTCGGTACCTCTTGCCAGATGGCAGGAGGATAAAAAGTTTATGTGAGGAGTGGGTGGGGTCATCCACAATGCTGATTTCTTTGCGAATTACAATGTTTTACATAAATGTCTTTGATGGAGGGAAGAGAGACCCCAATGATCTTCTCAGCTGTTCTCACTATCCTATGTAGGGCTGGGCTTTGTGGTCCGAACTGGTGCAAGACCCAAACTAGGCAGTGATACAGCTGCTCAGGATGCTCTCAATAGTCCCTCTATAGAACAAAGTGAGGATGGAGGATGAAAGATGTGCTTTCCTCATCCTTCGAAGGAAGTGTTGTAAATTTATTTCTTCTAAAGTGTAGAAAACTCAGAAGCGGAGACCAGGAGATGGTGGAAGTGTTATTTTTCAAGCAGAAGTTCTTTATTGCTTGTCGCTGTAGTCGTTCCAGCATCGTCTGACTAAGGGAAATGTTCCCTTGCAATTTATACATTTAGAGGGGGAGGAGTTTACATTGAGGGGGAGAAAAGACATGTAAATGTAAGTAGGAACACACCCTACACTGAGGGCACTACCAATCCAATTGAATCAGCATAACTATTCAAGTGCTGATAGTGGCCAGGAACTCTGGTTCCAAAGAGCCATCCCAGAGCCATTGAAGACAAAAGGTGAAAGTCTCCCCGACGGCTAATCCAATCAACCTAAACAATTCAAACTCTAGGCTGAAAGGTGAGAATCTCAGTGATCTGATTAATTTAAAATACAATAGAGAGAAATAGGACTGTCTGGACTTTCTCGATGGAAATTGTTTCACAGCTATCATCATCATTCCACCCTTAAATGCTACATTCAATGTACAGAATATTTCTCAGTTTATATACTATTGTATTGGAACCTAAATTAAACATTTGACAAATTTGTATTTCTTCAGAAGTATAGGCGCTGCTGGGCTTTTTTGGTAATGGACTTGGTGTTAAGGGACCAGGTGAGGTTCTCCGCCAGGTGAACACCAAGAAATTTGGTGCTCTTAACGATCTCCACAGATGAGCCGTCGATGTTCAGCGGAGTGTGTTCGCCTAGTGCTCTCCTAAAGTCAACTACCATCTCTTTTGTTTTGTCAACATTCAGAGACAGGTTGTTGACTCTGCACCAGTCCGTTAGCCGCTGCACCTCCTCTCTGCATGTTGACTCGTCGTTCTTGCTGATAAGACCCACCACGGTCGTGTCGTCGGCGAACTTGATGATGTCATTCGAACTGTGCATAGCTGCACAGTCGTGAGTCATCAGAGTGAACAGTAGTGGACTGAGCACACAGCCCTGGGGGGCCCCAGTGCTCAGTGTGGTGGTGGTGGAAATTCTGTTCCCCATCCGAACTGACTGAGGTCTCCCAGTCAGAAAGTCCAGGATCCAGTTACAGAGGGAGGTGTCCAGGCCCAGCAGGTCCAGCTTTTCAATCAGGTGCTGGGGAATGATTGTGTTGAATGCTGAGCTGAAATCTATGAATAGCATTCGAACGTATGAGTCCTTTTTGTCCAGGTGGGTGAGGGCCAGATGTAGGGGGGTGGCGATGGCGTCGTCCGTTTAGCGGTTTGGACGATACGCAAACTGCAGTGGGTCTAGTGAGGGGGTAACTGGGTCTTGATGTGCTTCATGACGAGCCTTTTGAAGAACTTTATGATAATGGGTGTAAGTGCGACGGGACGGTAGTCATTGAGGCAGGACACTGAGGGCTTCTTTGGCACGGGGACGATAGTGGTGGTGGCCTTGAAGCACGCTGGAACAACGGCGCTGCTCAGTGAGATGTTGAAGATGTCTGTAAGAACATCTGCCAGCTGGTCTGCACATCCTCTGAGCACACTGCCAGGTATGTTATCTGGTCCAGCTGCCTTCCGTGGGATTACTCTGCGTAGTGTTTTCCTCACATCAGCTATGCTGAGGCACAACACCTGGTCGTTGGGAGGAGGGGTGGACTTCCTTGCCATCACGTCGTTCTGTGCTTCAAACCGAGCGTCATTCAGCGCATCTGGAAGAGAGGCATCATTGTCACAGGCAATATGTGTTGTCCTGTAATTTGTGATGGCCTGGATGCCCTGCCACATGCGTCGCGTGTCACCGCTGTCTTTGAAGTGGCTGTGGATTCTCTGGGCGTGTGCACGCTTAGCCTCTCTGATGGCCCGGGACAATTTGGCCCTCGCTGTTCTTAGGGCAGCTTTGTCACCTGCTCTGAAGGCGGAGTCTCGGGTCCTCAGCAGCATGCGCACCTTCACAGTCATCCACGGCTTCTGGTTGGCTCGTATGGTGATGGTCCTGGAGAAAGTGACATCATCAATGCATTTGCTGATATAGCTGGTCAACGATGTTGTGTATTCCTCCAGGTTGATGTTTTCGCCATATGTTGCAGCCTCCCTAAACATGTGCCAGTCAGTACACTCAAAACAGTCCTGAAGAGCAGAGATTGCTCCTGTTGGCCAGGTTTTCACCTGTTTCTGAAGCGTTTTTGTGCGTCTGATGAGCGGTCTGTATGCTGGAATTAACATAACAGAGATGTGGTCTGAGTAGCCGGGGGCGGGGGGGTAGTGGGTGGGGGGGGTCCGCCTGATACGCGCCTGCGATGTTTGTTTAAACAAGATCAAGCGCGTTCGCCCCTCTCGTTGCAAAGTCCACATACTTATGGAGTCTAGGGAGCACTGTTTTGAGATTTGCATGATTGAAATCTCCAGCGATAATACACAGTCCATCAGGGTAAGCGTTCTGCAATTCGCTCATAGACCCACACAGTTCACAGAGCGCGTCCTTAACGTTAGCGCTGGGGGGAATGTAAACTCCGGTTATGATAACAGTGGTGAATTCCCGTGGTAAATAAAAAGGTCTGCATCTAACTGTCACAAGCTCCAACAGCGATGAACAGTAACTAGAGACTAGTACAGAGTTCTTGCACCATTCAATGTTGATGTAAACACACAAGCCACCACGAGTCTTACTGCAGAGAGCTGTATTCCTGTTGGCACGAAACGAGGTGAGCCCGTCTAGTTGAATGGCGGCGTCCGGAATTCTGTCGCTGAGCCACGTCTCCGTAAAAACAAAGACGCAGCAGTCTCTAAACTCACTCTGCGTAGTCTACTGAAGTCGGATATAGTCCACTTTATTGTCCAGGGAGCAAACATTTGAGAGAAAGATAGACAGGAGAGCCGGCCGGCTAGGGTTTGTTTTTAGCCTAGCATGGACCCCGCCCTCTTGCCGCGCTTCCGCTTCCTCGCACACCGCTTGCGGCGTCCTCCACCCCGGCCACCAGCCTCAGGCGACGCCGGGGTCTCGAGTCCTGGTCTCCGTAGCAGGCCGAGTTTGCGAAGCGTCTCCTGTAGTTCATCATGCAGCTTGGTATTTGCATGAGGCTTGTGGCTTAAGAGTGTTTGACGATGGTGGACACAAACACTGTTTGCTCCGATGTCCATGTGCCGCGAGAGTCAGACTTTAAATAAAAAGAATATGAAATATAGCACCATTTTCGGACCTGGAGTGGCCGCTGCGTACTACCGCGCCGCCATCAATGCAAGTCATAATGTGGACAGTGACGGGTAATCCGCCTGGCAAAGGCCCGTGGATTCCTCACTCCTCTTTCACATAGCAGCCGGTGGAGTTCCCCGATGAGCGTGCTGGTCCATCTGTGGTGGACCGACCAGCCATTTCAATTGGGCCCCTCCAAAGGACAGGATGTCCATCGCTGCATCGGAAGGGGAGCTGAGATCTGGAGATGACGACTCCCTGCGCTGCCTCCCTCTGGGAGCGTTGCCCGAGCCAGATCCAGTGATGATAGCTATGCTCAAAAAGGTCGTAGAGGCGGTAGGGCTTGAGTATTACCCTTCACTGTGTCCGTCTCGAACCATCTCGGTTGGGTAATTGGTTTCTCGGACCGGGTCGGTCTGGTTCTCAGCCCGCCGCTCCGGTACCTTTCTTTCCTGAAGTGCATGAAGAGCTGACAAGGGCATGGACGGCACCTTTCTCTGCAAATCGCCTGAGTAGCTCCTTCCCCCTCACTACCCTTGATGGGGGAGCCGTGAAGGGTTACGAGGCTACCCCTCCAGTGGAACGGTCTGTTGCAATGCAACTGTGTCCAGCGACCCCAAACTTTTTGAGTTTTGGGAGTTGATTTTTGCTTTTTTTTCTAGAGTATTGCATACTCATATAGACCCGTCACCAATCATTGCCATCTTTGGAGTAGTACCACAAGAACTTGGTATAGGCAAATGGGATAAAACAGTGATAGCATTTGTAACTCTCTTGGCCAGACGCATTATTTTACTGAAATGGAAGGATAAGTCTCCACCTGTATTTAAACATTGGATTAACGATGTTATGCACTATTTAACACTTGAGCAAATTCGTTATAATTTGCAGGGTAATAACATTAAATTCAGTAATATCTGGCAACCTGTTCTTACTTTAATTGAACAAATGGACTCTAATGACGTATGATGAAGGTATTTTTTTTTTTTTTTTTTGCCTTTACACCAGTGGTGCGATGTGGGTGGGTGGGTTCTAGGTTGCTATGTGTCTGTTATTTGTTGTATGTTAAAATACAATAAAAAGACTTGTTGAGGAAAAGTTGAGGAACTTTTCTCTCGGGTATTTGTTTGGGGTGGGAGTGTCATCGGTGGAACATCCCCGGGGTTTCCCCTTGTACGGCATAAGATTGCGTCAGTCTATTTGCACAAGGCTGATGAGTAGGCTTGCTATGGTAGTCGGTGTTACCGGTGTTACACGGTGTTCAGTCGCAACACCAGTTTCATCACTTGTCCACCGCGACACCGCAAAAAAAAAATATATATATATATATATAGCCTAATTTATATATTTAACACAATTAGTATCCATTTTTTTCTGTAACCCATTGACTAGCGTTGTATGATCACGCTCTTAATGCTCTTAATGCTATTAATGTGAATGATTTTAAGCACGACAACTAAAGAGACCGCGCTGTCCTGCCAACACCACCCACAGAAAAGACGCGCGTCAGTATCGAGTTCTCTTTCGGGCTTGAACAAACCCTAACCAAATTATGCCAAAATGTCCGTTTTGTCGAGTGTCCTCTTAAGATCAGTCTTAAATTATTTAAATAAAGTCTTAAATTAACGTAGAGATCTGTGAGAAAATGGGACACGTCGATCGCGTCTTTGTCAGCAGCAGATGGTCTTAAAGTGTCATTAATCAAAGATCAAAGGTAAGAGAGTAAATTAATCACTCAGACCTAGAGCCAGGAGGATTATGTTACAGGGTATCCTGTTGTACTGCCTAGGCAGCAGCTCCACCTTGTGGAAAACTTTGGTATGTTAGTATGTAACAGGAAGTCAGAAGTTGTTGTGTGCTGCGTGAGCATGTGAGTTATTTGCAATATATTAATACACGGATCTTAACCCACTGTATGTGTAGCGTCCTTATTCATCTACTTGCAACATGGTGTCAGATAGATTAGGACCCAAAAGTGAGCTTATGTAGGCCATCGCTAACGCGACACGTTTTTGTTTGTTTAACGTTACTGGAAAGTTAACGTAAGCTCGCGGCAAACCAGCTAACGTTAGCCACAACATTGGACTGTAATATGGCGTCCTCCATTCCGCCACCGGAGCCGATGAAGATGTCTGGTGACCTGAGCAGCAATTGGGAAAGTTTTCGAGCAGAGTTTGACGATTACTTGCTGGCGACCGGACTATGTGAGAAAGATGCGGACGTGCAAGCGGCAACACTGTGACGGCTAATGGGCAGCGAGTGCCGACACTTATACAAGCACAATCTGGGTCTCACACAAGACCAGCAGAAGGACGTAAAAGCCATATTGGAAGCACTTGAAGACTACTTTACACCCACTAAAAATGTCATCTTCGAAAGGTACGTCTTTGGAAATCTTAGACAAGAGGAGGGTGAGACTATTGATGCATTTGTTACGAGACTAAGAGAAAAAGCGGCAACATGTGAATATGGAACCTTAAGAGACCAGCTTATAAGAGACAGGCTTGTTCTTGGAATAACTGATGAGAGCGCGAAACGCCGCCTGCTTAGAGAAAAAGACCTCACATTGGCAATGGCGGTTGAGATTTGTCGCGCTGCAGAGATTATGGACAGTAAATTGAAAACTATGGCGCTGGACACCGCTAGGCCTGGGGAAAGCCTTAATGTGGCAGAGGGACAGCGACGGCGGCCTACCAGCAGGCCATTTGAGCAGACCATCAAACCCGCACAGAGTATGAGAGGGACAGGCGAGTGCAGGTACTGTGGAACTCAACACAGACGTGGGCGGGACCAGTGCCCCGCTTTTGGGAAAACATGCCGCTCGTGCGGCACCCCCAATCACTTCGCTAAAGTGTGCATGAAAAGAGGCCAAAACACACGCCAGTTGCACACTATGGATGCCCCCTCTGAAGAGGACCAAGATGATGATGATGTCGGCAATCTGGGCCAAATCTACACCGCAATGAGCATAGGAGCAGTGAACACACAGGGTAAGAAGTGGTTTGTCAACCTCCCACTGCAGAATGGGCCTCAGAGATGCCAGCTCGACTCTGGAGCAACCTGCAACGTGATGAGCATTAAGGACAAAATGAGACTATCACCCACAACGGCTCTTTAGCCTAGTCTCACCAGACTGAAACTTTACAACAGTGCTTGGATGAACTCAATGGGCCTGTTCAGTACTCAGTGCATCATTAGAGGCAAGAGACACAAACTTGACTTTGAAATCGTGAAATCCGGCCAGAGGCCACTGCTTTCGGGTTCCACATGCGAGGATCTCGGCCTGATACGCTTCACTATCCTAGAGGAGCTGAATAGTGTAGAGCACATCAAGTTGAGCATGCTGTCTAAAGAGAGCTTAATCAGCATGTACCATGATGTTTTCAACGGCCCCATTGACTCCCTGCCTGGCGACCTTCACTTTGAGCTGGACAGCACTGTGGCCCCTGTGCAGTGCACTCCCAGAAATGTACCAGTGGCCCTCAAAGCAGCCGTTAAAGTGCAATTGGACCAGTATGAAAGGGATGGGCACTTAGTCACGGTCACACAACCCACTGACTGGATAAGTAATCTGGTCATAGTGAAGAAGCCAGAGAAACTTAGGCTCTGCATTGACCCCAGACCCCTGAACCGAGCTCTCAAGTGGTCCCATTACCTTATGCCCACCTTAGATGATGTGCTGTACAAACTGCCAAAAGCACGTATCTTTACGATGGTGGACGCGCGGGACGCATTTCTACAGTGCCGTCTGGATGAGGAGAGCAGCCTAATGACTACATTTTGGACGCCATGAGGCAGGAAACGCTGGCTGAAACTCCCTTTCGGCGTGTCGGTTGCGCCAGAGCTGTATCAGAGGAAGCAGCACGAGCTCCTGGTGGGCTTGAAAGGAATTGAGCCTATAGCTGACGACATCTTAATTGTGGGCTGTGGCGACGCAGAGGAGGAAGCCATTCGAGACCATGATGCAAACCTCACCGCACTGATGGACAGATGCAGAGAAGTAAAATTGAGGCTGAGTCTGAAGAAACTGCAATTTCGAGTTAAGGAAGTCCGCTTTCACGGCCACGTCCTCTCGACAGAGGGCCTCAAAGCTGACCCTGACAAGGTCAGAGCAGTTCTGGACATGCCCAACCCCACAGACACTAAAGGCATGCAGCGTTTTGTGGGGTTTGTGAACTATCTGTCCAAGTTCATGCCGCGGTTATCAGAGGTCTGCGAACCACTGAGGAGGCTGTTGGATAAAGATGTGCAGTGGTACTGGCTGCCAAAACACGACACGGCCATGAAGGAGATCAAGACGCTGATTACAGCTGTACCTGTGTTGAGATATTATGACATTAACAGGCCGGTCACCATACAGAGTGACTCCAGTCAGACAGGCCTGGGCTGCTGTTTGCTTCAGGAAGGGCAGCCAGTTGCATTTGCATCCCGTGCATTGTCCCAAACAGAGCAAAATTATGCTCAAATAGAAAAAGAATGCCTGAGCATTGTGTTTGCCTGTCAGCGATTCCACTACTACCTGTATGGGAGAGGTGATGTTACAGCAGAGACAGATCACCGCCCGTTGGTGTCCATCTTCATTAAGCCCCTCCTCAGTGCACCAAAGCGTCTCCAGAGCATGCTCCTTACGCTTCAGAATTACTGCCTCAAAGTGGTGTACAAGCCAGGCCCGGAAATGTACATCAGTGACACGCTCAGCAGAGCTGCTACCCCACCACAGAGCACAGACACACATTACAGGCGGGAAATTGTCTGCAGCCTGCAGCAGGAACAGTACGACACCGCAGCAATTCAGCAGACAGACTATCTGAACGTCACCAGCCAACGCCTCACACAAATACGACAACACACAGAGAAAGATGAGTGCCTTCAGATGCTCAAGACTGTCGTGTTTGAAGGATGGCCTGACTGCAGAGAGGAGACGCCCATAGTGATTAGAAGATACTGGGCCATCAGAGACGAAATCAGTGTGCAAGACGGCATACTCTTCAGAAGCCAGCGTGTTATCATTCCTAAAACTTTGCGACCGGAAATGCTGAGACGGATCCACTACAGCCACATAGGGGGAGAGGCCTGCTACAGGCAAGCCCGTGACACTCTATTCTGGCCCAACATGCAGGGGGAAATCAAAGACTATGTGCAACAATGCTCTGTGTGCAATGAGTATGCACATGAACAACAGAAGGAGACCATGATGTCACACCCATTACCCACACGTCCCTGGCAGATAGTGAGCATGGACCTGTTCAACCATGCAGGAAAGGATTTCCTGCTCGTGGTGGACCATTACTTGGACTTCTGGGAGGTCGATCTGCTTCCTGACCTCTCAGCTGATACTACAGTCCTGAGGTGCAAGGCTCAATTTGCACGCCATGGCATACCAGACCGGGTCATTACTGACTGTGGATGTCAGTTTGCATGCGGAGTTTTCAGGACATTTGCAAAAGAGTGGTCCTTTGAGCATGTCACCTCATCGCCAAGACACCCAAAAGCCAATGGCAAAGCGGAGTCGGCAGTAAAGATTGTAAAAAGCCTGTGCAGAAGAGCCGCGTTTGCTGGCGAGGACCCATGGAAAGCCATTCTCCATTGGAGAAACACACCCACCGAAGGACTGCACTGCAGTCCTGCACAGCGGCTGATGTCGCGAAGACTGAGGGCGCACCTCCCTGTGGCGGACCAGCTCCTGATGCCCCGGGTCATCAATGAAATACCGGACAAACTGTGTGTGAAACGCCAGATGGCGAAACTGAGCTATGACAGATCAGCCAAAGACTTACCTGAGCTGAACATCGGCCAGCCCATCAGGATGAAACCACTCCCTGGGGACAGGACTGGCCGGTGGAGAAAAGGGGTCTGCCTGCAGCAGGCGGGCCCCAGGTCCTATGTTGTTAATGTGGAGGGGACAACATACCGTCGCAACAGGGTCGATCTCAGACCTGCGGAGAGAGTCCCCCCGTTGTCATCAGGGCATCTAGAACGTTCCCCTGAGTGTCCCGGGGACGCACATGCCACAGAGGAGGGCTCTGTGAGCGAGGACAGCAGTGAAGAGACAGGCATCAGTCATGGGGGGGTAACCCTTTCATCACAAACCAGTTGCACACCACTCTGAGCGGATCAGGTTCCAGTCATACTCCCGGAGTGGCAGGCTAATTAAGCCCCGGGATAGATTGAACCTGTAAGTGGAGCAAACTGAACAAGGAAAGTGAACACTGGAAAACAAGAACACTGCTAATAGCTGTCATATCGGTAGTTGTGTTCCAACAGCTGTGTTAGGTAGATTAGGTTGTGTTCTGTTCATGGTAATAGCCTGTTAATAAGGTGGGGTGTTCTTTGCAGAGTTAACATGTAGAGTTTAATGAAGTTCAGGTTTGTGGGCAATGCATTTAATGTTTGGATATCTTACTACAGAAAGGGAGATGTTACAGGGTATCCTGTTGTACTGCCTAGGCAGCAGCTCCACCTTGTGGAAAACTTTGGTATGTTAGTATTGTTGTGGCAAAACTTCTGTTAAACATCATCACTGCGTAAGAGACACTCAGAGTCAAATTAATAAAAAGAGAAATATTTATTCTTGCAAGAAGGCCCAGTCGCCATCACAGCCGTTACATTCTGTGAAGTGAGTGGCGCGCACCAGGAAGACATGAGACAGCTTTTATACTCTTTTCAAGGTTCCTTCTCACCCGCTGTACTTTTCCACCCAGATAAGGCCCCCACTTCTGTTCAGTTTCTACTTAAGGACACAAACTGGTACTGGAATAAACCAGCCAAATTTGACCATTCCTAAGGTCGAGATGTCCTGTCCCATATATTCCTGAAACGTCACGCACAAGCATGTTCACACATATACTTTTACACATTGAATAGATTAGGAATAAATGACTATTAAAATTTCTACAACAATTCCACACTTTTTATCATTCAGATTACCCATAATCACAATAATAAACAAAAAGACAAATTTTAAGTCATATCATCACACTACTCTTCATCTCTAGTTTTCGCATAACTGATCACTCTTCTTAAACATTTGTGAAAATAACATTTGAAAAGAAAAAGCTTAGGCTGTTTTTTGTAAGGATAGGCCCTTAAGTATTAGCAAGCAGATAAAGAATTCAACTAAAGCCGGGCTAGATAAACAATCACTGTTGTTGTACCCCAAGCATAGCTTGACCCTCAGTCACCTTAGTTAAATAAGAAATAGTGTACAGACTAGTTAGAAAAACAACAAATCATCAATCCACAGTGGTTACATCAAAATATAAAGTATAAGAAAAGTATAATAAAACCCTTCATTTCAAAACCCTCTCCTTGTACCTTATCACATAGCGGATAAGCACAGCTTTTAACCATCTGTTCATAACAAAAACATTCATAGGAAGAAGAAAAAGAAAAGAAAAACAAACACCAAATGTCTAACACATGTCACTGCAGCTTCCACTACTAGAATCATCATCATCACATTTCTTGTCATTGTCATCATCATTTGGATAAAACTGTCATTTTACCAATTTAACTGAGCTGGAAACACACAATATCGACAATCCTACCCCCGAAACCCCCACCCCCAGAGATTAATCAAACAATACATTCATTTTCCTAAAATACTTTCTAATTAATCAGTGACCAATCAAATCTCGTTGGCGTTGTTTAAGGTGAGATGTTTGGACGGTGGTGTCGCAATCTCCATCCTTGCAACCTTGTTTGTGGAGTGGACCATCTCCTAGCTGCTGTCACCTGTGAATGGAGACCTTAAGTGTTTTGTTAGTGACCGCTTGTCTAGCCGCTCGTCCTTCTGGTGTGACCTGTGGAATTTTCACCATTTGTTTACTGATTATATACATTATTAGTTCCAAATTTATTCTCAACATCTGGCCACTCCAACAACCTGAAACTCATTCAACTATTACATTAACATTCAACCCACTTTACTCATGTCAACAACACAATATTAATACATTTTGGAACAGAATCATTCTGTTAGCTGCAATCCAATCCTGACATTCTGTGAAAGGAAAATTTTAAGTTATGCTCTGCTCCATTCTCTGGAAAGAAAACAAAATGTCGAGGTTATTTTCAGATAGTAAAACTACACGTAGTTTCTTTTGTCTACTGTTCTGCCGTGACCTTCGCTGCCACATCTGCCCCGGCGTTTCCTGTTGAAACAGTCCTGCAAATACATTTACAGAAAGCAAATTTTGTTTGGGACGGCCTTTTACCCAATTAGACCCAGTGTCCTCCCAACATATATTGTCCCTTAGTAAACCATATTTGGCAATTGTTATACCATCTCCCTCTTGATGCACGACACAACTCGAGCATCAATTTAACATAACATTTAACATAGTGTTTTGATAAAGTTGGCATCAACACTAACCCAAACGTTGTCCTTCAGACAAATTTCCTCCAGACATCTTTATCTGCCTCTGAAACAAAAATATTACATTCTTCACTTAAAGCCACATTATCATCTGCTCAACGAAGTATTTGAAGGGCAAAGGCCCTGAGCCTCACAGTGTATCCTGCTTTTCGGGCCTGTTGTTTGGTCTCTTAAATCAGTCATCTAAAAACATTTTCAAAGTCATCAATTGTTTCTATCAAGTCAGGTCATGCTGTACAGACTTGGTCACTTGTCAGTCAAATAACATTCTCATCCTTCTGCCCACAATAATCCTACATTTTTAGGGCTCTCTTGATAATTTCATGTTTGACTTAGCCAATATGTCACTTTGTTGTTGCCATCAAATCTATAACATTTTCATTTATCTCAGCCCATGCCAGATGGTGATCTACAACTCCACAATTCCAATTTACACAAATACTTAAACTGATCCAGAACGTAATTCAAATCAACATCATAAAAGACAAAAGTAATTAATACCAGACAGAGCTTGATGACCAATCAATTTAAAGCTCGTCCTATGTTCTGTATCATCTTTCATCGGATCCACTCACAATTATCGGCTTCTTTAAACTTTGTCATTTCCTTAACCCATCTGTAATGATGAAACAATATACTCCCTCTTCAGGTGGAATATTAGTACCCCAAACTAATACATACAAGACCTATAGTGCTGTCACCATCACACACACATACTAGACACACATCTCTTAACTACTCATTCTCCATGTCCGCCTTTCTTTATATTATTGCTAAAAAGATTTAAATTTTAAATAAGATTTTAAACTTCACATTTTCTGTAGCTTTTACCTAATTTTACATGGTCTCTTAACCAGTTCCAAAGCATTTCTGTTCATTATTCATTAGATTTTCAGTCTGCTGGGTTGCTTTGTTTAATTTTTTCCTTATCATTATTTTGCTTCAGCTTGCTCTAGCAGGCCGGCAACAGAAAGACAGACACAGTTTACCATCCCTTCCTCCACTCGAGAAGTCTCTCTCACTATAAACAAATAATATTTTCAACGCCTTCTATGAGTATATTTTAGACAGAATGTAATATTAGATTCATCACTAACCTTTTACCATTAAATTTTGTTATCCAGACTTTTCTTAAATCAAAAGCTGTCTTCATCTTTAGCCCTCCACCATGTCAAACGACCTTCAGGAGTTAAAACTATGTTATAAACACATTAGTTCAAAATCAACACTTCTATGAATTTTCTTATTCTTGCCCATGAGGCAGCCAATACATAAAAAGTTTTGTTCCTGTCTCCACAACAAATAATGGCAATCCCCTCATGTTTCAGGTAGCTCTTGAAAGCTCCCCCATAGCTCTTTATCTATAATTTTCCTCTTCAGGGTGTTGTCCCCCTGGCTTAATTGCAGACACTTGTCACAATGAAAAACAAGCGTACGATTATGCGGTTTCTTCTGGCAAGTGGTATAGAGGAACTCACATTCTCTGGGTCAGACTGCCGCAACTCGTCACAGCGCATCTCACCTCTCAATGCTCTGCTGACCCCAGTGGCCTCCAGTAGTCAGCGCTCAACTCTCACTACCTTTCTTGCATGTACCACACCCCCGTCCTGAGGTGCCCAATGTCCGTGACCCCCTGCGTTAGGCTGTCCCCTGGCCAGGAAGATCATCCTGTCATTGAGTAGCCACGTACACACTGGTACCGCTCTTTCCCATCACACAATCAGTTTCCTTTAACAGAACTCAGCTGTTTTCTGGAGCTTAGGAAAGGCACGTTCAAGAGTCACCAGAGCCATTCTGATTGCCTAATAGTGTTCACAGGGAGACAGGTTAATAACAGCACTATTTAATCACTTAAATCCATTAACCATCTTAAAATCATCAACCTAGCTATACATCTGTAGCCGTAGCCATCGGGCCTGTTTCAATGGTGGAGACTTAAGATAAGACAAAGAAGTTACTGGTCCTAAAATAAAATAATCAAAAATGTTATTTCTATCATTTAAGGTCTGCATTATTATTTTAAAGACTTCTTTAAAGTCGTTCAGTTTTACATTTAAAACATTCACCAATACAAATTGCCCTCTTAATGGCAATGGTTTCTTTAACATCTCTGTGTCTGATTTTTCAACTGAAACACTGTGCTTTACTATAAATAGCTTATTATTACTTATGACACAGGGTCAGATAACAGCCTGTTAGCTGAAATTGACTGAGAGAGACTCTGAGGCACTCAGGATTGGTACACTGTTCTCTCATAAACTTCTAACTTCAACAAAATCATTAAACTTTATCTATCATCTTTTAACTATCCCAGCTTAAGGCATCTTTGCCAGAAATGACATTTGTTTCCAAATAAACATCATTTTATAGTTGTCTTTTGCCCATACAGCCACAGCACACATCAGATTCAGATAAGCGAGCTGTTTCATTACAGCCAATAACAAACTTATCTTTTGAAAGCAAAACATCAGCTTCTAGTTCTTTCATGGTCAACAGTTTTCAAGCTGTTTGTTTAATCAGATGCCTTTTACATTTTACATTTTAGGAACTGTTAATTCAGTAGCCTACTGCCTCTGCTTATTTGATCTTAATTAATTATTCTAGTTCTATATAACCATAGTTTAATATCTGTCTTCAAAGTTTTTCTAGGAGTTTATCAATCTCCAATCCGGATTCACACTAACTTTGACGAGGCTAGTACTCTCTGCTTGTGATACATCTTTTGTAGTTATTATAAATCATCTGTGAGATTAGTCTCTCTATATTACCTGAATCCTTTTCCAAAATGTTGCATTAAAACACAATCATACTTTTAGTTACCTTTCTGCAACTCCCATTTGTTGGAGTCATTAATTTTGCATCAAACTGTATTCATCAATTCACTTATAATAATTACTATTATAGATATTTTTAAAGGATTCACTTTAAGACTTCAATCTTTTGACCTTGTTTTTTTTTTTTTTTCTCTCTTATTCTTTCTCAGACGAAATGTTAATATCGTCACTTAAACACTGATCTACTTTCAAACCCACATTATTACCAGAAATGTGTCACTATCACATTTTCAAACCCCTTCTCAGTGAGCATTTACAGTTACATGTTAAATGGTCCTGCTGACCACAATTTAAACACTCTCCATCTGCTCTAACTTACTGCACACCCTTGAGGCAGTGTGTTCCATTGAGGAATGCAAACAGAGCCACTGATAAGCAGTGCTCCATATTCTTTTACAGTCCACCAATGGCAGATACAACAATAGCCGAATCATCATTATTACTGGCACAACATACATTATTGATTTCCGGAATCTTTGGACATAGCTGTCTTTACATTTTACTAATTTGCTATTATCATCAACACTGATTACAGAACAAGTGCATATCTAACATCCAAAAAGCCGGGCTGAATAAGAAGACACTGGTCCTGTACTCTCGACCTTGATCAAACCCTCAGTCACTCCTCAGATATTAAATACAGACATTGTCTGCAATCATAAACACCAGGATATGCATTCGTTTTTTTATAAAACTATAATTTCCAATTCCTTTCATAATAAACGAAGATGGATGGTAAATCCATTCCTTTCACTACCCTATTATAGACCCTTTTGGTTCAAAACACAATGATTGTCAAACTAAACCTAATTTCAATCATTATTTTACCATTAAAAATATAGAATTGTTCCCCATGCTTAAAACATTCTTCATGTCATGTTAATTCCTGTCAATCATACAATGCCTTATTTTATTCTAAAACTGTATTTTCATACCAATTAAACAGTTAATTTGACTTCCATAAATTCTGTCCGACATTTTATTTTCATCACATATAGTTTTCTACTATATTTCTTCTCAATCTTCCCCTACATGCCATTTCTTTCTGTATCCTCTCCTTTCTTTTCTCAAACATGCCAGTTCCTTCATTATCTAACCAGTACATGATTGTTTGCACAATCCCCACATAAACATATCTCACACACCAACCTTCTTGTTTTTCACTTCCCTCTTCCATCAAGTTTCTCACTTACAGTTCTCTCTTTTTCTATCACTCTATCACTCTATTTCACACAGACAGCCTTATTGCTGCTTGCTACTTCAATCCTTATCGTATAACTTTAAGTTCTATAGACATCTAATGTCATGCATCCATTTACTGGATGAAGAAGTAAAAACATTATTTCTCCTGGCAGTTCGACATTTTATCTTCAAGCCAACATTTCCTTATCTGTTCACATTTTTACACACATGTTGAACGCAGACACTTTTATTTCTCACTGCCCTGTTCAACTGTTCCCCGCACCACCTTTAATCTTGTGGCGCTCAATATCATACATTTCTGCCCTTAATTTTATCTCATTTGACAGAAAACCGGTATACCAAATTTCGCAAGCTTGCTTTTGAGACATCCCCATACTGCTGCTTCTCTGTTCTCTGTGGATTTCTCTTCAACGCGCGTTTTCTTTAGTCTGTTAGGCGTCCCCAACAAACCCGATTCTTTTCTTTTAACCCAAATCGGTCGGGTTGCACTATTAGTGCCCTCCTAACTGTGGTTTACCAAAAAATCTGTTACGATTGTTCTGGTTCCCCCTAATTAGCCTCAGCACCTAAAAACAAATTGCTCCGTGGTGGAACAACTCATTTTCAGGTTACCTATCTGTTTGAAATCTCTTGATCTGTCACAGTTCTCAATTAATCCCAGATTATTTATCTGCTTGAAATTTCTTGATCTGTCACAGACCTCAATTAATCTCAGATTATTTTCCCTCGTATCTGTTTGAAATTTCTTGATCTATATATAGATCTCAATTAATCTCAGATTACGTACCACAGAAACAGCCCTCAGCCAGTATGGTTCAGTTTCACTTTGAAAAATATTTTAGCCCATAAGAAAAATATTTTAGCCGTCTCTTACCAGAGATGTCTTGAGTTGCCACGGGTTCGTTTTCATCTGATTCCAGTGGAGCTTCTCCTGGCCCTGATAGCGGTCGGCCCCTCTCTCTGAAACTTACGAGGTAGAGCTGGAACTGCTCAGTCCAGGTGGCCAAACACCGTCCGCTCTCAGGTCCAGGAGGCACTGCCAAGGAATCCCACTCTGACACCAAATGTTGTGGCAAAACTTCTGTTAAACATCATCACTGCGTAAGAGACACTCAGAGTCAAATTAATAAAAAGAGAAATATTTATTCTTGCAAGAAGGCCTAGTCGCCATCACAGCCGTTACATTCTGTGAAGTGAGTGGCGCGCACCAGGAAGACATGAGACAGCTTTTATACTCTTTTCAAGGTTCCTTCTCACCCGCTGTACTTTTCCACCCAGATAAGGCCCCCACTTCTGTTCAGTTTCTACTTAAGGACACAAACTGGTACTGGAATAAACCAGCCAAATTTGACCATTCCTAAGGTCGAGATGTCCTGTCCCATATATTCCTGAAACGTCACGCACAAGCATGTTCACACATATACTTTTACACATTGAATAGATTAGGAATAAATGACTATTAAAATTTCTACAACAGTATGTAACAGGAAGTCAGCAGTTGTTGTGTGCTGCGTGAGCATGTGAGTTATTTGCAATATATTAATACACGGATCTTAACCCACTGTATGTGTAGCGTCCTTATTCATCTACTTGCAACAGATTATTTAACCGGTAGCCTTATAATCATGAATGCACTCCGCTATCTTTTAACACATCTCCAGCGAATGGCTTCTTCACGCAAAAGAAAAACTCTTCATGAAGCGCAGTGATATTCAGCGACCTAAGTGTTTCCTGATGGATCGAGGTTGTTCGTTAACTTCATTTTATACGTGCAACTCACGTAGCCTATATGGACACTGACAACGCGCTGACAGACAGGACAGAGCAGGTAATATTTAATATGAAACAAAGTCTCAACTTTCAAATTTGGTCAGTCAAAGAAAATGAAACAATAAATATGCCTACCGTTTTGTGTCTCTTTAATGTGTCGTGACAGATTGCCTCAGTTAAAGCCAAGTTCAAATCCACCGACGTTAATCTACTAAATCTCCTGACTGCTTTGTCGGACAAAAATGGTGGATTTTGATTTGTCAGATCGCATTAAACTCCCTGCGAAGGATGGATTGATGCTAATTTAAAAGTGAAAATGAAGTGCACACTGCTGCACCAGCTTTTTATAAGTGATGTAAAAAACAAAATTAGTTTCGTTTTCAAATTAGCGGTAATTCAGCACACAATAACAAAACAGTGTTGCTCCGCACGACCACCATTGTACATGCCCGTGCAAACGTGCGCATTTTACATTTGCCTTTAAATTAGCGATTTAAAAGCCCCCGCCGGTGATACCAGTATTACCGGTCTCGTCACACGTCGTTTAAAAAACCGGTGTGAAAATATCCTCACCGTCACATCCCTACTGATGAGCGCATGCACTTCGCTACTCTCGTGAATATTCTCTGGTATGCTGATGTTTGTTGTTTAAATGCATATTTTTGTGCTCAATAAGTGTGATTTAAAGGTGCTATATGGAATTTTCTACTAAAATGAATCCTTTTTTTATTGCCTGTGTGTGAAGAGGTTGTAATCACACATTACAATTATCCACTTGTTGAGTTTTGCTATTACCTCTGAAGGCCAATATTCATATTTATATGTGAAGTCTCCGGGTCGGATTTACCGAGAAATCCAACGGATGTGACGTGCATGCGCGCTCCCGAGCCTCTCTCCTTATATACAGTCTATTGTAGACGGTCAGGGAGTAACTTCCAGTTAAAGGCGCACGTTTTTCGGCTTATATCTCGGTCAATCTTTGATCAATATTCCCAAGACTCAAATCGTTAGTAGTGCTGGACGGGGCCTTTCGAACTCGCCCGGCTCCCCGAGTTATAGCCGTTCGAAATCGGGGGTCCCAGCGAACGGCGATCTGATAGGGGGTGTCCCCGAGGCCCGCCACTCTAGCGTTCGGGCAAGGGTCCCCCTGGGACCTCCTTCCCCGAATTTGAGCTCTCTGGGTCTTTGCATTCCGGAGATACGAGCGATTTTCTTCTGAGATCGTGACGTCACCGGCGTCCGCAATTTTGCAGCGCGCCCGATGGATTTCTGCTAATATCTCCGCGAAAACACCACCAAAAACTATGGAACTTATATGGTTCTTTTCAGCTCGTCTAGATGGCCCCAACGAGCTTGGTGCTCGCCTAATCCGTCTAGTATTCGCCGAGATATTTGCGTAATAGTCGGTATTGTCTATGAGTTCGAGCACGAGCGCTCTTGTAAAAATTGGTTGCAATCTGAAACATCACCACTAGAGGCCGCTAAAATTTACATAGAGCACCTTTAAGTGATAGCAACATTTAATGGTGTTGGTTGTGATGAAGTGTTTAATTGTAATGCGATTTTTACGAGATTCATCGTGGTGCTTACTAATTGTCATATCACGCTTAGTGTCTACACGAGAGAGTGAGAGCGAAGCCATTACACTGGGTTATCCACTGATGATCTGTCTGTTTACAGGTATGTTTAATTAGTTGTTTATTAGGAAAAGATATCTGGTTTACTGTTAATAAACATGTATTGTACAGTTTTTTAAGGGGTAAGAAATTCTTACCCCTTAAAAAACTGTACAGAATCCATTTTGATGATTCGCGCTGTGGTGAGGCCTGCACCTGGTATGGTGCTAAGTGTGTCTTGAATGTTTTATTTGGATGTCGCTAATGGCGTTATAAATTGTTTGTTTGTTTCATTATTTGTTTCATCATTATATCATATGAATATTTGAATAAATGCACGTTTGAATGTAATCTAATATATATCACTTTTAATAGACCCCTTTTGCGCCGACGTCACAGTTAGGTCACGGCGCTAGCTGGAGGCAAAACAAACGGACAACTGCAGGCGGCCAATACAAACCGGCACAGATTCGGCTACATAATAAGGAGCTTAAATTAATATTATTATTATTAAATGTCATCTTGTTGTGTTGTTGGGTCCAAGAATCAATGAAAAACGAATATGCTGTATCTGGATTTTTTATTTCTAGAAAATATTCACATAATTAAAATTGCACTGTAATGTCACTGTTGTTTACATTGTCGTCTTCTCGGCGCTGGCTCGGCAGAACTGCGGATCGTACCACACAAGTCTTGTGACCATTCATCACATAGTTATAGACATCTAAAGATGTATGCCCTCAGTTTCTCTTTACGCTCGGTTTCTCTATCAGGTAGGTGTAGAAGTCAGGCCACTCAACTGGAGGTGGCGTTAATCCCAGGGTTGGGGAGTAACGGAATACATGTAACGGCGTTATGTAATCAGGATACAAAAATCCAGTAACTGTAATTAGTTACAGTTACTTCAAAAAACGTTGTAATCAGATTATAGTTACTTTTTGAAAAAAGGGGGGATACTTTCAGGATTACAATGGTTTCATTTAAAACTAAATAAATCTGTATTTTGGTATAATAACACTTAAGCGTTGCTTGATTAATGACTCACGAGTGCCATCCGCCGCTGGTGCACGCGCAAAATAACAGCTCTCTAGCCAGTGTTGCCAGATTGGGCGGGTTCCCGCCCAATTGGGCGGTTTTGAATTTGATTGTGCGGGTAAAAAAGGTTTGGGCGGGTGGACAAAATTTGGGCTGGTTTGGGGTCAGTTCGGCGGTTTTCAAACATCTACTTATTAAAGTCTAATTGGTTAAAAAACTAAGCTAAAGTGTGCATGTGCTGCACATGCGATGTGCTGTCATCATGACAAACACACACGCCCATGCAGAGTCAGCTGGCGTTGGTGTTGACGTCACCGACGAGCACGCACGCACTTATAGCCAATCAGCGATCAGCAGGCAGACGCGATTTAGCGCGATAACTTGAAGGCAGCTGTATATTCTAGTGATCGATAATGCCAAAGTGATCATATACAGTAAGATGTATCTACAGTAAAGAGTAAGATAGTGATCAACTCTAAAAACGTACACATGTGGTGGGAGATGACTCGATGGTTAACTCTGAGAGGAGAGCAAAGTTCAGTTGAAATACTTGAATTGGAATCGAATATGGGACGACTCCTGTCCATGTGCACTAGCCCAGCCTAACCAGACATCTGCAACGTTTACACCGTCCAGACTGCATGAACTCTCCTGTCCCTGACAGCTGCTGAAAAAGGTTTGATCAACAATGAATCAGTTTTGACTGCTAAATTCTGCATTATGTTCTACAATGTGTAACAGCTACTTCTGAGGGTTAAAGTCATCGGTACATTTCTTGATTGCCGTTTTGACAGTGTCCACCTGGACATTTTAGTCATATTTGCTAATTCTTCTTAATTATTGCCCTGTTTTGATCCATTTTCCTGAGAAATTTATTTATTTTTTATTGTATTTTATCATCGTTATTTTGTTTTAAGGAGATAAAAATGGTGCTTATCAACCTTGAATGACATGGCAATACAATTATATCACATTATTTTGGCAGTAAAATTTTGGGCGGTTTTTTCTCGGAGTGGGCGGTTTTTGGTGAGCTTTTGGGCTGGAAATCACCGTCCCAATCTGGCAACACTGCTCTCTACAACAATCTCCTCAGACAACAGTGATGCGCGGGTTGATCCAAAATGAGCGGGTTACCCGCGGTTACGAGTCATCCAAAAGTATTTTTAATGATACGTTTGAAATAAAGATGCCAATTAAATATTTGTAATTTATATAGTAGCATATGGACGCGGCAAGAGAAAAGGTGAAGACTGGGCAGTGGAAGCTCCGCAAATAGCCTACTAATACAAGTGGGAAATTTTAGACCCTTTTTTAGGCTATCTTTTGAATGTTAAGCGTTATTAACTTTTGAATAAATGCTGGCGCGGGACAAAATGCCCGATTTGCCTACACGTTGAACTGAGATGTCATTGTACCATTTTAATAGGCTAATAATGCATATAGCTCAGTAATGTCAGTTTTATGTATTTTCTGAGAGGGGGTGGGATTTTTGTTAGGAAAGTCGGAGGAGAGACGCACACTTCGAATAGACTGGATAAACACATGCAGAATCTTAATCGTTAAGAAAATGAAACCAAATAAATGAATAGCCTAAATCAAGCCATTATTACACTAGGCTATATTATACAGCATTCAGAAAAAGAACTGTTGGCGCTCCTAAGGGCAAAAAATGCGGGTCAGGAAGCGGGTTGGGTATTTATTTATTTATTGCGGTCCGAGTTGCGGGCGGGTTAGTTGAAAGCGTCGGTCGGGTGCGGGTTGTTTATACATTGACCCGCGCATCACTGTCAGACACAATCACTGCTGCTAGAAACGATGCTGCCCACGGGTAAAAATGATTTAATTTCTTGGAAATTCCGCTGCTATTTTGTTTTTAAAGAAGAAAATGCCAACAACATGGTTGCACAGTGCAAACTGTGCCTTCCAGCAATGAAAACACTTTCTTAATCGAAGGACTCGACATCCAACCTAAAGAAGCATTTGCATTCTCTATATTCCTGTTGAAGAAACATTTCCATTTTATTTTTTCCTTGTCCTTGTCAAGTTAAAAATTAAACAAAATAATCTGTAATACCATACTGTAGCCACAAGCCACTAGATGTCTGTATAGTCCTTTACATAAATATTTATTCAAGGCTGTGAAATTCTTAATAAATAAGTTTTTTTTTAATAATATCTATCCTTGAAGTAATCCAAAAGTAATCAGTTACATTACTTTCATATTGTGGTACTTGGATTACGTTACTGAATACTTTTTTTATGAAGTAATTTGTAACTGTAACGGAATACATTTTTAAAGTAACCCTCCCAAGCCTGCCCAGATAGCAAATTGGCTTTGGGCCGGATCTGGCTAAATTTCGGCTGAGATTTTGGCCCACATACCGCATGGAATTACGGTCCAAGGTTGGGCCAAGTGCTGTTTGCCGTAAGTCAACCAGATCAATGCCGGAAGCAGACCAAAACTCGCCCAGAGCTTTACAAAGTACCCAGATATTATCCAGAACTGGCCCAAAACAATGCCGTAATCCCCATATGTCAGCCAGACAAAAGCCAAACTGCCACCACCTTTAGCCCAGAACTCAGCCACAACTTATCCAGAAGCTCCAGAAAACAGCCATAACTGGGCCAATATTATACCAGAATCCCCAAAACTGAACCAGAAATTATCCCTGTGTAATATTTATATATTATTGTGCAATGAATAATAAAAAAAATGACACTATAGAAATGCAAAGTACAATATTTTATTGAGAGGGGAAGAAAATCTCAGCCAGATAAAAGGAAAAATAAAAACAATGGGAAAAAGACAAGATAAACCAATACTAGAGTAAGGCAAAACAAAAGCAACAACTAGTCACAATACAAGAATAATAAAAAGACAGCGCAATAAATTAAAATGATACAAAAAAGAATGTAATTATGCGATTTAAAAAAAAGTGTATGTGGCATGCTTAAATAATGAGATACAAAAATGAACCAAAATACGTTGCAAACATGCAAACAGTAAAAAACACCAGCAAATTAAGAAAACATCTTTATCAGTTTGACAACACACATGCTGCAAATACTCAGCGCAACCAAATACAAAAGCGCGCTGCAAACGGCAAGAGACACGTCCTGCAACAGAAGAAAACATGCAAATAGGAAAAACACCAGCAAGTTAAGAAAACATCATTTTCACAACACACATGCTGCAAATACCATGCAAACAATAAATAATAATAATAAAACAATAAACACCACTGTCGAGTAGATATTTGCGTTGTTGATCGGCCATTTGCAGTGCGTTTCTGTATTTGGTTGTGTTTTGCGAATTTGTAGCACATGTGATAAAGATGTTTTCTTAATGTGCTGTTTTCTTCTGTTGCAGTGTGTTGCGCCCTCTCAGCCACCATACTAAAAAGCAACAGAAACCAAGCAATAAATGAAATTGATACAAACAGTAAAGCAAATGTGTAAATGTGTCATGCATAAATCGTAAAATACAGAAACAAAAAGCAGGTTATAAAAGACAAATTAAATACAAATTATATTTACAGATGTACAAACAAGGTAAAAATATAAGTTGCAACAATGTAAAACAGATTCCCTAATAACTCAAATTGTGTGTTTTACATTAACATTTTGCAAAGGTGTCCTTTTTCTGCCAGCCTTGCGGTCACCAGTTAGATGAAACCAACTTTTAAAGGTTTAGTTCACCCAAAAATAAATTCTGTCAGTAATTTCTCTCCTTCATGTTGTCCAACCCCGTAAGACCTTCGTTCATCTTTCGGAACACTAATTAAGATATTTTTTATTAAATCTGAGAGCTGGATCACTCCTCCATAGGCTTCTAATTGAAACTTGCCGGCCAAGAAAACATCGTTAAAATAGTCAGAGTGACTACAGTGGCTCAATCTTAACTTGATCACGCAACGAGAATACTTTTTGTGCGAAAAAAACAAAAACAACAACTTTATTCAACTATTACTGACAGAATTTACATTTTTGGGTTGAACTAACCCTTTAATAACTTTTTCGACCTCCAGCTCAGTTGACTGTGCACACACGGGATTTCTTCTTACAGCCTCTAGAAGAGGAGCAGAAATACAGAGTTAAAAATACTTTTAAATAAAATGTACAATAGAGACATATAGCATTTGTATTACAAGACAGCACCAGTCAAAGAATTTAAACTTTCAACATTCATTCATGACATGAGGGAATAGTCATGAAGTTCCAGATAGACTTAAGACACAATAAAAATGCACTTACCAATCGCAATGTTTTTAAGCTGCAAGCTTTGGAAAGGTGTTTCCCCACGTATAGCTCTCCAGTTTAACCACTTTGGCAAAGTCATTTTTGATTGCTTGCCTCATAATCCGCCAGACCGTGTACTTTACGTCCACTCCACCCAGCAACCCCAGTTCAAGTACCTGAAATATTTTTAAAACATGCCATAATTATTAAGTCAAACACTAAAACATGCTTTTGTTTCTAATATTGATATTATATTTACCAAATTAGACTAATTTAAATAGTTTTTGTTGTTAGATTTTTCATGTTTTTGATTGATCACACACAGCATTTAATTATAACAGTAATTCTAACCAGGCTTGTACAGTAAGTGGATAACAGTATGGAACTTTGCATTACTGACAGTGTTACCTACCACTTTTTGTCTTGTTATGGGACAGGATCGAAGATCACTTTACAGGGAAGTTAATGATCTTAAGCCTTCAATTGGAAACAGTTTTAGACTTTGGTTCTATGCCTCTGTGATCTCCCAAACCTTTTTTGCTTTGAGATCTTGCACCATCCTTATAATGTTCCTCTGCTGCTCCATAAGAATTTCTTGTTTAGATTTATGTCATGGAGAAGTGCTAAAACATTAAACACAGGTATTGAAAGGTTTACCACACCACCACTGCTATGACATGTGCCTTACACTAACAGTGAATATATGATAGAAAAAAAAACTAAAAGAAACCTTACATCTTATGAATCGGTCATCGCTTGAGAGGCTTTTCCTCTGTGGTCTGGGTGTTTCATGATGCCATGGTGACTGTATTGCCTGTTTGGGAGACTGTAAAGTTGTATCCTGTTGCCTGGATCCATGTTCCATCCTGTATCCATGTTGTCTTTAGGAAAGGTGACATTGTTTTTAATGATTACTAAATTTGATTAAGAAAGGGTGGTATGGTCATGTAAAGACACTATTCAGTGACAAATTCCCTTTTTGCAATTCAAAAATAAATGTGCATAATAATTTGTTAAACTGCACAAAGATATAAGGACATGTTAGAAAGGTCTATGTTAATGAATTACAAAATAATCAATCCTACTTTATTTTCCGTTTTGGTGGCCTCAGGGAGATCGGTCTGTTGTTCAACAAGAGGCAGCTTCCGACGTTCTTCACTATAGTATAATTTTAAATGAAAAACAGAATTCAAACATCAATTCTAGCACCTCTAACATAAAAACAAAGAAAATCCAACCACAGAAATCCATCAAAAAAGCATATCTAGTACTGCGCTATAGATTAAAATCTACGTGTTGAGATAGTAAAAAAATATCAACTTACCTTGATCATGTATTAAAACTCCAAAAGATAAAACCAATATAGCGTGATTGTCGAAGTTAGAACGACTATTTGAATTTCACCGCGACTGTGTTGTGTTGCTGAATAGCTGCTACGTAACTTCCGGGTCCTCTGGTAGGCGGGATGGTGTCACAGGGTGCACGCTGGGAAAAGTAGTCCTTTTTGTAAAGCGGATTTAACACCGTATATGTAAATCAACTACTATTTCCATGATGCATTGCCAACTGCGTTATCGTATCAGCAATCACAGACGCCGCATTCACCCGTCTGCCACGTGGTTTGCTCTTGGGGGAATTACCAGAGCAAGAAGACTGCTCTAAAAACACGCAAGTTTTTGCTACAAAAATCATATTTTAACCATGGGGTTTTGTAGTAAATCTGTTGTTATACAAACGGTAGCCTAATCAATTCGCCAAAAAATTATTTTATTTTTTTGTGGCATATTGATTACCATTTGGATAACCACAAAATACTCATACGGTCCCATTCAATCTTTTGTCTTATGATGCTGCAGACTTAACCATTTGTCTTTGTCTTCAATAATTTTGCAAACATCTTATTGTTTTTTTTTTTCATTCCGCACATTATCACCTCCTTAACTGCCAATTAAAATAATCTTGCCAAAAGAATAAACAAGTCTTCTTTCCTTTAAAACATGCCTACTTATGTGTAAAAGTGTACTATTTGAATAAATATCTATAGGTATTTTTAACTAGGCCTATAACAAACATATTTCATTTTATTCTTTTTGGCAAAATTAACCTAATTTATTAGGTTGCATTATAATGATGTATAAAATATGAATCAATTTAACAGTATTTTAATTTTAACATATGATTTTACAGTACAGCACATTCATGCCAGAGATCTTTTATTTGCTCAGCCAACCAAAACCCAACCAGATCTCAGCCAAATATTTTCTTATTCTGGCAGACCGAACTCAAGCCAGGGCTCAGCCAAACAGATACAATTTGATTTGTTTCTTTTGGTTAGCCAGACTCCAGCCAGAGCTTAGCCTAGTACTGTTTGACACAAGAGTGTGAAAGAAACAGTGCCAGAATTAAGCCAGAAGTGCCTAATGTAAGCCAGACTCGGCCCAGACTTTGTTGCTATCTGGGTGGTTAATCCTGTCAGATCGTCCATGCATTGAGTGAGCGTGTACGGGTCGGCAAATCTGGTTCCGTCCGTTAAAATTAACTTTTGCAAATAACAATCGCGGTCCTGGACACTGAGTGACCTTGCACTTTAAGGTAAAATCGGATTTTCTCCAGTCATTGTTAAAAAACAAGCAAACAGACTTGCAAACTAACGTTAGGGAAGTGGCCAGAGGGATCGTTCTGCCTCCACCTAAGCTCCGCCCACAGAAAAACGTCACGGTGTTTACCAACTGAAAAGGGGTCTATACTATTGGAGTGCATCATCAGTAAGAATATGTTGATGTGATGTATCATAAGGAAGACAATAACTTTATATATTATAATCAGTGTTGTTTTATTTACATGCATTTCATTTTTTTTGTTTTGTTTAATTTTGAAATGAGATTGCGTCCGTCTATTTACTCAAGGCTGATGAGCGCAAACACTTCGCTCCTCTCGTGAATATTCTCTGTGTCTAAACGAGAGAGTGAGAGCTAAGCCATTACCCTGGGTTATCCACTGATGATCTGTCTGTTTACAGAATAAAACATTGGATCTCATCGTTGAGTGGTCGTGTGGTCCTTGTGTGTGGGGGTGTCCAGTCCAGACATGCTACACTTTTGTAAAATAAAGAAAATAAACAGGGTGTGCTTTCTGCCTCGCTGTTTCCGTGAACTTTTTTCTGGAGCACGTCTCTAAACTTAAAGGGGTCATGAACTGGCTTTTTAAAATTGTTTATATTGTTGTCTGAGGTCAACTTATAACATTCGCTTGGTTTTTACATTCAAAAAAATCAAAATGAATAAGTAATAGGCTATTTTCTACCCTAGTTTTGAGCCTAGCTGAAAAACGCTCGGTTTTTATGGACGTCTCGCATTGAAGACTTGGAAGTAAACGCCCACTGCTGTGAGTGGATAACATTTTTGCATATTATAACGAGTTTCAACTGGTGGTCAGTAACGATTAGACTGATACACATAATTATTATATCAAACGATCTGTAACAATGCAATACTAGCCTATCAGATTATTATTACTTTTTAAATAAAAATTTTACTCACATAAGTGTGTTGCACCATTCCTGTCAGATCCAATATAGAAGGCACAGCACCATTTTTTAATCTTAATCGGTCTGCAAATCCAGTCTCGACCTGTGTCTTGTTTACAAAACAATCCTCAGTGAAATGAAGCAAACAAACGGACCCACATCAGCTGGAACGTCATTAAAAAATAAAGTTTATATCCCCTTATATATATATATCCCCTTAGAACAGAGTTTGAGCTTTTGCCCTCTGAGCGGCGTTATCGAGTTCCTAGCTGCAGAACAAAGAGGATGCATATATCTTTCGTTCCGGCAGCTGTGAGGCACCTTAATGGCACTTAGCACTTTATATTAACTTGCATTTGCAAGTTGCATTTTTGCACTTGATGGTGTCCTGTATTGTACTTTATTTATTTATTTATTATGCATTATGTACATTGGGCGCTAATGAGAATTCCCTTTGCTAGTTGGTTTTATGGGTGAGTGTTGTTGTATGTTATGTGTTTTATGTTGAGCATTGCTGCAAATTCAATTTCCCCTTGTGGGACAATAAAGGTACTTTGACTTTGACTTTGACTTTGAAAAAATAAAGTTTAAGCATTCCTATTGGACTCCAGAGGAAGCTTATGCAGCGACTGTGTTCTTCCACAACCAGGCACTGCACAATATTTTGTAAACGGCATGTTTATTGCTCGCTAGCTCAATCCGGTTTGTCATCACGAGGTAGGCATCTATGTTATTTGCTATGCGTGTAATGCGCGAATCGGTGGGCGGGGCTAAACCGGTGTTGAAGTAGGCGTTGATCTTCTTCTGCGGGGGTGGTGTTTTATCCTCTTTGACGTCATACTTCCCCCTTTTGAAAAACGAGGCGTTTGCTGAGCCTGGTGTCAATAAAAGCTTTTATTGGGCGTTTTCAGTTCTGAAACTTACAGGATATTCTTATAATATGATGACCTCTTAGATGTCAAAAGCTCAAGGAAAATTTGATTTCTCAGTTCATCACCCCTTTAAACAAAACTCAGCAAATACTATTCACCAGGCATGAGCAATATATCTTTATAATCATTTAAGTGTGTACTTTTAAATTATCTAATTCAAAACTAAAATAAATATTCTCTGATTATGTAATCTATATAAAAAGAAAGAGATGTCAGCCGTTCTCATTATCGTCCTCGCATCTCATTACTCTGCTAATGTGACATGCCCACAGAGAGCGCACGCTATTCAAACGCAAATGATCTGAAGCAACACATGGAGACGTGTAAACGCCCACATAAACTCGGTAAAACACATCAAGTATAATCAGATTAATGTCCTATGTTGTTTTTTGCGAGGCTGTGAGGAATAATCCTGGGACATTTAGCTCAGAAGAAGTGCTGCTTATCTAAAGGATCCAGCTGAGAATTGTATAAGTTTTTTATTATTGTGCTTTGTTCTAATCGCGATATAGATAGTGACCTTTCTGTGTGTGAATGAATTAACGGCACAGATGGGCGCTGATGTTTACTACAGCTTTTAAAAAGACTGTTTAAATATGAATCGGGTGTCTGTTTGAGTGAGTGAATGAATGAATGCACAGATGTGCACTGTTACAGACGAAATTTGAAAATTTGAAGACAACAACTTCGTTGACTAGTTTTGGATAGATTATAACGATTATTTTACTCTAAAATAGACATCAAATAAGCTTGTGTTGGCAGTTTCTGCTCATATGTTAAATATATAAGTTTTGTCAAAAAGAAACTAATCAACTAAAATGTTATAGTGTTTGTTTCAATGCAAGCTATATCAAATTATTACATGGCTTGGTAGAATTGCAATGTAGAATGCAGTCTGTTATTTCTTGATAACAGACCGCTGCTTAGTATAACAGACCCTTGCCATGAAAAACAGAGCGTTGCCATGGATGCCGTTCAGAGACAGAACAGACTATTTTCTTTAGCGGAAGCAATACAATAGTTTTTAAATCAATAAACTCCTTTTAAAGATCCCCTGACATGGGGTTATTTTATTATTTTATAATGTTTCCTGGGTTGCCCTTATAATGTCAGTATGTTTTTTAGATCAAAAATAGTCATAATTTAGAAATAAAAGGCATTTTTCCTAGCCTGAATTTAGCATTTGAAGGGGCGTGTCTGCTGTGGGATTCAGTGTAACCGCCCACTGCTGTGATTGGCTGACATGCTTGCATATTAAATAGCTACGTATTACATGTGAAACTCTCTCGAATACTTTTACTACAGCTATTATACGTTTTTACTAATACAACTATCGAGATTAACGAATCGTGAGAAGTTTATAAAGTATTTAGACCTATTCCCATCACATAAAATGTTGCCGTGATGAGCATTGAGCAAGCAGATGACAGTCTGTTGATCGCGAGAATGAAGATCTTATCATTGTAACGCAGTTTCTGCACTCTCTCTAATGCTTTCACCAATGCAAACAAGATGATGTACTTTATGATGTAAGTGCTTTGTTGTGCAGTAACGTTTGTCATTGATTTCATAACGAGTTGTCCAGATAAACTCGCGCTGTGTGGAAAGATTGTTCTTTGATCGCTTTCTGTATATGATTTGTTCACAATTTAAATAAGGTTATTTTCATCCTACTAAAAGAAACGATGTGAAGTTGATATTTTACTCACTGGCTTGACTTACTGATGCATAAACAGTATTGAACGATTTTGAGAGAAAGATTAAGTCAAGTCAAGTCAAGTCAAATATATTTTTATAGCGCTCTTCACAATACAGATTGTATCAAAGCTGCTTCACAGTATCAATCAAAACAACTTAACAATGTTTGTTTATTACTGGAAAAAAGACATCCAAGTTTGGTAGAGCTTATCAATGGTATGATTGGTTAATTAATTTGAATTATCCCCAACTGAGCAAGCCAAAGGCAACAGTGGCGAGGAACCAAAAAAACTCCATCAAGTGACCTAATGGTGTCCTAAAACTCCATCAGATGACCCAATGGAGAAAAAAAACATTGGGAAAACCCAGGCTCAGTCGGGGGCCAGTTCTCCTCTGGCGTTTATGAACTAGAGGCCGAATTTACATTAACTGTAAGATAAAAAATTTATATGAATGCCTGGCTAAATAGATGCGTCTTTAGTCTAGTTTTAAACTGGGAGAGCGAGTCTGAGCAACGAACAATATTTTAGGAAGGCTATTCCAGAGCTTCGGAGCTAAATGTGAAAATGCTCTGCCTCCTTTGGTGGATCTGGATATCCTAGGAATGACCAGAAGCCTCGAATTTAGTGATCTTAAAGAGCGCGATGGATTGTAGGGCGATAGAAGATCCGTTAAATAGACTGGAGCTAAACCATTTAGACCTTTATAAGTCAAAAGCAATACCTTGTAATTAATACGGAACTTTATAGGTAACCAATGAAGTGATGATAAAATCTGTGTTATATTATCATATTTTCTTGATCTAGTAAGAACTCTAGCGGCTGCATTTTGGAATAACTGTAGCTTGTTTATTGAAGATACAGGACAACCAGCTAATAAAGCATTACAGTAATCTAGTTTCGAGGTCATGAATGCATGAACTAACTTTTCTGCATCAGAGACTGATAGCATATTACGTAGCTTAGCAATGTTTCTAAGGTGGAAAAAGGCTGTTTTTGTAACATATGAGATATGCTTTTCAAAAGACAGGTTGCAGTCTGTAACACCCAGGTATTTTACTGTAGCGGATAAAGTAACAGGGCATCCTACTATGTTAAAGTCGTGCTGTGAAAGGTTTTGTGGATGGTTTTTTCAAACCGATAAGTATTACCTCTGTCTTGTCTGGATTTAATAAAAGAAAATTATGCGTCATCCAATCTTTTATATCTTTAACACAATCTGTTAATTTGGATAATTTAGCGTATTCATCTGGCCATGATGAAAAATATATCTGAGTGTCATCAGCATAACAATGGAAACTAATTCCATGTTTCCTTAGAATATTACCAAGTGGCAGCATATATATTGAGAATAATAAAGGGCCTAACACAGATCCCTGCGAGCTGCGACACTCCATAGTTTGCCAAAGTTATGATCGATTTTTATCCATTTTAAGTAGACGAAATGGTAGCGGTCAGATAAGTATGACCTGAACCGGCTTAATGCTTGTCCTTGAACACCAGTGTAATTTTGTAGTCGATCTTAGAGTATTCTGTGATCTATAGTATTGAATGCAGCACTAAGATCAAGTAAAACTAGTACTGAGATACAACCTTGGTCCGAAGCTAAAAGTAAATCATTTGTAATTCTAACAAGCGCAGTTTCAGTGCTATGATGTGGCCTGAATCCAGACTGAAACTTTTCATAGATGTCGTTTTCTTGCAAGAAAGACCCGAGTTGAGCGGACACAACTTTTCTAATATTATTGATATAAATGGAAGATTTGAAATTGGTCTGTAATTTTCTACGTTATTTGGATCTAATTGTGGTTTCTTAATAAGAGTTTTATAACTGCCAGCTTGAACATTCTTGGAACATGACCTAAAGATAAAGATGAGTTAATAATATTGAGAAGAGGCTCTTCCACTATAGGTAACACTTCTTTCAGTAGTTTAGTTGGTATAGGATCTAATAAACATGTTGTTGTTTTAGATGAAGTGATAAGTTTATTTAACTCTTTTGTTCTATGGTTGTAAAGCATTGTAATTGTTCTTGCGGGGTGATAATTGTGGCTGAATTATAAGGTGCGAGCAAAGATTGAACGTTTACGATTTTGATTCTGATGCTTTCAATTTTCTCGGTGAAGAAGTTCAAAAAATCATTACTACTAAACTGTAACGAGGTATTTTGTTCAGACGACATCTGTTTATTTGTTAGTCTAGCCACGTTATTAAATAAAAACCTTGGATTATTTTCTATTAATTTGCTGAGGTGCTCAGCCCTGGCCGTTTTAAGGGCCTTTTTATAACGTGACATACTGTCTTTCCATGCGATTCTAAAGACCTCTAAATTAGTTTTTCTCCATTTACGCTCTAAATTATGGGTTTCTCTCTTTAAAACATACGTAGTATTATTGTACCATGGTGCTATATTTTTTTCTCTGACCTTTTTTAATCTAATGGGTGCAACAATATCCAATGTTCTAGAGAGAATGGTGCTCATAGTGCTAGTTAGTTCGTCTAGTTCATCTGTTTGTTTGGGTTCAGGCAGCAGCTGAGACAGATCAGATGAGCCATTTGAGAAAAGATCTATGGTGGATGGAAGAATTGTTCTACCTGGTCGATAACGTTAACGATAACGATAACGCAGCATGACATATTACAGCAGTACGTAATATGCAAGTTACCATGTAATGGTCAGTGACATCATCACTTTGTGGAATGATATCTTTATCGGTTGGATCGGTTCCATATGATATAATTAAATCGAGTGTATGATTAAGACGATGAGTTGGTCCGGTGACGATTTACTTGACCCCGAAGGAGTTTAATAAATCTGTAAACGCAGCCCCTAACGCATCGTTTGAATTATCTACGTGTATGTTAAAATCTCCAACAATTAATGCTTTATCGACGATTACCTGTCTGAACTTGAAATTGAATTGTTGCTTGGTAGCTCGATGATTTATTTTCAGATGTTCATCGAGGCCAGCTCTGTATTGGCCCAAGTTGAGGAAACAGTCGTCGGTGAAATGTTTGTACCGTCCAAAACTTTGGGAAGTTGTGTTTTTCCAGGGAAAATAAATAAATTGGGGATAAATTGCATTTCCAGGAAAATAAAATTAACCCATTGTTTCTCCAGAGGCTCGATCGGATGAAGGAACTAAAAAATACTTTTGTATTCATTTGTACATCCAAACATTGATCAACTGCCATGCTTCGCTCTTTGCAAGCCAATGTAAAAACTCAAATCGCGCTCGCGCGTTCGTACTTCCTAGCTCATTTTCTCATGGGCGAGCCAAATTCTCTGGCCGGGCAAAGCAGAGAAAGGGGAGGTAACCTTCAAGATCAGCGCTTCTGAGCTGCAGAGAAGAGAAAGATAGCCAAAGCTCGGTTTACACCGATTGAAAATTCTAGACACAAGAGGACCAAATACAGGCTAGGGGAACTTATATTAATGTTAAAAAACCTCAGAAAGTGAAAATTTCATGTCATGGGAACCTTTAAAATCAATATTTTGAGTACAATTATTGATTTATTTGGTAGGTAGCCATGTAATAAGCGGGATAATGTATAGCAAGGCGGTTGTTATAACGAATACCACCCCGACAGGCTGACTAGGAGCCCGACGCGAAGCGAAGGGATCTTAATCAGCCTGAAGGGGTGGTATTCACTATACATTATCCCTTACATAATGAATCCTTAACTTTGAAATATGTATGATATTTGGCCTACTTTAAAAAAAATAATACTTTATAAGACATTTATGGAAAAAGACAATTTTCTTTTCAAGATGTTTCCAACTTTAACTTTGAACCAATTCTATAGAATGGCCCATGTAGCATATTTGAACAGGATTTGTTTCCAGGTATGACTAAAAATGTGCTTTAGACTTTCATTAATATTTTGATTTTATATATATATATATATATATATATATATATATATATATATATATATATATATATATTATATATATATATATATATATATATCAAAATATCTATAGGCTATATGCTATATATGCATTCTTGTGTGTGTGTGTGTGTGTGTGTGTATATTATATATATATATATATATATATATATATATATATATATATATATATATATATATATATTATATATATATATATATTGTAACGAATCACACAATAATAATATACATAAAATGTATTTAAGGGGGCCGGAAGGCCAATTTAGCTCAAAGGGAATGATTCATCGATTTGCAATGAACCTTGACCGAATCACTATGGAACCGAGCAAATGACTCGTTTAGAGTTCATTTGAACGGGCCGTAATTTTAACCTTGGCAACAGATATAAATATCCAATCTATAGTGAAACACTATGTATTAGCAAGGTAACTTTAGATCGACAGTACAAGACATTAAATGTGCAAGCACAACACAAGGCAAATATCTTTTCAAATATATGGATGACTTTATTAACTATTCTAAACACATAAAACTAAGGTCTAAACACAATCACACACACATTCATCCAAGGCGCAGAGGAAGAGAGAGAAAGAGTGAGTTTTCAGAGTGAGATGCACTTTGTAAGACATGACCTGAACGAACCGCCAAGCATTAATTTAAACCTTCGTTTCTTAGGTTATTCAATTTAAATTAAAACACCAGTTCAGCTAAGTCTGGAGGCTACTTGCTTGTCCTTTGCGTTGCTTTTGGGGGTTCCCCTTCCTCGGGTCTGAGGGGTTTCCCGGCCGGTGGTTGTCTTGGAAGTGCCTGGATGGAAGTTTCTGAACTGCCGGTCACGGGTGATGGGCAGGCGAACAAGAGTCTTTACAGTTCGAAGCGCGTTGCAGGAGAGACGTGTAAACAAACTTTACAGCAAACTTAACTTTGAACCGAGACTTTTACGAAAAAGAAAATAAAGGAAGAAATGAAAGTAAGATGAGTTGATGGCTTGAATGAGCTGTTTTAACTCCGATCTTGATGGGTTTGTCTGCTGGTCTAATTTGGTCTGGTCGATGTAGAAGCGTGCGAACATGCTCTTTGTTGTTTTCCAGAGAGAAGCACGAACAGGAACACTCTCTTGCTGTTGATAGAGAGAGGCGTAGTGTTGTTTTTGGCGGCCTGTTTTAATTTTAGTTTTAGTCTAGTCTTTGTGTCAAGCTGTCATTTTAGTTTTTGTCGACGAAAACTGATGACATTTTAGTCTAGTTTTAGTCGACGAAAGACATAGTCAAGTTTTAGTCAATGAAAATTGTATTTTAGTCTCTTTTTAGTAATGCAATTCTATTTAACCCAGTCAATATGTATACCTAGTAGTAGACGAAACCAACATTTTCTTTTAGCCAAACCCATTTCAAAAAATCTTATCTTATTATTGTTAGTCTATCTTATTATATTATTGTTACCTTATAGACTCAAGAATGCTATTCCAGACACAAAAGACGCTCTGATATGAATTTAGAACATATTTATTTTACCAACCAAACATGTTGCCTACACACGATGAAATTAAATGTCATTTCTTCTTTTTCTCCCAAAGACGAATCCCTTTCTCTGTATCAGACTTCACTGCGTTTGTTGTCGTTTATGCTAACGCCTGTTTCACACTTAGCCTACTCCGTTTGCGGTGTGTATTTTTTCCCGCACCCATGTAATGCTGGGTAGACACCTAAAGATTATCGGGCTGATTTTGGGCTGATTTCCCCCCTTCCGACAATCCTAGCTATGTCCCGATTATCTTGATGGTTTTAAAGATTATCTTATCAGATTTTACTGTGGTGTGAGGTGTGTTAAGAGTGTCCGAACCTGCTCGGAAGAACATCGGAGGCGCCCCGATCGCTAATCGTAAATATCCAACATGTTGAATATTTACGATCAGAAATCCTGATGTGTGGGGGGAACCCCGAGGACAAACGCGTGCACGCTCTGGAGATTATCACGTGAAACGAAACAATATCCAATAGAAACGAGATGATGGAAGACGGAAGCATAACAAACGCAGTTGTGTGTGTGTGTGTGTGTGTGTGTGTGTGTGTGTGTGTGTGTGTGTGTGTGTGTGTGAGAGAGAGAGAGAGAGAGAGAGAGAGAGAGAGAGAGAGAGAGAGAGAGAGAGAGAGAGAGAGAGAGAGAGAGAGAGAATTAACCATGGTTTTATTATAGACGTATTGAACATTTGTATAAACAAATAAATACTATAGTTTTTTCTTAGCAAAAATTATGGTTAATTTGTGGTTATCATGGTTTATCTACAATATCCATTTTTTTATTTGTATAGTGAAACCATGGTTGAGAGACAGGGCCAGCGTGTGCATTACCATAAACTTTATCTGAGAAGTTCACTAAATTCCCGCCGTCTCCACAACTTTACCTAAACACTTTTCTTTCTTTTTTTCCTGTAAATTTTCTGTGAAAATCATTCCAAACACTATCATCGCAATTTCTTCCTGCATATTGTCCACAGACACAGTACATATTCTGAAGTCTCGCGAGATTTTACAAGATTTCCTGTGTTAACAGTCAAGACTCGGGTCTTGAAAATCTGTTAGTGTGAGGTGTGCTGTCTTTGTCACATCATGGCACACCACACACTATAGGAGCAAAACGGTTCAATCTAGGATTTTTTGTCCTCATGTTTGTGGTCTATCACATTTTGAAAATCTTATAAGATGTAAAAAATCTTGTGGTGTGTACCCAGCATTAGTTTAGAGCGCTCACACCGCACGCGAGAGCGGTGTGTGCATACACAGTAGCCTACCTCAACAACGCGACATAATGGATGTAGGCTAGAAATATTGATTTGAAATAAAAAATAGAGAATAAATGTTGTGATTGTGGTATTACAGCCGTAGATCAGCTGCGCAGTGCAAACGCAGCACATGTGAAAACACAATAGCACGAGCTGCTCCTGCATACACACCGCACCGCATACGCACTACACACGGAGTATGTGTGAAACAACCCTAACTAACGCAGCTGCATCTTCTAAATAATGCCGCGAATGGGGCTTGAGGATGTGATGTCGCCTGCGTCTGCGCAGTGCGATCTGATGCAGCCCCTGCCCTGGCCTGAAGTGAAACACAGGAAACAGAAATGCTGCATACCGGTAATAACGCAAGTAAACGAGACGAAATAACGTTAAATAACATTTCGTCTCGTCTCGTTTTGGTCAACGAAAATGAACAGACATTTTAGCATAGTTTTTATTTTGTAAACCACATTTAGTCTCGTTTTTATTCATCAACGATATTACATTATACATTTAATTATAGTCATCGTCACATGACCAGCATTTACGTTGCGTCTCGTCTCGTTTTCGTCACGTGAAAAAGGTTCGTTGACGACGATATTTCGTCATAATTTTCGTTGACGAAAGCAACACTAGAGAGGCGCAAACTTAATTCAACACCGAACCGAACTGAACCGAACCGAAAACTGAACTGCTCTCTGAACTGAACTGAACTCCTTTGTTCGGGTCTTTAACTTAAAGTTAGTCCAACCTCTTTTGAAGAATTCTGGCCAATTGGACACTGGCTTAATTTAGGAGGTGGCTCTATTTTCTTCTTATCGTAAATCATGCGTTATCTGTGATCTCCTTGTTTTCCAGCACTAAGCAGAGAGAACAAGAGGCCACAGTTTAGACATTATTACTATTAAAAGAACACAAAACATTTTGCACAGATTTCAATCAAGCCATCTTCTGAATTAAGAATATATTAGCATAATAATAGGAAACACGACACACTTTCATTCAAGCATCTCATAGTTATGACAATATATGATCTAAGAATAGACACATACAGGGGTTGTAAACACAATATATAATTATGTTATGTTATATAGTTTTGATTATAGGTCAGTCAAGAATTGTTCTGGGATGAGTTTATGTATTTGAATGTAAGGTCTATGTAATTCTCCCATGAAAGCTGTGGTCTGTTTCACATCTCTGTCCTGTTCAGCAGTGGTGATGCTCAGGGAGGTCAAAGGTGGTCAGGCCCCTTTGGTGGTCAGGCCTGTTTAACCATTTGTGAGGAGATTTGTCTTGCTTAAGAATGAAACAGTGACAAGTTCTTCCTGCTTTGGCTTATCTCTGGGAGCTTGCGAGGCCATAAAAGTCTTCTCTGGAGGGGGTCTTGGTTGGCTGGCCTAGACTAGCTGGAGCCGGGATCTTTTATGGCTGAATTTAGTGATTGAGTTCTGTTTGAATGAATCAAATGGAAGATTCATTTGTGTTTGGTTCACCCTCAAACTCATATATGTATATATATATATATATATATATATATATATATATATATATATATATATATATATATATATATATATTAGTTCTGTCCGTTAAATACGTTATTAAAGGCGTTAACGCAAACCCATTTTAACGGCGTACAATTTTTTTTCGCGAGATTAACGCTCTTTTTGGCCTCGCAAACTTTGTAGTTTTTTTCACATGCTGTTGCAACAACTAGTAACGTTAGAAAAACTACAACATCACACCGGATAGCTTACGTTTTGAGTGGATGGCGCGAGCGCGCAAGACACCGAAATGGATGCCAATAAGGCCCTTGTTCTCATAGTGTGATGGGTGTCTGATGCTGGGATTGAACTCAGGTCTTCAAGTCAACTGAACTGCTTCTTAACCATTGAGCTATTGTGGATGACAAACAGCAGATGGACCCAAGGTCAGAATAATAACTTGCAGACTTAGAAGAATGAACAAAAGTTGTCTTTACTGAAGAGTCCAAGTTTTGAAAGTACAACAAAAAGGAAGCCGAGCTTCCAGAGAATAAATCAAAGAAACAAAAGATGAGCAAAAGGCAAATCCAAAAATACAACAGACTTAGTTTTCTTGGCAAAGAAAATACAGGCATAGTAGGCTCAAGACTGAACACAACTGAAAGAAAGAGGCATGCTTAAATAGGCCAAAACAAACTAGCTAATAAACCCCACAGGTGGATGAAATCAAATACTAATTGATGTGGCAACAAAGCATTTTACAGAAGCTGGGGCCACCTAGTGGCTGGGAGCATTATTACAGGTCAGCGCCAACTAGAGGCAGGGAGAGTCATTACAAGCTGGAACCTTACACATAGACAGTCACGGTGCTGATCCACTTGTCCGACACGACTGTCGCGTGGTGTCGCGACACCTCCCTACATTTGTACGTTGATGGGCGTTCCTCTGTTTGCCGCTATGGGCGTGGTTTTGACCGAGCGGGAAATGTTGCCTATTAGAACAGAGGACCTGCGAGAGACTTCCCTCCGTCTCCATATGCTCTACTTCTCTTGGATAGACGTGTCGCGTTCCACGGACTTCATTTGCATAAAGATGGGCATCGGCCAGCTTTTTGACGCGCGACAATTTTCAAAATGAAGCGCCGCCGTCCCGGAATGCTTTGCGGGACGCGACAAAAGTCAAATGATGTCACCCATAGGAATAAAGCAGAGCGCGGCGCGACAGAAGTGTCGCACGGACAAGTGGATCAGCACCGTAAGGCTTGATCTAGAGACGTGCACTCCTAACTCAATAGAGTGCGGCGCGGGACTAGATTTTATGGCCGAGTGCGAGAGCGGGCGCGGGCGGTAATGCACTTAAGGATGCTGATCCACTTGTCCGACACGACTGTCGCGTGGTAAAGCGATATATATATATAGCGATCTCACTCGTGCATCATAACAGCTGTCTTCTCATTACGGTGTCTGGACTCCGGTTCCTAGATCGCTTCTCTTCATATACAGTGTCTTGGTGTATAAATCACGTATCATACGGCCAGTAAAAGGTTTGCACTTATCTCTACCCAGGCAGGGGACTTGATGTTTCCAAGGCAACTTCTCCTCTGCTTCTCTGTTCCACTCCACCCAATCTTTCGTAGCGGATTCCCTTCCGCGGATCGATCTCACCAGTCAATTGTGTCCCACAGAAACTCTCAGCCTTCCTCGACGGAACAAGGTCAGGACACAGCACCCGAAACCGAACACAGAACACTGCACTGAACTACGCTCTTGGTCTCCCAAAGCTTGGTCTTTATCTGTTTCAAGCCGCTGTGTGTCCCAATCACCAAACAGCCCCTTGATGCGCCGCACCTGCTGTCACTCTGTCATCAGCGGCTGCTGTTGCCATGGTAGCGACGCATATCAGGCTGACTGGGTGTTGCGTCGAGAGCGCTCCGGGCGGAAACATTCCTCCGTGGAATATATAGTTCCGCTGCTGGTTCGTCACCTTGTGACATACTCCCCCGCCAATCCGTTCTAGTCCCGAGAACGGGTTCCGCTCTCCCAGTCTCCATACCTCACCGGGGGTCGACCTCGGTTCTCCCTCTGGGACCGCCTCGGCGGAGACTCGGGTCTCACCGGTCCCGGTGCTGGGCCCAAGCCCCTGGGGACCACTCCCCATCCTACCAGTAACGGTCCTGGTGCTGCCACAACCGGGGGGGCTTCCTCTCTGGGATTTGGGTAGTTCGGGCAAGGGCGAATCAGATTCCGGTGGAGCACCCGTTCTGGGCCCGCTCTCCCCTCGGGTCGGATAGCATACACGGGTTGATCTGGACGTGGTTGTCGTAAGACCACATAGGGCCGAGGCTCCCACCGATCGCTCAGCTTACCCTTCCCTTGGCGACGATTATCCCTCACCAAGACTCTCTCTCCTGGGAGCAGTGGGGCTTCCCGAGCTGTTCGGTCGTACAGTCTCTTGCTCTTTGCCCCCGCCTGGTTAATCCGGTCCGAGACCCGGCCATACGCCCAGTGGAGTCGCTGGTGGTGCCTCGCCACCCAGTCTGACAAGCTCCCTTCCTCCCCTTGGGTAGCAGCCCCCGTTACTAAGTCGGCTGGTAGCCGCACGTGTCTTCCAAACATCAGATATGTTGGAGCATATCCAGTGGTGCTATGCACGCTGTTGTTATACGCTTGGATCAGTGCCGGAAGCGTATCTGCCCAATGGCCCTGCTGATCCATCTCCTACGTTCCCAATAGGCCCAGCAATGTTTGGTTAAACCTCTCGCATCCTCCATTCCCTTGGGGGTGGTACGGTGTCGTGTGGGTCTTCCTACCCCCGTACAGCTGGCACAACTCATGGACCACCCTGGACTCAAAGTTCGGCCCCTGGTCTGAGTGGAATATTTCAGGGCACCCAAAAGGCTGAATCACAGCCCTCCACAAGGCATTTGCGGTGGTGGTAGCAGTTTGGTCCAAGGTGGGAATGGCCCAGGCATATTTGGTGAATAGGTCTGTCACCACCAAGATGTTCTGAATCCGGTCCACCGGCCTTCCCAGCGTCAGATAGTCCATGGCGACCATGTGCATGGGAGCCTTTGCCTGAATCGGGACCAATGGGGCTCGGATCTCCTTCCTGGTCTTAAACAGGGTGCACCGGGGGCATCCCTGAAGGTAGGCCTTGGTAATCCTCTCCATCCCAGGCCAATAGAACTGGCGTCGCAATAGCGAGATCGTCTTCTCCAGGCCCTGATGGCCCAACTGGGTGTGATAGGCCTGTAGCAGGGACCGATGTTGCCCCTCCGGAACTACTGTTTGCCAGATCTTCTCGCCCAGGTTAGGGTCCTGGATGGAGCGACAGAGCACCCCCTCCCTCAAAGCCAACCTTTCCCATTGTCCTAGCAACCCTCGGACTGCCTGAGTCTGAGCCCGGCGTTCTCTGGCCTCTGGCCATTTCCCAGTCTGGACCCACTCTCGTACCGTCCGCAACCCTTCATCCTCCGCTTGTCTCGACCTCCAACACTGTGGGTCCCAGCCCCACCCATTGGGGGCCTCTTCCTGCGATGATCCAGGCGCTTCCACGATCCCCACCATTGCTCCTTCCTCCTCCTCGGAGCTAGAGTTGGGCCCCTGAACTACTGGACCTGCCACCGGAAACCTCGACAGCACATCAGCATTCGTATGCTCTTTCCCTGGCCGATACTTCAGCTGGTAGTCGAAATTCGCCAGTTGTGCCACCCATCTCTGTTCGACAGCCCCCAGCCTTGCCGTCTGAAGATGTACCAGAGGGTTGTTGTCCGTTACCACCAGAACCTTGGTCCCCCACAGGTAGTCCTTGAACTTTTCGCTCATTGCCCACTTCATGGCCAACAACTCAAGTTTGAAGGAACTATAGTTAGCATCGTTCCTCTCTGCCGGGTGTAAGCTTCGGCTGGCGTATGCAATCACCCTCCTTCCCCTGCTGTTTTTGGGCTAGCACGGCACCCAGGCCGAGATGGCTGGCATCAGTGTACAAGATGAAAGGCTGGGAGAAGTCTGCATAGGCCAGAATCGGGGCCTGTAGTAGTTCCTGTTTAAGCCTCCGGAATGCAGCCTCACATGCCTGGTCCCACTGAACCGCGGGAGATCCCCGGCCCCTCGAACGTCCCGTGCCCCCGAGCAGCTGGTTAATGGGCTTGGCGATTTTGGAGAAGTCCTGAATGAACCGCCGGTAATATCCGACAAAACCCAGGAAGGATCTGACCTGTCGCACAGTCTTCGGCGCCTCCCACCCTTGCACAGCCGACACCTTCTCTGGGTCCACAGCGATCCCAGCTGCACTCACCACGTGGCCCAGAAACTTCACCTCTTTCCGGAAAAGCTGACACTTGTCAGGTTGCAGCTTTAGCCCGTATTTGTCCAGGGCGCGGAAAGCTTGCTCCAGATGTTGGAGGTGAGTCTCAAAGTCCGGCGAATAGACAATGACGTCATCGAGGTAGACCAGCGTGGTTTCCGTCAACTGACCTCCCAGGCACCGCTGCATAAGCCGCTGGAACGTGGCTGGGGCGTTGCAAAGGCCAAACGGCATCCGTTCCCACTCGTATAGCCCGAAAGGGGTCGTGAAGGCTGTCTTCTCCCTGTCCCGCTCGTCCACCTGTACCTGCCAGTACCCACTGGCCAAGTCGAGAGTAGAATACCATGCAGACGGGTGTAAGACTGGTGAGTGAATCCTCTACTCGGGGCAGGGGGAAGGCATCCCGCTTAGTCACCTGGTTCAGCTTACGGTAATCCACACAGAATCTCCAGGAACCATTTTTCTTACGCACCAGTACGATAGGGGCGGCCCAAGGGCTACTACTTTCCCGGATAATCCCCTTGTCCAACATTCCTCGCAGGAGGGTGCGGACCTCAGAATACAGGGTCGGTGGCACTGGTCGATAACGTTCTCTACTCGGGGCGGCGTCCCCGGTCGGAATCTGATGTTTTACAATGTCCGTCCGGCCATAGTCCTCGTCGTGAGTCGAGAACAAGTGCTGCCATTTGAGCAGGAAATCCTGGAGCCGCCCAGTCTGTTCCTCTCCCAGTCCTTCACCGCGTAGTGACCCTCCCTGGAGGTGATTAGGCAATTCCTCTCCCTCACTACCCACCGGCGGTCCAGTTCGGGTCAGGGCAACTTCCACTACGGAGGGGCTTACCCGGTTAAACTGCACTTCACCCGGCTCTCTCACTTGTTTCGGGCACACCCCTGTGACTCGGGCCAGACACTGATGTCGATGCAACAGGACGGGGAACGCATTCACGTTCCGTACTTTCACAGAAATCCTCCCCCGCCGTGCTGTGGCTAGCCCCCGAGCTACCTCAAGGTTTGGGCCGTCCAGATGGGGTTCCACCAATACCCACTCTCCCGGGCCATAGAGTTGCGAGGGGAGCCTGGCCCACACCACAGCCTCACTCTGAGCGGGAATGGACAACGCGTATCGGCACGCCGTCCTCCCAGTGCCCTCTCGATCTCCTCGCGTCTCGTGACTTTCCGAGGTCGAGGCCGTCTGCTTTAGTCCACCTTGGAACAGTTCCTCCCAACATTCTGCTATAACGTTCATGCCCAACAAGGCGCGATGGTTTCCCAGGCAGGCGTCACGAACGATCACCACCCCCTTCTGGGGGACAACGATTCCATGGATCTTCAAGTCAGTCACCAGGTATCCCACGTATGGGATGTCCAGACCGTTGGCTCCCCGTAGCGTCAACCAGGGGGCTTCTGAGGTGGGGCAATCCTGGCCCTTAAATAGCTCTCGTGACAGGCTCTCAGAGAACAGAGTGACTTGTGACCCAGTGTCTAACAGGCACTGTACTTCCAAACCGTTGACCTGGGCCACTACAATGGGGCAATGCCCCACCAAACATGCTCTGGACTTCGTAATCAATAGGGGGTCTACCATGGGAGTCCCAGCCACTTGACCCACAGTGGCCGGCAACTCTAAAAATCCTCCTGTGATCCCCAACGGGAGCGGCACTGGCGGAAGTAATGACCCGGCTCTCCACAACCATGACAAATGGGGCGTCCCTGTTCGTCCCACCTGAACCGCGGCCCCATTGGCCTAGCTGGGCGTCGCTCTGGGAATCGGCTCCCCGCTGAATAGGTCCGCTCTCGGAGCAATGGACTGGAACGTTCCCGCCGGAGCTCTTCTCTGAAGGAGTTGGATAGCTCGGCCAGCTGTTCCTGGACGTCCTTTTTCAACTCCTCTCGTAACGCACGTCTCCATTCCGCTTCGACCGGGCGTGGGGGGTCGACGGGTGCACTCGCAGCCATGCACGTTGAGGGCTCTACCGTGTGATCCCGTTCCAAGGCCAAAGCCTCTTGTCTCAGTTCGTCAAAAGACGAGTCCGGGTTCCGGCGGACCTGTATTCGCAGGCTTTGGCGTACGGGGCCTTCCCGTAGCCCCAGGAGGAATTGGTCTCGCAGCAGGCTCTCTTCACCCCCTAGACCATGGTCTTGCCTTCCTCTTAGCCTAGCGAACTGCTCTCTCAGCTGTAGCGTGAATGCCCGGATGGTCTGTCGCGGCCCTTGTTTGCAGTTGAAGAACTGTGTTCGCAGAACGGCTACGGGAGTGGTATCGCCGTATTGCCCCGAAAGGAAGTCAAAGATAGCTTGAGCCGTGGTACGGTTCGCTTCTGGCGCTGCTCGCACTTCCCTCAGTGCTTCTCCTTCCAAGGAATTCAAGATGAACTGCACTCCCTGAGGGGCATCCAGACCTTGGAGCCCGACTAAATATTCGACCTGGGCCCTCCATGTCGACAGACTCATCTCCGATCCCGGACCTTGGTACTTTTGGGCCCAAGGGGCTCCCATGAATATGGGCATGGCTTGTCTTCGTGCTCCCGGTGCCTCTTCATCTGCCATAACGGCTTCTGGTGGCTCAACTCAGTGGTAATCCTGCCGACTACGCCAATAATCTGTCACAGGTCGGGAGGGTCGACTGGGTCTACCCCCTCCCTTTAGAATGTACCACTGAGGAGCAGACCAGAAACCAGGCGGACAAGGAAAGTAAAATGTAACAGGCTTTATTGATTAAAAGAATTTGTATCTCCTAATTAAAATTCCTCCTTCCTCCCCAGCATCCAGTGGCCGCCGGGACGTCGGCTGGACGACAGGCGGGGACTGGGTCCACTCAACCCCCTCGGACTCTTCGGGTGCCGAGGTTCTCGGCAATGGAGGGAACGCGGACCTGACCAGCAGGTAAGTGCTCTAAGCACGGCTTTCCTTCTCGGACTCTGAGCGGACTGTACTCTTCTCGACCTCCCAAGTACAGAAGTTTACAGCGGTGAAGAGGAGCGTCGACTGGACAGCCGGTAGGTACTCCTGGTACGGTAGGTTCTTTCCTATGCAGGGGATGCAGAAAGCTTACGGCTGTGAAAGGGGCGTCGACTAGACAGCAGGTGGGTACTTCGAGCACGGTTGGTCCTTTCCTATACAGGGGGTGCAGGAAACTTAGGGCTGTGAAGGGGCGTCAACTAGACAGCAGGTAGGTACTTCGAGTCCGGTTGGTTCTTTCCTATACAGGGGATGCAGAAAGCTCACGGCTGTGAAAGGGGCGTCGACTAGACAGCAGGTGGGTACTTCGAGTACGGTTGGTTCTTTCCTATACAGGGGATGCAGGAAACTTAGGGCTGTGAAAGGGGCGTCGACTAGACAGCAGGTAGGTACTTCGAGTCCGGTTGGTTCTTTCCTATACAGGGGATGCAGAAAGCTCACGGCTGTGAAAGGGGCGTCGACTAGACAGCAGGTAGATACTTCGAGTCCGGTTGGTTCTTTCCTATACAGGGGATGCAGAAAGCTTACGGCTGTGAAAGGGGCGTCGACTAGACAGCAGGTGGGTACTTCGAGTACGGTTGGTCCTTTCCTATACAGGGGACGCGGAAAGCTCACGGCTGTGAAAGGGGCGTCGACTAAACAGCAGGTGGGTACTTCGAGTACGGTTGGTCCTTTCCTATACAGGGGATGCAGAAAGCTCATGGCTGTGAAAGGGGCGTCGACTAGACAGCAGGTAGGTACTTCGAGTCCGGTTGGTTCTTTCCTATACAGGGGATGCAGAAAGCTCACGGCTGTGAAAGGGGCGTCGACTAGACAGCAGGTGGGTACTTCGAGTACGGTTGGTCCTTTCCTATACAGGGGATGCGGAAAGCTTACGACAGTGTTGATAACACAGAATGCACATGGCGTTCGATGGAGGACACTCAGAACAGCAGATCACTGGACTTCCTCCGTTCTCCAGACAACATCAATGATGAATCAGAACATCGCAAGCTTTAAATTCCACCGTCGCTTAATCTCTTCTTCAGCGGCTCCAAACTGCAACACAGGGCAAGGCCGATGGGCGCGTGACAGAATTCGGTATAGTAAGCATGCAGTAGCTTCACTTCAAACACACACGGTGGGCACAGCATCAACTCACGTCACTCTCAACCACTCTGTGAAATATAAGGCCACAGCCCACCTCCTTGTTCTGAACAGCAGGGACAGTAAGACGGAAGAATATATAGCGATCTCACTCGTGCATCATAACAGCTGTCTTCTCATTACGGTGTCTAGACTCCGGTTCCTAGATCGCTTCTCTTCATATACAGTGTCTTGGTGTATAAATCACGTATCATACGGCCAGTAAAAGGTTTGCACTTATCTCTACCCAGGCAGGGGACTTGATGTTTCCAAGGCAACTTCTCCTCTGCTTCTCTGTTCCACTCCACCCAATCTTTCGTAGCGGATTCCCTTCCGCGGATCGATCTCACCAGTCAATTTTGTCCCACAGAAACTCTCAGCCTTCCTCGACGGAACAAGGTCAGGACACAGCACCCGAAACCGAACACAGAACACTGCACTGAACTACCCTCTTGGTCTCCCAAAGCTTGGTCTTTATCTGTTTCAAGCCGCTGTGTGTCCCAATCACCAAACAGCCCCTTGATGCGCCGCACCTGCTGTCACTCTGTCACCAGCGGCTGCTGTTGCCATGGTAGCGACGCATATTAGGCTGACTGGGTGTTGCGTCGAGAGCGCTCCGGGCGGAAACATTCCTCCGTGGAATATATAGTTCCGCTGCTGGTTCGTCACCTTGTGACATACTCCCCCGCCAATCCGTTCTAGTCCCGAGAACGGGTTCCGCTCTCCCAGTCTCCATACCTCACCGGGGGTCGACCTCGGTTCTCCCTCTGGGACCGCCTCGGCGGAGACTCAGGTCTCACCGGTCCCGGTGCTGGGCCCAAGCCCCTGGGGACCACTCCCCATCCTACCAGTAACGGTCCTGGTGCTGCCACAACCGGGGGGGCTTCCTCTCTGGGATTTGGGTAGTTCGGGCAAGGGCGAATCAGATTCCGGTGGAGCACCCGTTCTGGGCCCGCTCTCCCCTCGGGTCGGATAGCATACACGGGTTGATCTGGACGTGGTTGTCGTAAGACCACATAGGGCCGAGGCTCCCACCGATCGCTCAGCTTACCCTTCCCTTGGCGACGATTATCCCTCACCAAGACTCTCTCTCCTGGGAGCAGTGGGGCTTCCCGAGCTGTTCGGTCGTACAGTCTCTTGCTCTTTGCCCCCGCCTGGTTAATCCGGTCCGAGACCCTGCCGACTACGCCAATAATCTGTCACAGGTCGGGAGGGTCGACTGGGTCTACCCCCTCCCTTTAGAATGTACCACTGAGGAGCAGACCAGAAACCAGGCGGACAAGGAAAGTAAAATGTAACAGGCTTTATTGATTAAAAGAATTTGTATCTCCTAATTAAAATTCCTCCTTCCTCCCCAGCATCCAGTGGCCGCCGGGACGTCGGCTGGACGACAGGCGGGGACTGGGTCCACTCAACCCCCTCGGACTCTTCGGGTGCCGAGGTTCTCGGCAATGGAGGGAACGCGGACCTGACCAGCAGGTAAGTGCTCTAAGCACGGCTTTCCTTCTCGGACTCTGAGCGGACTGTACTCTTCTCGACCTCCCAAGTACAGAAGTTTACAGCGGTGAAGAGGAGCGTCGACTGGACAGCCGGTAGGTACTCCTGGTACGGTAGGTTCTTTCCTATGCAGGGGATGCAGAAAGCTTACGGCTGTGAAAGGGGCGTCGACTAGACAGCAGGTGGGTACTTCGAGCACGGTTGGTCCTTTCCTATACAGGGGGTGCAGGAAACTTAGGGCTGTGAAGGGGCGTCAACTAGACAGCAGGTAGGTACTTCGAGTCCGGTTGGTTCTTTCCTATACAGGGGATGCAGAAAGCTCACGGCTGTGAAAGGGGCGTCGACTAGACAGCAGGTGGGTACTTCGAGTACGGTTGGTTCTTTCCTATACAGGGGATGCAGGAAACTTAGGGCTGTGAAAGGGGCGTCGACTAGACAGCAGGTAGGTACTTCGAGTCCGGTTGGTTCTTTCCTATACAGGGGATGCAGAAAGCTCACGGCTGTGAAAGGGGCGTCGACTAGACAGCAGGTAGATACTTCGAGTCCGGTTGGTTCTTTCCTATACAGGGGATGCAGAAAGCTTACGGCTGTGAAAGGGGCGTCGACTAGACAGCAGGTGGGTACTTCGAGTACGGTTGGTCCTTTCCTATACAGGGGACGCGGAAAGCTCACGGCTGTGAAAGGGGCGTCGACTAAACAGCAGGTGGGTACTTCGAGTACGGTTGGTCCTTTCCTATACAGGGGATGCAGAAAGCTCACGGCTGTGAAAGGGGCGTCGACTAGACAGCAGGTAGGTACTTCGAGTCCGGTTGGTTCTTTCCTATACAGGGGATGCAGAAAGCTCACGGCTGTGAAAGGGGCGTCGACTAGACAGCAGGTGGGTACTTCGAGTACGGTTGGTCCTTTCCTATACAGGGGATGCGGAAAGCTTACGACAGTGTTGATAACACAGAATGCACATGGCGTTCGATGGAGGACACTCAGAACAGCAGATCACTGGACTTCCTCCGTTCTCCAGACAACATCAATGATGAATCAGAACATCGCAAGCTTTAAATTCCACCGTCGCTTAATCTCTTCTTCAGCGGCTCCAAACTGCAACACAGGGCAAGGCCGATGGGCGCGTGACAGAATTCGGTATAGTAAGCATGCAGTAGCTTCACTTCAAACACACACGGTGGGCACAGCATCAACTCACGTCACTCTCAACCACTCTGTGAAATATAAGGCCACAGCCCACCTCCTTGTTCTGAACAGCAGGGACAGTAAGACGGAAGAATATATAGCGATCTCACTCGTGCATCATAACAGCTGTCTTCTCATTACGGTGTCTAGACTCCGGTTCCTAGATCGCTTCTCTTCATATACAGTGTCTTGGTGTATAAATCACGTATCATACGGCCAGTAAAAGGTTTGCACTTATCTCTACCCAGGCAGGGGACTTGATGTTTCCAAGGCAACTTCTCCTCTGCTTCTCTGTTCCACTCCACCCAATCTTTCGTAGCGGATTCCCTTCCGCGGATCGATCTCACCAGTCAATTTTGTCCCACAGAAACTCTCAGCCTTCCTCGACGGAACAAGGTCAGGACACAGCACCCGAAACCGAACACAGAACACTGCACTGAACTACCCTCTTGGTCTCCCAAAGCTTGGTCTTTATCTGTTTCAAGCCGCTGTGTGTCCCAATCACCAAACAGCCCCTTGATGCGCCGCACCTGCTGTCACTCTGTCACCAGCGGCTGCTGTTGCCATGGTAGCGACGCATATCAGGCTGACTGGGTGTTGCGTCGAGAGCGCTCCGGGCGGAAACATTCCTCCGTGGAATATATAGTTCCGCTGCTGGTTCGTCACCTTGTGACACATTCACTGTCTGTTTAGGCAAATCCACGAAGCCTCTGTACAAATCACCATGATAAACAGTCTTGTTATCATTATTAACTTACTTAACATTCAATACACATGGTACGAACAACGAAATGTGGCCTTATGAAAAAAGAAAATGCGGTTTGCGGTTGCTGCGGTTACTTGCATTCCTCTGCGGTTGGCCTGTCAGTAGCGCGGTATTGCAATATTGCGGTTATCGCGACAGCCCTAACGTCACCTTCTACTTATTCTTTTAGAATGGCTATTATAAAACTGAAATTTAACAAAAAGAGATAGGGTTGAGTTGTCATTATTTATTTTATTACAAGATTATCACTGTAATGTTGTTTATTGCAGCATTTGTACAAATGCATATTGCCTGGAATATGTTTAATATTTTAAAAATTTAAACGAAAAGATGCAGGGTTGTGTTTTATATTTCGTTTTGTTATAAATAGGCTAACGTTATACATGCAGTGAACAATATAATCAGGTCTATACATTGCCTGAACCACACTTGTGGGCCTATAATTTTTTAAATGTATTTAAATGAAAGCGAAAAGAGGCAGAGTGGTGTTTTATAACATATTTCGTTTTATTGTTGCCTAAAATATACATGCAGAGCGAGCTGAGTGACGCTTTCAAAACGCACTGTTTAATTTAGAGAATTACCGCACTTGCGTCATCGGGACTCCTTCTGCTGAGAACTTTGCGTACTTGGTATCGAGAAATGCCTAATGTCGGCATCTTCTTGTGATAAACATGCCTAGAAGCAAGGACAAGATCTGCTGTATGCAATCCATTGGTGTTTACTTTGTCTTCTTCGCGCGAAAATGACGTTGATCGCTTCTTTCCAGCAAACGCCACGCCTATCAAGTAGGGTACTGTTGTCAGTGGAAACGAAAACATCGAACGAAAACATCCTGCAAAGTTTTAAATATGAAAGTTCACCGTATACAAAGTTATTGTCTCTCAAAAGTAGGAGTCGACTCTGAGTCGCTGATATGAATCGATAGACGAACGATGCTTTTTCTCTGTCTAGTTGACGTCAACTTGACAAGTTATTTGAATAAGATATGCCCACTCATTCGCCCACTCATTGCGCGCGCCGCAGACACCAGTGAAAACATCATGTCGACGAGACGCTGTTCTGAAGTGCGAATCAAAAGCGAACTTTTTTTTTACTGCCCAGGGACGAGCATGTGAAGAATCAGTGGCTAGAGTTTATATTTACAACTATACCACACAAGTATAGCCGAACCTTGAGCTGTGTTCGCGTCATTTTATTGACGATACCTTTACAGACATAAATGCTTTCAAGTGTGGATTCGCGAGCCGGCTGATACTGAGGGAAGGTTCAGTACCAAGTTTATTTGGATCAGCTTCCTCCTCTGAATCACAACCTGTAAGTACTGTTAATAATTGTTGCTTTTGTGGGTTTTGCAGCATGCTCAATAAGTGTGTGTGTGTGTGTGTGTGTGTGTGTGTGTGTGTGTGTGTGTGTGTGTGTGTGTGTGTGTGTGTGTGTGTGTGTGTGTGTGTGTGTGTGTGTGTGTGTGTGTGTGTGTGTGTGTGTGTGTGTGTGTGTGTGTCAGTTACGCTCACCACAGCTTAGGTCTCCAATGTCATTTTTTTTTTTTTTTGAAATATGTAAAATGTTTGTCGTTGTTATTGGAGTTGTCATAAAGAATAGAGCGTATTGTAGTACTGCAGTGCTTTATCAATATGTTTAAGCTTTGGGTTAACGCGAAAAATAACTGACTGGGTCGTCTGACCAATCATCGCAGATTAGTGTCACGTAAAGGCGGGGTTTAAAAAATGAGTCGTCAAACGAATCATTAGGGAATCGGTGAGCAAATCAGGTAAAAATAAATGAATATTATAAGACAACAAAAGTGTTTTTTGTCATTGCATGCATGTAAAACTGTTGTTGGGGACTCCCAGAACAATATTAGGAACATTTTAAATGCCATAATAGGTGCCCTTTCATTGAAAACTCAGGAGAACGCAGTATAACATAAACGAGAACGGGCAAGGAATGAGGGAGAACACAGGGTTTAAATACACAGGGCACAGATTAGGGAAACAAGGCACAACTGGGGTAAATTAACTAAACACAGGTAAAGGAACTGAACACACGAGGAGTGGGAAAACTGGGAACAGGACTAAACCAAATACACAATGGCGGGGAGAAACTCGAGGAAAACAGATGCAGGACAGACATGAAAATGAAGGCGTTAGTCTAGCGTTAGAAGCACATTTGAAACATTGCCGCGGCTCATTTAAGAAAATGACATCTACGAAGAGACGCCGCATTAGTTTAAGGTAGTGCTAACAATAATAAAGAAAGATGATGATCATCATCACCTTATCTGTTGCCATTGAAACGTAGATGTAATGTATTTCCAAATCTAAGACCATCCCTAACTGTTTACAAAGTCAAGGGGCAGCATTTCTTTTTCAATCATTCCGCATATCTTTTGGGTAATGGTCTCTGAGCGCTGTTTGTCACATTTCCTACCAGCTAGCAAAGATGACACGGTAGGTTGGCTTTGGCTACCTTTCTCACCCGAAGAGGCTTGCGGGTGTTGCGTTTTCAGGTGATACATCATAGATGATGTGCTACTACTGTATTTAAGCACTGTATCACACAAGTACATCTGTGTCATTCTTTTTGGTGAAATGGTCCCACACACTGCTTTTCTTTGCATGCTTCATCCTGTCGTCTGCCCTGGCTCTAACCTCGAGTGTTTTAGCCTGTAACGTTAGCCTTTACTTTTCGCAAACCTTGTGAGCGCGCGAACCCAAACGCTGTGACCTCGCGCCAAATGTATTTATTGGTTTATTAAGTACAAACAGGTGAGTAATGAAAAATTGAGTGTGAGGGATTTGTTCACTTCACACAACAAATATCTTGGAATGAGATGGCTAACTGTAGTAGTGTTTAGTCCACTGTCTATAATAGCCTAATTTAGAGATCACTTTTTTTTTAACCAACTACCGGCAACTTTGATCGGTTAACGTTGAAACGGTCAACCACAGCTCCTGCCACAGTGTTTCTCAATTCTCAATCAGTCTCATTAGTCGCCAAGACAATATCCTAAAACGCAACACACATTACAATATTATAGGTTGTACTTTTAAACCGAATGAATATTTTGGAAGGGAAGTCTGAAAGGTGAATATGTATTAGTGAATTTTTAATAATGAAAATGTGTGTGAAATTGTCACGACCACTGATCCTGCTAGTTTCCCCGATAACACACGACAGTCGAGCTCTCATCCCCAGCCCTATATAACTCACACTCACAGCTCACCCAGTGCGAAGTCTTGTTTCACCGTTGTGTCCAATTCTGAGCGTTTTCATGATTGTGATCCTGCCTGTGTGTTCGACCCTGCTGTATCTCTTCTTTGATTGCCTGCCGCCTGCCCATTGACCTTCTGCCTGTTTCTCGGATCTTGTCTTGACTGCTGCCTGCCCATTGACCTCCTGCCTGTTCTCTGGATCTCATCCTGTCTGCTGCCTGCCCCTGATCTCCTGCCTGGTTCCCTTTATGCTATTGTCTGTCCTGCTCTATACTGTTATCGCTGGTATTGGACCCTTGCCTGTCGACCTTGTTATATCTAAATAAACTGTTGCAAATGGATCTTACTGAGTCCGATGATTCACAACAGAAATGTTTTGAATTGAAATATTCACAGCTTAAATAGACAACCATGTTGAATTTCACCCCATAAAATACAATTCTTTAAAATGCATATATGCATTTATATTTTTTCAAGTAGAGCAATTCTACAAGCTTTTTTGTTTCAAAGACATTTGTCATTTGTCATTTGACACTTGCCACCCTGAAAGTCAGTCTCAGAGCCAATGGTCTGTATGGAGATAGATTTACACAAACAGACAGATTTGCATCAGTTACATAGTGTCACAAATTTAGCGCACTGAGACCATTGATAATAATGACAATCCACAGTGGCCAGAAATATGAGTTTGGTCCAATTAAGATTAGCATGGTTAAAATACAAACTTTTAAAGTATATGTTGCAGACAGCCACTGAAACAGCAGGAATTGTGCATTTTATTTTTAAATATGGCACCTTATTTTTTATTTATGAAGTGAAATGTGCACCCAGTCTAAAGGGCCCACTGTGTAATGAACACAAACCTTCTCTAATGGCTTCCCCACAGCTGACATTTTCAGCTCAAGAAATGGCGGTCTGGTTAAAGATGTTGCTAGCATGATTTAACACATTGCTAGCATGTCCTAGCTAGTTGCTAGGCTTTGCTAGTGATAGATACATAGTGGATGGAGCTTACATCGAGTTATTGTATTAAAGTTTTGACCCCCTCCATGAAAGGGTATGGGACTTTTCATAGTTTTGATTGTCCGTTTAACAAAAATCGTGAGTGATCAGTAATCAGTAATCATGATCAGTTTGAAAATATATGGCAACCTGAGACAGAACAGTCTGAAAATCTGAAGTTTGGTGGGTGTAGCTTTAAAACTCAATGAGGAGATACTGTTTAAATGTTTGGCTCAGAAGAAGAAGAAGAAGAAGCTTATATAGTATATAATTATGCTGGCTTTGTCAAGCCCATAGACCTTTCTCACAACTTCCGTATTTGTGACCGGAAATACGCAATCGTCGTGGTAATCTACTTCCTCCGCATTCAAGGCAACAGGTAAACATAAATAAATGGCGCAAGCAACTAAGTGGACAAGCTAATGATGTTCATTCTAGTTAACAGTTCAGTAACAGTTAGCCTCGCTCTCTACTTATTTGATATTTATTGACAAATTCCTTGTGGAAAATTTATTACCCTTTATTTATTTTTTTCTTTTGGTGACGGAGGTTTCCTCCACGATCTCGTCACATCAGCAAATGTATATTCGGCAAATCCGATAATGAAGTTGTGTAACTCACTGATCCACTTTTTTTCTTGCCGGGTTATGTTTCTCTGGTGTGTTGACGCTTGACAGAACTCCGCTTCCACAACGATTACGTATTTCCGGTTATTGTGAAAAGGTCTATAGACATAAAATACATACACCCTCGTTGGCCGCTGGATCATGCATCAGCTCAGGCTGTCAGAATAACAGATAGAGCTAAACCGAATCATCTCTGCAAAAAGGAGGTGTTTTGATTGCTTGTATCTAATCGTGGCTCATTCATATTTTTTCCCATTGGGAACCAGGACAACACAAACTCAAGCTGCCTATTATTATGATATTTGTAAAAAGGTTGCTGTAATTTTACAGTAACTTACTGGCAGCTGGATGCCAGTAACTGTAAAAGTGTTTACAGTATCACTACTGTAATTTCATTTACAGTAATATAATTGTATACTGTATTAATATTTACAGTATGAGTACTGTATTTTTCATTTACAGTACAAGTACCATATTTTAATTTACAGGAAATAATACTGTATTCATGAGTACAAGTACTGTATTTTTATTTACAGTATTAGAATTGATTTCCTATTACATAATTAGATTTTTTTATGATTTAAGTTTAGCTTCATTTACTTTAAACAAAATTAATTTAATTTTAAATCTACATGTCACAGGTAAAGTTGCAATAAAGTTGATGAAACAGATCTAATCGCAGCAGTCAACGTTTTATTTAACACAAAACTCAAAATACACAGAAAACGACACTCGGTTACTAACGTAACCTCGGTTCTCTCTAGAAGAGGGAACGAGTGTTGCGTAAGCTAGCTTACGCTACGGGAAAACTCCTTTTCTCGAGAATACTGAAGCCAAAAAATTATCCTTTAATTTTCTCATATTTAAAACGCATGCTTGCACAGAGCAGACCTAGAATAGGCAGCTCGTGCGCCTATTGGCTGCTCTGCGGCAAGATGCTGCAACCTATCGGTGGACTGGGAGTGACGTCAGCACCAATAGCAGCGCGGGTGCCCGAGTGCGTCACGTCCCGCCAGAATAGGCGTGGCTTACCTCTATATAAGCCCGGTCCAGATAGGGTGTTCTTTGGTTTTTCACACTGAAGCGAAATAAGAACGCAGCATTAACACGGCCGGGTTACGCAACACTCGTTCCCTCTTCTAGAGAGAACCGAGGTTACGTTAGTAACCGAGTGTCGTTCTCTTACGAGAGTACTCTCGTGTTGCGTAAGCTAGCTTGCTGAGACCATTCACATTAAGTCCGAGGGCGTGCCCGGGGAACACATAATGGTGAAGATATGTGGGTCAACACAGAGTGAACCCTAACACGTATTGATTATATGGTGACACCTCATATGTATAAGGAAGTGCTTAACACAGTATAACAGTCATCGTGTATGACAAGCTCATACAGACAACACTTTGGCCTGCAACGCAGGGACCTCCAGGTTATAAAACCTTATAAATGTAGACGGAGAGGCCCAGCCTGCCGCTCTACAAATATCATGGAGTGAAACCCCACTAGTCCAAGCCCACGATGAAGCCATACTTCTAGTAGAATGGGCTCGAACACCTAAAGGGCATTGAAGGCCTTTAGACTTGTAAGCCAAGGCGATAGCATCGACTATCCATCTGGAAATGCTCTGTTTCGAGGTAGCTAGCCCCTTAGTCCGGCCACCAAACGAAACGAACAGTTGCTCCGACTGCCTGAAGGCAGCAGTACGTTGAATGTAAACTCTTAAAGCCCTGACCGGGCAAAGAACGTTTACATCGCCGTCACTGTCGGTTCCCGGAAGGGCTGACAGGGAAATGACCTGCGCTCTAAACGGAGTAGAGAGCACTTTGGGGACATAACCGTGTCTCGGTTTGAGCATAACTTTAGAATCATTAGGCCCAAATTCCAAACACGACGCACTTACAGAGAGCGCGTGCAAGTCCCCCACTCGCTTCACTGAAGCGAGAGCCAAGAGAAAAATGGTCTTGAACGAGAGACACCGTAAGTCCACAGACTGCAGGGGCTCAAATGGACCACCCTTCATGGCCTCCAGGACCGTGGAGAGGTCCCAGGCCGGAACCATGGGAGGTCGCGGAGGGTTCAACCTCCTAGCTCCTCTAAGAAAACGAACAATAAGGTCGTTTTTCCCCAGAGGCTGGCCGTGCAGAGGTTCTGAGAACGCTGTAATGGCTGCAACATACACCTTAAGCGTGGATGGGGACCTGCCCTCATCCAGAAGCTCTTGGAGGAAGGAAAGAACTTCCGCAACGCTACAGCGCGGTGGGTCTAGGTTTAGGGCCGAACACCAGCCAGAAAACACTGACCACTTAGATGCATAGAGCCGTCTCGTAGAGGTGCTCTCGCTTGGGTAATTGTACTCAGCACCCGGCCGGGAGGTCAGTGGTATCCGTTGACCACCCATACATGCAGTGCCCACAAATCGGGGCGCGGGTGCCAAATCGCGCCTCTGGCCTGAGAGAGGAGATCCTTCCTCATGGGGATCGGCCACGGAGCTGTGCGCGTGAGCTGCATCAGTTCTGAGAACCAAACGTGGTTCCTCCAGAACGGCGCCACTAGGAGCACAGAGCACCTGCATTCCCTCACTCGCTTGATTACCTGTGGTAATAGTGCGATCGGGGGAAACGCGTACAGCGGGCCGCTGGGCCAGTCGCGGGCCAGCGCATCCGTGCCCTTCGTGAAGAATATTGGACAGTGCGCGTTCTCTGCTGATGCAAAGAGATCGACCTTCGCCCTGCCGAACATATCCCACAGTAACTGGACTGTTTGGGGGTGCAGAGACCATTCCCCTGGGGGAACATTGTCTCTTGACAGCCTGTCAGGGCCCACGTTCTGGAGTCCCGGCACATGCGCTGCTGCGAGGGACCCTAAATTGAGATGGGACCAAATCAGCAGGCGTTCCGCCAGCGAGTGCAAGCGTCGCGATCTGAGACCGCCCTGGCGATTTATGTAGGACACCACCGCCATGTTGTCCGTACGGACTAGAACGTCCTGGCCCTTTAACAAGGGAAGAAAATGTTCTAACGCTTTCACAACTGCTATCATTTCTAGGCAGTTTATGTGGAGACGGCCCTCCCGAGCCGTCCAGTGGCCGAAAACCGGCCTGCCCTCGTACAGGGCGCCCCAACCTGAGTTGGAGGCGTCCGTCGAGATAACCTTCCGTGACGAAGTCTGGTACCAGTCTGACACCCTCCAGGGTCCCAGTGCTGTGACACAAGCCTGGGTCACCCTGAGGCGAAAACGACCGGAAGTCCATGCTCGTCGCGGGGTTCGCGTTTTCAACCAGCGCTGGAGGGGGCGCATGCGCAGCAGACCCAACCGAAGCACTGCCGAGGCTGAGGCCATAAGACCTAGCATCCTCTGGAATACTTTCAGAGGAAAAACACAGCCGACTTTGAAGGACGCCGCTGAGCGCTGTATCTGCAGCGCGCGCTGTGACGTCAGCCGCGCTGTCATAGACACGGAGTCTAAGTCTGTCCCCAGGAAGGAGATCTTCCGACTGGGAGACAGCGAGCTCTTGGTCCAGTTGATTTGGGACCCAAGTCTCGCAAGTGACTGAGTAATAAAGCCCGGTGGGCTATTAGTTCTGATTCTGACTGGGCTAATATAAGCCAGTCGTCCAGATAGTTCAGTATGCGCATCCCCCGTAATCTCAGGGGGGCGAGCACCTCGTCTATGCACTTCGTAAAAGTACGGGGTGCTAGAGACAGTCCGAACGGCAGGACGGTGTATTGATAGCTCTGACCCTCGAAGGCGAATCGTAAGAAAGGCCTGTGACGGGGCGCTATTTGAATCTGAAAATAGGCATCTTTCAGATCCAGAGAAATAAACCAGTCCCCCGGGCGAATCTGCGCGAGGATCTGCCTGGTCGTGAGCATTCTGAACGATCTCCTCATCAGCGCTCTGTTTAAACGCCTGAGATCTAGGATGGGTCTGAGACCGCCATCCTTTTTGGGGACAAGGAAGTACCTGCTGTAAAACCCGGACTGGCTGAGATTCAGAGGAACGGTTTCTACAGCCCCTTTCTGCAGCAGTTTCGCTATTTCGGCACGCAGCAGATGTGCAACATCGCCTTGTACTGTAGTTTCGACCCTGGTTGTGAAACGCGGGGGTCTGCGAGCGAACTGCAGTAAATAGCCCCGCTTTATGGTGTTCAGCACCCATTCGGACACATTCGGAATAATTTCCCACGCTTTTAGCCGTAAAGCTAGAGGAAGGATGACGCCTGGGCTCTGAACGGTGCGTGTATGTGACACACATCTCGCAGCGCCTGTCAGAGGGTGCGCGCTTATAGAGGTGCGCACGCTCTCTACACACAGCTCACAGTCTGTGTTTATTAGAGATACCTCTGAGTGAGTGTGTGCGGCGGGACAAACAGTGTTTAACGGTAGAAGTGAGCACTGGGGGGTGGGCACATGTACTACCTTTGAAACACGGGGGGCGTGAGCCTTTAATGATGTGGGCCGTGTATGAGTGAGTATCACTGGACGGGCCGTGCTTATGTGTAGGGGTGGGCACTGAGGAGTGGGCACATTTCCTACATTTAAAACACCTTCGGCGTGAGCCGGAAAAACAGACATAATGCTCTCTTTGAGATTTATCTGGGTAGCCGTGAAAACGGCTTTTGTGTGCAGGCGAGCGGGTAACGTAACGGGCTCGTTGGCTGCGAAATACACTACTCCAGCCGCCTCCGTCGAGGGAGCTGTGAGAGCGATGCGTGCTGCTTTCAATGGCGGTCCGGCCGCGGCGAGACTCGCACATTGTCGCTTCCTGAGCGCGGTCAGGAAGTCTTAGGAGGCTCGGGGTTCAGCACGATCTTTGGTCGGGGTCCCCTGGGGGGAGGCGGACCCTGGCGGCTACCAGAGCGTGCGCGCTGACGGCTGTCAGCAGGGCGGTGACGCTGAGAAGCTGGCGGCTGAGGAGGCGGCGGCGCTGAGCTTCGGGCAGGCGGCTGTTTCGGGCGACCTGCAGCGGAACTAGAGCGCCTCTGAATGAAGTGTCGCATGGCTTGTGACGTCTTCTGTACCTCTGTGAAGCGCTCAGTGAAGCCCTTGACTACTGGGCCGAAGAGGCCGTCAGAGGATACTGGCGCGTCGAGGAAAACAGCTCTGTCAGCCTCCTTCATATCGGACAGCGTGAGCCATAGGTGTCTCTCGGTCACGGTAAGAGACGCCATGCTGCGACCGACGGCCTGGGCGGCGGACTTAGTAGCTCGCAAGGCTAAATCCGTAGCGCTTCTCAGGTCTCTGAAGTTCTCAGGCGTCGAGCCCGCCTCGTCCATGGTGCGGAGAAGGTTGGCTTGAAACACCTGCAGCACGGCCATACAGTGCAGTGCTGATGCGGCTTGACCGGCGGCGGCGTAAGCGCGACCAATCAGCGACGAAGTAACCCTGCAGGGCCTAGCGATAGGAGACGAGCGGCGGCCTGTGAGGAAGCAGCCATCCAGCCGGCTGCGTGCGGGCTCTTCGGGTGAAGACCACTCGAGGCCGAGGTCCCCTACGGCCCTGGTAGTGAGGCGGAGAAGCTCAGTGTCCAGACTCGTCCGCACGTCGCCGGGCTCAAGCAAGGAAGGGGCGGGGCCGGTTTCGGGGCCCGACCACCCTTCGCTACCCGAGGCGGCAATCGAACAGATGTCTTCATCCGCGTCGTCCCCCTCGGAATCCGGATGCACGACGGGGGCGCTAGGCTGACCGGCCGTGATCGAGCAGGGGGAGTCGGAGAGCGAGGCACACGGGGAAAGCGCCGGTGTGCAGGCGCTCGTGATGGTAGCCTCAGGCATCCTCTGTGAACGGCGCTTTTTACGGCGCGGCCCAGAAGAGAGGAGCGGAGGTGCAGGATCCACATTGAAGGTGGCGAGTCGAGCCCGCAGGGTCGACACAGCCATGTCGTCGCATTCCTTGCAGCCGCCCACGCAAAGCGCGTGGTCCGCATGGTTTCGTCCCAGGCAGGAAACGCACAAGATGTGGCGGTCCCCGACGCTGAGGGGGGCTCGGCACGAGCCGCACTTGGAAAAACGAGGCATTTGAAACAACGCCTCTTTGCTCTTTTAGAATGTAGAGAAGTAGTGAAAGGATACGGGCGCCGGATAGCGCAGCAGGTACGGCGGTGAAGCGGCGAAGGCGGCTTCAAACTGCAGTGCAGAGGGCTCGTCCCGCTGAGATGCTTGTTTCGACGGCGCGGCTTCTCTGGAAAGTCAGCGATGTGAATACTTCGCTGAAGTGGAGAAAAATCAAAGAACACCCTATCTGGACCGGGCTTATATAGAGGTAAGCCACGCCTATTCTGGCGGGACGTGACGCACTCGGGCACCTGCGCTGCTATTGGTGCTGACGTCACTCCCAGTCCACCGATAGGTTGCAGCATCTTGCCACAGAGCAGCCAATAGGCGCACGAGCTGCCTATTCTAGGTCTGCTCTGTGCAAGCATGCGTTTTAAATATGAGAAAATTAAAGGATAATTTTTTGGCTTCAGTATTCTCGAGAAAAGGAGTTTTCCCGTAGCGTAAGCTAGCTTACGCAACACGAGAGTACTCTCGTAAGAGAACATGTTTTTGTATTGTTGTTGTCAGTCGTGTTTTATTTCAATAATTTTGCCAATCAAAGTCAACAAGCTCTCTGATGAAAGATGCTACAAGGGGATTCAGGCTAGCGATTTTTCTCTGGACCCTTTTTCCAGATGTCCGGCTTATCTGTGATTTTGATTGGCATTTGGTGTCATCAGGGTTTATTCTCAGAATGAACCTGCAAGCACAAGAAAAAAAAATTTATCAAACCACTGCTTTTCCAACAGTCATAACATGGAGTTGTGTGCACTTTGATGTTAATGAAAGCAATATGTACTATATAAATAAATAATTCATAGTACAGTGTAGACAGATTATACACAGACAGATTATAATGGAATTTTGTGAGATTGCAATTAAAACGAGGGACACATTTTTAGTGATTATAAAGGGACAGCTCTTTGCATGCTTTCTGCCATGTCAAATCAAACATCCAGAAGCCTATGCTTGATTTCTGTTAAAATTAACAGTGGTTTGTGAATGTAGATAATTTATCAGGAACGTTGCTGGGATGTGTTGTCTTTAGGCCACTGGTTCTCAAACATTTTAGATTGGCATATACCCCCTGAGGCTTTTAACATCATTCATTTATAAAATAAATAATGCTTTAAAAAAATGTTCAATAGAGAAATGTGCAATAATGGTTAAAAACGATGCTTTTAAATATTTTAAATATTAAATTAAAACCACCAGTAGGTGTCGGCAAGTCACTGTCTTTATGAGTGAGTCATCGAGTCATTCATTCATTCAGTAACAAAGCAAGTGGTTGTAATATGAATGAATCATTAATGAATCATTAAATCATTGACTCTCATTATTAATCCAATGCCAGATTCAATCACAAACACTTATGTGAGCTATTTTTTGTGCTAAATCCCCACTTTTACAAAGGTACATTGTCGAGAACGGCAGTAGCCTATAGCACGATTTGCCAACTCAGTGATACCAATACTGCTACAGATGCCTTAAGCTATTATTATTTTTCAATTTTAAACATTAATTATCACCATTAAACACTACCTTATAATTGACAGCTATATATTTTAACATTTATTAGGCTCCAAAAAATATAACTATTAACAACTAATAATTTTAGTGAACTTAAACCAATCATCACATAAGGCCATAATAAATGTCCTATTAAGCCCAACAAGCCATGAAAAAGAGGCAGCTTTACCTGTACTCACTGGGACTGAAGCACGGGAATTGCGTGCTCAACATGCGCAACCCGCCCGCAATTCAATGCCAAAAACTTACGATTTGTATGTTTAACATAAATTTATGTGCGTAATTTGTTGTTATTAGAGACATCCGAGATTGATGATACATCATGGCATCATTGTTAGTCAATATCATAATGCTTTTAAATTAATTTATGATTACCTCTGATGAACTCCAGCGTATTCATTGCCTCTTCCTGGTACTGTACATTGAATACGTAGTAGCAGCTAAACAAGATAGCTAATGCAGATTGAAAATCTGTTAGCTCTTGTGGCCCTATGATGACTTTGCCCTCCATTGTCAGCATCCATTTTTTTAGCAGTGAAAACAGAATATCCTGTAACAGACAACATCATAGCAGCTTTTTTTAGTAAGGGTAGGGAAAAATCTATTTTTAACAAATAATGATTCTTGAAGCATTTTTTCTTCTAATTGTCACCATAAAAAAATACATATTTAAATGCTTTAAAATCAAAAATGTCTTTCTTCCACAGTACCAGTCTGTATGGTGTGTTCAATTTAGTAGTGATTGCTTTTCACACAGAACATTTTTCATTTCACTGCGCTTCTTTTCCATTGGTTTTGTGAGAAAACATGTGCTAGATAAAGACATATTTGACCACTGCACTCACGTCCTTCGCAGTCTCTCACATCCATGTCAAAATCAAATGTTTAACTTTTTTTAGACCTCAATAAAACACCTTTTTTCACATTAAATAGCCAGACACAATACAATACAATGCTGTCCATTTAATATGAAGAGACAATTTTATGTTTATGTTTTACTATAATATAAAACTTTTGTAAATTTAAACATTTATTGTTGTGATATGAATAATAAAACTAACATTTGTGAGTTAAACTGCAAACATAAGGTTAGGAGGCAGTAAATTATAAAAATGAAAAGGTAAAGATAAAGATAAAAAAAAGGTTTTGAGCTGCAAATTATCTTTACATTCTTTTGAAAGTGTGATTTATATGGTGATTGAATAGAAAAAGTTGAAGGTACAAAAAGCTAACATGACAGTGTTGAAGACAGAAAAAGACATTTCCACAATTATAGGTGCACATTTCACATTAAATTATATTATTAGGAACGTCTCCAGAATTATTAAACAAAAAAAGAAACAATTTTCTCAATTCTTTTTGACAATGAATAATTGTCAAGTTCTGGCAAGATTCTGAGTAGTGGTGAGCAGGGCACAACCTAACACACATGGCTAGTTGTAATACACATGATTAAAAACTTTTCACACATGCCAGCAAGGCAAAACATAGTGTATTTACTAGTTGCCATATCACAGAAAAATTGCACCAAGATTCAAAAATCTTTGCAAAGATATCACTGAACATTTATTTAACCATAGCAAAAGTACATTTCTTTCCTAAGTTTATTTTTCATCTCTGTTGTTTTGTGTTTATTTTAATATAATATATCTTATATCTGTTATTTAACAGTTCAGATAGTTCTTTAATGCTGATCTAACAAGCAGAAGACACTAACCAGGTTTAAATCCTAGTGCATGGTGGGATATGTTGTAACACTGCGTTACAATGTGCCCCTATAGAACTATAAATTCTATTGATAAACCATGAGGAAAAAAAAGGTGAATAAAAACTGAGAGTCAATGTTCATACATTATTAATTATTATGTTTTGAACTATGCTGTATAGCTATGGGTTTTTTCCTTTGTTGTTTTGTAAAAAATATTTTATTTTTAATAATTAATTTAATAATGCCATTGTATTTTATTGACAAAATAGTTTAGTTTGTCTAGTATGTTTTGTTTTTTTTAGATCAAATAACATTTTAATCTGTCATATGGTCATGTTACAATGTACCCCACCTACGGGGCATGTTGTCACAGTTGACTTCGATTCTTTCGGGGCAAATCAATAAAAAAGTATACACAATATTAATGAAACAAAACCACATAATTGTACGACATGTGGAAAATCAATGTAGGGAAAAATAAATACTCTGAACCCCAAGTGAATTTACACAATCTGAGACAGTCATAAAGTGTTAGGTTGTGCCCCGCTCTCCCCTAATTAGAGACAGAACCTTTTTGGTACTCCACCAGGTCCATTAAACCATTGAAATCAGTTGAGAAATGTAAACTTTATTGTGCTTTTTGTCCAGAAAAGCCGCAGTTCCCCATTTATTTGCTTTTGGTTATAAAGCGGTTTTGCCCAGATAAATATTTATCGCAGCAATGGTCCAAAGCGGCCAATGAGGCATCTACTGGCGTGCACAGACCTCCTCAGGGGCAGGGGTGGAAGGACAAAAAGAGGCACACACACACAAAAAAAGAGTTCCTTGTTTGTTTTTTTTTTTTATCCTTTATTTCCTTGGCATTCTATGAAAAGATGTTGATACAATTAGAATGCATAACATCAAACAAAAATAGAGAAATTATTATAATATTACTAAATATGTTGCTTACTTTACCAAACAAAACAGTGAGAATCAAGAAGGTAATTATGAGGAATTTATGTTTAGTTTTGTTGATGTTGTAAATTGTATGTAGGCATATAGTGTTAGCTATCATGAAATCAGTACCACTTTACAGTTTCATTAGTTAAATTTGTTAACATGAACTAATAATAAACTGCACTTCTACGGTATTTATTAATCGTAGTTCATATTAATTTCAGCATTTACTAAAACATTATTGAACTCAAAAGTTGTATTTGTTAACATTAGTTAATGCACTGACTGTGAAATTATATGAACAAACAATTAGCAGGTGTATTATTATAACAAAGATTAACAAATACAGTAACAAATGTTGCTCATGTTAGTTCATGTTAGTTAATACATGAATAATAAACAAATGAACCTTATTGTAAAGTGTTACTATGAAATCAAATATATAAATTCCTTACAATTTAGAGTTGGGCATGGACTTAAGATTTAATGTATTTCCCCAAACTAATAAGCCTTGGATAAAAACTAATGACATTGTCAGACTCAGAATGCGGATGAAATCGAGTTATACTTTTATTTTAGTTAAGCATAACTCGCATGCTGCCGCAACTTTTACAGTATAGCATGGTAGGATAAATGTAACTTTTCCAGATAATCTTAACGTTACCTGCCTATGGGGAGGCTGCAGTCCTGGAGCCGGTGGATATCATATACGGCCTGGGCAGTTTTATACCACAGACAGTTTTACGACCATGTTTATATAAAGTTACATTTAGATATTAACCATATTTAGCCCATTAGACCGTGTAATCATATGGATCCTCGAATGAAATATCTGCTTTACTATTCTCTATTGGTCGTCATACAGCTCATATGACAGGTTCTGCATAGCAAATTATGAAGACAAACACAATGTATCCCTTTTCTAAATTTCCAAGGTCCATTTAGAAGAAAGACAATATGTTGTTGTCTTCAAAACAATAAAAAAGATTTATTAACACCATTTATGAATTATGATGACTCCCGTAGATGACTCCCCTATGGCTTGCCACTGTTCTTTAACTGTTTTTTCTCCTCCTGTCAAAGTGCTCCTGTTCACTGATAAAAAAAAAATAAAAGGACATCCATGGTGAATTTGATCTTGTCACTGTGTGTCGGGGGTGTGAGTGTGGATTGCATCAATTAGCAACTGATCTTCAAAGTACAACAGCGCAGGCACTGTCTTGGTGGAACACTTTAAATAGAGAACATTTTAAATTACATTAAAAACATGTATATCTCTGTAAGTCGTTTATTTACTAGACAAGCTAATGGTATGGAATGTAGTTAAAAAAAAGAGATGTGTGTTTATAAGTTTATAAGAGAGAGAGAGAGAGAGAGAGAGAGAGAGAGAGAGAGAGAGAGAGAGGAGAGGAGAGAGAGAGAGGAGAGAGAGAGAGAGAGAGAGAGAGAGAGAGAGAGAGAGAGAGAGAGAGAGAGAGAGAGAGAGAGAGAGAGAGAGAGAGAGAGAGAGAGATTTTCATTTCTTAAGTAGCTAAAGAAAACAAACACCTTTATGAGATGCAAGTTAAAGCGAACTTGGTACAGACAGAGTATGGTACACACATTAAGTGCACATACCAAACATTTTAGTCCAGATCAGTAAGCTATTTTAAGATAAATATATATTAAGATATAAATTAGATAATTAGATCATCTCATTTATAAGAAACAACTGAAACCATATGTCTACATTCAAACCACATGGGAAAAGTTTTGGGGTTTAAAATGTATGACGTTGGAAATAATCAAAATATTTGAGTGTGCAGTTCAACTCTTTACTTAGAGAGAGATATTTATATACATATATGCCTATTATAAATGTGCATTTTGTGTGTTCACACCATAGGCTGTAAAAAAAAAAATCTACTGTAATTTTGCCCCAGAAACCATGTGGAGTATGTTTTAATGTAAGGACTAAACAGGGTCTTACCAGAAGAGGCCATCTCACGCAAGCTAAAGACAGGCAAAAAAAGAAAATTAAAAAGAACATATATTTAGAAAAGACTGGGTAGCTTAACATACACGTGGTTAGCTAAAGTTGAGCCAGACAGAACATCAACCTGACAGTCAAGAACTTTTTGTCTCGAGAAATAAATTATAGACCCATCCATTGATTATAGAAATGAATTGATATCTACCTACACTAGGTTGATATTCGTTTATAAATAATAAAGGTTGCATCATTGCTAAACAACATTAACTTTAACAGATTATTTAACATACCTCAATTCGTGTCGCTGTATGCGTCCAATAGCCTCCCCCTATTGGACGAATAAGGAACAACAGGGGCGTAAAACTGCCTGGGCTCAGGCTGTATATCTACCGGCTCCAGGTCTGCTCCTGTAGTTTGAAGACTCGCGGCGAACTGCTGCGTACATAGCGCTGCAAAGCAAACTCCGCCTACCACTTCATCTCCGCCAATCTTCCGCCCAAAAAAAAAAAAAAGTTTTTTTAATAAAAAATATTTTTATTATTATTGTAAGTGCATAGTGTATACGTGTATTGTTATCTATTATACTATTTATAATAATTATTACTATTATTATTTACAATTATCAGAGAGGAGCACAATACATTTTTAGACAAAAGGGGCTGGGGCTTGAGCCCCCCTCACAAACACCCACCCCACCCCACCCACCCCACCCCATGTGCACACCACTGCATATATGGACATTATATGTCTATAGTCAAGACAACATAATAGGAAGTATTAATAAGGAAATAATAAGAAGGAAGATACTCAAGGAACAGATGAGCCCGATTACCAAAAGAAGGCATAAGGACTAAAGAAGGAGTGTAGCAAAGGGAAACGAGGAGGGGAGACAAGAAAAGGAAAAAAAAGGCCTTCCAGGGCGGAACCTGCATATAATACACAACTTTGACACACAAGACTACACAACCATCATATAAAATGAGCAGACAACATATTTCAGATTAATTTGATTAGCTCACCTGTGAATTTAATGGTAAAGAAAACTGAAAACATATTATGATTTAAAAGATTATTATTGTTTTACATATTTTGTAACATGTTTTATTTTGTAATATGTATATGATACATTTTATGATGACATTATCATTATGTAAAATATACTAATTTGAAAGAACTGTTGAAATTTTCTTTTCTCACTACAGATGATGGGGCAGTTCCAGATTACTTGTTGTTTTCTGGGCATTGCTTCTCATGACCATTTCTGGAGAGGATGACATAGGTGCACCAAAAGAGTGTGAGGATGCTCCCTTTGTTCCAGGGTACAATCTTGCTGGAGAGGGATTTGATGTTGTGACTATGGAGCGAAAAGGATCTTACTGATTGACATGGAGAAATGGGATTTAGGAAACGGCACTTGTAAGTTGCGCACGAACAATTACATGAATGGAATAAAACAGAACTACCAGCTGCAGTTGTAGACTGGAGGACCTTGCCAAAGTGTTCAATGAAAGTCTCCAGTCAGATCTTTGAATCAAGTGAAGCACTGGTCAATGATTCATCATCAGCACTCTCGGTCGGCTGGAAAGTTGGTTTAGATGTGAAAGCTGCTGGAGCTGCAGTGGGAAGCACTCATTCCAGGGAAGCGAAATTTGGAATGACAAAATCAAAAGAAGGACAAATACAGTTTCACCAAACATGAAGTTACATGCAGCTTTTACGGGTGAGAGAGCTGGGTTGCTCAGAATGACTTTGAAAAAAAAGAAACCTTTAATTGTAAATTGCTCCCTCTTTGATCCCACTGAATTCAAATGTATTAACTGTTTCTTACAGATATCGTCTAGCTGAAAAGCCTCCTCTTCATGAGAGTTTCTTGAAGCAATCAAATCACTCCCTGCATCCTACGATCCAGACGCCTACCGCAACCTGATCACCACATATGGCACTCACTTTACCACAGATGTCAAGTTAGGGGGGCAAATGAAAGCCATCACAGCCATCAAAACCTGTCAGGCAGCAGTGAGTGGGCTTACAGACACTGCAGTGAAAGACTGCTTGGATGTTGAAGCCTCTGGTTCATACAATGTAGTAGCAACTGTGAAGGTAGAGGGCCATTTTTGTAAAGAACTGAAAAAGAAGATGGGCACAAATCAAAGGTTCAGCACCATGTTCAATGAGCGTCAGACAGAGATTATCGGAGGAAACATAAATGGAGAAGATCTGCTTTTTTCTGGTTCATCACACCCAAATTCCCGTAAGAACTGGCTTGAGTCTTTGAAGAGCCTCCCTGACATTGTGCACTACTCTCTGAAACCCCTCATTTCTTACTGAGTACTAAACACCCTGCCAGGAAAGGACTGAAGAGAGCTGTTGAAGAATACATAATTAAAAATGCCCTCATGAAGGTTTGCTCAGAGCCTTGCAAGATTGGTAAGAAGTGCAGTGCAAGAGACCGATGTGCTTGTGTTTGTGAAAGTAGTCAATTATAAAGTCTAACTGCTGTCCATCTGAAAAAGGGCTTGCCACACTAAAAGTCTACAACCTTAGAGCCAAAGGTCTGTATGGAGATGTATATACTAAAACAGATGGTGCTGTATCAGTTACATATGGCAACAAATCAAGCGCACTGAGACTATTGATGATAATGACAATCCACGTTGGCCAGAAACATTTGAGTTTGGTCCTATTAAGATTAGCATGGCCAATAGACTAACATTTAAAGTGTTTGATGCAGACAGCTCCTGGAACACCAACCTCCTTGGTAATGCTCTTTTGACTTAGAAGTGGAGTTGTGAGGGACCTTGTGTTTTTAAATATGGCACTTTCTTTTTTACCTATGAAGTGAAATGTGCTCCCAGTCTAAATGGCCCACAGTGTAATGAACACAAACCTTCTCCAATGGCTGCCCATCTGGCTGACATTTTCAGCTCAAGAAATGGTGTTCTGGTTAAAGACATGCCCAGACTTGAATTAGCTCGCAATAACTCAAATAAGTTAAGCTTCAAGAGTACTTAATGGAAAACTATTTATGCTGTGACCTGCATCTTGAATCCATCCTTGCATGAAAATAGCTTTAATATTGCCACTTTCATCTGCAATAGAAAATAAGTGTATTAGTTAGTATAATATGCTTATTTTTGTCTTTCTTTTTTCTCTGGGTTTTTGCATTAAAACATTTTGAAGACAGATCTGTGTGTTTGTGTTCTTTTGGGTTCATTATATTATTAGACTTGCAAAATGTAATCGCAACAGTGCACTTACTACAGTACAGTAAAAAGTACTTACTACTTTTTTTATACATTGTACTACACAATCATCTTTCATTGGTTCACATTTGCAGGCAGAGAGAAATAGGTTGAATTTGAATACATCTCTTCAATACATCTCTAGCATACATCTCTATTTTAGCATACATCTCTTACTATTTGTGCCATATAAATATATGGGAGTTTGCTAGTATGCTATTTTGCATTTAGCCATAGACTTATTTTCACTGTCGGTTGCAATGAGTTCTAATATATCTCATTATGATCACTAACATGACACCTCAGGTGATGGCTCAAAAACATGTTGGAACTGTACATGCAAAGATGACAACTTTCAGCTTGTGCATGTCTATTGCTAACTATTGTTGTAATGGAATTGGAATGCAAACAAAGAGCTCTCCAGATATTTTACATAGGCAGCTGAACTAGAATACAAGTTCATATACTTATTTATAATCTTCAGCCATTAGCAGAATATTATATTTAAATCAATCAAGGACAGTTATGTGGACTGCTCAGTTGTGGAAGGGCATTCAAGCAAATCATTTTCTGGATGCATGTGCTTTATGATCTTCCTTTGGAAATTATGGAAATAATAAAAAATATTATTAATATATTATGCTACATAATGAAGTTTAGGTCTTATTAGTTACTGTAGTGTGTATATACTTAACTAGTATATGTAGGGTAAAATTGTGCTCCTTAAATCGCTAAACTTTAGCTTCATCCATCATATCTCTTATTCATCAACAATGCAAGAAAAACAGAAATACTATTCAAATAATATTTTTGCTTATGCCCATGTATTAAAACTGCAGGATTTCCTGTGTATTTTTAAGTAGGCCTATTGATGTGATACATTTAAGTGTCTGTGGTTTGTGTTTCTGAGTTTCAGCGCTTCACACATCAAAAACCACTCGCACATTAACCTCTCTGTATCACACCATTTAACACTTAGGCTATAAACTAGCACAATCTTTTTGTTTGTTTTTTTAATTAAGGGGGTGGGGGGCTGTGTTCTAAGTACTAAGAAGAGATGCAAATAAGTGAATATGAGAATCAATAGCCACACACATTCAGAATATTGGCATTTGAAAATAAGTCTCACAAAAGATTCACCGTTTACTGGCAATAGTTCCACAATGCCACCTACAAATTACTGGAATATTTTACATTTTAAATGTAAAGATCAGTATAAAGTCAAACGGCATTTGTTTCAAACTTGTGACAGAAATACGGGATTTATTCTAAATTGTTGTGGTTAATGCACGAATAGTTATCCTATTTATTTAGTTCCTAAAGAACATTTAAAAAAAACATTTAAAACAAATCCAAATTAACATGCCAATCAGCAAATCACATAAATTGGTTTGTTTGGTTTGTTTAGGTGACTTGACGTTATAACAGAAGAGAACTGGCACTGTCTGGTTACTTCCGGTTTCTGGACTGGCTGCAGTAACATGTCTCTGTCCATGCGGGGGCGCTCGCGGTCGAGTGCAGAATGAATGGGTGTCTATGGGTTTTCACCCCCAGAAATCGTCTCGGGTTATGACTATAACCCTTGTTCCCTGAGAAGGGAACGAGACAATGCATCGAGAATCGACACTTTGGGGACGCTCCCTTAGCGTGCGCCTCTGAAGTAAAAATGAAACTATTCCAATCCTGATTGGTGTTGCGTCGTGACGTAACATGTGACGGCATAACCGGAAGCATAAAGGTGACGCTGACGCATAGAATGCCAGCCTCGCGATGAAGCAAGACGCTCTAAGGCCTCGAGGGGCGTGGCAGAGCGATGCATTGTCTCGTTCCCTTCTCAGGGAACAAGGGTTATAGTCATAACCCGAGACGTTCCCTATCGAGGAAACTCGACAATGCATCGAGAATCGACACTTTGGGGAACGAATGCCCACTAGGCCACGCACCGAAAACAGGCCTGCCCCGGAGTGAAACTGATTCAGGCACTCAGCTAGGACGAGAGCACATGTGCGCCAGGCGTACTAGGGAGGAGCAGAATATAGAACCTAACAAAAGTGTGTGGGGTAGCCCAACCGGCTGCCTCACAGATCTCCTGGATGGGAACTCCCGAAAGGAGGGCCCTAGAGGACGCCATGCCTCTAGTAGAAAGAGCCCTAACGGCCAAAGGTGAAGGCAAATTGCGCACCTTGTAGGCCTACTTATGGTTTGTAAAGCCGGGAGCCCCTAATAGGTGATCCAAAACACACTACAGTAGGTCCGACCTCCTCCAAGAAGAGGACCTCTCAAGGTAAATACTCGGAACTCTGACTGGCAGAGCAAGGAACCTCTCCTTTTCTGCCGACACATGAGGTGGAGGATGAAATACTTGCAGGACCATGGACCTAGCCATGATAAATTGCACTTAAGGCACATAGCTGGGTCTCGGATGCAGGATGGCCTTAACTCCGCCGGGGGCACATCCCAAGCAAGCTGGCGATAATGCCAGGGCTTGGAGATCTCCCAGTCTCTGTAAAGAAATAGCTAAGAGAAAGGCTATCTTGAACGTGAGGTCCAAGGCGAAGCCGACTGGAGGTATTCGAAGGGAGCCAAGAATAGCCCTTCGAGAACCACCGCCAGGTCCCAGGAAGGAACCCTGGACCTGACTGTCGGTCTCATCCTCCAATACCATGGAGAAATAGTATGACCAGTTGGTGCCTCCCCAAAGGCCCAACATTTAATGGTGCATGGAATGCCGCAATGGCAGCCACATACACCCTACGTGTGGATGGGGAGAGATTCGCAGAGAAATGATCTTGAAGAAACCCCAGAACTGAAGCCATTGGGCAGTTAACTGGGCCTAACTCAAGTTCTCTACACCAAGTGGAAAAACATTCCACTTGAGGTCATATAATCTCCTAGTAGACGGAGCCCTAGAGATAAGTATGGTTTCGACCACCCCAGATGATAGACCAGCATCTAGGTACTGAGCCCCCTCAGAGGCTAGACCCACAATTTCCACAGCTCTGGATGAGGATGGAATATAGTGCCCTCCGCCTGAGACAACAGATCCCTCCTCAGAGGAATCTGCCATGGCGGAGCTATTAGGAGTGAAATTAAGTCTGAAAACCATACTCGGGCTTGCCAACACAGGGCTACCAGAAGACGACTGATGCCCTCCTGACTGACCCTCTCCAGGACTCCCGGGAGCAGAGCGATCGGGGAAAAAGCGTACAGGCGAAGCCTCGGCCAGGCCTGTACCATGGCATCCAAGCCCCAGCGGGGCTGGATGAGTTGGACGGAAGTCCCTCGAGAGGCAAACAGATCCACTTCCACTGGTCCAAACCTCTGCCATATCAACTCCACCACCTCTGGATGGAGTCTCAATTCCCGGGCCTCAGCCCCTGCCTCGACAGGATGTCTGCTCCCTAATTCAGAACCCCCGGGACATATATTGTTCTTATAGATAATATTTCCCTTGGGACCATAAAATGATCAGATGCGCCAATCTGGATAGAGGGCACAATCTGAGTGTCCTTTGTCGGTTCAGATAAGATACCACTGAGACGTGGTAACCTTTGATGTCTGTGAGGAAGCTCCTCAGAGCCCTGAACACAGCCAACATCTCTAGGCGATTTACATGCCAAGAATGATGATGGTCCTGCCACAGACCCCTGGCAAAGCGGCCGTCCGAGACCGCGCCCCAGCCAGCGAGGGAAGCGTCTGTCGAAACAGTTTCCCGGCGACATGACACCCCTAACACTGGCCTTGGGACAAGAACCAAGGTTTCTTCCATATTAAGAGGGAACGAAGGCATCTGCGCGTAACCTTTATTATATGGAACAGATTCCCCTTGGGGAAAAAACCCTTGGCTTTTGAGCCATCATTGAAGGGAACTCATGTGAAGCAGGCCCAAAGGAATTACGTTGGATGCCGCTGTTATGAGGACCAGCAGTCTTTGAAATTGCTTTACAATGATGGCCTGGCCTAGCTTTATCCTGGACCCCATGGCCAGGATGGATTCGATACGAACGGGAGACATACGTGCCCGCATCGTAACAGAATTCCGTACCACGCCCAGAAGAGTAGTCTTCTGAGCTGGGTCCAACACCTTTTCGTAGTGTTGAGCCTCAACCCCCGGTTCTGAATGTGGCCAAGGACGACATCTCGATGCCGAACTGCCATTTCCTGAGACTGGGTCAATATGAGCCAGTCGTACATGTAATTCAGTATACGGATGCCCTGAAGCCTCAGTGGAGCCAGAGCTGCATTCATACACTTTGTGAACGTGCGGGGAGAGAGTGCTAGGCCGAACGGAAGAACCCGATATTGGTATGCTTCGCCCCCGTAAGCAACCTCAGGAACCTCCTGTGATATGGAAGGATGGAGACATGAAATAAGCGTCTTTTAGATCCATCGTGACAAACCAGTCCTCGGATCTGATTTGGTTCACGATAATGGTTTAAACAGTAAGCATTTTGAACCTGAATCTCCTCAAAGAATGATTCAAAAAGCCCTAGATCTAAAATAGGCTTCAGTCCGCCATCCTTCTTTGGAACTATAAAGTACCGGCTGTAAAACCTTGACTCCCTGTCTGGTAGGGGAACACATTCTATGGCCCCTTAATTCCAGTAGAGTCTGTACCTCTTGTTCCATAACCCGAGCCTGTTCTGGAACCACTGCAGTCGGTACCACCCCAGCAAACTAGGGAGAACTGCAATCTGTACCCATATTTTATAATATTTTATAATATACAGGACCCATATAGATATATGTTCGGAAGGCGTTGCCATTCTTCTACAAAATCTACTAAGGGAACCAGCCCCTCGAGGCTGGCCTCGGGTGTTTTTCGAGCACTATTCTCGACTTCCTGAAGCGGTGGACCGGCAGGAAAAAAGTCGATACAGATTTTGTGACCATAGTCGGTGCCCTGTTGCAAGCTTTTGGGCGAACGCCATGGAGTGCGTTCGCTGGAAATCGATGTGACCCGAAGCGTCAAAGACGGCGGGACAACAACATCTTCCCCGAGGGCACCTGCTGCTAGAACAACATCGATTGTTCCACAGCGGGGGGGCAGCCCTCTTTTTTTTTTTTTTTTTTTCGCTTCCTGAAACCTGTCAACGACTGTAGTGACAGCGTTGGAAAACAGGCCAGAAGGAGATAGCGGAGCGGCCAACAGGAAATATTCCCTTATTTAGATCTTTAAGAAGATCGGCCTGGTACGCGTGCAAAATCGTCATAGAGTGCAGGCACGCACCAGCCTGACCCCTTTATTATTATTTTTTTTTTTTTTTTTTGAAATATTTTACCAAAGGAACCAGGCTCTCAAGCCTGGCTTCGGGTATTAATCGGGATTCGTTCCTGACCCCCTGAAGCGGGTTTCCGGCAGGGCTGGACCGAAAAACGATTCTCGATGGGCGAACGCGAAAGCTGCCTGGCCGCAAGCCTGTGGGGCGGACAGTGCAGCCTGCGTTCGCTGGAAACCGATGTGTCCCGAAACGTTTTTAACGGGGGAAGAGCAACATCGATTTCCTGCACCATATAAGCCCAGCCAACCAGTGCAGAGGTGTCCCTGCACGGTTTGTTGGGCAGCACCGGGGCTTAAAGCAAAGATGCCAGATCAGGAGAAAGAAAACTCACTAAAGCTTCCTCCATCTGTGGCATCTTGCCAAAACCCGACTCTCTCGCACCCACCACATTCGAATAAACATATAATGAATGTGGTGAGATACGTAAAGTGTGGGGTTTCTCCCAGGATCTACACATATATATATATATATATATTTTATAAAGATCTGGGAAAAAACAGTAAGCCCCGGCTCTGAGTTTGTGAACTGTGCTGCAGGAATCTCTCTAGTTCATTTTGACGGGGATCATCCTGCTTATTTTGTGGCCAGCTTATATATTTAAATATTATATATTATATATATATATAATTTATTTATTTATCTAATACTGGCCACAGCACTCATCACAACAATACAAGCTCTACATAAGCAGAAACATAAGCCGGCGAGTGTGACTCATGTTGCTCGTTCCCAATGCTGAGCACATCTACTTCCTTATTTATAATTTTGTTTGTTTATAAACATATAGCTCGAGCACTGGGCACTCGTCACGGGCAGAAGCCGCCGCATCGCGGGCGTCTGCGTCGTGAACTAGTGTCATAGAATCTGCGGATGATGAGAGAAAAGGTGCCTCAGCAGTCTCGTTCTCATCCGCGAGATCCTTCTGCGATCTCCGCGATCTAGGCCGTCGCACCGCCTCAACGGACGCGGGACCCGAATCGCGGGGATCGCGAGCCTGGCCATCATCAGAGAAATAATATAGCCAAGCGAGAGCGCAGCACTCTAATAGGAAGTGCTTCACAGTATCACAGGCAGCCCTCTCGAGGCGCTGACTGTGCGTGCTGCGCCCCTAAACAATACACACACACACAGCAGATGCGTGTCCCCACCCGTGGCATATAATCTTGGGCAGGGGTGCACACACTTAGTGTATTGTTCACTCGCCATATATAGAGCTTAGCACAGACAAACAACATCAAATAAGACAGACAGTTTCACAGAGAGCGCTTGCTGAAGAGCGAAAGCTGGCATTCTATGCGTCAGCGTCACCTTTATGCTTCCGGTTATGCCGTCACATGTTACGTCACGACGCAACACCAATCAGGATTGGAATAGTTTCATTTTTACTTCAGAGGCGCACGCTAAGGGAGCGTCCCCAAAGTGTCGATTCTCGATGCATTGTCGAGTTTCCTCGATAGGGAACCACTTTTCTCAGGATGTAATTTTTTGTCAAGTAATTTGAAAGTTGCATTCAAAAGGGAGAGCTAATAATGAATAAAGACTGAGAGTCAATGTTCATAAATGATTAATTATTATGTTTTGAACTATGCTATATAGCTATGGGTTTTTTCTTTGTTTTTTTTGTAAAAATTATTTTATTTTTAATAATTAATTTAATAATACCATTTTATTTTATTGACAAAATATTTTAGTTTGTCTAGTATGTTTTTTTTTTAGATCAAATAACATTTTAATCTGTCATATGGTCATTTTACAATGTACCCCACCTACGGGGCATGTTGTCACAGTTCACTTCGAATCTTTCGGGGCAAATCAATAAAAAAGTATACACTGTATTAATGAAACAAAACCACATAATTGTACTAGACATGTGGAAAATCAATGTAGGGAAAAATAAATACTCTGAACCCCAAGTGAATTTACACAATCTGAGACAGTCAAAAAGTGTTAGGTTGTGCCCCGCTCTCCCCTAATTAGAGACAGAACCTTTTTGGTACTCCACGCAGGTCCATTAAACCATTGAAATCAGTTGAGAAATGTAAACTTTATTGTGCTTTTTGTCCAGAAAAGCCGCAGTTCCCCATTTATTTGCTTTTGGTTATAAAGCGGTCTTGCCCAGATAAATAATTATCGCAGCAATGGTCCAAAGCGGCCAATGAGGCATCTACTAGCGTGCAGACCTTCTCAGGGGCAGGGGTGGAAGGACAAAAAGAGGCACACACACACAAAAAAAGAGTTCCTTGTTTGTTTTTTGTTTTTTTATCCTTTATTTCCTTGGCATTCTATGAAAAGATGTTGATACAATTAGAATGCATAACAACAAACAAAAATAGAGAAATTATTATAATATTACTAAATATATTGTTTACTTTACCAAACAAAACAGTGAGAATCAAGAAGGTAATTATGAGGAATTTATGTTTAGTTTTGTTGATGTTGTAAATTGTATGTAGGCATATAGTGTTAGCTATCATGAAATCAGTACCACTTTACAGTTTCATTAGTTAAATTTGTTAACATGAACTAATAATAAACTGCACTTCTACGGTATTTATTAATCGTAGTTCATATTAATTTCAGTATTTACTAAAACATTATTAAAATCAAAAGTTGTATTTGTTAACATTAGTTAATGCACTGACTGTGAAATTATATGAACAAACAATTAGCAGGTGTATTATTATAACAAAGATTAACAAATACAGTAACAAATGTTGCTCATGTTAGTTCATGTTAGTTAATACATGAATAATAAACAAATGAACCTTATTGTAAAGTGTTACTATGAAATCAAATATATAAATTCCTTACAATTTAGAGTTGGGCATGGACTTAAGATTTAATGTATTTCCCCAAACTAATAAGCCTTGGATAAAAACTAATGACATTGTCAGACTCAGAATGCGGATGAAATCGAGTTATACTTTTATTTTAGTTAAGCATAACTCGCATGCTGCCGCAACTTTTACAGTTAGCATGGTAGGATAAATGTAACTTTTCCAGATATCTTAACGTTACCTGCCTATGGGGAGGCTGCAGTCCTGGAGCCGGTGGATATCATATACGGCCTGGCAGTTTTATACCACAGACAGTTTTACGACCATGTTTATATAAAGTTACATTTAGATATTAACCATATTTAGCCCATTAGACCGTGTAATCATATGGATCCTCGATGAAATATCTGCTTTACTATTCTCTATTGGTCGTCATACAGCTCATATGACAGTTCTGCATAGCAAATTATGAAGACAAACACAATGTATCCCTTTTCTAAATTTCCAAGGGCCATTTAGAAGAAAGACAATATTGTTGTTGTCTTCAAAAAACAATAAAAAAAGATTTATTAACACCATTTATGAATTATGATGACTCCCGTAGATGACTCCCCTATGGCTTGCCACTGTTCTTTAACTGTTTTTTTCCTCCTCAAAGTGCTCCTGTTCACTGATAAAAAAAAAATTAAAAGGACATCCATGGTAAATTTGATCTTGTCACTGTGTGTCGGGGGTGTGAGTGTGGATTGCATCAATTAGCAACTGATCTTCAAAGTACAACAGCGCAGGCACTGTCTTGGTGGAACACTTTAAATAGAGAACATTTTAAATTACATTAAAAACATGTATATCTCTGTAAGTCGTTTATTTAGACAAGCTAATGGTATGGAATGCAGTTAAAAAAAGAGATGTGTGTTTATAGTTTATACAAGAGAGAGAGAGAGAGAGAGAGAGAGAGAGAGAGAGAGAGAGAGAGAGAGAGAGAGAGGAGAGAGAAGAGAGAGAGGGAGGAGAGGAGAGAGAGAGAGGAGAGAGAGAGAGAGAGAGAGAGAGAGAGGAGAGAGAGAGGAGAGAGATTTTCATTTCCTTAAGTAGCTAAAGAAAACAAACACCTTTATGAGATGCAAGTTAAAGCGAACTTGGTACAGACAGGTATGATTAAACCCACATTAATTGCACATACCAAACATTTTAGTCCAGATCAGTAAGCTATTTTAAGATAAATGTATATTAAGATATAAATTAGATAATTAGATCATCTCATTTATAAGAAACAACTGAAACCAGAGTCTACATTCAAACCAAAAGTTTTGGGGTTTATCATGACGTTGGAAATAATCAAAATATTTGAGTGTGCAGTTCAACTCTTAACTTAGAGAGAGATATTTAAATACATATATGCCTATTATAAATGTGCATTTTGTGTGTTCACACCATAGGCTGTAAAAAAAAAAAAAAAAAAAAAAACTACTGTAATTTTGCCCCAGAAACCACGTGGAGTATGTTTTAATGTAAGGACTAAACAGGGTCTTACCAGAAGAGGCCATCTCACGCAAGCTAAAGACAGGCAAAAATAGAAAATTAAAAAGAACATATATTTAGAAAAGACTGGGTAGCTTAACATACACGTGGTTAGCTAAAGTTGAGCCAGACAGAACATCAACCTGACAGTCAAGAACTTTTTGTCTCTCGAAATAAATTATAGACCCATCTATTGATATATAGAAATGAATTGATACACTAGCTTGATATTCGTTTATAAATAATAAATGTTGCATCATTGCTAAACAACATTAACTTTTTTTTTTCATTAACAGATTATTTAACATACCTCAATTCGTGTCGCTGTACAGCCTCCCCCTATTGGACGCATAAGGAACAACAGGGGCGTAAAACTGCCTGGGCTCAGGCTGTATATCTACCGGCTCCAGGTCTGCTCCTGTAGTTTGAAGACTCGCGGCGAACTGCTGCGTACATAGCGCTGCAAAGCAAACTCCGCCTACCACTTCATCTCCGCCACATGCTTCCGCCAAAAAAAAAAAGTTTTTTTAATAAAAAATAATTGTATTATTATTGTAAGTGCATAGTGTAAGTGTATTGTTATCTATTATACTATTTATAATAATTATTACTATTATTATTTACAATTATCAGAGAGGAGCACAATACATTTTTAGACAAAAGGGGCTGGGGCTTGAGCCCCCCTACAAACACCCCACCCATCCCACCCCATGTGTATACCACTGCATATATGTACATTATATGTCTATAGTCAATACAACATAATAAATAAAAAGGATAATACTCAAGGAACAGATGAGCTCAATTACCAAAATAAGGCATAAGGACTAAAAAAGGAGTGTAGCAAAGGGAAACGAGGAGGGGAGACAAGAAAAAGAAAAAGAAAAAGAAAAAGGCCTTCCAGGGCGGAACCTAATACACACCTTTGACACACAAGACTACACAACCATCATATAAAATGAGCAGACAACATATTTCAGATTCATTTGATCAGCTCACCTGTGAATTTAATGGTAAAGAAAACTGAAAACATATTATGATCTAAAAGAAACCATTATTATTGTTTTTAACATGTTTTTTTTTTTGTAATATGTATATGGTACATTTTATGATGACATTATCATTATGTAAAATATACTAAATTGAAAGAAATGTTGAAATTTTCTTTTCTCACTACAGATGATGGGGCAGTTCCAGATTTACCTTGTTGTTTTCTGGGCATTGCTTCTCATGACCATTTCTGGAGAGGATGACATAGGTGCACCAAAAGAGTGTGAGGATGCTCCCTTTGTTCCAGGGTACAATCTTGCTGGAGAGGGATTTGATGTTGTGACTATGGAGCGAAAAGGATCTTACGTGATTAACCTGGAGAAATGGGATTTAGGAAACGGCACTTGTAAGTTGCGCACAAACAATTACATGAATGGAATAAAACAGAAGCTACCAGCTGCAGCTGTATACTGGAGGACCTTGCCAAAGTGTTCAATGAAAGTCTCCAGTCAGATCTTTGAATCAAGTGAAGCACTGGTCAATGATTCATCATCAGCACTCTCGGTCAGCTGGAAAGTTGGTTTAGATGTGAAAGCTGTTGGAGCTGCAGTGGGAAGCACTCATTCCAGGGAAGCGAAATTTGGAATGACAAAATCAAAAGAAGACAAATACAGTTTCACCAAACATGAAGTTACATGCAGCTTTTACAGGTAAGGGAGCTGGGTTGCTCAGAATGTCTTTGAAAGAAACCTTTAATTGTAAATTGCTCCCTCTTTGATCCCACTGAATTCAAATGTATTAACTGTTTCTCTACAGATATCGTCTAGCTAATAAGCCTCCTCTTCATGAAGAGTTTCTTGAAGCAATCAAATCACTCCCTGCATCCTACGATCCAGACGCCTACCGCAACCTGATCACCACTTATGGCACTCACTTTACCACAGATGTCAAGTTAGGGGGGCAAATGAAAGCCATCACAGCCATCAAAACCTGTCAGGCAGCAGTGAGTGGGCTTACAGACACTGCTGTGAAAGACTGCTTGGATGTTGAAGCCTCTGGTTCATACGGTGTAGCAACTGTGAAGGTAGAGGGTCATTTTTGTAAAGAACTGAAAAAGAAGATGGGCACAAATCAAAAGTTCAGCACCATGTTCAATGAGCGTCAGACAGAGATTATAGGAGGAAACATAAATGGAGAAGATCTGCTTTTTTCTGGTTCATCACACCCAAATTCCCTTAAGAACTGGCTTCAGTCTTTGAAGAGCCTCCCTGACATTGTGCACTACTCTCTGAAACCCCTTCATTTCTTACTGAGTACTAAACACCCTGCCAGGAAAGGACTGAAGAGAGCTGTTGAAGAATACATAATTAAAAATGCCCTCATGAAGGTTTGCTCAGAGCCTTGCAAGATTGGTAAGAAGTGCAGTGCAAGAGACCGATGTGCTTGTGTTTGTGAAAGTAGTCAAGTAATAAAGTCTAACTGTTGTCCACCTGAAAAAGGGCTTGCCACACTAAAAGTCTACAACCTTAGAGCCAAAGGTCTGTATGGAGATGTATATACTAAAACAGATGGTGCTGTATCAGTTACATATGGCAGACAAATCAAGCGCACTGAGACTATTGAGGATAATGACAATCCACGTTGGCCAGAAACATGTGAGTTTGGTCCTATTAAGATTAGCATGGCCAAAAGACTAACATTTAAAGTGTTTGATGCAGACAGCTCCTGGAACAGTGACCTCCTTGGTAAATGCTCTTTTGAGCTTAGAAGTGGAGTTGTGAAGGACACTTGTGTTTTTAAATATGGCACTTTCTTTTTTACCTATGAAGTGAAATGTGCTCCCAGTCTAAATGGCCCACAGTGTAATGAACACAAACCTTCTCCAATGGCTGCCCATCTGGCTGACATTTTCAGCTCAAGAAATGGTGTTCTGGTTAAAGACATGCCCAGACTTGAATTAGCTCGCAATAACTCAAATAAGTTAAGCTTCAAGAGTACTAATGGAAAACTATTTATGCTGTGACCTGCATCTTGAATCCATCCTTGCATGAAAATAGCCTTAATATTGCCACTTTCATCTGCAATAAAAAATAAGTGTATTAGTTAGTATACTGTTCATCTTTATTTTTTCTCTGTGTTTTTGCATTAAAGCATTTTAAAGACAGATCTGTGTGTTTGTGTTCTTTTGGGTTCATTATTACACTGTAAATGATTTCTGTTGTTTTCACAGGATTATACTGTTTTTCTCAACAGTTTCTTACTGTATAACCTATGTACAGTAAGTTACAGTAGATTTAGATGTTGTCACAGTATTATATTGTATTTTCAACAGTTATGTACTGTGCACACAGTTGACAGTATGTTACTGTTGATTTTCAATGCATTCTGGGAAATTATCAGTTACTGTAAATCTAAATACAGCAGTGCAAATTGACCGCGAAAAAAACCACACACAATTCCGCAGGAAAAATTGGTATAGCAACGTTATTTTTAGGCTACATAAAACATTTTCAGGATGGGGGACCATGACAGTATTAATTTCTGTCAGTGGGGGGTGCATGGAGCGCATTTGAGTTTGAACGAGTATTTCTGTGACTGTCATGTCAGTGCATCGATCGTGTCTGTTTCTGCCGACCTGTGGAACTTCGTCATCTGGTAAGTAATAAATCTTATTATTTGTATGCATACATGGATTCTAGCTAATTATTAACTTTACAGTAACTAGCTGACCACGTATACGGTCAGAATGATCTAAACATTTTGTTATTTACTTTTAAGTCGGTGGAAGAAGCGCCTGCGGGTAACGTAGGCTACATTTTCATAGGGTTGGGAATTGAAAATCGAGAAATGTATCCTGAAATCGGATACCCAAGGTTAGGATTCGGATTATTGTTATAAAAATTAACATTTCGATTCCTCTTATCGATTTATTCGCGCTTATTTTCGTGTAAATCATTATATTTCGTGTATAATCATATTTTCTTTTACTCGTCTGTGAGGACCTGACGATCAGCCAGTAAAGTTACCTTGTGCAGTTGCGCGCTCATATTTACCTCAGTCCAGGGTTCGAAATGAGGGGGGTCTGGGGGGGTCCCGGACCCTCCATAAGTCATTAAGGACCCCCCATAAGAATTTATTTTTGGATTTTGGGGGGTCCCCGACAAATATATTTTAACATTAAAAATGATTGTGAAAATTATAGGTCTTTAGTGACACTTTATATTTATACCAGTAATTATTTAATTACCTAGCGCGAGGCAGCTATAGGGCAGCTATTAGCCGAGTGAGTTGTTGTTGTGGTGCTCCCGCTAATGTACGGACGGTAACAAAGTTGCGCTGTTGGGGCTCGCGCAGTTATAGGGAATGCGGAGGTACGTCACGCCGTGTTGCATTATGGGACGTGGCCGCCATCTTTACAGGCACGATCTCTGTTTACCTTCGGTATAATAGTGGGTGTTAGGCTAAAACGAGGTAAAATTGAAGAAGAACGGAAGAAATGGAGATGTTTAAAGAAACAGAGAAAAGACCCTACTGGTATTAACTAAATGCCACTGTCAAAAAAAACTATTTGGACAAACTATCCGCGATAAAAAACGTTGATACATCTGATTTAGTTTTGGTGTTCGAAGCCTATGCTAAGTTGATTACCATTGTACATAAAGTTCAAGCTATTTTACCTGAAAAGCAGCTCTCGTAGTTAATGTTAGCTTGCTATTTTCAGCATATGTTAAGTTTTCATAGGTTGTGCAAGAAAAAAAAATGTACATTGCTTTATAATGCCACAAGATGTGGTAACTTGTTAAATACAGCTGTGCCTTATTGTCATCATTTAATGTTGACACGTGTAAAAATGAGAGTATTTGGTCGTTTAATTTAAAAGTTTGATGTATCTTTGCCCATTATTATGTGTAACGTTACTTAAAGGGTCTTTGTGGATGCAATCAGTACAGAAACAGGGAAGTCACTTAATGTATTTATTAAGCAGATATATAAAACCATGATTCACAGACATTTTAAAAAAGGCATGTTAAAAGATGTACAGAATATTAAAGCAAATTGTTAATTGAAAATAAATATAATTTGATTCATGCAATGTGTCCTGGCTTTATCATCTGCTAACATTAACCAAAAATTCAACATCATTCATCAACTATCCTCCTAAAATGTTAGTCATCGAGGAATATACAATGCACAACCTCTTGCTTTGTACAACTTTTAACAAACGTAGTATGCAGTGGAGGACAGTAAGTAAGTTTTTCCTCATGATTGCGGCGATCCGGCGTCTTCTCGTCAGCTCCTCGACCTGCTTCCCTTGTTGTTTTTTCCAAGAAAGAAAGGTGAAAAAACATACTCCGTTGTTCAGTTTCCTCCCTGAACGATCGTGTGACCTGATATGGCAGTTGAACTGAACAACCATATCGACGTTTATTAAAATCTCGACAGAAAATCCAAACACAGCCTCCAACACACGCATTTAAATACAGCGGTATTGGGCGCGATCCTGTAAATATGGCGGCGGACCCATAATGCAACACGGCGTGACGTCATCTCCACATTCCCTATACCATATTCATTTGTAGTTAAGAAACAATATATAGCCTACACACGACCAAAGTGCTGTTTTCCTGAATGCCATCACGATTGAAACCGAGATATTGATTTCATAACAGTTCAATAAACAAATAGTTAAAATAATTAAAATTAAGTTACTTACATTTTTAGACGCAATGGCTGTTTTTGTTCTGTTTCAGCAGCGAAAATAGTTCCAAACAACAGAACCACAGCGCATCTCAGAGCAACACTCATGATTCATTACTGAATAATTCAGCGTTTTGAACTATTCGCTCGAGTCAAAGATTCAATTACCCATTATTAAAACTCCTCATTCTGAATAAATCAGCCGTTTGAACGAATCGTTTAAATGAATGACTCAATGACTCGCTCATTCAAGACGGTCGCCTGCCACCTCCTACTGGCGGTTTAGTTTCAAAGCATCATTCTTTTCAACATTCCTTAATTGTATATTCAAAAAATATTTAAAACAATCTCAGAATCTCATTTAATACGGTTATAATTTTTCAATGTAAATTATTTAATTTGTTTGGTAACAGCCGCTAGGCTGTCTTATTATTTTAATTGAATGTAGCCTATTAATACAATGTAAGAATTTGAAATTAAATTTAGAGCATACACTAAATAAAATTAGGGGAAAAGTGCCCTTTTTAAAGGTACAAAAAATTATTCAGATAAGAGTGTTTACAAAAATGAAACATTGACTATTTAAGTTTAAAGGGAGTAAAGCGTCTGTTTAGGCTATAAAGGAAATTTAATTTTGCCAAAAGAAGAACTTTTATTTTAAATAAATGTTGCTTTAAAAAATCTGCCTTCTTCAGTGTGATATGTTACCATATTATCATGCTTGATTGAATATTTGTAATGTGATGATCAGATGCAGATATCTAAATTAAAGAATATGGGTGGTTGGCGGGTGGATTATTATTTATTTTTAACAACAGATTCGAGTGACTCAAAGTGCACCAGATTAATGAATTTATCTTTAAAATGTACAAAATTTTCTCCGGGGGGGCATGCCCCGGACCCCCCTAGTGTTACGATTTTGCCACCTCTGCCTCATTTTGAGTAAAGAAGAAAACCCTGACATTGATCCATATAATTTTGCGTACAGTGTAGCAAGATAGTCTTCAGAATTGTTTTAATTACATACATTTTAGGGGACCCCCCAAGAGTCAGAAGTCATTTCGAACCCTGCCTCAGTCTATCTGATGGAAGCGCTCAAAAGTGTGCATTTTTGTCCAAAGACAAAGCTAGGTATGTCATTTACAGTATTGTCAGCTATAATATCGTAATTGATGTTTTAACTATGTGCAAACTGACTTGTTACTTATTTGAAGAAAAAAAAAACGACGCCTTGAGAGTCGAGCTTGATAGTTCACTTCAAAATGAAAATTCTGTCATCATTTACTCACCCTCAAGTTGTTTCAAACCTTCTTTCTTCTGCTGAACACAAAGATATTTTTAAGAATGTCAGTAACCAAACAGTTAACTGGATCCATTGACTTCCATAGTAGGATAAAGAAAATACTATGGAAGTCAATGGGCCCAGTTAACTGTTTGGTTACTGACATTCTTAAAAAATATCTTTGTCTTCAGCAGAAGAAAGAAACGTATACAGGTTTGAAACAACTTGAGGGTGAGTATATGATGACAGAATTTTCATTTTGAAGTGAATTATCCATTTAAACTGTGCGATGAAGCCTATTAGAATGCAGTTAGAATGACAATTAAAGAAATGGTCCGTAAGAGTTGTTGTTTTTTATTCAGTTGGAAAATATATATTTTTTTTATTTACAGGTTTCAGGATAAATCCTGAAAATTCAAAATGCACATCACAGTTCCAGGGGAGCAGAAAGAGTGGGAAGGTTGTTCGGAGGAAGAACATGTCTTTGAATTCACACATCTTTCATCAGGGACTTTGCAGAATATGACTGGCAAAATCATTAAGGTAAGAGATATTAGCGATGTGCGGCGGAGCCCATATCGGTAGAAATTATTTGTGTCTGAATCTGTATTTAGAAAAATCCAAAAAGGGCGGAAATGACTTAAACCATAAATTTTCGATTCGATTCAAATAGATTCTTGGGGTCACGATTTGATTCAAAAATCAATTATCTTTTGAATCAAATTTAAATTTGATATATGCATAGATTTACATTTGATCATAGATTTTAAATATATTCTATGCATATATCAAATCAAATTTATATTGGATTCAAAATCGAACAGCATGGAAATAAACAGCAGCTACTGTTATTCCCAATCGAGTGGGAGTTATTTAGTTTAAATTATACACACCTCATATCTGCGTTAATTTAATCTAGCCCGCTGCCGCTCAGCATTCATACATGCATCTTTTTCATCATTCAAATTAGTGAGCATCAAGTCAACAGACATATCTATGAAAGGAACTGACTATCATCAGGATATGGGTTGCGTTTACCAAAAGCATCTTAAGCCTAAATTGATTGTAGACCATTGGTGGTAATTGTTCTATAATTAATTTAAGGTTACAATGCTTTGGGGAAACGCAGCCCTCATCAGTGGCCGATTGTTTGGAGTCAGAGATATAGAATAAGGGCCATTGCATTCTCAATATTTATTACTTTAGCCTCTGATACAGGACATGTTCATGCTCTTTTATAGGCGGTACCATGTTGAACGTGTTTCTTGTATGTAAAAACTAAAGTAGCCTACCTGTACATGGAAAGATTGCAAAAAAAGCCTGAAGTGTGCTCGACTAACTAAACTAAACATTATTTAAGACTATTTTCTATTTGTTAAGATATTGATATGAACATCTGTAGTCAAGTATAAGCTTCATTCCTAATGCTTCCTCTGTTTCAAGCTTGTGTGCTCTAAACTGTCCTTCTTTGAAACAACATCATCACATTATTAAACATTTAGATCGATTTTTGAAATGTGTGAATCGGTTTGAATCCGCAGAAGATGGAATCGTAATTCATATGTGAATAGATTTTCCCCCCCACCCCTAATATAGTTCATATATGTATATGTATGCCACACAACATGCAAGCAGTACATCCACCTTATTTTTCAACTTCAAAAGTGAAGTAAGCTATTTTCTGTGAATGTGCGAGACTTCCGGTTTGTGAGCCGCTATAAGGAAATAAGAGATGAATAACAAATGCTGTAAATGATAAAAATATTTGTGCCTCAAACTAGTGTTTACAATTATGATAAATTCAATACATTAAAATAACAGGGTAAGGAATTGCAATATCAAGAAGCATAACAAGCTTTTGTGTACAGCTAGAAATAACTGTAAGCGTATGAAACCGGCCCACACTTCTGTGAAAAATAAGGTGGATACCATAGGCAAAAAAAAAATCCCCTTAAAAGGTGTTGATAATGTGATTTAGTTTTTTTTTTATGTTTAGCCTCTGATTGATTTGTGCTTATCATTTCTTGCAGGATTATCAGAAGTGCTGTCGCTGCTCTTCCACTTTTTTCCTCACCTGGCCTTCATCCTCACCTGTTCTGCTTTCAAGTTTCTATTTTACCTCTTCAGGATCATTTTTGCATGAATTGAAATACATGAATTGTTCACTGATTTTAATTATTAATGATAAATTGTTCATTAGTCTTTTTTTAAAACAGATTTTTATTGTTGTATTATATTACATTATTTATTACTAATGTATTGTTTGAAAATACACAATAAACCTGGTTGTGCAGTTAAATCTTCAATTGTTCTTTTTTCTATTTCCCATTAACAGTTCAAATAATATTTCTACGGATTTTCTACATATTCTACAGGTTACACAGTAGCACTATAAAAGAAATAAAATAACATTTCATAACTGTATAATACTATACAGTATTATTAAAAATTAACAGTTTAATACTGTAGATCAACATGATAAAAAAATTACAGTAAAATAATGTATTTCATTTTACAGTATGCTTAACACTACTGTAGTTAGTGTTACAGTAATTTTACTGTTGAATGAAATACAGCAACTACTGGATAATTGTTGCCAGTAAGTTACTGTTAATTTGACAAGAAATTTTTTACAGTGTATTATTAGACTTGCAAAATGTAATAGCAACAGTGCACTTACTACTGTACAGTAAAAAGTACTTACTACTTTTTTTTATACATTGTACTACACAATCATATTTCATTGGTTCACATTTGCAGGCAGAGAGAAATAAGTTGAATTTGAATACATCTCTTGAATACATCTCTAGCATTCATCTCTATTTGAGCATCCATCTCTTACTATTTGTGCTATAAATATATGGGAGTTTGCTAGTATGCTATTTTGAATTTAGCCACTTATTTTCACTGTCGGTTGCAATGAGTTCTAATATATCTCAGTATGATCACTCACATGACACCTCAGGTGATGGCTCATGTTGGAACTGTACATGCAAAGATGACAACTTTCAGCTTGTGCATGTCTACTAGTCTACTATAACTATTATTGTGATGGAATTGGAATGCTAACAAAGAGCTCTCCAGATATTTTAGGCAGCTGAACTAGAATACAAGTTCATATACTTATTTATAATCTTCAGCCATTAGCAGAATATTATATTTAAATCAATCAAGGCCAGTTATGTGGACTGCTCAGTTGTGGAAGGGCATTCAAGCAAATCATTTTCTGGATGCATGATCTTCCTTTGGTTAACAATATCCACTGAAATTCTTAAATTAATAAAAATATTATTAAAGGGGCTATGTGTAGGTTTTGACTTAAAAAAATCTTTAAGATAGAGTTTTCATACATTTATGAGCCAACCATAATGTAATAGAAAGAATGAGACCTTGTCTGTCCACCCCGGTTGCCTCTACAAAATAACTCTTTGAATGAACATAAAAAATCATGGAAAGGATTTCCACATGATTAACTTGCTTTATTTCAGCATTATGCAATTATGTTATTCCAATTTAATGTACTTATGTTGGGTCAACTTAGTGTATTAAGGTTTATTCAACTTAGTTACAATGGTTGGGCACAGCTTAATTTAATTTTGTCAGCGAATTTAAAAAGGCTCCCTGATATGATTCAGGAATTCAAATTCATATATTCATTCATAATGCAATATAATGCAATGCAATGTAATTTATTTTAGTGTCACACTAATACATGTCTAGACAATAGCCAACTATTGGCTATCAATAGCACTTTTAGCATCTTAAATGATAATATTTACATGCTTCACCAATCTAAGCATTAAATGCAGATATTACAAAATCAGTTTTCACCTTAACCAAATGCTCCACTCTTCTCCACAATGGTAACCCACTGTAATTTAAATGGTACTAATAATTGCAATGTAATTGTACATTAAACACAATTACGCACTATCAGGTCTTCCCCTTTTCTCATTTTCTCAAAAACACATAAAATAACACTTAATTTTAACATTTATTCTCTCTTAATTCAACCATATGCAAAGCATGCTGGGAACTAACAAGCACCGCCCAGTTTCAGTTAATGCAACACAAATCAATCATGTAATCCAACACAAGCGGATTAAGTAAACTTAAATGTTACATATTTAAGCAGATTGAACACAATCAAATTAAGTTCGGGCAAAATGGCAGTTGGCTCGCACTATACTGCCACCCTCTGGATGTAAGAATTTTTAATTTAACATAAATGATTTGTGTTTAGGCAACGCGCTAGGATTTTGTACTGTTAAGTTGAGACATAATTATGTGGACATTAATAGAAAAAAACTAAAGTAAATTATAAGTAAACTAAATATAAATATATTATTTAGGCTAAAGTGCACAACCTTCCTCGTTTTTTGAGTGTATCAGCCTGTAGGCTCGTGTGTGTGTGGAGGAGTCGGGTCCGAATTGGCGCGAAAATTCACAAAATGTGACGTCATGCGCATTCTCGTCTACTTGGGCTTACATCCGTATGCCAGCCATTAGTAAGCAGCGGCAATTGCTAGCAGTAGTGTTTCAAATGGACTATGCGGACAGAAAGAAGCGACCAGCCTCCAGCACAATCCAGACACCCACAGAAACTCCTCATAAGTTAAAAAATAAAATAAGCCTCATCTAGTGCGGCCAACGAGTGTGCGAGTGTGCGAGCGAGCGGCGCACCGAGAACGAGCATGAGACTGGCTGCAGTTTCACTAACGGCCACTGGTGTCAGTAACGGTTAGAAATTTCAGAACTTCCACAATGCTCCTTTACAGTTTTTCTCGATTCCTAAGACACATTTCTTGAAAGCTACTCTCCTTTTCTCTAAACGGTGAACACAAAACCCAATTTTCAAGCTACATTCACAAAACCTCAGATGCTTGCAAAACCAAACTTTCACCTCAAAACAGTTCAATCTGTGCTCAAAACTGAACTATGTTGTCAAATCGTGCCCCGAGTCAATCAAAATTAAAAACACTACTGAACCATCACTAAACACTACGTAGAATAATAGAAAACAAAATGCTCAGGACATGAAGCTGGAGAAATAAATGTTTATTGTTCACTGTAGGCTAAATGCAAGTTGCAAAACAAAACAAAAACTGTGCATTTAGCACTTGTACAAAAAGACAAAACAGAAATCTTATGCGTTTGCCACTTGTGTACAGTAAGTGTAAAAATGATAAAGTACAAAAATAAAGTACAAAAATATACATGGAATACTAGGCCTACAAACAGTTAGACCAACCCTACATTACAATACTACAGTACATTGGTACAGTGATGTACTGAAACATATATTTACAGTATACTGTGGTACAGTATGTCACAGTAATTGCTGTCAACATCTCTTCTCTAAATCTTCGGATTATGGTGGACACAGTGAATCTACTGATGTTTGGTTGTACCCTTTGTCCAGCCTCCCTCATGCTCATACCATGGACAAGAACATGGTCAATCACAGTAGCTCTGATTTCATCAGATATTACTGTTCTTTTTCTTCGCTGACCACCTCGGCCTCCTCTCACACAAACTCTTCCTCTCAGATTTCTATCCATTGTAGGGCCTCACAAACCAGTGCTCTCTGAACTGGCTTACTGTACATGTTCCCTCACATCATTAGCCACAAGTGTGATCAATTTTGAGTTGTTGTGTTCAAGTGGTGACACATGTGCTTTAATTGTGTTTGACTTTTGTCACCTGTGCTCACCATTATGCAGCACGGGTGCATCACAATGAAAATGTGTTGGCAAGTTATGTCTAAACAGGTGAAAAGTGCTTATGGTTTTGCCAAAAGAGTGATTGATTCAATCAGTGGGTTCAGGCAACTGAGCATTTGGTTCAGACAACAGGGTTTAGTGTTTTAGCAATTGAGAAAAACTGTAATAAATTATGCTACATAATGAAGTTTAGGTCTTATTAGTTACTGTAGTGTGTATATACTCAACTAAAGTTATGTAGGGCCTAAATTGTGCTCATTAAATCACTAAACTTTAGCTTCATCCATCATACTCTTATTCATCAACAATGCAAGAAAAACAGAAATATTATTCAATTAATATTTTTGCTTATGCCCATGTATTAAAACTGCAGGATTTCCTGTGTATTTCTAAGTAGGCCTATTGATGTGATACATTTAAGTGTCTGTGGTTTGTAAGTATGTTTCTGAGTTTCAGCGCTTGTGATCACACATCAAAAACCACTCACACATTAAACTGTATCTGTATCACACCATTTAAGACTTAAACTAGCACAATCTTTTTGATTGTATTTTTAATTAGAGGGGGGGGGGGGGGCTGTGGTCTAAGTACTAAGAAATGCAAACAAGTGAATATGAGAATCATTGGCATTTGAAAATAAGTCTCACAAAAGATGCACCATGCATCACTGAGTTTGGCAATAGTTCCACAATGCCACCTACAAATTAGCCTACTGGAATATTTTACATTTTAAATGTAAAGATCAGTATATGCACGAATAGTTAGCCTATGTATTTAGTTAGTTCCTAAAGAACATTTTAAAACAATTCCAAATTAACATGCCAATAAGCAAATCGCATAAATTGGTTTGTTTAGGTGACTGACGTTATACCAGTATCAGCGATGTCCCTTCAAAAGGCAAACTACGTCCTATCGCAACGTCAGAGTAATACATAGCTGTGATTGGCTGCTGCAGAAAGGCGGGTCTAATCTACAGCGCCTAGGAAGAAGAAGACGGCCATCTGCGTGAGGTCACAGGCCTTTGTGGTGAGTTTAAAGGATGATCTTAAAGACAGAAATTGCTGAGAATATTCTTTGCTAGAAAAGCAGCCCGCATTTTTATTCAGTAGTCTGGGTTTATATTGTTTTCAAATGAGCTACATGTCAGCTGCTGACTTAAGTATCGGCTGTTTTAGCAGCATGCTATGTTGTTACCGCAGCCTCAAACACATCACATACGTGAGCTGACATCAAGTCACGTCGATACGGGCGATCGCTGCCGATAGTCGGCTGCTTGAATAACTGCTACAACAGAACAGTTTATGATATAGGGCCTTTTACCACCATATGAACTGGCATGCAATTTTAAGTAATTCAAAACAGGAAACCGTGTTAATTCTGAAAATCTAAAATTAATTTAAAAAATGACTGATGAATGATGCATGCAGAATTGAATTTTTAATTTATGTAGTTTTTCCTTATTCATTTATTATTTATTATTATTATTATTATTGGTGTTATCTTTATTATTATAATTATGCTCATTATTTTTAACTTGTATTCTGATTTTGTTTTTATTTATTTATTTATTTATTTCAATTTCCATTTAACTGCATATTGACAGGTGGTGGTAACATTTGAAAAGTTAAATCTAATCTCATTTAATTAAATCTAATCTAATTTAATTGGATAATTAAAAGCCATTAGGTAAATGTGTGTGATATTAAAAGTTGTTGTGTTTGTTGTTGTTGTTTTTTCCCCCTAGATGCCCAGACACTGCTCTGCTGTAGGTTGCAAGTCAAGAGACACAAAAGACGTCCGGAAATCTGGAATCACTTTTCACAGGTGTACATAAATGTTTCTAAATCACATAAATGGTTCTTGATCAGTAGTGGCCATGTTGAAAAACTGACTTCAACAGACTAATATTTTATTATTTGCATTCAGACCTTTTTCTTACTGCTGTTCATTACCCTAAAGGAACAGACCCGTGACCAACAAGTTGGGAACCACTTAAAAATGACAATAACAATAGAAAGCGTATGTGATCTACGGTCTAATAGTTTGAGAACTGCCATGCCCTCTGAATCAAAATATGCAACATTTTGGTCAGCTCAAGAGAAACTATAATGATTAACGTCTGCCTCCTGGTGATCAGGTCACTGAACTACATGGGATTGTTAATAATAATTTGCATTGGTCTCAACTTATTGTCCATATTCTTGTTTTGTCTGTTAAAAAAGAGTGTAAAAGAATATAATATATCTCAGCTGCAGACTGCAGTTGCTCAAGAGGGTAATTAAATTATCTTAACCTGTCAATATTATTTATGATGTTACATTTTCCAGGTTGCCAAAGAAGGGAAACCCTCGCCGAACAACTTGGATTATCAACTCTCATCGCAAAGGCCCCGAGGGAAAAGGCCAGTGGGACCCCCAGAGTGGTTTCATCTATTTCTGTTCTAAACACTTCTCCCCTGATAGCTTTGAACTCTCTGGAGTCAGGTCTGCTGCTTATCAGACTCGTAACTTTTCATAGAAGCAATGACCAAAAAAACGTAACATTTAATTCTGCTGTTAAAATACAATATATTAGAAGATTAGAAAATAATGTTGATGCCTCTCTCTTTTTTTTTAGTGGCTATCGCCGACTGAAGGATGATGCGATTCCAACTGTATTTGAAATTCAGCCTCATGAAAGAGGCACTGCTGGGAAATGTGCAACAAAACGGAGAGGCAGACCTCGAAATGTGGATAAACTTATCAGGTATCTTACCTAAAGCTGAAAAAAAAACTATTTTTATTGTGCTATAGTGAACTCCGACTCTTTGTTTGTTTGCATCATTACAAAAGTGTAGTTACAAAAAAAAATAATGTTGTATTATGACAAACTCTTTTCTATTTTAATATATTTTAAAATCTAACTTATTCCTGTGATCAAAGCTGAATTTTCAACATCATTACTCCAGTCTTCAGTGTCACATGATCCTTCAGAAATCATTCTAATATGCGAATTTGATGCTCAGAAAACATTCATTATTATTATCAATGTTGAAAACAGTTGTGGACATTTTTTTTCAGGATTCTTTGATGAATAGAAAGTTCAAAAGACAATATAATTATCAAATTACATCTAAAGCTGTACTTAATTTTTTTTCAGTGTCAAGAACTCCAATGATAATGAAGGATCAGAAAGCCTTGAGATCATCAACAATGAGACTGTGGTGAAAAAAGTAGCAGATAATGAGTGTGAAAAAGGCGAATGGGAGGATAAGCATGGGCAGCCTCCTTCTCAGCCTTCATCTGAGGCTCCTCAAACTTCTGAAGAGACATTATTAGATGAACATCCTCCTGCACTCTCTTCTCCTCAACCTTCTCCACGTCCACCTTCTCCATCCTGCTACATGAAGCGTCCCCCCCCGCCTCCTGGCTTTTACTTACCGAAAGAGCACAACTACGCTCAGTTGTGCCCTCTAGTGTGGAGAAAGCGCTACGACAAAGCAATCGACAGCTTGGAAAAAGCGTTGCGTCTTCTGAGTGCCGCCCGCCGGCGAGAGAACCGACTACGCCACGCACTGCTGCGCCTCAGAGAGAACCGACTTAGGAGTACCCTGTCTCGCTCACGAGACGGGGTGAAAGGAAGGAGGCCCGAGGAGGTAGGTTTTCAAGCTGGGCTGCTCAAAAGGGTCAAGGGACGAAGGATGGAGAGAGGTTGCAATCTTGAGGGATTGGAGGAGAGTGCAAATGAAGGCGCAACTGATGAAATAGATCTTCTCGCTGAGGGATGGAACGGACAGGGACAGACGAGGGCAAAAGTCACAGCGGAAGAAGAAGAAGGGTGCTGTTTTTATTGCGGAAGGGACAATGAAGGAAACAAAATAAGTGGGTACAAAGATTCAACTGTAGGACCTGATGAGGTTCAAGGATCTCAGGCAAGACATAAACCTAAGAGAATCCAGGAAGTCAAAAGGAAAGCAAAGATGCTCAAGGAACAAAAGCCAGAGAATCTTGGACTGATGTGGCACCTGTGGAGCAACAAAGCTACTACTTGTATTACTGTGAGAGCACGGAGAATGAGGACACAATGCAGATGGTCACCATGGAATTGCAACCGCATCAATTGAACACAGAGGAGGAAGCATCTCTTGAGCTCCACGATAATGCAGAAGCAATCCAGGAACTTGCTCTACTTCATCCACAGACTGACATGCACACTGCGCCTGGACCTATCCAATACTCCGCAACAATACAGGAAACTTCTTCACCATTCCAGCTACAGCAAATCCAAGTGCTTCAGCCGCATCAACAACTTCTTCTCCCTGACCCCGGCACAAAGGATAAGAGTGAAATGGAGATTGAGCAGGGAGAGGGACAGCAGTTTTTCTGGATACAGGAAAAGACTGATGATCATGTCCTACTGATGCCAGTTGTTACTGAAACAGGGGAAAGGAACAGAGTCGACGTTGAGGCTGTGATTGAGACTGTGCAGCCTCAGGCCATATTGGATAGATTTCAGTCAAAGGCCACTGAAGAAAGGGATGGAGTGACTGTGAAGTGTGATTCCATGATACTGACATCTACGGGGTGGGAAAACGGACAGCTCACACACCAGTCGGACCTGAGGCACACAGCAGTGGCGGGAGATGTCAGAGAGAGACTGAAGGAACATTTAGAGGGGTTTCAGCTTCAGCTTAGCAGCGAGTTTATTGACTGATACGTCTCCGTTGTTATATTTCTATCTAATGGTTTTATTCTCCACTCACAGAACGTGCACAGACTGTTCAGTTGAAGGTGTATGAAAGACATTTTCATATTTTGTCAGAATATTGGTTAATAGACATTTAATACATTGGTATTTTAATTGGAAAGTCATAATTTAATAAAACTCTTTGGCTTCTAAAATGTGTATGTTGCGCAATGTTTAGTAATTAGATTCAATAATACAGATAAATCATGTGTTCAAAAAGGTCAAATAAAAGCTAAAATAACTTGAAACTAATTTGAATTCAAGTTTGAAACCTACTCCATTATTCTTCCCTGTCTATACTGTATACATTCATACCCATGAACACCCATTATGTAGTAGGTTTTGAAACAATTGTTTGTCCCCTTAACTATAATGATCAAGTTTTGCTTTCATAAAGAATAGGAAAAATAAATTTAAAAAAAATTACTTTCTGTTTTTCAAAACATCCTGAAAAAATGTATCGCAGTTTCTACAAAAATATTAAGCAGCACAACTATTTTCAACATTGATAATAAGAATTCTTTCTTGAGCACCAAATCAGCATCAAATTGGAATAATATTTCACAATATTAATGGTATTTTACTGGTAGTTTTGTAACAACAGAAATTCCATTTGCAATTTGTTTGTTACTTTCTCACTCAGAGACAGAGCGTTTACAAATTTCCTCAAATTATTATAAAACCCACAACCACTCGGGGATCTTCGCTCTCTGCCCAGGTCAACATCTCAGCACCCAGCTTTAAAATTTAGACACTCCATTATATTATTATCACCCCAGCAAAAACCCAGAAAAACTCAGTTAAACAGTATTAGGCTGTAGTCCAAACAATCAGATGACATATAAAAGACCTTTTTTAGTTGAGTTGGTTGATGTGGAGTAGGCTTGTTCTGTTTTCTTCAGAATTCTGTGAATACTGTCAATCTGCAGTTGCTGAATAAAGGATATAAAGCATGTCTATTTCACTGAAGGCGCATATTGCATGAGGACGTAAGGTCAATTTAAATGTAACAATGGACAATATTACCATAATGGCCCCTATTACCATCATGTGAATTTCCTCTCATTAAAACACACTTGCAGTAGCCTATACTTACACTAATGTATTTTAGAACAATTTAGATTTAGTATGATTTTAAATGTAGCTATCCCATTTTGCAGCCATTTCTAAAATGTGCTTGATTCCCCGTCGTTTGTTAATGTGACCACCAGGAGGCCTACTATACCCAGCATCGTGCTTCTAACTGAAGTAGACATTTTCGCCACTTAGCGTCGCTCTTCAATAATTATCAGAGTATGTTGATGTAAAAAAAAAAAAAATTGGACACAGAGTTTGCAGATAAACGATGACAGCAAGTATGCTTACAGCAATGAGGTTTATAGCAGGATATGACCAACGTAATTTAAAGAAAATTGTCATTTATCGGTTAATGAGTCATGTCATGAAAAAGCGTTTGCCATGGTGGCAGATCAAGAAGTGCTATGTTGTATTGCTAATTTAACGTAGTCGTAATTAGTTGCTAAAGATCATCTCATTTAGAAGCATTTGCAATTCATAGCCCTTCGCTGGGTTGGTGTCATGCCTTGACAAGCCTCCGTTGCTACTTACAATGTTGCTGAAATACGATGAACCCCGAGTTATTATAATAATCATTTATTTTATTCACCAATCAATGTAGCCTATTATTGTTGATATTAAAAAAAAAAAAAAACTTCCATCCCATTCATCCATATTTCATAGTTTTTTTTTTTTTTCATATTTTCACAATATGTTAGCTACATTCGATAAAAATGTCTATTTAGCTTTTTATTTATCTTAAATACTAAACTTATAAAAATAATATTTTCCTGTGCGTAGAGAAAATGTATTCTACTAAATATCCAAAAACAACAGACGCTCTTCGCTCTGATTGGTCAGTCAAGAGAGGAAGCCCCGCCCAGGCATATTGAGTCTATTTAAACACGCTTCTAGTGCGCTTCGATATGCTCAACACCTGCACACTGTACGACTGTACCGACAGCCTGTACTACCTACCAATGGTTGTTCAAGTGAAATCACGCATTCGCTACAGCAGCAAATCCATGGAAGGCAACCAGCAGAAAGTGGAGGCCAACATTTTGTTACTTGGAGCTGAGAACGTTGGAAAATCTGGTAAGTTCTGCAGCAACCTTGCCTGTACCTTAATTTACAGTATGAATTGCAGCTCTAACAGCCTCTGTTTATTCTTCACAGCACTCACAGTGCGCTTTCTAACGAGGCGGTTCATTGGAGAATATGGAGATATAGGTAAACAGATTACTGATTATCACTCTTTTGTCTTGATCCCCATCATAATTTGCAGTAAAATAAATCGTAAATCGTCAGCAAAATCGTTTTGCTTAACTTTTTCTCTTTCTTTTACAGAATCAATATACAGCCATACTGACAAGATCGACGGCCGTGATATTTGTTTCAACATATGGGACTCGCTTTGCAACCAGGTAAGCTTTTTTTTTTTTTTTTTTTTTTTTTTTTTGCCAATTCCAAAGAATGATTGAAAGTTTTTTTGCACGGCACTGGCAAGGCATTTTAACATGCATTTATTAAACCGATCTACTATATATCTGCTTGTACATTTTTATTAAATAAATCAATTGCAACTATCAGTTGGGATATGTAGGCTACTAGCATCTAAAAAATATTAGCCTAATAAATTACTAATTAGACTAGTAGCTTTTGGGAATAGTAGGCTAACTAAGAAAGTTATTGAATAGTTGCTGGTAAAGCTGAAATCTGTACCATCAACAATTGGAGTACATGAGTGAATAGAATTAATGGATTAATATCTTGTTTCAGAATGGAGAGGAGTCAGGATACATTAGCGACAGACAGCTGCAGTGGACGGATGGCTATATCCTTGTTTACAGCATCTGTGACCGTGCCAGCTTCAATGTGGTGCGGCAACAAGTGCAGTGCATACGACAAGCCAAACAAAAACTGGCCAGCACAGCTCAGATCATCATTGTGGGGAATAAGAGAGACCTCCAGCACCGACGTACAGTGTCAAGTGAGGAGGGCCGGCTGCTGGCACTCTCTGCGGACTGTGGGTTTTTTGAGGTCTCTGCTGCGGAGACGTACCACGGAGTGCTGATGGTGTTTCACGAACTGTTTGAGCTCATCCGAGAGGCAAGGGCTCTCAAGAAGGGCACCGCAGGCTTTAAGGGTATCGTGAGGAGCATGTCGGCCGTATTTGGAAGGAAGCGGACTGAATAGTTTCACATTTGGAAGAATCATGGACAATCCCTTTATGAAATCCATATTGGAACAAAGACTGATTATTGATCTCAACTAGATTTTTGCAAGTTGACAATCTTAGGGGCCGTTCACACTGTGTTCCATCTGTGCTGTTTTTGGTTAGCCTACGAATGGACAGACATCTTAGGCCATTATGTTGCTGTTTTTTTGCCACCTCACACCATGAGCATCACTTAAGGTGCATATCAAGTTAAAAGTAGTTCAACAAAAAAAAAAATTCTCTAGACCCCTCATGTTTTGTTTCGTTCTGTTTTTGAATGAAGAAACGTGTCTTGTGTGAAAGGCTCCAAATTCCTGAATGTTCTATTTAAGTATAAGAATAGTATTAGATATCATTGCTCACTTTGTTTTTTTTTATATATCTGACAGTTCTCTGCTCTACTTCTATCGTTTTTACAGCTAATAAGTGCAATTGTTGACTCAACGCTTCTTAGCCCCTATGCAATTAAATAAGACGGGTTGTAAAATGTGGCCTCCAACACACGATACATAAATATTGTGACAATGTAGCTTTTTTTTTTTTTGGTCTGTGATAATATTCTGATGAAGTTGTTTTGTTAGTCCATGCATAATGGTAAAATAAAGAGCTAAAAGTGAAATTGAAATATTTCAAAGTATAATGCCCACTTTTACCATGGTTTGATCCTTAACTGTTTTGAGTATAATGTATTTTTAAAGTCCCATCAGTTTCATGCGATGCATTGGCGTTGTTAACTGTCAAACACAGATGATTGCATATCTTGCAAGTGTAAACCCATATGCTAATATTGTTTTATAATAAAACATGACAAATATTTGAATTCTGTTGCTTTTTTTAGTAGTTACAACACAATGTGCTGTTCCATTAAATAAGCATGTGATAATGCACCTTGCCATATGTAATGCCAATAGCAGTAATGCAGAATCTGCCGTTTGCTTGTCTTAAACTGGCGATTGCCCTCGTTGCTTCCAACTAATAGCTGATTGACAATTACATTCTTAATATATTATTTCAAGATTGTGGTGCTAGACAATGTTTGTGCTCAATGGATAATCGGCACTCCACAAATTTATCAGATGTTACTGGATTCACTGATATCGACAAAGTTGGCAAGCAAAAATCCTGGAAATCGGACCTTGTGATTGAAATGTGTTAAGAACCGAATTGATAACAGGGAGCAACCTAGTAGACTAAATAAGGACTGACACTCAATCTGCTTGCTCATGCTGTCAGTTTTATTCATATTAATATTTATGCTTACTTCAGCTGATCTAGTGTGCACTGTATTTTTCTCACCTGTTAAATTAGGGTTTTTTTGTAAGATCAAGATCATCACACATTATGTGAATGACTTAGGGTATAAAATTAAGGATTAAAGAAATGAAACTGCAAAAATTAAATTACACTGAAAGCCGAAATCATATGAAATGTTTCCTCGCACCCCTTCAGTCTTAAACCCTAAACACAAATAAGTTACCATGCTCAATCAATCTTAATCTTAGTTCTGTGAAGTCACTTAAAACCTTGAAACCTACCCATTTTCCCTTGTGTAAATAAAGAGGTAATCTTCCTGGCCCTATAATGGAAGTAAAGCTGTTGTGTCCCAAGTTCAGACACCTGAGTATCACATGTTTATTCATTCACATGTAAGCAAGCTCAGACCAGATCAGATCACATGTGTAAAGTCATGTACAGATTCCCACATAACAGCCAGCAATGGGCCTTACTGTAAGGCCCATTGCTGGCTGTTATGTGGGAATCTGTACATGACTTTACTGTTCCTACACAAGAATATGACTAATCAACACATGATACACATTGGTAATGACACCAAAAATGAGTGCAATGAAAATGTGTATCATATATACCAGACTGTGGCCAATGTATTGACTACTTTAGGTTTCTATATATATATTGAAACCTAAAGTATAAATGCACATTTTCCACATTTCAAAGGCTTCAAGGAGGCAAAAAGAACCAATTTACTTGTCCATGCTTAAGAAAAAACAATTTGTAATAGTGAATGTGAGTATGACTATTATATATCAACTGAAGAAAAGGGAAAAGAAAGAAAAGGGAAAATAAAAAGATTGAGAAAGAGAAAGGGGCAGCTGGGTCTTTCTGATATTGCCCCCCTCTAGCCAAGTGGGCGCTTTGCGGGGGAGCTGACTGAGACTGTGAAAGCTGTTGCTATGAGCACCACAATAACCCTCGTCAGTGATAATGACATCACTAACACAGACGTGACTCCGTCCATAGTACGCCTCAGTGACACACCAGCCTGCATTCCTCCTACAACCATGTGTACGCTAACGTTTACACACAAGCATACGCATGAATATTCACAGTGTGCCATGGGGCATCATTTTCTGGCATATTTTATCATGCTTTCACAACAGAGTAAACAATAAAAGGGTCTTTCTCAGGAAATGGTGCCATTTTTTAACATTTCCTCATTTCATTTGAAAAGGTTAGCTCTGAGCTTTCAGGAAATCATATTTTCCCACCTAAAGCACAAAGAGCCAGGGCTGTACGCATCATAAACATTGGGAGTCCACATCTGGGGCTTTTTTTCCCTTCAGCATTATTAAAATATTATATCTGATCCAACATATGTGGCAAGAAATTAAACATCCTATTTTTAAATGCATTTTATAGATCTTATAATTAACAGAATTCATCCATGTTTCCTTTAATTAAAAAATAACATTGTAATGTTTAATCAAAATGTCATTACTCAATCTCCTGGTAAAACAATAGACTTCTCTTTGGTGACATATGCAGTGGTTTAGTCCACTTAAAACTTTGTCAAACGACTGCAACCATTAACATTTCAGCTGTATATCACAAAACAAAAGAAAACAGATCAAAACTTTCGGTTCATTGCAATTTTAAAACATTTACCTAAGCTTAAAAGCACACTATGAAGCATTTGTGTTTTTGTCAAACAGCGACCCCTAAAGTCGCTGTGGAATACTTGCACTGTCGTAAATAGCCGTATACCCGTGGCTATAGAACATGCTTTAGAAGCATCGGGCATGCAACAGACACAGATAGACTCCGAAGGTATTGACCAGGTAATGTTTCACGATATCATACAAATATTAGGCTACTGCATAGTTTACTGAACTGCTGATGATGGTAATAGGATAATAATAACTATATGTCAAGTGTTAGACTACTTTATAATAATAAAGTACTCTACTGCTTTTGCTGGCTTATAACGTTTTTTTACGATTGCTGCTAAATCACAAGTATAGTCTAGGCCTACTGTATAATTTCATTTGTGGTTTTTGATTGTATTGTAAACATTACAAAATGCCAGATGACATCAATAAAGTACGTCGCATTATTTCATAGCATTGGCCGTTATGATGTCATTAGACACGATTATTGCAATTTATCATAATACTTTGCAAATTGTGCTCGTTTACACTATTTACAACCTCTATGCGTATATATGTCCTGATAATTATGTGTGATATTGACAACTGTCTTCATGATAATCGCAAACATGGATGAATGAACAGCATCGTAAAAAAAATGGCATACTACAAGCAAGCGCAACATAATACAACATAGAACGCAAACAAGTTTACAAATAAGACATTTACTTACTAGTTCATCAACAAGATCGCCAGGTCAGCATCACTGCATCACTCACTTGACACAGGGCTGGACTCGCTTGGCACGGGGCTGGACTCGCTTGGCACGGGGCTGGACTCGCTTGACACGGGGCTGGACTCGCTTGACACGGGGCTGGACTCGCTTGACACGGGGCTGGACTCGCTTGACACGGGGCTGGACTCGCTTGACACGGGGCTGGACTCGCTTGGCACGGGGCTGGACTCGCTTGACACGGGGCTGGACTCGCTTGACACGGGGCTGGACTCGCTTGACACGGGGCTGGACTCGCTTGACACGGGGCTGGACTCGCTTGACACGGGGCTGGACTCGCTTGACACGGGGCTGGACTCGCTTGACACGGGGCTGGACTCGCTTGACACGGGGCTGGACTCGCTTGACACGGCTGACTCGCTTGGACGGGGCTGGACTCGCTTGACAAGGAGCTCGACTCGCTTGACATGGGGCTGTACTCGCTTGACACTAGGGCTGTCACTTTACGTTCGAAAATCGATTGCACAATCGATCGGACCAACCAACAACAAGTATCGAAACGAAAATAGGGAATCGATTTTAATGTATTTTTTTTTTTTTTACCAAAAATGTGTTTTAGGTGGACAGATCAATAGAACATGTAGGATTTTGGAAAATAATAATGTCTTTTCTGTTAACCAAATGCTTTTAAATATTCGCTATTACTTCAAGCCAAGTGAACAAGCGCGCCGTTATTTGTTGCCAGAGCCGTTGCTTAGTGACGTGTGTGCTCAAGTAAGCCAGAAATGCGCAGATTCTGCGCAATACGCTGTATTTAATATATCACGAGGACTCATAGATGTGTATATCTCTCTGACGAGGACTCACGAGTTGCGTATTTGCGCTGAATCCACACAAATTTGGCTTACACGAACTTCCACAGCAAAGAAAGTGAGTAAACATAGACGCACGCCTCTTGATTTGACAGCGTTACCCGCCAAAGTTCATTTTTACCCGCATTTGGCGAGTTAAGGGTGTTAATTTCAATCCCTGAATGCTGCACTCCTGTTTGTCATTGTGCACGAAACTTCACGCCAATAAATCATCAGGAATATTGCTGACTTGTGGGCGCTGCGCGTCTCAAGCGCCCTCTTCACGTTCGTCCTAATGCCTGTTAGTTGTCAGTGGATTTGCCTATATTTGGTGTTGGAAATGGAAACGTCTTTAGACACGGAAAATCGATTTTACAATCGATTCAATGAACACTTATGTCTCAAAAATCGAACAGGATTTTTTCACAAAAGTGACAGCCCTACTTGACACGGGGCTCGACTTGCTTGGCACGGGGCTCGACTCGCTTGACACGGGGCTCGACTCGCTTGACACGGGGCTCGACTCGCTTGACACGGGGCTCGACTCGCTTGACTCTGCTCTTTTGCACCCAGTCCTGCATGCTTTTCAGCTCGCGCCAACGAGTGAAAGCCCGACCGAGTGACTCTTATCTGGTTCCTCACACGGTCAGATTCTCTGTTCCTTTTCCTAGTCTCTTCCGACTGCGTTTTCTTTGCTTTTTCCATCGTCGAGTATCACGCATAGGTATCACGTCTGAATTACGCGCAAGTGTCTTTGTGCTTCTTATGTTGTTGTTGTGGATGTGTGTGACGTCGTTGCCGTAAAGCATGTCGTGATTCTCACGAGATTGTAGCTGTTATATTAAGGTACAATTGTTGCATAGTGTGCCTTTAAAGAACGTCTCGTTTACGTATGTAACCCTCGTTCCCTGAGGAGACGTTACATCAGTGACTGAGGAAATGGGGGGTTCGCTTAGAAGCCTATCATCTTCGAGTTCTACAAAAGGAGCCAATGACAAGGAAATGCCATGGGTTTGCGGAATTTGCATTGTGCAACTCCTCCCCACCGCAAGGGTATAAAAGGAGGGACGCTGGCAATCTCGCATTATGTTTGGACCCGAAGGCCCAAATGAGGGTGGTGCCGGAGCACCATGTCCCTGTGCTCGTAAACCTGGTCTCGAGAGTGAGCTAGAATCAGCTAGTCGTCGAGATTGTTCAGGATGCAAACCCTGTGTTGCCGGAGTGGCACAAGGGCTGCCTCGATGACTTTCATGAAGACGTTAGGTGACAAGGCTAACCCGAATGGGAGAACTGTGTACTGGTATGCAGTCCACAGTTCCTCTGGGAGTACAGAGATGGGGGTGTCAGTTCTTTCTTTAACCACATTAGGGTGGTGCATGCCGTGAGACCAGCAGCATGGTGAGGAGAACAAAATATTCTCCCCCGGCCCTCCACCGGGGGAAGGAGTGGCCCTGCTACCACCTCCTGGAATGAACTGCAGCCCATCTCTGAACAGGAGGGTGCCCTCAGCGGCGAGCAGACTGAGGCATCTGAGCTGGTGGCTGGGTGGAGGCAGCAGCTAGCCGCCAGGGCAGAACATGTTTATTGGCCTCAGTCCGCTTCTGGGCGACCGAGAACTGTTGGGCGAAGTCCTCGACCACGCCGCTGAAGAGGCAGTGTACCCTTTAGCCGCGGCCCCATCGAGGTAAGAGAAGGCGGAGGGGGCCGCTGAACGATCACGGGAAGACAATGGTGACTTCCAGGACATTGTGACCTCCTCATGCGCTTCCGGGAAGAAAGGTATTGGAGCACTCGCCGCCCCCAAAACCAATCATCCAGCTGCGAGCGCTCGGGACAGAATGGAGGATTCCATTCCAGCCCGATGCTTGCTGCTGCCCGCGGGAAAGCATGGCTGTCAATTCTGGATCAGACTCGGACAATGCTGGCACAACCAAAGGCTGGCAGCACAGCCGAGTCTTCATCTCTGTAACTTGGAGTGACTGAACAAAAGGGAACACCATTATTTCAGCCCCATCCCAGTGTGTTTGGAATTCACATTCTTAGAAGGAGAATATATAACAGAGTAAATGCTGATCGTATTAGCCTTTTACTAAATCACACATTATACCTGAAAACAAGTTTTGTAATTTTCTTATTCAAAACTTTTTTCACCAACTATCTTACAATGTTTTGGAGTTGAATGTAATGGGGTTGAAGATCTAATAATAGACACATTTAATCTCACTACACCATATTATTGACAGTCACGATTACTGTGCTTAATTCTAAGAACAATATTTTTCTGGAAAAAAAAGTTCACTATGATGTTTTTTAATACAATTATTGTTGAGCTCGATGAGACAAATTTAAGTGAAAAAACTGTAAGAGAAAATTATGTCTAAAACATTGTTTTACTTTCATAGCCTGTGTTCATGTTTTGGCATTTAAACTGATAAAATCTCTGAAATCTCTCTCTCTAACATAGAAAAGCCCCGATGTCAAGGCCACGTCTACATCCTCATTTGCCCTTATGCGAGATAACAACATCTCAAGGTTCCCGGCCATGGAGGCAGGGGAACAATGAAGATGTCTTTTCAACTCTATCTGTCTGTCTCTCTCTCTCTCACTTTGTCCTTTTGCTGCTCTCCCTAATTTCATTTTAAGAGATAAAGAGTGCCTTTCAGGCTTTTGGCGGTCTAGTACCTCAGCGCACGGTGAAGTGTGTGAGGTGAGTCAGGGACAAGAGAGATTGTGAGAACAGACAGGCTCTGAACACTGCGTACATGTGGGATCCTGTACGTACGGATGAAGAACACAGAGTCAAGGGCTCTTCAGGAAGGAAGAGTGCTTGAACCAAGCACAACTGCTACTGCGTATGTAGAGTAGGAGCTTGTCACCATTTATTTGAGGAAGATTCAAGGTGTGTACACACTTGTAGTTCAGTTCTCTTGGTTCTTTTGGTCCGGACCAAAAAGTGTATTTTTAACAAACCTAAAGATACATAACAAAAATATTGCTTTTATGACATTTATTTTGCAACTTAATTTACCAAACATCCAAAACAATGCTGTGTGCTTGGCTAAATGCGTTTGTTGTTTGTGTATAAATATGATTTTTACCAGCTTATAAAATGTGTAAAGGAGTCAAAACAGCACCAGGAATTCCTCTGTTGCATAAACGAAGATCTGCTGCAAGAAGATGGCTGTTCTGACCCGGTACCGAACTGTAATGAGCAACATCTATGACAAGATAAACCAGGTATTCTGTCCTTTTTAGGGTCGCATCTTGTGACATAATGCTCTGTTGTTAGTTTTTTTTAAATGTCTTCTCTCTGTGTTGCGTTCAAATTTCAGTCAAACCGCACCAGAGTTCACTTGGAAACTTACTAAGACCCCCTGGAAAGGTGGGACTCTGTCCACTTGTTTAGTGCATGACAGGGTTTAGATGACAGCATTCACACTTATTCAAATGAACCGCACTAACAGAGCAGTCGCAGCAGAGTGTTATAATCGAATCAAACCTGTCATGTGAACACACCCTCACTCTGATCTTCATCATATGGAACAATCTGAATAAACATCATTAATTGCATGAACATCTAAAATGCTAAATTAACAATAAATAAACAAGGCACAATGTACAATAGTTTATTTGTATAAATCGCATCAAACCTGTCCCAGAATATCTCTGACACAATGAGCAGAGATTATACTAAGATTATGATTTGGTAGTTTTAAGGAAAAAGGGCTGAAACTGTCATGCTCATATTAACTACAACAGAAGGATGTAGAAAAGATGTGTGCAGTACATATATTGGATTTGAAAGGTTTGATTTAATAAGAGGGATGAGATGGGAGAGTAATTTGGGTGATGGCATTACAATGAGGCCTGATTACCGGATATTGTGCTTCACTGTAAAATGTCTTAACTAATGCTGATGTTGGCTCTCCGTCTTATTCCACTCTTCGCTCCTGCTCTCCTGTCTTCTAATCAGACACTCCTGCAACCCATTTCAGCTCATTATGGACTATATAAACTCCTGTGCATTACAAGTGTCACCATGAACTAGTGTGACAGCACTGCTCCCTTGCATTATTTACCTGAAGTGTATCCTACTTCGTGTGCTGTGGGAGCATAACCTGTGGATAACCTACCTTGGATCTTACCAGTGTGCTCCTCTGTTCATCTGCATCTTTTGTTGTGTCTTTCCATCCATTGAAGTATTGGTTTTCCCTTATCTTAAACTGTTCTGCTGTGTTTGTTTCTTGTCCTGTGAATGTCTGCAGTAAAGCCCTCCATCCTTCATTGTGGTTTGTGTCCATAAGAGCTGAAAAGAGGAATCTCTAGAAACGACATGTGCTTAATTTCCTTTAGGCTAATGAATAAGTAAATTAGGATGTGTTTTAAATGTCAACTTGCCTGGAGGAGAGATGAGGGGGTGGCATTCATTTTGCTTTTTGGGTACTTCTAAGGAAAAGTTTTTACAGATTTGCTCTCTCATAAAATCACACCCTTGCTAGATTGCATGAACTAAGATTTTAACTATACAGTATAAGTGTTATTGAATTAAAAACATAATTACAAGCTTACTGTTTTGAATCGAGCTAAGGCAAGCAGATAGTTTTGAACACTGGCTGGTTATGTATTTTCTCAAATTTATTTTGGATAATTTTTTACCCAAAAAAGCTATACGGACTGCAGCTTTAAATGACAATTAACATAGAATTATTAAGTGTACGAAAAACATTGCATACAGTTCACATCTTTCTTATGTATATTATTTAGTTATTAATTAGTTATAATTACTATTTTTAAAAGTATGCTATTTTCACAAGGGTAAGCTTTAATTAGGAGGGTAAAACTCATAATCCATAAATCCATAGTGACGATGGTATGCAATGGGAATTAGACCTGTACTCATTGCTGGCTACGGTCAAGTTTTTTTTTCTACCATTCCTAAGTGTTTTTAGGGTCACTGCCCTGATGTAGACCTATGACCTTTGACAGACACATAACTTTATGATGCTGGATTTAACTTTGTGCTTTAAAAAGCTTTATTATTGATTTCATGATACTCACAAAATGCAACATACTCACACAAATGAAGACTGCCAACCACATTTAAAATGTTAGCACCGTTTCTAAATTAGTGATATTTAGAAGTCATGTATGTTGTCAAAATAAATGTTTGTGGAGTGGGAACCTGATCCTAGTTCTATAAGATGCTATGAGAATTTAGCCCTGACCTTTGACCCCAAGTGGGAGGCATATATGTGTAAACCTTTTTCACCTTAGCCTTATGGTCATCGTATCCCCTACATACATTGACTCACAGGAATGTGATAGGAATTTTGACAAAGCTGACCAAATCAAAGGTTGTTCCTGTTATGAGTCACGTTATTGGAGTGCCATTAGCAGGGTGTACTTGGGCTTGGGTTTTTGCTTTGTAGTGGAAAATTACTGAAAACACTTCTGTGTAACTCATTCACCAGGGTAGTGTGCAATGGACTGGTGTTGCTCAGGAAACCCTTGAAAACTATTTTGTAGGAAAAGAAAAACTTTTTAATTGGTAAACTAAAAAATAAGATTCTTGAATATAGAGCTTTATGCCTGTTGTTGAACAGTAATTGTAACTGTTATCATGGCTGCATTTCCCTTTTCAAGTTTGCTATGCAGGTCAATTCAAAACATGACTGAGGTGATCAGGAAATAGAAATATATTTAGGGTCCTATAATAAAGCTTCTGAAGTCTTCTGCTCAAAGCCATAGTAAATCACAGAAGTTAACTGTGTTAATGTTGATTCAGCTATAAATCTTGCCCTCCTGAGAGTGTAATGGACCTCAAGCAGCGTGAACTAATGATTAAGCTCCATGCTAAATCCTTGGGAATGTAGCAGTCAATACGCAAATACAACACAATAACAAGGAAAAAGTCAGATTAATAAAACATTTTGATAAGAACATTCTGGGTTTAGAACAATATAACATGCTGTTAAATATCCCTAGACATATATCGACATTCTTTGGTTTATCAAAAGAAATGAAATCGCATTTACCTTAATGCTATTGACAGAGCTTAACATGTATTGGACCTGGAACATTCTTTTAAAGTGTAAATTTCAGGTAAAAATCGTCACGAAGATAATGCAATGTGCTTACTAAATATAAAGATAAGAACCGCCCACCATTGTTTTTTTTTATATTTTTTATACCAAATGCTGAATATAATGAAAAGTTGGTTCGTTTTACAGTGCTTTTAAGCACGCCCCCTCCTTCCACTAGGCTGGGCGTGATGTCATAACAGGGACTCCAAGCTTCTACGGTCTATGCTCCAAGCCTAGAGTTACGTTATATTGGAGGAGACCTAGCTAGCGAAAATGGTTAACTATTGTGCTTGTGTGGGATGTACGAATACACCAAAAACGGGGGAGAGGCTCCACAAGTTTCCCAAGGACAAACGGCTGATTCGTGCCTGTAAGTGTTAGCATAACTTACCCGAGGTAGAGCTTAGATCGGCCCAAAACATCAAGCAAGACCCTAACGTTACCCGAGCCCGCTGTGTCCGAGTCCGGCCCGACACATTAACTGTAATTATGAGCCCAAGCCCGGTTTAAACCCGGCTATTTTTGAATACGTGTGTCGTTATAACTGACGTGCTCAATTACTTTCTCCCGACCGCAACATTCATGTTTTGTCCCGCTCCCGCCCGCAAAAATACTTTTTTTCTGTACCTCCACATACTTTCAAGTTAGTCTGTGTCGCTGTTATAACATAAAAGCAAGCGGGCTACTGTACTGCGTGCATGGCATGAAGCTGACATCAGTTCATCGCGATCTCACACATCTCTGTTATTATCAATGAAGCTTTCATAATATATAACGTTACACTATGTTTGTTATAATTAGAGGATTTGCCAGCATACAGAATTCAGTACTGAACAAAAAGTCTGTTTTGAGCGGTGAGGGGAGTCCATCGTAAATGCTTCTGATTGGCTATTGTTGCGTTCAAGAAATCAACACATATGTCTGTGATTGGCTACATCGCTCCTCGCTGCTGACATGTTAGAAATAGAAACTCTGCCTGTAAACCGTTTCTATTTTGTTTTAGATGTTCTTATTGATTTTCTGCAACAGATTAATAAAATTGTATTAGTTTTTACGTTTTATTCAGATATTTCTAGTTTGCGGGAGTCCCGCAAATCGTTTTATTCTCCCTCAAACAGCACACACGGAGTGAGTGCATAGCTGTCCGCAGCTCCCTGTTATGACATCATCACCCAGTTACGGTAAAAAAACACGCTACCTTTGAAGAAACCCCAATAAATGTTATTTTAACGCATTTTAAGACAGAAATTTTTAAATATATACATATTGGGCACTTTAATGTACACATTAATCAGTTGTGGTGGTTAACCTGCAATTTACACTTTAAGGTCTTAATTCATTATTTGTGGAAAGGAAAAAGGCAATTAAACCTTAACATCCACATTTATGTGGCAATGCGAAAAAAAAAAATCCAGCATTGTTAAAGCCGCAGTGTCCCTGTCACAGGGTCACCCAGGATATACGGTTGTGTCCTCAGAAGTCTCAAGGTTTCTATTTTATCCATCGTTTTTTATCATTGTGGTGTCCTTTCTTCAGGACTCTACTGAGAAATGAGGCAGGCCTGAATGAATAGAGGGATTTGGTCTCTTTATCTTTTAATGCTAAATATACTCTCACATCTTTTCACCAGCATAGGGATCTCACTGATCTGCCAGCAACCTTGTTATCTCTACCTCTGCCACAGCAATATTCACTGCAGAATCATTACATTTCTACATTTTCGATTTGCTGTGTGGCATCCGGTTATTATTTGAATAATAAAAAATATATATTTTTTGCATTTTTACTTTAAGTTTGAGTAAAATGTTTTATTATTTTGGCTGTCTAATTAAATAATCAGTTAAGAATGAGATATTACAAACCAGGGCATGGCATTCCTCAATGGAAGATCCAAGACCACATAGAGCACATTGCATCATGGGATACATAATTCTGTTCGGTGTGCTCTACTGTTCAAATTGACAAATTAAGAAGGTCTTCTAGGTTTTCTGTGCATACTCTGCAGATTGCAATATTATAAGTCTGTTATACTTTGTACAACTAACTAATAATGTCAAACTCCAGACTTCTTGAAAGAGCTGGTTTACTGCGACCTCTTAACCAATTCTCAGCATGTGAAGACTTCTATGAACTTGAGTTGAACTCATTTATTGGGGGAGGGGTACATTTTCATGCATTTATTATGTCTGTCTGTCCCATATTCAGCTTATTCATGGGTACCCCCTTTAAAGTTGAACCAAATAGTGTGATTTTCTTCCCAATAACACCTAAAGATGGCATTTGTTGTCTATGTTATAGATAAGCTCCAGCTGACTGTTTGTGTTTAAGTGTTTTGTAAAGGAGTGACTCTTTTTGCGTCAGTGAGGTCATAATGATTTGACTTAAAATAGAAAGCATTCCATTCATTCCATGCTGTGCTGCAATTCTGACGAAATTCCAAAGCCTTTATCTTGCCTTTAAAGCAGATTCATATTAGCTGAGAACTGTTGCACTTTGCCCCCTGTCAAACTACGCAGGGGATCCAAACATTTCATGTGTAGAGTTCGACCAAGAAATTAATAACCAACCGAAAACAGATTCTCAGTCAAGGTTTAACTCAACAGCCCTCTAACAAAGAATAACACCCTTAAAACTACAGTTACAACCACATTATTAACTTGAGCCTGCACAATGAAATCAAAGTTCACATCGAACCAGACCTTAACTACACTTCCTTGCTGAGAAATCATGAGTCTGACAAACATAAAGGGCCTTAACCGTGACAAATTCAAAAGGCTCTCTTGTGAAAAAGAAGTGTGATTTATTGTACTGAAGTGCATTTAAACAAAACTACTGGCAAATAGTCCATTTGAAGTACATTTGAACATGCGACAGTTGAGTACACTTTAACCATATTTCAAGGACAATAGTAGATATTAGATATTAGATTTTCACAAGAGCTTCCAGTCGAGACAAAAATCATAAATTGTATCTCATTATCTCAGTTGGTTCTCAAAGTCTAAATGGACATCAAATGAAAACATTTTCCTAAACTGTCATGCTTTTTTGGGTTCTCAGAGACTGCAGGGTTATATAAAAATAGCAAAAAAGTATATTTATTTAGCTGGGATGGAAACATAGTTTCATGTTTCTTAACATGTTTTTAGTCGTAAGTCCATTACGTCTCCTGAGCCATTAAAGAGCGTTCTCCTCTAGGCTGTGACCTCCACAGTGTCCGCCAAACCGAGATGTAATTTTATTGCAAATAAAAACACACCTGAGGCCTACAGTATGTGTGCACACACTGAGGCACTGTAGGCAGGTGTGTGCTGAAATGGTATTTGAGACGGGCATTCCTGGCATTCCACCTCTTCCCCCTCCGATCCAGAATTCCATTCATTTTAGCCCAAATGCTGTACAGAGCGAGGCAGCACAGCACAGAGCTGGCTACTCACCAGCCCGTGCACCTGTTCAACATGACAGCTCACTCCTCGGTGCACCTGTGCTGCTGATCGCCACCGCTGATTGCTAAATTAAACTCACGTGCGAGATGTCCTCCTGCTGTCCGATTTTAATTTGATAAGAGAGTGACCTGTAACAGCTCAGTCTGGAGTAACTCATAAGCAGTAGGCCAATATCAGCCCCGTGGAGAGGTTGACAAGTGAAGCTAAACGTTCATATGCTTCACTGATTCAACATATTAGAACACTGAGGCAGCGTAATGTCCAGCATGTTGTTGGCCTGCTTGTACATGGCAGAGGCACAAGCAAACTATAGACTATAATGGTTTAGGACACCTTATAGCAGGTTATTTGCAATGGGCTCCTTGCACGTAACTACTTCCTTACCAGAAATGCGGCCTCGTCTTTTCCGGCGCTATTCTACACTATGAGATGAGATGTTTACAAGAGTTGCCGAAACTTACAATAACGGACGTATATCGCCTTTGTAAGTTCTCCTCCAAATCACCTACCAGCAAATTAGAGAGAATGGCTTTAAAATGTATGCCTCTTCATATATCCACGGATATGAAGGTAAGTCTATATATCTCAAACGTTATGGCTTACGTTAGTTTGCTAGCTTACATTAGGCTAATAAAATACCCCAGGCTGACAGAATATGCGTGTTATAATGCTGTACTGTTTTCTGTACTGTATTAGGCGGAAAATGTCTACGTTGTGTCTGTACGCCTTCAAACAGGAAGAGAGCGAGCCGTATTTACCTATTGCGGATATGACGTCAGGTTGCTATGTGCAAGGAGCCCATTGAATAACATTTATAGTACGGTAAATGCCATTAGTTATTTCTTTCAATTGCTTTTTTTTTACTTATTTAAGTAGATCTTATTCATGCATATTTTCATAATTACCCCTACCCTTGAAATATATAGTTACAGTATACTTCCGAACATACCGATAAGTAATTATGGTGAACTACAATGTACTTTAATGTACTTTAATGCCGTCCTTCAGACCTTACTCAGACCCTAACCATATTGAACTGTTAAAGTATCCTTGAAGCAGGGGCGTTTCCCACGAGGAGGCAAGGGAGGCAGTGCCTCAGAAAACTGGATGAGAAAATAAATCCATATTAAAAGAATAAAACAATGCAAATATTAAAAAATGTTACATTACAGTAAGAAGTGTATAAATCTCTCGTTTTTGTAAAGGTAACACTGTCCAACAGTGACACAGATAAAGTTACAGCGGAAGTCCTCGTCTCTCTTGCCTCCCCTGAGCCCAATGACTTTTAAAAGACCCCCTGAAGTGTGCGGTGGGTTTAGTGGGGGGTAATAGAGAATGAATGGGGGAAAGCCATGTGAGAGAATGCAATGCCTCCATTGCTCTATGATTGGACATGATTGGTTATTATGATTGGATGTAATTGGTTTGTGCGATAAATCCCGCCTCTTGTTTTAGTGTGCGGTCGTGAATCAGTCTGAATGAACATTATGATGGTGTTTATGGGAAGACTAGTTAAAAAGTAACCAACTCAGCCACTTAGATATTACCAAGATCACATCAAAATGATGGGGGTTTTCAGTGAGTATTCAACATGGTGAAATTAAAGGTACATCTTTGTGTCTTTGACCAGTGCTTTCTCTGCTTGATGACTGATGGTAATTTGACTATTAAAAAGAATAGCTGAACATCAGTTCACAAATAAAATATATTGTTTAAATTGATACAAGTACTCTTTGAGGTATAATCTTAATCTCAGTAAACTAGATACTGCACGTATATTTATAAGTTCACATGCTTAAATTTAGGAACATATCTGTTGTCTTTATAAATATTTAGTTATTAATCTAAAGTCTTTAAATACATTTTCAAACAAATCTATTGTTCCACCTTATTTTTCAACGTAGAAGTAAGGTGTTTTCTGTGAATGTGCGAGACATCCGATTTATTATCCGCTATAGGGAAATAACGAGTAGAATAAAGCGCAGTAAACTGTAAAACTATGTGAAAAAGTATTTAACAGGATACTGCCAAGTATACTTAGAACTTATTATCTAAATTACTACAATCCAAAGATTGACTACAAGTATAGCCAAATGTAGACTTTCTGTCAGTGTAAGTCAAATACACTTAAATGTTATTTTAAGTTATCTGAAAGTTGCATTAAGATATTCTGAGATGTGCTCTATATTAAGTAATGGAAATTATACTTTCTTAACTGCAGTTCAAAAGAAGTATACTAATAGAACACTTGAAAAAAAAAATTTTTTTGTAAAGGGTCAGTATGACTTATTCGTTATATTGATTAGATTATAATTGATAAAGAATCATTACATTTTTATAGCGCTTTCTCGACACTCAAAAAGCTTTACATATGGAAGGGGGAAATCTCCTCAACTATCACCAATGTGCAGTATATCCATGATGCGACGGCAGCCAGTGTGTCAGAACGCCCTGCAGACACACACCAGCTCAAAAGTGCATAGTGACCCACGTGTATTTGTGCTAAAGCAGCGTGAATAATGTCACCAACTCTAGCTGACCTGCATTTGGCCAGATGTGTCTCCACATGTGTCTCCAGCTGAAACGTGATAGCAAAATCAATAAAGCAATGGCTGGCAGATTTAACAGTGTATTCTCACTCCAGATTGCCACCATTGGTTTTTCTCAGCATGTCTTTACACATGTCTTACATGTGCAAGATCAGAGCATTGTCCTCAGTCTGTTTGTTCATGCCTGCCTAGAGAGAAGTGTCGTCCTGTACATGTGCTTGTTATGTTCACCAATCGTTCAGGAAGTTTCTAAGCTGAACTCCGTAACATATCTGTCTGAAATAAAACAATTTTATGTACAGATATCTTATGTAAATTGTTTTACCTTATTACCTTTATTTTTTCTAATATATTAATTAAATTTAGTTTTTGTGCAAAAAAAAAGTTCTAAACTGACATAATCCATGCAAAGTCAATTTTCAATAGCAACAAATTTCCACTGAAAATAAAACCTCCTGTTTCAACAGAATAATATAACCCAACTTGGTGTTTAATACCTTTCAATACCTTTTCCTCGAATCTGAGCCCTCTAATCCATCGTCTTAACTAGTGGTATACCGTTTAAGTAATTATCTAGCCCCTCACGATTGTTTACCGCTAAATCTTGTCTTTTTTTACACGATCCCAGACCCTTCTGGCTTGATTCAAATGAGGGGTCACATAAGTGTGCCGAGGCCACTCACGTGCAGCTATAAAAATACAAAGGTTTACAGCTGGAATAAGCCATAAGTAAATATTAAGGTAGGAACCAGATTAAAGGCATTCCTGCTGCTGTAAAATCCAGCAAAAGTTAAAGGGGTAAAGAAAGGGATAAACCAGTAGTTTTTGTAATCCTCTTAGATGGTTAAGTGTTTCAGATATTAAACCGAATTAACTCTGCATGCTGAGGAGAGAAACGTGACTCTGATCTAAACATCACATTCATGGTCTTTTTTAACACTGACGTTTTTTATTACGTTTCATTTTTTAATTTTATCAAGAATTATTGGGCATGTTGTACAGCTGCCCATAGGAAAGATAAATTACAAAAGCAAAAGGCTTCAGCAAACGCCATAATTTGTTCTCCATATCATAGAAGCCTATTTCTACCACCTAAAGAAATAAATTAGATAAAAAGTCAAAATTATGAGTTCCTAAGTCATAATTACAAGTTCAAATCTTTAAATTATGACATATTAAGTCAAAATTATGAGATTAGTTAAAATTAAGACAAAAACTCAAAACGATGATATAAAAGTAATAATATCAGATCAAAAAATCAAAATTATGAAATAAAAAGTCATACTTAGGAGATAAAATAGTTAAAATAAGTGATACGTCTGAAGTATAACATATACTGTCAAAATTATGGCATAAAAAGACAAACTTATAAGATGTCCATAATGAGATTTAAAAAATCTAAATTATGAGCCATCATTAAAAGATAAAATGCTGAAATTATGACTTAAAAAGTCATCAGGAGATGCACAAATAAAAATTGGGATATACTACTATGATATACTATTACTAAATACTAATACTAATACTAATTACTAAATTACTATATACTAAAATTTGACAAATTGTTAAAATTGACACAAAAAGTAATAATTATTAAAAAAAATATGGCTTTTTATCTGACAATTAAAACTTAGTTTGTAACAATTTCAGTTTTATCTCATATTTATGATCCTTATTGTCATAATATAGACTATATGCCAATTTACATAAAATTTTATAATTGAAATCATTAAAATAAATTAAAACTTGAAATTTCTTCAAGCAGTCATAAAAATAACTGTTTACTCAACCCGATCTCACGACCAATTCGTGCGAATTTGTTTGAGTGGCTAATTCGTAACAATTCATACGACCTGACTCGTACGAATTTGTACTAATTTGTAGGATTTTTGGTAAATCGTACATATTTTACGAATTCCAAATTCGTATGAATTCATACGAATGACCTACCCCTGACCCCGCCCCTAAACCTACCCATCACGTGGGTTTAGACAAATCGTACGAATCCGTGCGAGTGAGGTCGTATGAATTCGTACGAATTAGCCACCTTTTAATCACTCGTACAAATTCGTACGAATTGGTCGTGAGATAGCGTTGGTTTACTTGCTTCTTGAAAAAAGTACCTGGGTTTCAATACATTCCAGCATTTTTCAGCAAAATGTTCCATTTAAAAATCAAATGGGAATTGAATCTATTGAGTCATTTCTGCTCCAGCATGCTAATGCTATGTGATTAGTGCATATAAATCTTTCTTAAGATAGGGCATAACCTCCATATTAACACCAGCTTCTTGATGTCCTTTCACAAACATTTCAAAGGGATTTCAAAATAAGAATTCTAATCACCTTAGTCTCGGCACATGACCATATTATACAGTATATCCCACTGTCCAATCTCTCTCTCTCTCTCTCTCTCTCTCTCTCTCTCTCTCTCTCTCTCTCTCTCTCTCTCTCTCTCTCTCTCTCTCTCTCTCTCTCTCTCTCTCTCTCTCTCTCTCTCTCTCTCTCTCTCTCTCTCTCTCTCTCTCTCTCTCTCTCTCTCTCTCTCTCTCTCTCTCTCTCTCTCTCTCTCTCTTAGAAACAAACAGAAAAACATCTCTCAGGGTACACAACCACCCAAATAAACTTTCGGCAACGCTTTAGATTACAGCCCGGAAAGTACTGCGTAACTAAAGCGATTTTACAGTGTAACTTTCTGTAATTATAGTGTATATATAAAGTACTAAGGGAAAAACATGTAAAGTTTGGGGAAAAAAGGGGTAACAACCAGGAGAATAAAAAAACTGTATCTGTATCTAAGGGGTATTATTCTACTTGTATGATACAACAATCACGGCATACCTTTTTGGTGTACCAATAGTATAGGCTTTTTAAAAATTACTATGCATTTTAATAATATTTACTAAAAATTAAAACAATTGCAAATTTTGCTTAAATATAAGAGAAAGATACTCTTGTTTTATGTAGTGGTGCTTGTTACCCTCTTGTTCCATGTAGTTACATGGTAAGTACAATAAAAATACATACACAATATAATATCACTGACTCGGAAACCTTTATTTAATTCAAAACAGATTTACAACACTTCTTTTTTGTTTAAAACTGCTTTTTTAAATCAACAATTTATTTCAAATGCTTAGTCTTGACAGAAAGTAGCACGTTTTGTCCCCCTTTTTTTCTTCCTTTTTGTTCCTCTTCTTTTTATTTCTTTCCACTGATGAATCTGAAGAAGAAATCATGTCTCTTGATAATCTGTATTAAAAGAAAATGCAGTACACCCAGAAATACGTCCTCAGCATTTACTCATCTTTTACCCTCATGCCATCCAAGAAGGATTCAACTTTCCTTCTTCAGATTAATACAAACGAAGGTTTTTAGAAAAAAAAAATATATCTCTGGGAATACATATAATGCAAGCTCATGTGTTCCTAAAAGTTAGAGCATAACACAACACATACAGTACTGCAATAACTGTAGTAATCCATACGACCCCAATGGATGGATTCTGAAGTAAAACGAAGGGTGTTTGTAAGAAAAAATACAATATTTTTAACCTTTTAAACTATAGACTATCGCTTCAGACCAACTGTAATACGTTGTTTTTCAAATAAAGGTTTCCGAGTCAGTGATATTAGATTGTGTGTATGTATTTTAATTGTACACCCTGTAACTACATGAAACAAGAGGGTAACAAGCACCACTTTAATTTACGGCCCACAATGTCACACTTACCCTGTAACTGGAACAAGAGTATATTTCCCAGTATTTAAAAAAAATCGAGTTTTATCTTTACTTGCCTTGAAACGTGTAAGCCCAAACTTAAATATCTGCACTTTAGCCATAAAAAAAACGCTAAATGCATATATGCACACTCTAATTATTAAAAAAAGCCTATACAGTTTGTATTGGATAGTTATTACAAAAAATGTACATAATGTATGTTCTTGCTAAATTGCTCCCAAATGTAAGATTATTGTATCATAATACGGTAGTAGAAAAATACCCCTTAGTTCTATAATACTTACAGTAAACATATTTTTTTATTCTCCTTGTAGTTACCCCTTTATTCCCAAACTTTACATATTGTTCCCTTATACTTGCAAGTACTTGTACACTATAATTACCGAAAGTTACGCTGTAATTTCGTCTTAATTACGCAGTACTTTCCGGGCTGTAATATAAAGCGTTACCAAACTTTCCATGATAATCTGGCATTGTATTGACCGATGGGGTCTGCTATAGGGTAACATCAGCTGGTTCTGGGTGGCTGGATCATGGGAAAGGTACAGTTTGTGTGAGGTCACCCTTTGGTGTGATAAGAGACCAGAATTACACTAGGTCTTAAAATATACACAGGTTAACTGAGTCTGGAACAGTGCAAAAAGGCACCTCATTCCCACGAAACAGAAAAACTTCCTTACTAAATATAATGGAGATGTGCGTGATGTTTGTGTACTATGAAGTACGTGCACTCTGCCACTGCGCTGCCAGCGGATATGAGCTGTTATTGGAAAGAATGTTGAACAAGGATGTTTTAAAAATATGTGCATACAAAGTCAAACTTTAATTGCATGGACAAAAAAAATTGAAACATTGTTCTTTTGTGCTTCGCAGAAGAAAGAAATGAAGGTTTGCAATGGCATGAGGCTGAAGGTAAATGATGACAGAACTTTCATTTTTGGATGAACTGTTTCCTTAAGACAGAGGCCTGAGTTTGAATGACCACCATAGCTGGACCACCCTCAGCTGAGCAGTGCTGTATAATGTAATCACTGATACTCATTAGAGGCACCAGCCTCCTGACCTGCATCTCTTGGCTGCTTTTCATAGTTTTCATTACTGCTCCCAGGTGTCCAGTGGCTGCCGTCCTTGTTTTCTATGAGCCGAGCTCTGGAAAACGAGACAATAATGGCTTTTTCTGTGTCCCTGTGTAACATGGAGAACAGCAGACAACAGCACATTCTCAGATTGCATGAGATCTTTGATTTGTGCAACACTGTGTGTGTGTGTGTGTGTGTGTGTGTGTGTGTGTGTGTGTGTGTGTGTGTGTGTGTGTGTGTGTGTGTGTGTGTGTGTGTTGTGTGTGTGTGTGTGTGTGTGTGTGTGTGTGTGTGTGTGTGTGTGTGTGTGTGTGTGTGTGTGTGTGTGTGTGTGGTGTGTGTGTGTGTGGTGTGTGTGTGTGTGTGTGTGTGTGTGTGTGTGTGTGTCCTCTTTGCTGTTGGTCCTTTTAGGGCTTTCTGCCCAGCCATGCCAAAGTATCTGTGCATTCAGGGGTGGTGAGGCTGAACCGTGTGGAGCTGAGTTAAGCAGACAAGAAAAACGTCTATGAAACAACAAGGGATGAGGAACAGAAAATGAGAGAGAATGAAATATACTGTTTGTGGAAGTCCACTGTCCTATTGAGCTTTACATAAATTCAATAAATGGTAAAATAAAGCTAAAACCATCAAATCTCATGGTTTTTATAGGACTTTCTTTTTTTAAATCATTCCATTTTTGTCTGTGAGCTCCACTAATATTGTTAGTCAATGTTTTTTTTTTTCCAACAACCACAGTCATATTTTAGTTTTGCATGACGGTTTTCCACCCACTCTTTGCCCTGTGGTTAAAATGAGCCTTTTTTGCTGCTGTGCCTTTACACTATTGTATAAACATTCTACACATGTAAATGAGTGACAACTCTTACTCATGGGTTGTAGGTTTGCTCTTCCTCTGAAAACCTTTGAGAACAAAAAGTGCACTTGATTGGAATGTGCACTTGTCTTGTAGTGTCCTCCAAATCATAAGTTATATTTTATTAAACTGTACTTGCACGTAATATTAGTGAAATTAAAGGCCATTTAAGTTGGAGTTTACTTTCTATGTTTCTTAACACATTTAAGAATGTGTTTTGTAATGTATATGAAGATGTATTTAATACAAATTAAAACTGTAAAATGTCTGTAAAAAATGCTATGTGATAGTGCATATAAATCTTTCTTAAGAAGGGCATAACCTCATATTAACACCAGCTTCTTGATGTCCTTTCACAAACATTTCAAGGGATTTCAAAATAGAATTCTAATCCCTTAGTCTCGGCACATGACCATATATACAGTATATCCACTGTCCATCTCTCTCGGGTATGAATCCCGGTCAGTGCAGGTTGAGTTGGACTGGTTACATTTGGTGCCGTGACCCGGATGGGAGTTAGGCTTAGGTTGGTGAGTGTAACGTAAGTAGGCCAGTAAGAGCTGTGTGTGTAAACCTCACTCCTCTGACCTCAAGATGCACCTGTGATCTTGTTAGCGCACCCGCCTCTCATGCCGGCGACCCGAGTTCGAATCCCACTTGGAACGGGTTGTGTACTGGCTACTCTAGGCCACATCCTCAGTATTTGAGATTGTAAATTTAGTTGTCTTTGCTCTAACAATATCTATATATTGCACTGCATGTATATTATCCAAGTATGATCCAGAGGATTATGAGGTTTAAGATTTGCTAATGTGTAAATGTAAAATGAATAGCTCTTAGCTGATGTTAAAGGGATACTCCACTTTTTTGGAAATAGGCTCATTTTACAACTCCCCCATGGTTAAACAGTTGAGTTTTACCGTTTTCGAATCCATTCAGCCGATTTTCTGATATTTAGAAGAATATCAGTAACCAGACAGTTTCTGGTCTCATTGACTCCCATAGTATATTTTTTCCCTACTATGGAAGTCAATGAGACCAGAAACTGTCTGGTTACTGATATTCTTCTAAATATCTGAAAATCGGCTGAATGGATTTAAAAACGGTAAAACTCAACTGTTTAACTCTGGGGGAGTTGTAAAATGAGCCTATTTCCAAAAAAAGTGGAGTATCCCTTTAAATCAACAGTCATTAAGCATCTATACAGAGTTTCAGCTCAGTGCACCATTGCCAACAGCAGTCAGTGTCATTGGCAGTCCGTCTGTTATCTCCACGTTTCTCCTCTCCTGCTTTATCTCTGATTCTCTGTTTGACAGCGCTGAACCTCAGACCTCACGTAGGCAAAGCCAGGCTTTCATATCAAGCAGTATATCATTCTTCACCCTCACACAGACCTCAAAGAGGGCTACGTTGTTTATCAAGATTAGTGACAAAGGCCAGCTGGATGCACAGAACACCAGAACATCCTTTGAAAAATAAAGTCTTTATTAAAATCTGCAGTGAAGCACGTGGAAAATTAGATATTTATATGTTGTATTCTGCTCTGTTTGTCATACCAAGCTCTTAATATTTATGTAAAAAAATACACAAATTAATATCAATTATTTTAATAAATTATTTAATTTAAAATGAATTAAACCTTAAAACACATACCTCATGTCTTTAATGACCCGGTAAGTCATTCACTAGCCTCCTCGTTCATTTTTTTAAGTTAGACATCAATCTTTTTTAATATTCTTCAATCAATTCATTATAAACTAAATAACAAGAAAAAACATTCTAAAATAATTGTTTTCCCATTCATTTTTGTAAACATTATATAGGCCCAGTGTAAGTCATTTTTTTCTACACAACAATAATTTAATCTTTGACGACTAAATAAGTGCAGGTCACCTTTATTCCACAAGGTAGCAATGTTTGATACACAATGATGAAGTGATGTTTCACTCATAGTTACTGCAGGCAGAAAACAAAAGAATAGGAAGTATCATCAGCAAAACTCGAAATGGCTCAGAGATTTACTGCAGAGCAAGTACTGAACACATTAGTGTCACTGTCACTTGATGGTGGATCTGGTGAAGAAGCTGTCAGCGATCAAAATATTGATTTTGAAAATGTTGAAAATGTTTTGAGGATGTTCGAGATGGTGAATATTAGCCAGATGCTGAATGTACTGGGAAATGAGCTCTGATGAGGACAGTGATTATGGTATAAAATATCTCTTCCAAGCTCCAAAAAGTAACAAATTAATTAAATTAATTTAAATAAAGCATTAAAAAATGCATCTGTTTTAAACTGGAACACTTGAATATGTTTTTCATTTAATTGCATTGCATACTTATTTTGCTTTGCTGATTCCCATGAGTGTTTATGCCCCATACTCTGCCCTATGAAGTGCAGACACTACATCCAGCCATACACAGACTCTCCCAGAGGATTCTGGGACACGCTGCATTGGAGAGGGAGGCTCGGCGGGCAGCACGTAGCTGCAGTATTTTTACTCCCCCGTGACAGAATGACAAGCAGGCTTATTGGGCATATTTGGTCTTCACTCCCCTTCTTCAGTCCCAGAGGGATCTCTACTGCCGGGCCAGGCCCACACAGGGACCTGAGGCCATTTCGTAAGTCTCATACCAAAACAGCTGCCCTTGTAAACCCACGGCCCACAACAGCATTGTTAGTATTTGAATGTTTCAGCTGCAGTACATTTCACCATGTGGGAAATAAAGAAATTAAAATATTCAGCATAGTGATTCTGATGTAGTCCAGGAAATGAATGAAACACTTGTTATGGTGATAAAAGCAGTGGTTTATACCATTAGCCTTTGAATTCGTTCAAATAGGAAACAGCTTAAGCGGTTCGTCTTGTTTCAGTCTAAACATGTCACCCTGCATGGGTGTACAAAAATGTATTTGGAACACGATGCATGTTTTGATTGCAGATGCAACCTACACTTTACAAAGTTATAATAAAACAGATTAGCCTACTGGAGTACAAGAAAATACTATTTCAGTCTTTCTACTTCAAAATCTCACATTTAATTTAATGTGTTCAATTACTTGCCCTTTCTTTGTAATTATTTGTGAAATTTATAGCAATTTTTTTCTGTAAATTGTTTCGATGTAAATCCTACCCCAATTTTTTTTCTACTGATGCTGCTGCTTTAAAAGACAGAGCAGAAAAGAAGAGGAAGAAAACGAAAAACCCCTGACAAACATGCAGCTCTAGCACATAAGTTACAGTTTTAGGGTTTCAGATTATATTACTTTGATATAATACATTACCATTCAAAAGTTTGGGAATCAAAGTTTTTTTTTAATCTTTCTGTCAAAAGATTTTTGACAGAAATCACTCGTGCTCAAAAATATAGTAAAAACAGTAATATTGTGAATTAATATTACTATTTGAAGTAGGTGTTTTCTATGTAATCTATTTTAAAAATGTAATTTATTCCTGTGATGTCAAAGCTGAATTATCAGCATCATTACTCCAGTTTTCAGTGTTACTTGCTCCTTCGGAAATCATTCTAATATGTTGATTTCCTGCTCAAGAAACATTTCATATTAATATCAATGTTAAAACCAGTCATGCTGCTTAATGTTATTTTGGAAAGCAACACTTTTTTTAAAGATTCCTTGATTAATAGAAAGTCTAAAAGAACAGCAATATAAATATTTATAAACGTTACAAATGTAACATTATAAATATCTTTCCACATTTAACGCATCCTTGCTGAATAAACTATTAATTTCTTTCAAAAACAACAAAACCTACTGAACCCAAACTTTTGAACGATAATGAACTTTGCACACTATAATATAGTGTATATAATGAATGACTTATATAAGTATATAAAATAGATATGCCCAATTTGAACTGCACAAACTATATTGTATAAACCATAAACAATGACATGTTGACCTTTCCAGGACGGTGATACTGTTGATGTATCTAGATCAGCTGAATGTGGCAGGTATTCATATCACTTCACTTGACGTCGCCTTTGTCATACAGAGTTTTGCACAATGGCGTCCTGATAATGCCACAGCGCTGTGTTTATCTTCTGCATTGAGATGACAGAATTTCAAGCACTCTCCCCCCTGTATTCCACTCACCCCTGCAGCACGTATCCGGTTCATATGCAAGCACAGGACATGAGGGCTGATCCGAATCATCTCACACATCTGATAGGATTGTGTGCATAATAAAGACACATGATCCGTCCGCTGAAACACTTTCTGTATGAATCAGCTCTCCACAAAAGATTAACCATAGACCTCAGGGCTGATTATTGTTCAGGATGGATAGATAATATGACCTTATAGTACTATAATATACAGTGTGTGGTGGGGAAGTCCAGTCAAAGAAGTGTATCATAAAATGATCTGTGTAGGGAATACTCATGGGAAGGAACGTGACTCTGAAATTCTTTCCAGAAAAGTTAGTTAAACAATATTTAGGGTTCTCGGATGGATGGATGGATGGATGGATGGATGGAGGATGGATGGATGGATGGATGGATGCATGGATGATATGGATGATGATGGATCATCCAAATAAAAAATATATATATATATATATATATATATATATATATATATATATATATATATTTAGAGAGAGAGAGAGAGAGAGAGAGAGAGAGAGAGAGAGAGAGAGAGAGAGGAGAGAGAGAGAGAGAGAAGAGAGAGAGAGAGAGAGAGATATTGATATTGATTTTCACATTAAACTATTTAATTTTAACTTAGAATATTAACACTAAACTAAAATATGTCCATTACTTGATTTTAGTGATTTATGATTACAGAAGAATGAAGGATTTGTAAAATGTGCATGTATATGTGTATTGAAGTAAGTAAATAATATCTGGATGATAATATAATTTCGAGCTAAGCTTTAGTTGAAAAAATATATATTGTTATTTAATGTCCATAACTTGTTTTCCTTGACTTGTCCATGAATTTAGACCCTTTAGTTCAAATTCAAAATTCAAATAAAATAGAATGAATGAATGAATGAATAATCCTTTTAGATATTGCACTGATAAAGAGCAATTTCTAGCTGATCGAATAATTTAGAGCTGAGTGTAACTAAAATTAATAATATTGATATTGATTTCAATAACTTTTCCATGATTTTTTCAAATTAGGATCTTAAAATTAATTTAAGATTATTTAAAAATTGCAGTTCGTAGCCTTAAAGGGATAGTTCACCCAAAAATGAAAATTCTGTCAGTAATTACTCACCCTTATGTTTTTCCAACCCCGTAAGACCCTTGTTCATCTTCAGAACACAAATGAAGATATTTGTGATTAAATCTGAGAGCTGGATCACTCCTCCATAGGCTTCTAAGGGATTGAAACCTGACAGCCCCGAAAAGTCATTAAAGACATCGTTAAAATAGTCCAAATGGCTACAGTGCTCAATCTTAAGTTTATCAAGCGACGAGAATACTTTTTGTGCGCAAAAAAACTAAAATAACGACTTTATTCAACCATCTCTTCTCTTCCGTGTCATTCTCCTAAGCTGTTGACGTAGTGTAACAGCGCAGCGCTTCTGTGTTATACGTCACACGAAGGCTCACTATTGGCCGACGCTGGTTATGTGTGTGATGCGTGTGACGTTCAACCAGAAGCGTTGCACAATAACACTACGTGAAATTTCCAGGCCCAAAGAGAATACTTGAAAAAAGTCGCTATTTTAGTTTGTTTTTTGCGCTCAAAAAGTATTCTCGTAGCTCGATAAACTTAAGATCTAGCCACTGTAGTCACTTGGACTATTTTAACGATCTCTTTAATAACTTTTCGGGGCAGTCAAGTTTCAATCCCTTAGAAGCCTATGGAGGAGTGATCCAGCTCTCAGATTTAATCAAAAATATCCTAATTTGTGTTCCGATGATGAACGAAAGTCTTACGGGGTTAAAACGACATGAGGGTGAGTAATTACTGACAGAATTTTCATTTTTGGGTGAACTATCCCTTTACGTCCATGGTATTGAATTTCTAACACTGTCAAAACATATTTTTAATGCCCACTTGCTACAGACAGTATTTTTGGGGGATAGACCACCTTGTTTGGTGATAATGTGATTGGTTTAAGAGGTCAAGCTTGAGCTTATGTAAGGAGTTCAGAGACAATCAGTTGTCTATTAACACAGTATTAAGCTCTTGGCACAGATTCATGAAGACTTGCACTGTTGGGACGAGCCAAACATTACTCATCCTCTCTCTCATCATCTTTATCAAAAATGGTGTGTGTCCTGGTTTAATGTTACTGTCTGCGGCACTGTGTGTGTCCAGATCTTTGCTGGCGGGGTGCAAATATCTGAGACTCAGTCTGGACCTCACTCGAAGTCGTTGTGCTGATCTCAATCACATTCAGTGTCTCTGACTACCACATTTTGGGAGCCTATAAAACGATAATAGTTTATGTGGTCCCATGTCTTTAACCAGATTGAAAAAAAAATAGTTTGGTACGATGTGTGCATGTTGTATACAATAAGTGAGGTGAGAGGCCTCAGATGAGAAGGTTAGTGACAGGTTTAGTGGCATGGTTAGGTTTAAGAGGGTTTAATGGTTGGGTTAAAGGGTTGAAGGGAATGGTTCTTTATTGGCATCTATGATTCCAAGAACCTTTCAATTCCTCAAAAGCTTATTTATAGTGGAAAAAGGTTCTTTTATAGGGTTAGTTAGTTCAACCAAAACTGGAAATTATCCCATAATTTACTCACCCTCAAACCATCCTAGGTGTATATGACTTTCTTCTTTCAGTCAAACACAATTTGAGTTATATTACAGTTTTTCTCGATTCCTAAGACACATTTCTTGAAAGCTGCTCTCCTTTTCTCTAAGCTGTGAACACAAAACCCAATTTTCAAGCTACATTCACAAAACCTCAGACTCTTCTTGCAAAACCAAACTTGCACCTCAAAACAGTTCAATCTGTGCTCAAAACTGAACTATGTTGTCAAATCGTGCCCCGAGTCAATCAAAATTAAACACACTACTGAACAGTCACTAAACACTACGTAGAAAAACAGAAAACACAATGCTCAGGACATGAAGAAATGTTTATTGTTCACTGTAGGCTAAATGCATGTTGCAAAAAAAAAACTGTGCATTTAGCACTTGTACAAAAAGACAAAACAGAAATCTTGTGCATTTACACATAGCACTTGTACAAACAAACAGAAATCTTATGCGTTTGCCCCTTGTGTACAGTAAGTCCATGTAAAAATAAAGTACAAAAATATACATGGAATACTAGGACTACAAACAGTTAGACCAACCCTACATTACAATACTACAGTACATTGGTACAGTAATGTACTGAAACATATAGTTACTTACAGTATACTGTGGTACAGTATATAGTATGTCACAGTAATTGCTGTCAACATCTCTTCTCTAAATCTTCGGATTATGGTGGACACAGTGAATCTACTGATGTTTGGTTGTACCCTTTGTTCAGCCTCCCTCATGCTCATACCATGGACAAGAACATGGTCAATCACAGTAGCTCTGATTTCATCAGATATTACTGTTCTTTTTCTTCGCTGACCACCTCGGCCTCCTCTCACACAAACTCTTCCTCTCAGATTTCTATCCATTGTAGGGCCTCACAAACCAGTGCTCTCTGAACTGGCTTACTGTATATGTTCCTTAACATCATTAGCCACAAGTGTGATCAATTTTGAGTTGTTGTGTTCAAGTGGTGACACATGTGCTTTAATTGTGTTTGACTTTTGTCACCAGTGCTCACCATTATGCAGCACGGGTGCATCACAATGAAAATGTGTTGGCAAGTTGTGTCTAAACAGGTGAAAAGTGCTTATGGTTTTGCCAAAAGTATGATTTAATCAGAGGGTTCAGGCAACTGAGCATTTGGTTCAGACAATAGAGTTTAGTGTTTTAGCAATTGAGAAAAACTGTAAAAAATATCCTGGCTCTGTGAATAGTAACTGAGATTTTGAAGCTCCAAAAAGCGCATCCATCCATCATAAAAGAAATTCAATACTGCACCAGGGTGTCAATAAAGGCCTTCTGAAGTGAAGCAATGCATTTGTGTAAGAAAAAATATCCATATTTATAACATTTTAAACTATAATCACTGTCTCCCGGTAACAGCCCTACACAAGAGTGTGGATGTAATAACATGCAGGTATTTTTAAAGTTCAGCATGTACATAATAATTGTACATATATCATATCATATCACACTGTATCATATGATTAATTTAAATGTTACTTAGTACATAGGAGTTAAATACACTTCATAAAGAGGGTCGTACCAGGTAAAAGAGAAAAACAAAACTATAAAGAGTATAGGCAAGGATGTAGAATGAGATAAAAACAGAAACCTAGAGCGAGAGAGCATCTGTTGTGGGTGACTGTGGGTGGTTTTGATGACCACTCTTACCCCTTTCACATCCTGGTCATCATTTATGTCATAAGCTTCCTACTGAAAACACTCAAAATCAATACCAAAATCAAGACACGTGTACCTAGTATTTCATATTACTGTTCCTCTTGAGAATCTGCATGCTGCCCAGTATAGAAAACATGTAGGCTTCTGGATAATTAAAAAGTGAGTTTGATCCTGATAGAGAGAACGAGAGGGTTGGGGGGTAATGCAAAAATGCACCCATGTGGGAGTGACACAGCATCTGAATCAGTGTGATGTAACTAAAGAGAGAGTAGGAGGAGGACAGACCCCCACCGCAGCTTTCACAGCAGGAGGGAATGTGCTTTCAGTCTGTGCCATTAAACACATTAATAACAAACTTCCATAAGGACAATGCATAAGCATGTGATCAACATTAAACACTACAGCAGATTTAAACTCAGTTTACATTTTTATGCAATTCATGAATTTATCTTAATTCATGTTTATCTTAATCATTTCACATCAACAAAACCATCTCAGTGTTCTCAAACGAAAGGTTTTTGAGTACTTAAACTATTCGGTCGCAGCTATTTGGTTTATTTATCTTATTTTCTTGCCAGAAAGCTGCTGCCTACTGAAACCATTTCATGTTTCCGGTAGTAAATGTTGTGTTATGTTTTCCTCTACTGGTGAGATGCTGCATAGCAAGAAACGGCAATGCAGTGATTCAACACAACAGATTAATCATTGATGGGCTTCAAATAGCAGCTTTGACTCTAGCCAGAAAGTTCAAGGAACTTTGATTCGATAAAATGTTTAAAATGGTTGAGATTTAATGCAGGAAAACTAGGGGAAAGTCAGAGTAGAGAAGAATAAAATTCAAGGCATTATTTATTTCAAAAGTTAGATTCACAGCTCCATCATGTCGACATTCATTGGTGCATAGTTTTAACATTTAGGAAGTTTCAAAATATTGTTCAGTTTAAAAGAAAATAGTCCATAGGTCACATATACATAAGCTCCTGGCTCAAGGCTCACAATTAAAAAAAACAACTAAATAACAGCACAGTGTCAGTGTAGTTTTTATTTAGTTAAGAAAAAAATTATTGTATCATTTTAAAAAAAAATGTGGTTGATATTTCATTAATCACAGCAAAATAAAGTAGTAAACTCCTTGTTTTGAAATGAGTTTGGTAACAACATGCCGAGGTTCACAACTGCAGGAAGTGAAAAGCAAGAAACAGCTTCAAACAGATACAGATTTAGAAAGAATCTACTGGATCAAAACATTTATTTTTAACCGTTTTATCATTGTACAATAATGTTCGGTAAGCACTGCAGTACCAACATTTTTATTTTTTACAAATCTAAAGGGGAAAAAAAACATGGGAATGAACACTAAGTCTTAAGGTTCTTTTTTTTTTTTTGCTTTACATTTGTAAAGGTCATGATAGTATTTATTGTACTAAATTTAATTTATAAAACTTTTATACATTTTTCATTTTGGGATGAAACATGACCTTGACATTTCTTCAAAGATTCACCCTTAAGAGAAAGGTATGATTCTGAATAGTAAGTATTTGTATTTCTGTGCTTTTACTACACTAGAACTGAAAACTACACCATTATATGGTGACAGACTAGGACCTTTTCAGACTTGCATTCCTTTAAACAGATTTTAATAACTGTTTAACAAAGCTTTTTTGTTTGTTTTAATCAGATTAGGCCAGATCTTGTTTTTAGTTTTTCCACACAGAGAAAAAAATGTGCAATTAAACTGGTATAAAGGAGCAAACATTCTTCTTTCCATCATCAACACAACCTCAAGAGAGGTTCTCTTTAGAAACAAAGCAACAGGATATGTAGTTGTGATGTGTCACTCAGGGCTTGAGTTTGAGCCAGGGGTGAACTATAGTGAGAATGGACAGGATAGAGGACGTGAGGCCGCAGGCTCCCACAAAGCCCGACCCCGTGGGGTACAAACCCAGCCGGTCCAGCGGTATGAACACGTCACACAGGTTCTTCAGGAGGTCCAGGAGCAGCGGAGGGTTGTTGCGCAGCACAGTGATCAAGAGACAGAACTGCTTGTTGAGCCTGGCTGTGAGCATCGGGAGGGGAGGCAGGGGAGACATCGCTGAGGAAGGAGACGGGGTTAAAGGGACCTCTCCGTTCTCTGGGGTCGGCGTGAGGGAAGACGGACTGGAGTTAAAGCTTTTAGCCGAACTGCTACGGGACTCTCTCTCCATCAGCAGACGGATTTCATACGCGTCTCGGGTTAAATTGAGGATGAGTGCGAACAAATAGTATCTGTTTAGAGGAAGTGAGAGAAAGTCAGGTTATTAATTTAAACAATAAAAATAAAACCATTTCGCACTGTGCTCAAAATAATTAAATATCCAGCCATCACCATAGATTATAGTAAAACAAAATTCACAGAAGTTAATCAAATATTCAAACCAAGAAAAAAAAATATATATATTAATATATACTATATTATAATATATATATACATATATATACACACACATATATAAACTTATTTATATTCTTAAGTTTACCTGATATACTAAAACTAAAATTGAAATAAAAATGTATAAAACTATACAGACATATTTAAAAAATAATAATAATAAAAACTCGCATGCGTTTTTTCTTATGCATCATTCAGTGACTCTAAATTGTCAAAACACCTCTGAAAATGCTTGCTATGGATGCGAAAAACGCAGAAAATCAAACCCCATCCGAATTTTTTTATGACAGGTGAAAGTTTCTGAGGCAGTGTGTGTAAGCGTGATTGACATAACGAGAGTTCCTATTTATTTTTTAACGTGCGAAACTTTCAGACGCGAATTTCGGAGTCAATGTGCAAGGACCTTAAAACTTACTAAAATTAAAATGAAAACAGAAAATATAAAACTAAAAAACTAATTCAAAATATTAATAAAAACTATATATATATATATATATATATATATAATTATTTATTTATTTTAATAGGAAACAGTTAAAAAAGTTAATTTTGCAAAGAAAACAAATGAAACTAGCACTCACCTAAATGACCTCTGGCTCCATTTGTTTAGGTCCAGTTCGGGCAGCAGTCCTGTTTTGCCGGCCCACAGTACATTATCACAGGCAAAATACATAGCTCTGTTGAGATGGGCCACTGTGATGCAGAGACGGAGCACGCAGTCGGACAGATGCACAGTGCGTTTCGCTGCTTCCAGAGCTTCAGCGGAGTTCCCTAACCGCATCACTGAGACAAACACACGGACAGACAGCATCACTCAAACACTGAGCCATATTAACATAACTAGATTAAGTGAGTGAAAAGAGATTAGCCAACAGGGGCCACTTTAGGGAACCACTTTATTAGTATTAGTAGGGATAATAAGTCTAAATTAACCCTCAGAGACCCTTTAATATATTTAGGAAGATATCAGCTATATTTCATTAAGGCACAAACTACATTGGGGTTTAATGCAGAAACAAATTACGTAAAAATTGCAATGCTGGGCATTTAGGGTTGTAAAATTTCATTGATACACATACATACATACATACATACATACACACACACACACACACACACACACACACATACATATGTATACATATGATGTCAATTCTTTTCTATTGCAAAAAATTGACAATGGGAGTTACTGTAATATACAAACCATTGTGATAAGTCTCATCTACTGTTATGTGTAGTTTTTACCTATATTTAATAAAAAATTGGGTATTATTTAAATGCTTTTTACAAATGCCGCTATTCTGCTATGCTGTCTCTCTCAGGGTTAATTATGCTATTAATTATATTTTACAGCAAACTTGCATTGGACTTTCTCTTATGAAAACTTGTGATTGAGCTGAATTTCTTTAAATTGTAATTCAGTAAATTCCACCCCTGCCATTCCAATCCAGCAGCCTGTCAACTCAAATTCTCTTATCAAAACCCATAAGTCAAAAGACAGCCAGTTGTGCCCAACCCCCATTCTACTGACCACTGCCTCTGGCAGAAGAGCTCAAACGTACATTTTCTGGTCAGGCTCAGGTGGGCTTCCAGCTGTTTAATGGTGCTGAGCAGCTCTGTTCTGGCTCCTCCTCTCTGCAGCGTGTAACCCAGCAGTGTGCAGGCGTACTGGGCAGCCCTGTTCAGACACAATCAATTATTAAAAATGACCATTTACACTGCACCAACATTCATTTGGACAGTTCCATCCTTACTAATGCCTGAATATCTTTGCATTAGATCATGGGTTTTCAAACTTTTTGATGCAACGGACCCCTAAAAATTATTTTTCCTTTGAGAGGGAAGGATACAAATACAGTTCTGCTCATAAGTTTATAGAATATGCAAATGCTAATAATATTTGTTTTGTGATAGTTGTTCATGAGCACCGTTCTATAGAAAAATCCTTCAGGTCCCACACATTCATTGGTTTTCTACCATCTTCTGTATATTTGAACCCTTTCTGTATTGTGTATCTGTATACAATACTGTATTTGTATACTGTATCTGTATAGTGACTGTATTATTATAGACTTAACATACACACTCTGTGGATATATCAGAGACTTATTTTACATCTTTTAAAAGGGCATAATAGGTGCCCTTTAAGAGCTGGGGGGAGGGAGAATATTTTCCTTATTTTGTTTAAAGGTTTTTAGAAGATGCCCTTCAGAAACTACCTAATGAGACAAATGATGTATAATTTACCCTAATGTTCCAATTCAAAAAGTTTACACCCGAGCTCTTGATGCATATTCTGCAAGGGGTATGTAAACATATGAGCAGAACTATACATTTATTTATAAAAATACGTTTTATAAATTTCATAAAAAAAGTTTCAAATACGTTATATAAAATAATGCTAGAAATACGTAAAATTTTGCCAAGAAAAATACTTTATTTTCTTACTTTTAATTAATTTGACACAGAATGCTTTTTTACCCACCAGAAATCAGAAGTCATTAGAAATCTGAATAAAACTGCAATAATGTCCTTCTGTAACTGTTTATTCTGTAATAATTATTTAGTTTTAGGTAACACTTTATTTTACAGTGCCCTTGTGATATATGTTACACATACTTATGCATAATTACATGCAACTAACCCTAAACCAAACCCTAACCCAATCATAAGTACATGTTTTTAATTAAGATTACTCAGTACTTCAATGAATAATTGCACAGCAAGGACATCTAAAATATGTGTATTATTATTATTATTATTATTATTATTATTATTATCAGTTTTTGTATACAATTTTATACTATAACTTTTTTTGTGGACCCCAGTTTGAAAACCCCTGCATTATAACAAGTGGCACCTGCGCTCAAATGCCTGGTTGCTTAGTGATATTTTCTTTTTTTATTTGTAAACAATGCTTTTATAGCATAATTACACCACACATGAAATTAATTTTGAACTAAATGAGTTTTATATTCATATACCATATTTACATGGACCGATACTCAGAGCACAATTCCATAACCAAAAACATGTGAATATCACTGTGCTTTGTTGTTAGTTTTACTAATTTTAAGGTAACGTTAACGTTAGATGGGGGAAAAGTATAGACTCCAACTTCCAATGCAGCACTTTCAAGTATCTAAACATGCTGCAAAGTTCACGCAGTCAAGGAAACATGTAGTACATGTAGTGGTAGTGCTGTAAGCATGCAGTGAGTGTTTGTGTACCTGAACACGCGTTCTTTGGCTTGACTCTGCGAGCTGAATCTCACCCATGACTCCATCGTACACACACTGGGCCTGTGCGTCCTTCACGCGCGTATTAACTGATATTCACGGCGCCAGATACAGGTTAACCAAGCTGACCGTAAAGATCCTTGATGTTTTCAGACAATACGTACTTCTGAGAGCAGTCTGGTGCTGGAAGTATGTTGCATACTTGCTCTGTTGCACTTGATGTTTTTGTCGCTTTGACAGTTCGTCCGGGAACGGCAGCTGAAGAGGGACACGCCGTTCGCGTTTGGATTGAAATCGCATCATGCACTTGTCCTTGAATAACATGGTGAGTCGCATTTTGACAAATGGCGTTGAGATGTCAGAGAGGGCAAGAAATTAACCGATAAACTGTCTATTTATTTTGTATTAAACTAGATAACTTTAATATGTAACGACAAGTTAAGCTTTAATATGCAACAACAAAAGCTTTATGAATGTACTGTCAGTTTCTGGCGACTAGCCACCAGGGATCGCCAAAATTAAAAGGTATAGATTTAATATTACAGATCACAACTAAAAAGAAGAAGTAATAATAATAATTATCAGACTATTTAATAGATTGGTAAAGTGATTTTTATTTGAGAATCTCAGATGACAATAAATAAATGTAAATATAGTAAAAACCATTCTGGTTAAAAATTAAATCTAATAATCACAAAAAAGTAATAACATGAATTTTCCATGAAATGCCAAAATGAACAGACATAACATTCAAATTTGATGCGTAGTAAGTGCACAGCATGTGAACGAGGATATCCAGATAAGGACTCACCTTAGGCCACATTAAGGTGTTTCATTTCCCACATTGACTACAGAAACCACTGGAATAAAAATGACCCTGTGTAAAAAGGAAACAATTTTGCTTTCCATCGTAATCAAGTTAGTAATTCTGTTAATGTCCTTAAAGGTGGACCTGAATTTTGCTCAGCAAGATTTCACAAAATCATTCATACAGTGTATTTTGCAGCTACATCATACAGCTCAGTTTCCATCAAAGGCACTGAATCTCACAGAACCTTCGAGAACATGTCCAAGTCATATTTCAGATAATAAATTATATTATGATTCAAGAAGATTATGGCTTTTTAGGAGCATTTTTGCATTGTGACATTATTTTCATGACAATAAAGCAAATCCCCCTATTAAATTTGCATTACCCATAATCCAAAAAAACAGAATTCTCGTTACTGTAATATGAATGAAATCTATATTTAAATTGTACAGCATTACAGTAATGAGAATCTAATAAGAATCTCCACTGATAATAATGAGAATTATAAACTCAAAAGTAATTGGGGCGGAAATGTGCTTCCAATTATAATGAAAATATTTTCACAATGCAACCAATGGTCTAAATGATCTTAACCAGTTCTCAATTATCTTAAACAGGCTACTTAAAATATATATATATATATATATATATATATATATATATATATATATATATATATATATATATATATATATATATATATATATATATATATATATATATATATTTGGGGTGAAATGTGACCCAGACATGTTATTGTGAGATGTAGTTTTTGAAAAGCTATAAATTAGAGTAGCAAATCAAACATTCATTTTCATTTTAAAACTACAGCAATTGTTTTTAAATGCATCTAACAGAACTACAGCCATGTTAAAGGAATGGTTTACAGTACTCAATATACTGGCAGATTAATATGTCTACCACAAACCCTTGCCTATTTACCAACCTCTGCACACTCTTCGCTCTTTCTTTCTACTCTGAACATGCTCTCAATCTCTCTTACACTCATTTAACCTTCATATTTTCCTGCAAGCAAATCTCTGACGCGTCTCTGACATGACCTTACCTCTCTTCACTTCAGTCTTTTCAAAACACGAGTGGCAAAACCTTACATGCCCTGTTTCCTACATTCCCATTAGTTAAAATGAGGTACAACATTCCCCCTGACATTCACTTTCACAAAGTACAATGCAGTCTAAAAAAAGAAAAGAAAAAAACTACTGTCAAGTTTAATATTTCTTTCTTAATCTCTAATATCAGTAAATCAGCCCACGTCCCATATGACGAGTGAGTGTGTCCTGCACAGTGAGGGTTGTAGTCTAACCAAAATGATTGGGAGTGCATGATTGCAAACAATCAAATATGAACTATAAATACAGTTCCCAAACCATCTGAAAGAGGTGGGACTAATACAGCTGTAGGTGAGAGAACCATCGTCTGGAAGGCCACGGTTTTCGAACATGCCCTTCTCCGTGGCTCTCTCAGTGCTCGGACTGCTGTTTCTTATGGAAGGGGGCTTTAAGGCGACTCCAGAAAGAATGGCTGCGTCGGGTTTTCCTCTCGCTTCCCCGCACCATCTCGGCCTCACGCTGGCGGATCTGACGCACCAGTGCGGCAAACACCTCGTCGATGTAATAACGGAACGCTGCGGAGGTCTCGAAAAACGGGCACTGGAACTCTCTCGCCAACTGTTTGCCCTCTTCGACAGACACCTGAAAGTGTAAGGACAAAATAAACAAATACATATACAGAACAATTAAATATATATGAAAAAGTTATAAAAGTTATATATAACAAAAGATTGGGCTCAGAGTCTCTTTTACTCACCAAGACTGCATTTATTTTATTAAAAATAAATGTGCAAAAAGTAAAACAGTAATATTGTAATATAATAATTACATTTTATTTATTTTTATTTTAAATAACTTCATTTGAACAACATTTTGTATTAATTTCAATGTTGAAAATGTTGGTTAGTATTTTTGTGTAAACTCTGATTTCGCTTTGATAACTAAAAATAAACCGCAATTAATTGAAATCAGAAACCTTTTAGAACATTATTGATGTCTTAATTTTATTGATGTCTTAACTTTTAAAAATCTTACTGACCTTAAACTTTTGAAAGGTAGTATACAGTGTTAATATACACAAAAGTACAAAAATAGGTTACACTTTATTTTAAAGTGTCACTTACAGACGTAAGTACTGAGTAATATTAAGCAACTACATGCACTTACTATAGGGTTAGGGTAGGATTAGGATTTGTTTGAGGGTTAGTTGCATGTAATTATGCATAAATTACTGTAATTACTATGATAAGTACATGTAACAAGGACACTAAAATAAAGTGTTACCCAAAAATATGAGTACTATAAAACACTTACACAGCATTTATTAATCTGTTAATGTTCATTTTCTCAACCACTATATAGCAACCACACAGCAACAACCACTGTGGTGGCGATTCTAGAATTGGTTGTTCATTGGTTTTGGAAATATACCAGTTATGGTACAGTAAGAATCTTTCCAGGGCTTCACAGTTGTTAGTTGGTAGTTGTTAAATTTAGGAATTGCGGTTAAGGAATGTAGAATATGGTCATGCAGAATAAGGCATCAATATGTGCTTTATAAGTAACAACAAACAGCCAATATCCTAGTAATATGCATGCTGATAAGAAACTAATTAACAGTGAGAATTGGACCCTAAACTGAAGTGTTACCAAATTATGTATACAGCCAACCTTTGTAAGAGAGGCCATCAAGAAGCCTACAGCGACTCTTTAGAAATTACAGCCTTCCATGACAGAGATGCTTGTACGAAAGAGTGAAGAACTCATGGTATCTTGGCTAGTTTGCCCAAAGGCATGTGAAGGCCAGGAAGATTCTGTGTTCTTCTCAGACAGCACAATGCTAGACTGTGTTTGGCGCATACGCATATCAAACAGAGCACATCACAATGACACATCATCCCTACAGTGAAGCATGGAGGTGGCAGCATTGTGCATTAGGGATTCTTCCCTCTGGCAGGCAATGGAGACATCATAAAGACAGAAAGAACATGGATGGAGCAGTGAACATAAAAATTACCTTCAGTGCAATGACTTTGAAAGATGATATTTTTTATCAGACATAGGTGGCAACCCTACGCATGAGGTCTATTACAGGGGTTTCCGGTAAATTCTCTCACCTGTCTGAGATGGACCAGGTCAGACTTGTTTCCCACCAGTACGACGGGGTGTCCACGGTGCGTCTCACACGATAGATCAGCTGCTTAAAGTGCCGTGCCTCCTGGAAACTGCGGCGATCCGTGATGGAGTACGAGATGATGAAACCTTCTCCTGCTCGCATATACTGATCACGCATCGCTGTGAACTCCGCCTGGTTTAAGACAAATACATGAGGCCTTGTCCATCCACCTAGCCATGAGTATGACAACATATAAATGATAGAAATATTCCGAAGATCAATGCAGCTCAGTCAAGAGCATTTATGGGATGTTGTCGATTACCACAGACAGTTTCCACTCCTCCCTCAAGTTTTAAATCAACAAAAATCATGTTTATAATTATTCATTTACAATAGAAGTCTATTGGGTAAATACACTCCAGAGCTTCTGAATCTCATATTAACCCTGTAAACCTAACATAAGAAAAATCTTATTTTTTTATATAAATTGAACCGTTTATTGAACCTTTAGACAAAATATATAAAAACTTGTTAAAAGAAAAGTTCGGTCATATTGTTTTTCTTTGAGTATTATATTTGATACATCAGGCTTTTATGGCTCATATAGTATGATATAGTGAGATATGACTATGATATAGTCAGCAGTTGCTGATATTTATTTGGCCAAAAAGTAAGATGAAATTCTGATAGCTTGTCATAGGCAGGTGAACATCTGGTTAAATTTTATCGATGTAATTCCTGTGGAATTTCCTTTAAAAAGTCACTGTCTTGTATCTTTGTACATATCATGCAACATAATGGAATTCACTGGATTTACATTGTCATGAAAGACAGTGCTCGAAATAGGTAAAAAAAAAAGTGCCAGCACTCCCAAGGGTTAAAGGGTACCTATTATGGATTTTTGAAAATTGTCCTTCATGTAGTGTGTAACATAGATCTAAGTGAACGAAAACATCCTGCAAAGATTTAAACATGAAAATTCACCGTATACAAAGTTATTGTTTCTCAAAAGTAAGAGTCGACTCTGAGTCGCTGATATGAATCGTTCAACGAACGATGCTTTTCCTTTGTCTAGTTGACGTCAACTTGACAAGTTATTTGAATAAGATACGCCCACTTATTGCGTTCGGAGACCAGTGTTGCCTGCACTGTTTCCGCGGGTTGTTTGTGTAGTGCACGGGTTGACGCGATTGTTTTACCCACTGGAACATGATTGTTATTAGGGAAACACCCGGGAACGCTATTTGACTATTTTTGGCCATGATTAGGTTAGTTTTGATGAGCAATTGGGCTGGTTTTGTTGTGCAGACCTGGCAACCCTGTCAGAGACGCCAGGGAAAGTAACATGTCGAGACGCTGTTTTGAAGTGCGACGCAAAAGCAAACTTTTTTCATCTGCCCAGTGAGGAGCATTTGAAGACTAAGTGGCTACAGTTCATATATACAACTATACCACAGAAGTATAGCCCAGACCTTGTTCTGTCTTCGTGTCATTTTGAAGATGATTGCTTCACAAACCTAAATGCTATAAAGTATGGATTCGCGAGCCGTCTGATACTGGTTCAGTACCGAGTTTATTTGGATCAGCTTCCTATCATGCTGCATGATACATAAAACATAAAAGCAACATGCTCAATAAGTATGTGTGTGTGTTGTGTACGCACAGCGCATAGGTCGTCAGTTGTATTGAAATATGTGAAGTGTTTGTCGTTGTTAATGGAGTTGTCATAAAGAATATAGCTATAACGTTACCTCTTAGTACAACATTATCAATATGTTTATGCGTTGGGCTAACGCAAACAAAGACTGAATGTGCTTTAACCACTAAACTTTGGGCTATGGTAGCTAACATATCACCGCAGATTACCGTCACGCAAGGGCGGGGTTTGGAAAAATGACTCGCGAAACGATTCATATGGGAGTCGGTGAGCAAATCAAGTAAAAATAAATGCATATTATAAGACAACAAAAGTGTTTTTTGTCATGGCATGCTCGTAAAACTGTTGTTGGGGACTCCCAGAACAATATTAAGAACATTTTAAATGCCATAATAGGTACCCGAAGTGCAGCCCACTTCAAGCACTGATGACTGATGAGTTGAAAGATCATATATGTTATGTGGATAGCAGGAAGGATGAACCCAATTGCAGACAGTAGCAGTGACAACGTTTATTAGTGCACAAAAACGGGGAAAACAAAACCCACGATGGGGTAAAACACGACAGGGTAGAACACACACAGACTAAGACTAGAAACTAAGACAGGAACAAAACAAAGACAGGAACAAACTTCTCAAACAACAGACTTCTTAGTAAATTACTCACAGTAGGATCACACAACGTTTGACAATGAATCGCACAGGACAGAAAATACACAGGGGTTAAATAGGAAACACTAATGACGAGGACAGGTGAAACTGACTAGACAATAATCACAAGACGAGGATAACAAGGGGGCGGGGTTAAGAGACGAGACAACACAAGCACATGGCCAAACAATCGGCCATGCGCTTGTACACAAAACATGGATCTGCCATGATCCTGCCACAAGACAAAAGAAACCAAAGACATGATGGCAGAATCATGACAGAACCCCCACCTTAAGGAGCGGCTTCCAGACGCTCCTCAAGGGGACATCAAACACGGGACAAGACAGACTGAGACATCGACACAAACCAACAAAACATGACAAATAACAGTAACGGCAAACACGAAAACACAACAACAGGGTTAGGATGCAACAATAAAAGTAACAAACAAGGAAGAGGTGGCGGAGGAAACACAGAGTTCATGGGGGGTGGTCCAGGGTGGATGGGTGTGCTGGGGGTCCTAGGTCGACGGGACGAGGGCTTCGGACAAGGGTTCTGGGCAGGTTTAGATGGAGACACACGAGGAGAGGTCTTGGGGGAAACAGTCCGGGGCTCAATGGTGACAGGGGAAACAGTCCGGGGACAAGTGGAGACAGGGGCGAACGAAGATACAGTCCGGGGACTCGTGGAGACAGGGACAAAGGGTGAAACAGTTCGGGGACTAGTGGAGACGGGGGAGACCGGGAAAACAGATGGGGATGCTGCATCAGAGGAAGCAGCAACAGGCACAGACATTGAGGACACAGAGGACGAGGAAACAGGACTTCTGACGGGGGACATGACTGGTGACAGGGCAGGACTGGGTGTGGCGCTCACGGCAACAGGCGCGGGTGCAGCGCTCTCGGCGGCAGGCGCGGGTGCAGCGCTCTCGGCGGCAGGCGCGGGTGCAGCGCTCTCGGCGGCGGGCGCAGTGCTCTCGGCGGCAGGCGCGAGTGCAGCGCTCTCGGCGGCAGGCGCGGGTGCAGCGCTCTCGGCGGCAGGCGCGGGTGCAGCGCTCTCGGCAGCAGGCGCGGGTGCAGCGCTCTCGGCAGCAGGCGCGGGTGCAGCGCTCTCGGCGGCAGGCGCGGGTGCAGCGCTCTCGGCAGCAGGCGCGGGTGCAGCGCTCTCGGCAGCAGGCGCGGGTGCAGCGCTCTCGGCGGCAGGCGCGGGTGCAGCGTTCTCGGCAGCAGGCGCGGGTGCAGCGCTCTCGGCGACCGCGCTGACTGCAGCGGGCGCAGCGGGCTCTGTGACTGCAGCCTTCCTCCTCCTCTTTCTCCTTGGCCGCGGGGCAGAGGCCATGGCCAGAGCTGTGGCTGGTTGGGGAAGCACAGCAGGAACCGTGACTGGCAGTGGAAGGACGGACTCAGGCTGCGCTGACTCTGGTGAGGATGATTCCGACGGAGACTCCCACGAGGTCCGTCTTCCTCGTCTCCCACGAAGACCAGAGAGGGTAGATGGAGTGTCAGGAGTCAAGGAGGAACCAGCCTGGTCCTCAAGCATAGCAACGCCTATCCTTAGACCCTCCTGGATCACTGGCAGTGAGAAAGATGGCAATGTCCTAGTGGGACCCTGCAGCTCCTTCTGACACACATGGTCCACCACTTCACGGAACGGGCGTCGGATCAGCCCCTCCCGTTCAGTCAAAGGAGGAGGAACATTGAGACCCGCAATGAAGTAGGAATTGAAGAGGATCTCCGGCATGAATCTCCTTCTCTCCTCCAGGGCCTGGGCATATCTCTCCAGGGACTCTTCTCCCTGGGGAGGAAACGGAGCCTTACCCCTCTTCATATCGGCGGTAGTCGATTGCCACCATTGTTCATGGTCATCTAACTGGCGTCTGGCAGGATGAGACATACTGTCTGCTGGGTTCAGTCGTTGGCGATTCATTCTGTTATGTGGATAGCAGGAAGGATGAACCCAATTGCAGACAGTAGCAGTGACAACGTTTATTAGTGCACAAAAACGGGGAAAACAAAACCCACGATGGGGTAAAACACGACAGGGTAGAACACACCAGACTAAGACTAGAAACTAAGACAGGAACAAAACAAAGACAGGAACAAACTTCTCAAACAACAGACTTCTTAGTAAATTACTCACAGTAGGATCACACAACGTTTGACAATGAATCGCACAGGACAGAAAATACACAGGGGTTAAATAGGAAACACTAATGACGAGGACAGGTGAAACTGACTAGACAATAATCACAAGACGAGGATAACAAGGGGGCGGGGTTAAGAGACGAGACAACACAAGCACATGGCCAAACAATCGGCCATGCGCTTGTACACAAAACATGGATCTGCCATGATCCTGCCACAAGACAAAAGAAACCAAAGACATGATGGCAGAATCATGACAATATAACCTTGACACATAGGTTATTAGGCAATTTTACCACGTTAGTATGGAATTCCAAAGCTGGCCTAATACTAAATAAATACATAAGTAAATATATGAAGAAATGTAAAAAAAAAAAAAAAAAATTCATAAATACCGGGATATACATAAATAAATATACAAAGAAATGTAAAAAAAAAAAAAAAAAAAAATGTTTTTAAGGCTATGTCCAGGATGAAGAGTTATGTATGGTCACCCAATACACATAGGGTGATATTAAATAACTTAAACCAGATTTTGGCCATATTGCCCATAAGTCATTAAATTCCTGTGTGACAGGAAGGTTCGAGTTTCGTTTGGTCAGACCACAAGGTTTCACTGTGGCCTCAAAGCTTCAGCATTGCCATTCTGAGCTTGATCGCTACTGTATGTCTAAGGTAAAACACGCCCCTCTCATTACCATACGGACAAAGAAATGTATAAATAATCTATAAATAAATGTAGACATAAAAACAAATTTTCTAAGCGAGTGCTTGTCTGTCACTTTAAATGCTCGAGCTTGTTACAGCAGGATGGATTCTGATTGGCTGTCAATGTTTTTATCGTTCATAGCAGTGGTATGAACTCTACTATTCTTTAATATTGAAAAATATTTTTTTAACTACATATTTTCGTTATCTTTATAGTTATCGTCCTTGGTGTGAACGGGCCTTAAGTCATGTGTCTATAGTTTTGGCCTCATAGTGGATTTCTGTAAACAAGGATGTATTTTTTATTTTAAACAAGTGATTAGTAAAGGTTAAGATTTCTGACTTTATTGACATTATGCCACAGATGCATTATAAAACATTCCTTGAATGTTTCAACAATGTTACCAATTGAACCGTAAACTAGATAATTATACAGTAGGCAAAATTTAATTAAACTCGTGATGAGATGACTAATGTATTTTATAACAGTGCTGAGTGATCCAATGAGGAAAAAGCAGCTGACTCAGGGAGAAACATTTTGCCTGTGTGTTTGTGTCTTGTGAAGTGACGGCCGCAAAGACGAAAACAGAAAAAAGGAAGTGAGACATATAGTTGAAGGAGAACGACCCTCTTATAGTCTGCAAAATAGAGTGTTAAGTTGACTTGACTTCACTAAACTGAACAACAGAGGTTTTTGCACTTCGCTCTGTCTGACACTGATTCTTGTTTTGTTTTCCATGTGCTCATCTTTCTCACAACACCCCTCCCGCCTACCTGTCCTGCTGTGTCCAAGATGTCCAGGTTTGCTGGCTCATCATCAATGCGGATCTGTGTTTTATAGGCATCCTCTAAAAACAGTAAAAACACATGCATGAACATAATGCAATGGTTGATGAGAGATCGCAACAACATTAAACAGCTCAACTGAAAAAAGTTTGGGGTCAGTTATATATATATATATATATATTAGGGCTGTCAACGTAAAGGCATGTGATTAATTCAAAATCCTTAATGCGTTAAAATTATTTTTCGTATTATTATTTTATTATTATTCATTATTATTATTTCCGCAAATTACTGAACATAATGTAAGTTACATGATCTTAGAAGTCAGGAGTTTATCACACTGAGCATCTACAATGGTGCAAGCACCTATAACTTTGGTAGGAGGCCATTTTTTATTCTATTGTTTCATTGCTATTCTTAAATTCAATTTTTCTTCTCTGTTAAGTTTTTAACGCACATCGACGCACTGAATCTGAATGGATCCATGTACTGTATATGAAGTTTTTTTTCATGGGTGCTTTGGTGTGCATACATTTATGAATTAGCTATTTGGACTCCTATCATTTGGTGTCCTTTTGGAGTCTCCAGGTGTCATTTTTTGGAAAGACACCTAAAAAACTTGCAGAAAACACAGTTTTGTGAGAATTACCCTTCAATCTAATGGTTTACTTTAAGGGAAATAGAAACTTTGATGGATATAACAAATGATGACAAAATGAACGTGTTAAATAGGTAAATATTGTATGCTTAATTCCACGATAAGTGTGTGATTAATGCAGCCTTGGTGAGGATTAGATACTTCTTTCTAAAATGTACAAAAATCTTACCGACCCCAAATTTTTGAATGGTGTATGAGACAGAGACAGCAAAATAGATTCAAATAGCAAAAGAAAAATGGCTTGTAAAATACCCAATTTACATTGTAAAAATAAATTTGACATCACCTCAAACATAAAATGTGTAATTTCTGTGACACTACCAAAGATGACTGGTTGCTCAGGTTGCTCATTCAATTGGATAGCAGAAAGTTTTACAACCTTTAATATATATATATATATATTCCATTAATTTGCATCAAATTAAATATGTCATCCATCTAGGCTAAGACTCACTGGGCCACTTTTTGACAGTCATCTTGAATTCACCGTAATTCTTTCTGAAAATATTCTCATCTATACCAGTGATGTCATAAAAATGTAACACAATATCAATATGAAATGTAATATAATAATTAACTGTTACATGTTAGATATCTCCTCACCGATAGTAGGGTCATGATCCTCTGGAAATCTGTGACTTATAAACTGCATGATGATGGCTATGAGACAAAGAGAAAGAGACAAGCAGAGTTCTTACATAATTGTGGTATCATGAAATACAACAAGAGGAGTGTAAACATCTCCCCCTTCTCCCTCATGCGGAGCAAACACACCCTGCTGTGCGCATGTATTTGCTCTGTATGTGCTCTCTGCTCTGTTCCCATGGAGACAGCGATATAAAGAGAGACTATCAGTCACCCTAAAGAACCTTCTGCAGTGCACTCTCAAACAAGGAGAGCAAAGCTCATGCATCCTCACCAGGTGACCTCCGCTCATCTCCTAGGCAACAGACTCCTGGAGGCGAAGGAAGTTGCTAGGCACCTGCGCCTTTATAACGACCAGACTGAAGCACTGAGCCAACACCCACACTTTTATTGTCTGGCTGCCAGGGACTGCATGTCTACAACTGTAAATCAGCCCACTGTCTGACCACAATACTGGGCTGCAGTGAAAGAGAACGATATCCTAATCGTTGAAAAAAAGGAAGTTTTATCAGAAAACTTATCAGAAAGAAATCACTGGAAACGAGACTGGCCCTGGCCCGCACTAGCACGTCCGCTTTTGGCCCGACAGTGGAAACGCGGCTAATCTGGGCTGGACTTTTTTTTTTTTTCACCAGCCACTGTGGCTAGTGATTTTCCAAAGTTACTAGCCACTCAGCATTTTCACTGGCCACAATTTTGACATCGGTACCATGGGGAAAAACTGCCATATAGATATTTAGAATATTATCTCATTATTTGGCAGCAGGTATATTGGGCTCTTTGATAAAGATTATGATTTATCTCTCTCAACTGTTTACGTTCTCTTAAAACACAACTGACGGAGTTTACGCGAATACTCGCCAAGACCGCATTTTGACATTCTTTTGTGTGTAATTGACTGTTTAAGTGCAATAAGCTGCGAAAAATAACAAAATTTAGTACTGAGAGGCTGCTTGATGTGCGCGCATGAAATTCAAGCCCTGTATGGCAAAAACCAATATTGATCCGGAGCAAATGAAACGCATGAGTGAGGGGAGGCGGGTTTATGCTGTCGGAGAGATAAGAGAGATGAGAACGCGCAGCTGGTATCGTGTATCTATTCTGTGGAAAATTAATATTGGAAGCATTTCAGATATTTTAGTATCGATATGTACTGAACAGTACATGCACTTAGTTTATTATTTCAGATGCCTTTTTAAAAGACTACAATTGAAAAGGGTGTTAATGTCAAGCCCTGTATAATTATTTCCCCAAAAAGTGTGAAAATTGTGATTTTGCAGCACTTTCAACATTGCTTTTTGTTTGAGCATTTTAATCAGTCTGACCAAAGAGGTCCATAATATCTGGAGAGAGTTATGCATTAGCATTCTTTCTCAGTGGTTAGTTGCCAAGCTTCAAATCTGCCATCTTTGTATACAGTCCCAAACCCTATTATGAACTATGATGTCACAGACAGTAGACCAGAGAAGCCCAAAACTTTTTTTTAAGAAGAGCCAAAATAGTCTTTTTTCTCACTGTGTAATGTTTCCTAGTTTGTCTTGTGCCTGAGCACATGGCTTTGTCTTTGTTTGTGTTGGCCATGTGCTCCTCTCATGCCGCCTCTTTGTTTCCCGTTACCACACCCCCTTGTTTAGTCCTTGTCTAGTCCTCATTTGCTTGATTGTGTGTACCTGTTCCTCATGTTATATTGTGTTTCTTTCCTTCGTGTCTTCGCTGGTTCGTTTTGTGTCCTATGGTGTGTTCCTGTTCGCTTGCATGTGTCTGCAGTTCTAGTTGTGTATTTTCATTGGGGACAATTTTGAATTTAACAATACTATTACAACATTATTTTCCTGTTATCTCTGTAAAGCTGCTTTGAAACAATTTGTATTGTAAAAAGCGCTATATAAATAAAGGTGACTTGACTTGACATTGTTTCTAGTTCTAGCGTATATACTTGTTGCCATTTTGTAGCGATGGTGAAGTGAAGCTTCTGAACCAGCGAACCATTCAACACTTTTGTATCGGACAAAGGTTCATTGCTCGAAGCTTTTAAAATCAGAGCTTGACAAGGACCTCTGCTGATGAAAGTGAGGGAAAGCTCTGTGTCGCAAAATGTTTCAAAACCGACAAACGCATTCATTTTAGAAGCAAAAATGAATAAATGGATGGATGAATAAATAAATGAACCAATATATTAAATACATGACAATCAGTTCCATTGCACATACTAGTAGCTCAAAACAATAAAGAAAACATTTTGTATTGTGGATGTGGAAACAAATAAAATTCATGAATAGAGGAAGTAATTAAATGCAGGTGCATACACACAAAACACACACACACACACACACACACACACACACACACACACACACACACACACACACACACACACACACACACACACACACACACACACACACACACAGTGTGTTTGTAGACAACCTACATGAACCACTGAGCCACTGCCGCCTAGATCTTTTTAAGGCTATTGTCAGTATTCTCTAATTTACTAAAGCACAAAATAAGATATCCAAAATCCCCTCGGTAAAAGCCCTTTCATTTAAAATGTCAACAAATACAATAATTTTAAACCTGGACCTTTCCAATTTCCAGATTTTGTTTTTGGAAATGTATGCAAATGAGCGTATTTTAAACATTTTCTAAACATCCTTCGCATATTAAAACATTAATTTTCACCAGTAATGTTTATGCCAGTAATAAACTGTAGAAGTTTCACAGTGATATCTTTCCCTAAAAAATTCCCTATTCACCTGTAGTATCTCACTTTAAGAAATGCAGTCACAGTGGAATGGGAATATTTTATACTGCAACAATAAACTCTTGCATTGCAATACACCTTAATAAACCACGAGGGCACGCCCTGTGTTGCACGCCCTGTGTCGCATACTCGCATTTTTGAATCCGATTTCGAAGCAGTCACGTGGGGGGGGTGTGTGAAACGAAGCTTCGGATGTCAATAGTCACGTGATTTTGATAAAAACGAATCAAGCATCGATACAATGCTTCACTGAAAATCGTTTCATAATTTTGACACACGCCTCGGAGCTTTCAGTGTCACGGCTAACATCACTTACTTATTTTATTTTTTACCTCCAGTGTCTAGTTTCCTGCAAGTTTGTGCTTTTGTTTTATTCTTTGTTTGCAAGTTCCAGTTATTTACTTCTTTTCTTTTTGTTTTATTTTGTTTATCTAGCCATATTTACATCAGGTTTTAGTTTGCCTTTCATTGATCTTCTCACTTTATCTTGTTGTGTCTTGTTCATTGTGAGTCTTGATTTTCCCAGCCCGACCCTCACTCTCTAGCAGCTAGACTGGAGTAGCAGTCTGATTCTCAAGTGTCAAGCCTCTGGTTCTGTGAGGCTCTGCCTGGCATTAAGACTGGTGCTACATTGAAGAGATCATAAAGCTTCGGGTTCCTTGTGTTCTTGTTTGTCATCCTCCCTGCCTGTGATCGTGTCGTCTGCCCTGCCCTACTGTTTGAACGGTCACGCCTCACTCTCCTTGTAGTGCCCTGTCTACAATCTTGTCAATAAAACATAAAAACATCACTGCTCATTCTGCGTCTGGGTCCTCTCTCTCTCTTGCAGAACCGTGACAAATGGGGGTTATGCGCAACAAACTTCCATAGTCTCTAAGATCTCTTGCATCGCTTCCGGTTCAGGGGCCTCATTTATAACCGTTGCGTATGCACAAAACAGGCCTTGAAAGAGGCGTACGCCACTTCCGACGCATAAGTTGTGATTTATAAAATCAAACTTGATGGGAAAATTTGTGCACTTTCCCGCAAACTCTGACCCATGCGTACGAACGTTTTGTAGATGGAGCAGTTTGGCGACAGCCGATGGTGAGCTGGAGTTAAATGTCTTTTTGGTCACTTTTAGACAGAAAATCTAAAGAAAATTATACATATACAGAAAGATAATACAAATATAATTTCACTCACCAAGCCTATCACTTAAAGCAAACATCCATCCGTTCTTAAATGTCGCGCCAGCGAGCGCGTTGTGCCATTTAGTGAAATTGACGTATATATCTAACGTAAATACTAATCATAAATACATTACATGTTCACAATAACAGTTTAAATAAATAAAATAATGATTTAAACTGTTTTACTTATATAAACATTTAGATGAAATATGTCATTCTCATTGATGGAGTTAAACACTTAAACTACATGAAATCATTACTGAGAAGTTACAAAAAAAATTATATTCAATAAATAGAAATATCTGTTGTGGATGCAATGCTTTTGAACTATTTCGACTATAGCATGCTGTGTTTTAATGTTTTAACTACAGAGATAATTGCTTATCATGATAATAGCAAATAGTTTTGTGCAAATAATGCACAACAAGGTCTATCTGTTTCCATTAAAAATATATAAATTCATTAAAAATACTATTTGGCCAGTGAAAAACATTGAGAAAAACTTTCTCTGAAATGTATTTTACACTATTTGATTTATTTATTCAAAAACAAGCAGGGAAGATATATGGTTATTTCGGAAGGAGACGCATGTGTGCACAATCTTCCGCTAACTGGGATTTATAAAGTGAATTCTGCGCAGCTTCTTGGTGTACACTTTTAGTAAGGATCCTACGCACAGTTTTATAAATGAGACCCCCAGGTCTTTTTGTATGTGCAAAAAATAAATTAAAACAAAAAGATCAATTAGAAATGAAATAAGCTTCACCCCAACCCCCCATCCCACCGTTTGGTGATATAAAATATTAATATATATATATATATATATATATATATCATGGCAGGCTAAATCAAAGGTCATCATCGCCCACTGAAGTAGACAATGAAAAATGCTATGCTTTTGAGAGCCTACACTGAATTAACACAGAAAAAAAAACATCTATATAACATAATGGATATTTCATACCAGTGCTTTACTTTTTTTTTTTAATGCTCCAAAAGGTAGGGACACCAATCAGACGCCAAAGAACTTGCACTGATGAAAGCCAACTGTGTTATCGCCTCGCGTCGAGGAAAAATCTGCGCTTGAACACACTGAAAGGACTACAGGCGACTGCGTGCTCTATGCCTGCGTGTAAAGGTGATAACTGTCTATATTATATTCGTCATTCAAAAAGGGAAAGCAAAAGTAAGACTGCAGGTATACAAACCATAAACAAAGCAGTGCTTACTTACCGTTTTGAATATCAATCATGCTTATCACGTGCTGTGGAATGCTCAAGTAAGATGGCGTAAAACTAGAACAGCCTTTCTGTCTGTCCCGTCATGACTTCTGTGCTCGCTTTCATCAATTTTGTTCTTATTCTCGTTCGCTAAACTGAACAGCCAATCAGAGTTCTCTCTTTCACCGAAGGCCCAACGCAGATTCTACATGTTGCACACTGAAAAAACTGAAAAACAAATCCAACACCAACACACTGAAAAAACAAAGCCTGACACTACCCGACGCCCGATCGTCGGCTTGGTGTGTCCCTGGGTTAAATATGTTCCAAAACACACAGTAGCCTTTACATATCCTTTATGAAAACATATAATTTCTTACAAAGGAAAGTGTTGAAAAATTAAGGGAGATGGATGGGATAAAGTGGGGGAGAGAGTTTTTTTCTGCCACCACAATCAAAATGTCATTCCTTGCCACAGTCACCTCTGACATGATCACTGGAGGATTTAAGCATTATAAAGTGACTTTCTAGTAGGTCCCTGTTTAAGCTACTTAGAGGTGGCCTATTTCACCAAAATATTTAACACAATATGAGTAATGTTCCAAGCTCAGTAAGGAAAGAAATCACATTATAATAATTATTTCTAAAAAGAATACTTGTGGTCTCTATACCGAGACATCACTTATCGAAATTAAAGCTGTATTTTATATTTCTCAACATCATCACTTAAAAATGTTAAAAGCATTAAAGGGGTAGTACACCCAAAAATTACAATTCTGTCCTAATTTACTTTCCCTCAAGTTGTTCTAAACCTGTATGAGTTTCTTTATTCTGCTGAACACAAATAAAAAATGATATTTTGAAGAATGTTGGTAAACAAACAGTTGACAGCACCCATTGACAGAACAGAAGAAACTCATACAGGTTTAGAACAACTTGAAGGCAAATAAGTGATGACAAAATTTTCATTTTTGGGTGAACTATCCCTTAAATGCATTTCACGAGTTTCTTTGCCCATATAATTTTTAAAGCATAATTGGCTGGCTGTCCGCAGTGGAGGGGTTAGAGGAAGCAGTTTTAACTCGAGCTTATATATACCCCGCATTGGGACTACAAATGCTTGGATGATGAGTATGGTAGCAAGATGCCTAAATTATGTTGGTGGAGTTGGGACATTACAGACATTACAGTATACATTTCTTTAAGGCTGTTTCAAAACATGTATTGTGTGTTGTGAAAAGCACTATACAAATAAATTTGACTTGATTTGGGAAAGAAAGAAAGAAAGAAAGAAAGAAAAAGAAAGAAAGAAAGAAGAAAGAAAGAAAGAAAGAAAGAAAGAAAGAAAGAAAGAAAGAAAGAAAGAAAGAAAGAAAGAAAGAACAGTAATATCAACAACAGAGAAAGAAGAAGAGAGAGGGGGAGAGAACTACGTTACTTACCACTTTTGCCCACACCACCCTCTCCTAACATCACCAACTTGTACTCGCGGGAGTGACCCCCTGTGCTCCGTGAGGACTCCATCCAAATCACTGAAACACACATCACACAAAACAAAATCGTGTTTAAAACAGTTTGAAAAACGTTAAGTTTAAAGGTTCAAGTTTAAAGAGATAGATAGATAGATAGATAGATAGATAGATAGATAGATAGATAGATAGATAGATAGATAGATAGATAGATAGATAGATAAGAAGATAGATAGATAGATAGATAGATAGATAGATAGATAGATAGATAGATAGATAGATAGATAGATAGATAGATAGATAGATAGATAGATAGATAGATAGATAGATAGATAGATGCTCTTTGGTGATTTGTCAAGTCATCATAATAAACAATAGAACACTCAGTATCTAATTCCACAGCTGCACTGCTGCATGAATGCGGGTCTGTAACGAAACATAAAAAAAAACACCCAGAAAAAAAGCACTTGTCAAGGCTGCATTTGACACCCAAGCTTCTGTTTGATGGAGAAGAGGAAGTGAGTCATTCTGTCGAGCTATTCATGTGACAAAGCGAAGCATCCACAGGGTAGGTGTTACATTAACCACAGTCAATAATAGATTATCTGCCAGTGTACCCCTGTCTGATACATTTTTCCATGGTCATTGACTGTGATGCTGCATTAGTTACTTTAGAGCGGGCAGCCCTTCTATGTGATTTCTAACAGTAGAAATAACACTAGACCTGAGTAGCATTTTTTATAGCAACTCTATGAAGTATGTGTTAAATGCAGCTCCCCAAACTCTCATTTTGGAACGTTGAACATTGTTAGATGATAATACATGGCTCAGCAATTTATTATGAATAAATACCAAAAAGGGTTTCAATTATTTAAGTTGACACAATCATTATTCTACAGCCCCTATTATTGTCACTTTCAATCAGTCATGGGAATCAGAAATTCAACCAATTGTTTCCAATTTCTGGCTGGTGGACATTCTGTTGCCCCTTATTTACCACGGTAACTATGGTGCACTTTTGGGTACCATATAGGTTTTATATAATCTATAGTATTAACACTTTATAATATCTAATGTTTATTGTTAGAAAATTGCAAAAACACAAAAATATGAGTTTTAAACTATTCAGATATGATGCAAATGTTGGTAACAATGTTGGAAAAAATATAAACATCACAGAAAATGTACAGAAAACAAAGCAGCTAAACTTAGTTCGGCCTCGAGCTGCAAAATCAACTTCTATAATTTGCTGACAATTTTATTGTAGCTACTTGATTATTGTAACTGTGTAACTGAGGTATGTTGGCGGAAACTATGGTTACTATAGTACGTTTGAAAGGGAACTTTAATATAAAGGCCTTTTGTCATTGAGTGGCACAAATGAACCTTGTATCCACCGCTTTAAATATATCAAAGTTAAAAGCGAAACGTGCACAACCACGAAAAAAAAAGTATTTTAAACTACCAAAAGATGAATACCAGGTAAATATTAATGACCGAGTTTTAAATGAACAGCACGACACTGGATTAACTGCAATGCAATAGTTTGTGATATTAATAGACAGAACGCCTCGACGACATTCTTTGAGTTAAATTTTGACAATGCATCATATATATGTGTATATAAATAACGTTATTAGTTATATTGTCAACGTTTATACATTTTTAGTGATCATCAAAATCGCCGCGAAACTTTTAACACTCTTTTGAAGTTGTTGAAGACAACCCACAATTCATCGATGTGCGTGAGTAAGCTTATTATTAGCCTACTTTCAGCGACAGTTTATTAACAATCACGTGAGTCGGTAAAATAAAATAAACTTACGAAACATAATAGCCGCCCGCCGCCGTTACAGTCATTTTGCTTTTAAAAAGTGTGATTCTGTACATGATAAAACAATGACACCGAGTTGAGTTACTTGGTGGCTTACCTGTGTCACAGGATCTCTGTCTCCATTGGGACTTTTGTATCGATGCAAATTATGTTTAAATATTTGATGTTAGAAAATTCCTGCCATACAATTCTCACTGTAAACATACAAAGCCATGGACGACTGGAGCAGCGTGAAGATGCTGGGTCCTAAAGCCCGCACAATTACATACAAGCCATAGAAAATGACCAACCCTATAAGTTATAGAATGAAATATAAATATCATAAATCAATTTACATACATAAATCAATTAAAGACTAGTTAGTAGGCTACAGTTAATTTCACTTCTGTAAACCTATAATAAATTAAAAGTGTATGAGTAAAGATATAAATATACAACAGTATAATAAATAGGCTATATGGTATTTAATCTCCATATTAAGACGTTTTATGAATAATTTTTATCTTGTATAAATTGTTTTTGATGACAGTGGCTAAAATACTGTGTTGGTACCATGGTACAGTCATGTAGCACATGATCAATATATACTATAGTACTAAATGATTACAGTATTCAAGGTAATGTAAGGTACAGGATTATAAAATAAAGTGCTGCCCAAGTACATATACTTAGAGTTAGATCACCCAAAAATAAAATTTCTGTCAGTAATTACTCACCCTCGTGTCATTACAAATCCGTAAATCTTTTGTTCATCTTCGGAACACAAATTAAGGTCTTTTTTTATTAAACTGAGAGATTTCTGTCCCTCCATTGAAAGCACGCAACTGACTCTTTGACGCTTCAAAAAGTTCATAAAGAGATCGTAAAACTAATCCATATGAATTGAGCAGTTTAGTCCACATTTTCTGAAGAGACATGATAACTTTATGGAATTTAGGCTTTTATTCACATAAACATTCATCAAATTTCACATCAGTTGTGGTAAGCGAAAGTTCAAGCATGTTCGCTTGACGTGCAAGAACCAATGTGGTTAATTTTCGTGTTACAGCACGTTTGAGCTTCTGCAAGAACCAATTAGGTTAATTCTAGCCTCTGTTTATGTTTTTGTTCTAGCAAATTACTGACTTACTTTGACTTAACCGCTCAATTCATATGAATTAGTTTTACGAGCTCTTTATGAACTTTTTGATAGCTGTCAACAGAGGGACAGAAAGCTCTCAGATTTCTTTAAAAAAAATATATTAATTTGTGTTCTGAAGATGAACGGAAGTCTTATGGGTTTGGAACAATATGAGGGGGAGTAATTAATGACATCATTTTCATTTTTGGGAGAACTATCCCTTTAAGTTGTGCTCAAAGGTACCATGTATGGATGTCTCAAAAAAAAACATGGTTAGTCAACAGTTTTCTTGTAATGTAACTACAGAGGCCATGTGTATAAACAGAGCCACTATGTTTAAGATGGCATGAAAGGGAAGCTGTCATAGTTTTTTCTTCCCTATTGTGATGTCTATCCGAGTGAAACAGCTTCTCAAACAAGAAAAAAAAAGTCTATTGGGAAATGACTGGATGGTTGTGGTTTGCTTTTGCTGTGATCTCATGTGAGTGACAGGTTGCCCCATAAACATCAGAGAAGAGATGATGCTGCTAGATGGAGGGGAAGTTATTTTGAAAAATATGAGGGTATTTTTTTTTTCATTCCCTTATAATGGAAAACTTGCTGTTGTAAATTGAGCAAAATAAGGGGTGAGTAGGCGATAGATTACAAATTAGGTTACAACTTGAAATGATTTTGACAATGTATCTTTAAAGCAGAGAAAGAGGTGCAGATCTGATCTAGTGTATCAGTTTTTATTTTATTTGCACGTCCATTGTGTTAACAACTTCAACATACAGTACAAGTCAGCATTAGTGTAACATACTGTATTTAGCATAAACTCACAGCAGTATGCAGATAATTTGCCCTCAAAAGCATTACACTTCATACTTTATGTTAGATGTCCCTGAAGATCATGTAGTGAAATGAGCAGTATTAAGCTAGATATGTAAAGTACATGTTATTACACTGTACTTACATTATACATAGACAACTTGTACTTACAAATATTGAAAAGGCCAGGTAACAGCATGAATCACACTTCAGTTGTGGTGCACTAACACTGGTTATCATCTAGGTCATTTTAGGGACACCTAAAATAAAGCTGAATCACTAACTTCACTCCACCTTCACATATCGACATTGCGGTATCCAAATGGACTAATATATTTATTACAATAATTTTCTTCTCAGTTCATTTTCTTCTTTGTTCAGCTTTCAATGTATTTGTACAACACACAACAGCAAAAAACTGAGGGATTGTTAGGGATCAGTGGCAGAGAGAGAAAGAGGGGCAGATAGTACTTCATAAAAAGATGAGGTTTACACAAAAAGAAACCATTTCCATTCCAAGTAAAACAGTTAGATACAAGAAGAGCAGAAAGTGCTACTGCCCACCAGTGCATTGGAACAAACACTCATTTACAGTTGGTTATATTCTTCTTTATGTACTTATTGATATAAAACAAGCTTTTTATGCCCAAAAGATCAAAAAAGTTCCAAGTAACACAGGGAGCTGAGGGTTAAAGTAAAGAAAATCACGCATGTATCATTTCACTTAGGTTGCATTGTAATTTGGGTTGCTGTTTTTACAAAAGTGGGTTTTGCTGTCATATATAAACCACTAAAAACTGTAATATATACACCAGTTTTGAAGCAGAAATTTAAATAGTGAATGCATGCAGGGTTAAAAAAAAACACTATAGAAGGTGGAAAAGTTTATTCTTCTATTGTAAATGTATAGCCTGGAAGTGAAATAGCAAGTCTGGACTAGGATGGTGGGGACATGGTTTCTTGATTACAATAGTTAAAGGGTTAGTTCACCCAAAAATGAAAATTCTGTCAGTATTCACTCTCCCTCATGTTGTTCCAAACCTCTATGTGTTTATTTGTTCTGCTGAACACAAAGAAAGATATTTGGAAGAATGTTTTAATCACACAGATCTCATTCCCCATTGACTACCATAGTAGGAAAAATACATACTATGGTAGTCAATGGGGAATGAGATCTGTTTGATTAAAACATTCTTCCAAATATCTTCCTTTGTGTTCAGCAGAACAAATAAACACATAGAGGTTTGGAACAACATGAGGGAGAGTGAATACTGACAGAATTTTCATTTTTGGGTGAACTAACCCTTTAATCTCATTATGTGGTCTTTAAGTCTCACAACGAGCTTGACTGCAGAGAATGCTTGGGCCTAATTTACTGCTATATTAATTTCACATGTTAAATACGGAATATCTCTAATGTGCCAGTCGATTTCTTTTTCCTACTCTCCCCCTCCCACTTTCTCATTCACACTGGGAAAATGGCATTTAAATCTGCCTCAGGGGCTGTGGGCACCGAATGACATAATTAGGAACACATCCACATCCACATTGCATGCCTTCAAACATAGACTCTGGGCCTATTGTGAGACTGCAGTGTGAGATGCTTCATCGCGGTCCCAAATGCTCAAATTTTTTCAGGGGTGCGATATACACACCACAAAACGTTGGTCCATCTACTTTGGTTAGTTTTTGACAGCTGGCACTGACTAATGGTTACTGGCTCATGCCAAAATCCTAAAATGGTCAGTTATTAGTCCTATCATAGTTATTAGGTTTTTGATATACCGTATTCATATAGATATATATATTCTTTCTTTTGAAAACAAATCATAAAAATAAATACATTACTCTACGAAAGTGCAAAAATTGTTCTGGTCTGCATATATCTGCTTTAATTCATATAGACTAACTTGCTAAATAACCTAAAAGGCTACTAAAGTTATTAAGATTTCAAAGTTGGGGTGGTTAGAGATCTGGCTAAATTTAATTTCTGTTATTTCATGACACTCTTTATGTCAAAGGTTTAAAGGTATATTTGGCGATATTCAATTGTACTATTAAAATAAAAAAAAATCAAAGAGTACCAGTGTTACACCCTATGATACATTATGTACATCTTGACCAAAGACATTAGAATTAGTTGCATTGCCTTAAGAATTGAGTATAGCCTTAAAAACATTTTTGCAATTAAAATTGTGATTACAAATTTGCAGAAAATACGCAAATATGCTAATATCTGTCACATTTGGCTTTGCCTGTTAATTAATCTTTATTTCCCTCCAACTTTTTTGAACGAACCTTCCCTGATCTCTGTGTTATGGCAGCACAGCAACTGGGTCAAAAAGTAATTTGCAGTAAAACGGAAATGTGCATAGATATGCCTGAAGAAAAAAAAAATCAGTTAATGAATATATGTTAAGATATGCAACAGCAAATATGTCATAGAAGTGCTTTGTCATCAAGATGGAGAAATTAACAATAAAGTATAAGTACAGCTACAAATAAATAAAGCAGCTACAGCATGGAGACTGTGTAGACTGGCTTTACCGTATGAAACATTAGAACATTAGTGTTTTCATAAATTAAATTAAATACATTTTTAATCCTGAGCTGACGATCCCTATTTTTTTATTTGGTGGTTGGCTGAAAACTCTGCCTTAAAACCAAGTATTGTAACAGATATTTAGAGTTTTATTATTATGTTTGTTTTATTTTTTCAGATAAGTTACATCTCAATCTCAGCGTCATCAAAAGACTAAGCATTAATAAAAACTTTTTAAATGGATATAATTAATAGCCATATTTCTAGCTTTCCTGTGGTAAATATTAGCATGTAAGCAAAAATGTTCGTGATGGCGTCCAGTGTATATCACCATTCATCCGTATTTACTATGAAAAATTTACCCCATTATTTTCCTAAAAAGTGGGCTAGAAGCTCACTTTTTCTTCCCGCCCTCCTTTATGCTAAATATAAAAGTGTATCATTATCTCTAGCATGCGGCTAATTGAAAGTAGTGTATGTATATTGTGAATATGCATGTATACTGGTGAAAGGCTCTGAGGATACTGTAGTATAACTCTCATACAGGTATTCAGAGCCATAATTAATTTTTTTCTTCTTTTTTTTCTATTACTGAGACTTTTTTGCAATATGTTTAATAGAGAACTTACTAAGTGGTTCTGTTAGATTGCTCCGAAACTTTTGTACTGACACATACTCATCCACTCATTCACCTATATATTCTATATAGGGAAAATGAGAGATTGTTAATGGTCATCTTTCTATAGAGGGGCTGACAGGAAGGAAGTGGAATAATACACTTTGCTTTTCCAATGTTTTAGCCAGACACTAGTACTCTGTAAGGTTATGCCATTTGGCAATCTGCCGCCTTGGGTTGTCACAGACTTCCCTCCAGTGAGTCACCCCTGATGGAATGGGGCTCTGACCACCCAGAACCAGGCGACCCACAACCTCATTTTTCGTGGTGCGGTCAAAATCAATGACCAGAAATTCCACAGAGATGTCCGGCATTAGCTCAGCGGGAACATCGTAGATAAAGGATTCATTGAAAACGGGATTGAGTGTGCATTTCTTGACATGCGTCTTCTTCTTGGCTATGCGCTTGCGGCCGTAGAAGACGTTCACTTTAACGTAAGGGTCTGTAGGTAGAGAAGAGAAATAATGATGTGAGAGGTTAGATACTGATACGTTTTTGGCATCGTCAATGGGATTTTTTGAGTATCTTCACTCTTAAAAATAAAGATTTTTTGGCGTCTATGGTTCCATGGAGAACATTTTACGTCCATGAAACCTTTCCATTCCATCTATTCTTTATAGTGGAAAAAGTTATTCAGATTATTAATGGTCTTCTTCACAAAATGAAAAAAAGTGGTTCTTTTAAGAACCGTTCACTAAAAAAGGTTCTTTGGGGAACCCAAAATATAATTTTGCAACCCCCCTCTTTATTTTTAAGAGTGTGTATTTTTGTGTACATGTGTGCTGTGCACTTACTGCCTGAAAGACCACTGATGTCCATGGTTGGCAGGTGTTTGGCCTTAAGGACCACGACATTAAGCCTGTGAGTAACAGGATGGTAGGACAGTGAGACCAGCAATTCCCCGCGACTTTCACACTATGGAGAAACAGAACAGAAATTGAACAAATGCTTATAAGCATACACAAAAGTCCATCAGATAAATGACTAAGGATCATAGTGATGAGCCACCCGAGATGACCTGTCAGTGATCACACAGGACTGATGTAAAAGTATTGCCCAACGACTCATGATACTCAACCCTTTCAGACTCTGTCCCATAAGGTAAGCCTAGTCCAACTATCCATACTTCCCAGAGCAGCGCTAACAAGAGGAGGATACCTATGTGTTGTGGTCAAGACCAGCTCTTTCGAGTCCAAGGCCAAGACCAAGACCACAAGAGGGTTGAGTCAGATGTAATACAGAGTCCTGAAGAGGGTGTGAACGATTCAGGCAGTGTAAATAAGTTCAGGGTGAATACAACCTGGTTTTGCATCAGTGTCACACAGTGTCACTCCTGCGGAGAAACACGATAGCACCATAAAGTGCATCATATGCATAAATCGGCAATGATTCTGACTCAAGGCCAAATCCAAATGCTCCCAAGTCCGTGACAAGGCCAAGACCATGAAAATGGAGCTCGAACTTCAGGCAGAGGCCGGTCTTGAGTTCTACAACCTTGTCCAAGTGCTTCAATGCCCATGACCATCATAGCCAAGTCAGTGTCTGATTGTTGAGAGACCTAACGGTACCCCTGATTCTGGGACAAGGTAGGGTTTGCAAGTTATAGGATTAAAAGCTAAGGAAGTGTTGCCATACAGGAACACTGTGTTCTCTTGGCACTCCTGACCTCTGGGACAAAACCAGACTAAAAGCAAGATGTTTTTGGAAATTGTCTTTGGAGGGTCCCCTGGTCAAGAGCAGGGGTTTCAAATCCTTCAAAGCAGGGGTTTCAACCAAGGTAATCAACATTTACTAGAAATTTCCAGGAAGGTTTGTTGGGGCAAACTGTAGCTAAACTCTGTAGGATCCCCAGAACTGAAATGGGATTCAACTGGCCAAAAAGATGACTGCATATGGACTGCTGGTTTCAGAAATATTGGCAAGTACCTTCTGTCATCAAAGCCAGGGTCCTCGAAAACTTTAGGAGCATTGGGAGTGTAAGACTGAAAAAAACTACCAGAACTGGAAGAGAGGGCTACTCTCTGAGAAAACAAAGGAAATTAACATTTGAACTCGCTTGCTATATTACCATCCCCATTCGAGACACAATCCCACTTGAGTTGATCACCTCCCAATTTACACATCATTACCTTCACCCATCCCTACCTGAATTCACCCAAAAATCGATATGTCTATAAATTATATCTATAAATTGTTTTCCCAAGTAGATTCAACGGATTTGTATGTTACTGTAAATCTGTGTCAGATTAGTGACAACTAATATCAGGCATCAATACAAGTGTACTTGGTTTGCAAAGACATTTCCGTTTAGAACAGCAATGCTGCTTGTGTAAACATGAATGTGACCGATCTCAGGTATATAGCAATTGTTTGATGACCAAATCCAAATCTGATAAGCTTGTGCATGTGAGACCCGCGTTTAAACGTGAGGACCTCTGAGTAGGGCTGTCACTTTACGTTCGAAAATCGATTGCACAATCGATCGGACCAACCAACAACAAGTATCGAAACGAAAATAGGGAATCGATTTTAGCTCCCTTTTTTTTTTTTTTTTTTTTAACCAAAAATGTGTTTTAGGTGGACAGATCAATAGAACATGTAGGATGTTGGAAAATAATAATGTCTTTTCTGTTAACCAAATGCTTTTTAATATTCGCTATTACTTCAATGCAAGTGAACAAGCGCTCCGTTATTTGTTGCCAGAGCCTTTTTCATTTATGGAGTCAGATGAAATAACGAGGTAATACATATGAGAAAATGTATTTCATTTAATCTTGTTTGTGTTGCGTAAAAGGAAAGACAGTAACACGCAGAGACCTCACCCGCTCTATCGGATACCTCCATTGGGCCGATCTAGACGGGCTTACAGGAGTACTGGGGCTTTCCTTTCAGTATGCTACCTTATCCCAGATGTTACATCTCTGATAACCTGGATAAAGTCATTATCCACCTTGGGTGGTAGATGAAAAACCTACTTTATCTCCTAGACAGTTAAATGGAGGAGAGAGCATTCACGGCAATTACACCAGAGCTTGTCCTGCTCACATGATATATCAAATTGCCATTTATTCTCTAAGTGTGAGGGAGAACTGCAATGGTGAGCCATCTGTGCACCTGTCAGTTCTCCCTGGGCAATGGTGATCTTATGTTCATGTGGGTAAGCAAGGTGGAATAATCAAAGGCACCTGTCCATTGTCACAAGAGAAGAGGAGAAAAAGAGCATTGGCATCTCTGCAAGCCATGCTTCAACTTCCAGAGGACATTCATTTCCAAACCTGTCTCTGCGAATACAGTCTTGCAATCTGACACTTATGAGTGCAGAAACCTTCAACAACAACCACCTAAAACAGCTTAAGGTGACTTTTAACCCAGAATTTTAAGTTATTAAGCTCTGCCTCGTAGTAAAGGCAGTGTTAATAGCAAATTGTGATTACAGTTATACAAGTTCCAAATGTAAAACAGTTCCCTAAATGTAACGGCAAGTTGTTTAGCAACAAGCAACCAAAAACTGGCTTAATGCTTTCCTCATTAAGTGTTTATTATTAAGTGTTACTTTGTACAGTCACTGTGTTTAGTTTCAGTGCTGAACTTTCACTGTCCCTCAATAATAGAACAAGCATCCAGCCTTAACCCGGTTGCTGAGACCATAAAAACAGCTTTAGATATAAATAAAGCCACTTATTGCCATATAAAAATACATCATTGTCAGAACTGTTCTTCACATTTATTTCTGGTCTACACTACAAATAATGGTTGCCTTATTTTCTGAGAAAAATATTGAAATATACAATTGTTGGGGGCACAATTGTTGATGAGCAAAAAGGTTTTCAGATCTTGAATTCATTTTCAAGATATGCCAGATAGTTTGACCTAATTTTAAGTTTAACCCTGCCTAGTACCTACTGTTAGATTTATGCTCAAAACAAGAACATTTACATTTATTTCAAACTGTTTAAATGGGATAAGAAGAATTAACATAATTCAAGCTATTTTCTTTAAAGTTTTATTGTATTATGCAATTTTTCGACTGTATCTTGTTTTTATGATGTTTAGATATTTTTACTGGACAACAAAACAAAAATACAGATTGAAAAAAGAAAATGATGAAGATTAATTTTTTTAGGGCTGTTCTGTTTTATTCTTTAAATAGCATATTGTGACTGCTAATATTTTTGGCTTCTTTATCCATGTTTTTCCTCAGTCACTTTTTTAACCAAGCATCTGCTAAATAAAGAAATGTAAAAGTAAAGATATTTTGTTCTGTGGCACAGACCTTCATCCACATCATATACAGAGACTTCTATAGCTAGACAACGTTGCCTTTTCTTTTTCTTGTTTTTCTCTTGCCGTCTCCATCTTTGTTTTTCTCTTCTCTTCTCTTTGAGAGTAAAGATTCCAGTCCTGCTCCTGGTCATCACCATTGCAACTTGAATTAGGAGGCATCCTGGAGCTAAACATGGGCTTAAAACAGCCTTCATCTTAATGTGTAATATCTGTAAGTGTTTGTGATTGTCTTTTTAGCTGTACAACGAGACACAGTCTTTATGGGTGATTGTGTTCTTACATTTCTTTTGATTTGTATTTTGACCATAGATCAATTTGAGGGGGGAGGGGTATATTTACTGTAATCATTTGACAGTAATTTACAGTATTAAACAGTCTTATTTTACAATAAAGTACTGTAGTCAAAATCTACAATTAAAATCATTCCATACTGGGTTATTTTCTGTGAAATTGCTGTAAAATTGTGCAATTATTAACCTGGAATATACTGTAATTTTTGCACAGAAATATTGAACAGTTTGTGCATGTTAGAGTTACAGCATGTCTCACTTGTATGCTATACTTGTTGAGATTTTATGATAATCAAATTTATCCAAATAACTGGATTTAATTTGTAAATAAATTAGCTATTAAAAAGTATTTGTCATGGTTGGTGACTACTCAGATAGAGGTGTAAAGGGGTCAGAAAGTAAAAGTCCTGCCATATGTTTATTCCACCCATGAACTCAGCCTATCTCCTGACTGAAAAACTGTGCTAATTAGCACATCCAGGTGATTGAGGAGGACTTTTACTTTCTGAACCTGGACTTTACACCTCGGCACTCAGGAGATAAACTTGTAACAAATAACTAATGAGAACTTGGTGGTTTCTGTTAATTTCAGGATTTGTTGAAGTTACAGTACATAAAAGGGATTACACTTTAGATACTGTCAATACATTGATAGTGTATATTTAAGTGTCTATTCAAATACAAATATATACATGAATATTTTAAAACAGATACCTACGAATTTGATTGAGGTCACACTAGCTCCTCATATTCTGCTCACATTCATTTTCTTTCTCTTCCATGAAAACTAAGCAAGCGTAACGAGCATGGCACTGCCGCAGTATGTCACTCACTCCTCATAATCACCCATCTCTCTCTCACTGCACAAACTGAACCCATCTGTTTCCTGAGCTTTTTCTCCTTCCTTCTCTCCCATAATCCTCTCCCTCTCCCTCTTTCTCTCTTTCTCTCTCTCTCTCTCTCCCCTCCCCCCCCCCTCTCTCTCTCTCCTCCTCTCCCCCCCCCCCCCCTCTCTCTCTCCTCTCCCTCTCTCTCTCTCTCTCTCTCTCTCTCTTCGATTGAATCGATTGTCCACCACTCCCAGCCAACACCCTAATGCTCCTGTCTCGTGGAGCCATATAGGCACTGATTCAATTTAAGAAACTCTCTTTATAGAAGAGTATAAAGCAGACAGGAAGTTTTCTGATTTGAACAAGCTTACTCTGCATATTCTGTGTGCTGATTTACAAAGCGGGAACACAAGCTCAAATACTTATTTGCCTCCAAGTACTTAAAATTTCCTGTAGCCAGAAGAATGAGATTATGAACATCGCGTATAATGCTATTGTTCCTTTTTGATGGAAATACAGCAGTGTATTTAGACTATGATTACTTGTTATGCAACCACTTTTAACAGTGTTCTGCTTGTGTTTGAGTGAAAATAGCAAAGCCTTCATCATCACTAAATTTCAATGAGTGTTCACTAAGCCCTCTTTTACACCTGATATCTGTCTTGTGTGACACGATCATCACAGGCAGAAAATAAGTGCTCTAAATATAGGTGTAAAAGAGGTTCAAAACATTTTGTGATCACAAATTATAGTATATTTCAAGGTAGTCAAAAATGCATGTGATCACAGTGGAGTAAACACTGATCTGCTCAAATGTCTCTGGACATTCAGTAAATGCCTAGTCACCTCTCAATCATCCATTACACTAAAACAGAGGCTTAAATTTTACTTTATATAAGCCTAGTGAGAAGTTCCACATCAACACACAGTTGTACAGATCATGTAAAGCACATCCTAAGTTCAGTTAACAGATGCTAATATAAGGAAAATATCACTAATAACTAAAATAACAATGAGCATTCACTTGAAACAGAGGTATATTTTAAGCAATTGTGCGCCAAATAAATTCTTTGTTTACATTTTTTTTACATCAGTAAGATTTTACAGTTTTTTTATTTGAATTGAAGAATATTTTAATTGATTAAATTGATCAAATGACAGTAAAGACATCTGTAATGTTACAAAAGATTTCTATTTAAAATATATGCTGTTCAACTGTCTATTCATTCAAAGAACTGACAATAATAAAAAGGTTTCTTGAGCAGCAAATCATCATATTACATAGATTTCTAAATGATCATGTGACACTGACGACTGGCGTAGTGATGCTGAAAATACAGTTCTCTTACGAGAGGTTCTCTCGTATTGCGTAAGCTAGCTTACGCTACGGGCAAGATTTCTCTTTTCTGAGAAATTGAAGCCAAAAAATTATCCAATAATTTGTATCTATTGTCAACGCAGTTCAGCTGCAGCAGACCATGAGCGGGCTATCTAGCAGCTCATTGGTTCGCTCACAGAGAACTGCTTAAGCCTATGAGGAGACGCGAGTAAACTCTCGACCAATGAGAGTCTGACTTGCTCTCATTGCGTCAGAGCCCGCCGAAACGGGCGTGGTCAGAGAGAATAATACTGGCGCGAATAGGCTGTTACTCTGATTTTTCATTCCTTCAGCGAGGCTACCGCATCTGCTGATCCTGAGAGAAGCCGCCGTCGTTGAAAAGGCAACTCTAGCGAGCATCTGGGAGACTGAAGAAGCCGGCCGTCTTCGCCACCTTCAGCCGTCCTGCGAGCTAGCGCCATCCGACGGATTTGTATCCTTTTACAAAAATGCTTCCTATATATTGTTGTATCTAAAAGAGCGAGCGTCTTTTTCAAGATGTCTCATTAATTTTCTTGTGGCTCTAGCCGCGCTCCCCGCGAGGCTGGGGACCGCCACCTCATCTGCGCTCTCTGCCTCGGATTGGAGCACGCCGAGCTCGCCCCCGCTGTAGGCGGCTGCGAGCTCTGCGAAACTATGCCATTGTTGACCCCGCGGGCTCGACTTCGGCCACTAAGATGCTTCCGTGCCGCCTCTGACTTCGCCGCGGAAGAAGAAACGCCGCTCTCAGAGGCCGCCGGATCCCCAGCCGGAAGCGTTCATCCCGCCGGAGCCTCTCGCCTCCCGCTCTCCATCTCCGCCGCTTCCGGACATACAGCTGCCGCCGAGTGGCCGCTCTGTTCCTCCTTGACGCCAGCGGACATCAAGGAGACATATTTGCTTCTCGCTTCAGACGGTGAGGATTGGTCCGGTTCTCACGCCAACCGGAGACCCGCGCTAGCCTGGCATGCCAGACCTACTCAAGATGTTGAGTCGGGAACTCTCCATTGACATACCTCAATCCGAGGGGCGGGATAACGGTTGTCTTTCAAAATCCCCTCTGCATGCAATAGGACAGCGCTAACCAACTAGAGCAAACGACGGCTGTGGCTGAGTGAGTCCCGTCGTTTTCCCACTAGCGGAGCTAGTTGATATATTAAACTTTTGCCGTATCGGTCGTCCAAAACTCCGAACACATCTTCCTTTCTAAGAATGACTTAAGTGGCGTTCTCTTAACTCCAAGTCCTCCAGAGTCGCGGCCAAAGCCGATTCGAAAACCGCCTGCATCTTCATGTTTTCAAGTAGCAGGGAAATCACCCATGGAAATCACGCGGAACGTCATGAACTGTGCCGTCATTGTGTTAAAAGCCCGCCGCCGACTCATACACGATGTGATTGGCTGACCCGAAATTGGTTTTTCCAACTAAAAAGTCTATTGAGAGTTGCTAGACCACACTGGCAGCGAAATGATTTTCGCGGCCGCTAGGGTGCGTCTAGTTCTCTAGGCTAGACCCGCGCTGGAATCGAGGAGGAATGAATGCACCTCCTCTCACAGGCCGTGGAACGCCTCGGGCTCGATTGGTCTCCTCCCCCCGAGCAGACCATCAACCGCATGGATGGCAGCTACTTCAGCCAGCGCTCGATTCCTGCCGCTAAACGGGCTGCGCCCTTTTCTGCCTGAACTGCACGCAGAACTCACGAAGTCCTGGAACGCCCCGCTCTCTGCTAGAACTCGCTCCGACTCTCCACCCTGCTTCGCGTTGTGGACGGAGCCGCAGAGAAGAGCTATCTCTCCATTTCCCCTGTAGAGGACCTGGTCGCCGCACATCGATGCCGCACTCCGCGAGATGGCGCTCATCACCTGTGCTTCCCTCTAAAGCCTGCAGTGCTACTTCAAGCTTTCACGGCCGCGCATACTCAGCCGCCGGCCAAGCAGCTTCTACACTCCACTCCATGTCCGTCCTTTGGATACTACAGGGTGATTACTTCGTGAATGAGGGGAAATAGAGCTTTTGAAGTGGTGGGCCCCACACTATGGAATAAGCTCCCAATTCAACTTAAAATGGCTTCCACTCTATCTGAGTTTAAAACAGTGCTAAAAACTCATTTATTTGGATTAGCTTTTATTATGTAATATTTGATTGATTTTATTTTATTTTAATGTACCATATTTGACTGACGATTGAAATGTGTTGTGCAATGTGTATTGTATTGTGATTACTGTACAGCACTTTGGTCGGCCGAAAGCCGAAAGTAAACGTGCTCTAGAAATAAACAAACTTGAACTTGAACTTGAATGGGACGAGAGCGGGGAAAAAATCACGGATTGAGGATTTGCCGCGAATTTGCCTCGTCGCACTAGCTCCTCTGCAGGCCGCTCATGTGACCAGCCTCCTGCACGAGCCCCACCCTAGCGCCTAGCTCAACACAGTCAGACTTCTCAGCGACACCAGGGCGGCCGCCCTCGCTCTCGCCTGACAGCCGCCACAGACCACCGCCTCCCCGGGGGCCTCGGCAGAGGATCGCGCTGAAAACTGATCACCCGAAGTCTGCCTAGCAGTTGAGAAAAAGACGGCGCTCGTCCCGCCGCGGCCGGACCGCCGTCAAAGTTTCGCCCTCTGTTAGTCCCCGCTTAAGCGGCTACTACAGCAGTGTACCCCGCCATTACCAAGCCGGTATCCCTTCCCGCTTGCATGAGCACAAATGCCGTGTTACGGCGACCCAGAGAAGTCTCAAAAAGAGCGTAAAAGCCTCTTGTGTAGAAAAGGTGCCCACAACACACCTGTGTTCACCACCATCGGGACACCAAAGCCACCTCATGTTTCCCGTGTCTCACACAGAGTGTCTCCTCCTCTCAAAAGCGGTCCCAACCCGCTCGAGTTTCAGAGTACAAAAGCGCGCCCGCAAGCCCGTGCGCGCGCCCCACCTCTGCTTACTCTGTTACACGGCCCATAAACTTGTGTAGAAAATGTGCCCACAACACTGTGTTCACTCATACACAAAGACACTCCAGTTCCCGTGTCTCACACAGAGCCCACTCTCATAAAGCGGTCCCAACCCGCTCGAGTTTCAGAGTACATAAGCGCGCCCACGATCCCGTGTGCGCGTCCCACCTCTGCTCTCTCTGTTACACGGCCCATAAACTCCTCTCTGAGTGTAAGTGCCGCTGTCATAAACACTATGAGCCGCTCACGCAGCCCGCGAGGTGCAGTGACGGGGACCAGGTAGCCCCCCTAGCGTTACGCTTCAAAGCGTGGAAAGCTATTCCGGGAATTTCCCAGTGGGTGCAAAACACAATAAGGCTAGACTATCGCTTACAGTTTCGCCGCCCTCCACGCTTCCGAGCGCGGCTAGAAACTACTGTGAACCCAGAAGCAGTGACGCTGCTCCGTTCAGAGATAGCAAAACTATTGTGTAAAAGGGGCTATAGAGAGAGTTCCTCTATCTATGAGCGAGTCGGGGTTTTACGGCTGTTATTTTCTTGTTCCCAAGAAAGACGGCGGCCTCAGACCAATCTTAGACCTCAGATCTCTGAACAATGTTCTCATGAAGAGACCGTTCAAAATGCTCACTATCAGAAAACTCCTCGCGCATGTGCGCCAGGGGGACTGGTTCATTTCACTAGATCTGAAAGATGCTTATTTTCAGATCCAGAAAAATCCCCTTCACAGGCCATTCTTACGTTTCGCCTTCGAAGGCCAGGTTTATCAATATACCGTCCTACCGTTCAGCCGATCCTTAGCACCCCGTACGTTCACGAAGTGCATGGATGCGGCGCTCGCCCCCTGCGGAGTCAAGGGCTGCGAATACTGAACTATTGGACGACTGGCTGATTTTGGCACAATCACAGAGAGAGCTACTGTCTCATCGTACAGTTCTCCTCGACCATCTGAAAGCTTTGGGCAAAGAGCACACTACAACCCAGTCAGACTATCTCCTTCTTGGGTATAGAGCTAGACTCGGTCACGATGACGGCTCGTCTGTCTACACAGCGCGCGCGCCGTGCTCAGCGTCTTGCCGCATCTTTTCAGATGAACAGACTCGCACCTCTGAAAACTTTTCAGAGGGCGCTGGGTTACATGGCCTCAGCCTCCGCGGTGCTCCAGTTGGGGTTACTGCGCATGCGCCCGCTTCAGCTCTGGTCGAAGAGCCGTGTATCTCACCGGGCGTGGACCACGGGCAGCCAGATGATAAGGGTAACGCAGACCTGTATCACAGCTCTGCAGCCATGGTCTGTGGCATAATCTGTTTGGAGAGGTTGATGGTCGAGAACGCGCTCACGCGCTTTCTCCCGGGCATTCACGGTCACCACGTGCTGACCCGTTCGGACAATATAGCCGTGATCTCCTATCTAAACCGTCAGGGCGGAGTCAGATCCAGGAATCTCTTTCAGCTGACAGAACGCATCTTAGTTTGGTCTCAGTGTTACCTGCTCTCGCTCAGAGCGACGCATGTGCTGGTCCATCTGAACGACGGTCCAGACAGTCTGTCCAGGAACCCCATCCCCCCCGGGGAATGGTCCTTGCACACTCTTACAGTCCAAAAACCGTGGCGAATATTCGGCAGAGCAGAGGTGGACCTCCTCGCCTCAGTGGATAACACCCACTGCCCAATATTTTTTCGAAGAGCGAGGACGCGCTAGCCCAGACCTGGCCCAGCCGCCCGCTTTATGCCTTCCCTCCGGTCTCTCTGCTACCACAGGTGCTTCAGAGAATCAGAGAAACACGCCACTCAGTGCTCCTCATAGCCCCGCACTGGGAGGACCATACTTGGTTTCCGGAGCGCACTCAGCTGTCACAGACAGCCCCGTGGCCCATTCCAGTCAGAGCAGATCTCCTCTCCCAAGCTCAAGGCACGATCTGGCATCCCCACCCAGAGCGCTGGGCGCTACACCCATGGGTGATCAACAACTACCCGTTGCTTTGCCAGAGGGAGTGTTAAACATGATCATGCAGGCTAGAGCGGCTTCTACAAGAAGGCCCTATGCGTCTAAATGGTCTGTGTTCTCAGAATGGTGCACCGACAAAAATGTGGACCCCACGGTCATGCGAGGTTCCCTCCTTGCTAAATTTTCTCCAAGAGAGGTTGGACAAGGCCAGGTCCCCGTCCACTCTTGATGTATGAGGTGTATGTGGCAGCCGTCGCAGCGTTCGCTGAACACCGGCGCGGCCAGTCACTGGGCAAAGATGGTTTGGTCGTCCGCTTCCTCAGGGGAGCTAGAAGGATGAACCCCCCACGCCCCCTTCGGTGCCGATTTGGGTCTTTTCCATAGTTCTCGAAGCTATGAAAGCCCCCCAGTCGAACCGTTAAACACCGTGGACCTTAAGTACCTGTCGCTCAAAACCGTTTTCTACTCGCGCTCGCGTCAGTAAAACGTGTGGGAGACCTGCACGCGCTGCCCACTAGCGCGTCCTGTCTCGAGTTTGGACCTAATGACTCCTTAGTCGTTCTCAAACCTAGACATGGTTATGTCCCCAAAGCAATCGGTACCCCGTTCAGGGCACAAGTTATCTCCCTATCGGCTCTGCCTGAATCCGATAGCGAATCTGACTCTAATCTCCTGTGTCCGGTCAGGACCCTGAGATTATACTGTACTCGCACTGCTCCGGTCAGACGATCCGAGCAGCTTTTTGTTTCGTTCGGTGGGCGCACCAAGGGGTTGGCCGCCTCGAAACAGACCCTATCCAGATGGATTGTTGATGCCATTGCAGCCGCATACGCTTCAAAAGACCTGCCATGCCCTCTGGGCATCAGGGCTCATTCCACTAGATGCATGGCCTCATAGTGGGCATGGTCCAGCGGAATTTCCATTCATGACATTTGTGTGGCAGCGGGATGGGCTTCCCCCTCCACCTTTGTCCGATTTTACAATCTGGAAGTTCCCGCCTTGCAGGCTAAACCTCTAGCAGTCTAGTATGTTACAGCTCTTCTGGTTGAGCTGCACTTTAGGGAGTTATTCACACAGACCGATTTCGCTCTGTCCCTCTCTATCATGTGCTTATGTACTACACATTTACCGGCCCGCTCTGCTGGCCTTTTGTCTCATGTACATACATTCATTCCCACTCATAGGGTTCCCCGGGGTTTCCCCTGGGACTCATAGTGGATGCTTAGCACGCACAGCGTTGACCAGGTGTTCCCGTAGCGTAAGCTAGCTTACGCAATACGAGAGAACCTCTCGTAAGAGAACGAATCGGTTACCTAACGTACCTCGGTTCTCTCTAGATGAGGGAACGAGTATTGCGTTCCTTGCCGTGCTTGTGCTACTAGCGTTCTCGCTTCATTCCATGAAAAACCAGAGTAACAGCCTATTCGCGCCAGTATTATTCTCTCTGACCACGCCCGTTTCGGCAGGCTCTGATGCAATGAGAGCAAGTCAGACTCTCATTGGTCGAGAGTTTACTCGCGTCTCCTCATAGGTTTAAGCAGTTCTCTGTGAGCGAACCAATGAGCTGCTAGATAGCCCGCTCATGGTCTGCTGCAGCTGAACTGCGTTGACAATAGATAATTTTTTGGCTTCAATTTCTCAGAAAAGAGGAATCTTTCCCGTAGCGTAAGCTAGCTTACGCAATACTCGTTCCCTCATCTAGAGAGAACCGATGTTACGTTAGGTAACCGATTTGTTTTGCAAACACGGGAATAAATTACATTTTAAAATATATTACAATAGAAAATAGTTATTTTAAATTGTTATTTAAAATATTTTATTTCAAAATATTGCTATTGTGATATTATAATATTATATAATTTTGGGGGATGTTCAGCCTTGGTAAGCACAAGAGACTTCTTTTAAAAACATTAAACAATCTTACTGTTCCCAAACTGTATATACAGTCAACCCCGTCACACTAAATGCGTCTCTATAGCAATTTATATGCGAAAATGAGTTTTTATGTGCATATGATTAGCATGTGTAGGTTTAGTAATGGTGTGGGGTACGTATGTATTATACGTTTGGTTAGGATTTGTGGTGTGGGGTGCATGTGTATTACACGCAATAAAGTGTGTATGCACAAAAAAACTGCGTATCATATGCGCGTAAAAATTATTTTTTGCATATAAACTGCACGATAAACACAATGCGTGCTAGAGACGCATTTTCATGAGATCAGGCTGATACAGTTAAAACACCAGAGACCCTCCCTTCAAAATATAATCACAAGTGGTTACAGGAAACACATTTTCCATCAATAAAAGGCATCAATACCAGCTGTAAACAGGAGTAAGAAACTACAGAAGCATAGAAAGTATCAATTATTTTCATGAAGTGAATAACTGAAGATATGCTTGTTGTTTTGTTTGTGAATATCATTGCTAATGATGTTAGTATTAGTGCTAGTTTCCAAATGGTTGTACTGATGGATGTCCCCCCTGCAGTCTGTAACCTTTATGGCTACACTCTCTGTCTGCATAATGCCACTTTAATGGGCCGTGGATCAATAGACGCTCTCACCACCCATAAAGCCCAGCCCATACATATAAGGAGCACAATGGTATACAGCTACATAATATAACATCTATAGTATGAAACACAGGATGATTTTATAAGAAAATATGATTGATATTTGTCCACGCAAAACTGTCTAGGTTTCAAGTGGTTTCTAATTCCCAACCCCCACATCTAAATTCCCATCATCACTTACAAAAGTAATAGCAACCTTAACAAACCTTGTAAAAAGGTGTGCTGGAGTGTGCTTAACTGTATTAAATGTACACTTGAACTTCAAATCTTAAAAATATATTTTTAAAAACTGTACTTGTAGAAAATGTAATATTAATGAATGAATAGTACATAAAGAGAATAAACTTGCAATACTCTTAACTTTTAAATAATGTACTTTGTAATAATGTTAAATTGAAACTTTTTATCTACATTTTAAATAAATTTTTTAATATTTTGTCATTTTTTAAAGAAGTGCACTTATTTTGATGTGTTGACTAACATACTAAAGCACATGTAAAGTAAACATTTTCAGTGTTATTCGATATTACAAGTTAATATATTTTAAATGGACTAAACTTTAACTTCATCTGTACAAATGTGTGATTACAAATACCTGTAACATAACATACAAATAAATACATGACAAAAGTTTAACCAGAAATTATATTAAACTATACAATTTTGTGTGTATGTATATATATACATACATACATACCGGTATATAAATATATATATATATATATATATACCGTATATATATATATAAAACACACACAACACACACACACACACACACACACAATATATATATATATATATATATATATATATTAGTCTTCTAAGAATATTGTTCACAGTGTGTTGTTTACAGTGAACTAATTGAATTACTCACCATGTGTCCATATTGTATTTTTGTAAACTGCACTGCACACCTAGTGAATTGGCATTTTGTTCCACTGCATTAATAAACTCTCTCTAATCTATTCTATAATGTAATCTTTGGCCCTGGTATTAAGATGCGTTTTGTAGACAAAGAAGACACATTCTCGTTTATACCAGGTGTTTTAAACCGTCTCCTTTGCCCACTCTTTTTGTCCACCTGATTTCCTCGAGGGGATGGGTCTATGGGTAAGTATGGACTTTTTCCTGATCTTTTGATCTAATGGACGAAATAAGCAAATTTACATTTGAACGCAAAAGGAGACGATGGAAAAACATACAGAGAGCAGCAGCTTTTCGTTCCTGCTCTGACAGCCGCAAGACCATGGCGAATGAAGTGAGTGCATGTTAGAAATCAGGAATGATAAGAGAACATTGTGCTTGGTAGATTTTAAGTCTTTTTCACACTAACTTGAATAAAAAAAAGCTTTCCCTTAGAACCACTTTTTTAATCTGACATGAGTTCACACTAACAAAAAGTTAGAATAAAATATGTGTATTAGGCGTGCTGTTCAAGGAGAGGCCTCAGAGCTCGGAATTTGGCCCGAATCCAGAGCACTCCCCCCAGGAATAATTAAGATAATTGAGGAGTTGGGGTGGAGGATGCTGGAAAAACTGTCATGGAACAGAAGCAAGTCGGCTCAATATATAAGCCTCCTCTCGTGCTGACTGGGTAGATTATCTATGTTATCTTCCCGAACTTTTTTATAAAAACATCATATCAGGAAAATCAGACCCTTCCTGTCAGAATACGCAACACAGCTATACTCGTCCAAGCCCTTGTAATTTCAAAACTGGACTACTGTAATTCTCTACTAGCGGGTCTTACCAACCAGCACGACTAAGCCTCTGCAGATGATCCAGAATGCATCTAGTCTTCAATCAGCCTAAGAAACCCCATGTCACACCCTACTGATCTCACTCCACTGGCTCCCAATTGTGGCTAGAATCAAGTTTAAAGTTCTAAAGCTGGCTTTCAGGCCTACCTCAACCCACTACTAGAAATGTATGCTCCCTCCCTGCTCACTGAATGAGCAACATCTTGTTGTTTCCTCACAATGAGGCAAAAAGTCACTTTCCAAAACCTTCACTCTCTCTGTTCCTCTCTGGTGAAATGAGCCGCCAATCTCCTCTCGAACTACTGAGAACATCACATCTTTTAAGAAGCAGCTGAATATGCACCTATGCACAAATGCACACACACACACACACACACCACACACACACACACACACACACACACACACACACACACACACACACACACACACACACACACACACACACACACACGCACGCACGCACACACACACACACACACACACACACACACCACACACACACACACACTTCTGAAACAAATCTGCATTTCTTCTCTTCTCTAGCTGGTTTCCTAATCTAGTTGTCTAATTAACCTGGCATTTTGTACTTGCACTACAAGGATTGCTGGCTCTAAGATGAATGATTTGTTCTTTTGTAAGTAGCTTTGGATAAAAGCGTCTGCTAAATGCATAAATATAAATGTACACATGCAGCTACAAAGGTCTCAAAATCACAAGTCATATATCCTCTAAAATGCCAAAACAAAAAAAAGGTTCAAAATGTCAACACAATAAAATGAACACCCCTGGGACTGATCTCAAGGAAAGCTGTGGGATAATAGCTTCAATTAACTGGAATTGATGGCAGAGCTATCACTCTGAAACTGCTTGTATCAATCACAGGCACGCTTAACCTGGGGCAAAGATCTCAAAATCTTTTCTTTTACCTTATTTCCTGCAGAGAAGCTGGAGAAAGCCTTACACCCACAATGACTCCCGCTAACCGTAAAACATCTAGGGAGATCCATAAAGGTTCTAGCAGCCATCTCATGGGAATGATTAAGTTTAACGATTGCTGCATCGAATAACAACTGAGGAATATGATGCCGTTTGCAGGGCCAGCAGCACCCAATACTGATGTTTTCATGCTTCCAGATGATTTAAGTGTGGTTTTATGAAGATTACAGACATCTAAGGCCACATACACACTGCAGCTAAATTCGGTTGTCAATTCACCTTTTAGTGCTCAATCTTGTTCTGTACACTACACACAGTACAGTTTTGTGATTTACAGAAGTAACAATTGCATTCTACAAAAGTTCTGCAAATAAATCACAGGGCACGAGGTATGAGCTTTGACTCATTCTCAGGCCTGATTTTGTTCGAAAGAAACAGAGAATAAGAATAAGCCCAAAATAAACAGTAATAAATCCAAATGTTTTATATGAAAACAAGACAAAAATATCGTGACTTGCACACCCTTACAAAAAATAATAATAACTAATAAGTCTTAAGTCGCTGAAATATTATTTTGGTCAAAAATACTAGATACCAAACACAAAAGACGCCAGAACGTTGCTAGGGTGTCAATCGTCACAATTTAAGGAGTGAGTCGTGTTCCGTTACGTTCGTCACTCATGAAACTTTACAGTGTGTCCGTGGCCTAAGATATCCCACAATCCTGTGCAAGGTCAAGAAACACTCACCTGTGTGTTCCTCTTGCTGATTTGCTGGGTGATATGGGCTCGTCCCGTGCTGGGATCTACGCCCACCAACGGCACGACCGCCTCCCCAATGACATCATCTCGTGCAAAGCGATCAAAGCTGAGCACCAGGAAGTGCAGCGTAAGCTCGGGCAGCAAGCTGTACGGGATGCCGTAGAAGGTGAACGTCTCGTCAAACACTGGCTCCAGAGTCTTCCTCAGTACACGTGTCTTCACCCGGTGCTTCTTCTCGGGTAGGATGGTCATCTTCACGTAGGGGTCAGAACTGCCCGCCTGTTCGTCCACCGCGGGGAGTCCCTGCGCTCCTACGATAGTGACAACGAGGGCCTTCTTGGGGAAGTTGTAGTCAATGGCCAGACTGAGCATTCCCAGAGAGGGCGAGTTGAGACTGTAGGGTGATGCCGTTTTACTGGGTGCTTCACTGCTGCTTCCTGAGCTGCTCTCCATACAGCAGTAGTCTGCCCGGATGGGCAGCGCCCTCTCCAGTCTGGGAGGACCCATAGGGGGGACCAGGTGGTTCATCTGTAGGTGCGTGGTACCACCTTCAGGATCTGCATCCACAAGGAGACACATCACCGTTTCGGGATCCACGACTCCATTCTCTTAAGAAGGAACTCGATCCTGAGCGTTGGCCCACCCGTACAATCTTCTTGTTGTTGCTGAGGGTCTCGGGGTAGATGCTGATGCCTTTGAGCATGTGGATGAACTTGTAGGGGGGGTCAACGGGTGGGTCGTAGGGGCCGCTGGTCAGCTTGTATGCACCTGCCATTTGACGATATCGCCGCTGACAGCACGTCCACAGGAAAACGGCCACTGTCACGGAGACAACCAAGACCCCTGCACCCAGAAAACCTGCCAGCACTGGGGACACATCTGAAAGAGACAAAGACAAGAAATTAGATCACTTTTTGTGGAAAAGAAATACATTTTAGCATACTTTTAAAGGGGGTACTTATTACAGAATTAATATATTTAAGTATAATTATTATATATATATATTTACATATAAGTGCAAATTGAATGTAATGTTTTTGGGCACTTAATTGCATGTTGATTGCAATTTAATGGAAATGTTTTAAAGATTAAATGTATGTTAAAGGCCCACTGACTGAAGTGCCTTTAAGCGTGCAGCATTATTCAATGTGTTGACGTAATTTACACTACAAGTGCACATTCAATACAATTAAGTATCTTTATTTTTCACAAGGGACATCATGATTATAAATTCAAGAAGATAGTGTGTAAAATTCACATTTTTGACACTTTGACTGACTCTAGATTTGACTTGGACACCAAATATTTTGTGAATAACATGACATTTAGAATAAAAGAGTCTCGTGACACTCTCTGTCAAGGAGGATGGAGGATTGGACAAGAATAGCACATAACAAGCAAGCATGCAGCCTCTATTTTTTTTAAAACTGCTTGTGGAAATGTTAACAAGCAAAGGTATATACAGGTGACCACATGTTAAACACTGAGGGCAGTTTCAGAGTAGGATAAGTCTTGGAGGATAAGTCTCCCCTCAGTTACCCACCCATTTACTATAGGTATAACAAAGATAACTTTCCTATTGTTGAGTGAACATTTACAGAAGAAAAAACAAAGCTAAAAGTTCATGTTTATTTTTTTTAAAGGAAATAGCCCCTTACTTTCCACCTAGATAATGAATAAACACTAATTTAACAATCTGAATTTGTATTAAAGATAAAATAATCTTTCACCATTATATGCCTTCTTTTAGATATAAATGATGTAATAAACAAGGAAATTCCTAAAAATGCATGAAATTGGTGAGCGAAAAGATTGAAGATGCCAGAATATTGCAGAAACAGAGCAAAGCAATCATGCAACTAAATAAATAGACTTGAACATTGGAAAAAGCCATCATTTTATTTTTTGTCTGTAATGTGTTGTTTGTACTTTTAATATGCATTTTGGACATTTATGTAGAAATTATTTTCAATTAGTTATTATTTCATATATTTTCATGTTGTCTTGTCTTTAGTCTATTCATGAATCTTTATACAAAATAAGTGTGCAGAGAACATAAACAATTTTAACAAAAATAAATTATTTTTATTCTAAAACATTATCAAACATCATGTCATGCTGAAAGCGTTTTTACATTGAAAAATATCACAATTTAGCTTCAAAATGTGGATCCAAAAAGCATCATTACTGTAACTAAATCTAACTAAATACGGTCCACAAATCATTTTTCTTCAGAATTTATAATAGTTTAATTTTAATCGTGGCCCACTCTCAGACCGAACTGTGGGTGATGTGGAGTTGGATGAGGTTTCTAGAGAAAAATCATCTGGTTTGAAAGTGAATTAAACAGAACTACAAACACAGACACCAATGGCCTCAAATTAAGGTAAGAGACTGACCCAGTTAGAAAAGAGAGTAACAGGGAAGAGAACACAGAAAAACAGCAGCAGTGCTTCAGGTCAGTACAGGCAAATGCAAAAACATGCATATGAAAAAAACAGCACAAGAAGATTTATGGAATATACTTATTTGTGTGAGAGAAAAAGCTCACTCAAATTAAAAAAATGAGCTTTCTAGGTAGGCTATTAAAATGATCCGTGGTAATGAAAAACAATTTTCTGGGTATATTGCAAGATAATTCTTGCTCTTGGCTGTAGCTTGGATTCTTTCCTGTTTAATTAATGACTGTATGTTTTTCGCTTGCTTCACAACCATTTGCTATCTAATGGGGCTGATGCTGAGCACAGCAGTTATATTTATGATCACGGATTTTTTATTACAGCGCATGAGAAGATCCAGCACAGCAGTAACATTCACCTGACTGGAGCATTTACTGTTATTCACACATACCTAATCTCAACACCCAGCCTGTTTCATTAATGGTGACAAAACTGACACTGCCAACAGAATCTGGTCATTTATATGGCTGTCATATCTGGCTCATTAAAACAATTCCCCTGAAACTTTCAAATGTCAGAAACAGGCCATAACAAAGCTTAACGGAGCTGGCAGGGTCTTCTTTGCCCTATGCTGCAGGCATTCAATTAGAAAACATCACACTGTGGCTCCCTTTGCCAAACACATTAATAACAGACAAAGTAGCATGCCATTGTGTGCTGAAAGTTTGTACATAGTCCTGGCGGTAACACTTTATTTGAAGGGGTGTGCATAAGACTGACATGACACTGTCATAAACATGACATAACACCTGTCATAAACATGAAGGAGTCTTTATGAATGTTTATGACTGTTGTCATTAAGTGTCATTCGGTAAATTATGACACTTTCAATGCAAAGTTGACATTGTTTAAAATGTCTTTGTTATGACAACTTGACATTAACAAAGACGGAAATGTCTTTGTTATGACAACTTGACATTAACCGAGAAATCATAACCTGTCAACCTGTGACAACTTGGCCGTCATGACACCATTATAACTGTGTCATGAATATTACCTGTCCTCAAGTAAAGTGGAACACATTGTACTAGTTATAAAGATGTCATTAAGGGTTATTACACTGCAAAATGCTTGAAGTTTGATAATTAGACCTGTTATGACATATTTGTGACAGGTTGACAGGTTATGATTTCTTGGTTAATATTAAGTTGTCATAACAAAGACATTTCCGTCTTTGTTAATGTCAAGTTGTCATAATCAAGACATTTTTGTCTTGGGTAATGTCAAGTTGTCATAACAAAGACATTTTTTGTCTTTGTTAATGTCAAGTTGTCATAACAAAGACATTTTAAACAATGTCAACTTTGCATTAAAAGTGTCATAATTTACCGAATGACACTTAATGACAACAGTCATAAACATTCATAAAGACTCCTTCATGTTCATGACAGGTGTTGTGTCATGTTTATGACAGTGTCATGTCAGTCTTATGCACACCCCTTCAAATAAAGTGTTACCGTCCTGGCTGTGTAAACGAGAAGAAATGGATGGATCACTAAAACACTCTTGTAGCCAATCAGCAATAGGGGGTGTGTCCACTCAAGACGGGGGAGGAGAGAGAGTGAGCAAGCGGGACATTTGTAGAAATACTGAAGAAAGAGAGATGTCTGAGATAATACCAAAGAGGAAAATATCTGAGAATTGTAATTAGAAAAAGATAGGTTTTGATTAGGCAAGAGAAAGGACCAACGTTAATATTGGAAAAGCTTCACAGCACTGGTTTTACAAATGCTGAGGTTGCTTTGTTTCTAATTTATACGTGAGTAATATAGGTTTACACTATGCTACACAAGACCAAGATATGCTGTTGTATGCTGTTGTTGTTGAATCACAATTGATTCATCCATACTTGTGCCTGCTGTCTGATGTGGCAGCTGTTACACTGCATTCACACGGGGTGTCTGCGTCGACGCTTAACGGAGGGCGAGTCTGAAGCTTTGTACAAGTGACAACAGCCAAACACATTACTTCCAGCTTGGACTTCAATGAGCTAGGGTATTTGCATAAAGACGCCTGCATTGGAAGAGTTAACACTGACCCCCAGTGTGAATGCTCCGTTAATCGTTGCCAGGTTTGCATAACAAACCAGCCCAATTGCTATACAAAACCCACCCAATCACAGCCTAGCCCAATTGACCCTTCGCGTGGAGCTTGATTGACAGGTGTTCTGACCAATCATACTTCGCCATCCGCCATTTTGTCGGACAAAGCAGTCAGGAGAGATAGTAGATTAACATGGGAGGATTTGAACTTGAAAAACTTACTGGCGCCTTTCCGCGGTTAAAACAACATTCCTTCTTATGTTAATTCATGTTTATTTGATGCTATAAATGAACTAGAAGGAAGAGATGATCGGATCACGAGCAGCTTTAACTGATGCTCTACAGCGATTTGTCACGGCACATTAAAGAGCCACAAAACGGTATTTATCGTTTAAATTTCTTTAAAAAAATGACCATATTTGAAAGGTGAGACTTTGTTTAATATGCTTAATATCAAAAGTAACCGAAAAGTAACCTGGTCTGTCCTGTCTGTCCGCGTGTTGTCAGTCTCCTCTCTGCTCCGCGATGTATTTTTCACTGCGTGAGAACATGGTGAGAGCGTGAGAGCCGCATAGCTTGTCGGACATAGCGACAGTAACTAAGGGGGGGGGCGGGTCTTTGCGAAGGGTCAATTGCTTTTAGGGGATTTCCCCGGTAAGAATCGAGTTCCTGGGAGGGGAAAGGGGGTTGGAGATGGTCGGGGGGTATGGGGGGTAAAACTCATGTCCTGGGAGAGGGGTGAGTACTTGGTTGCTTCAACCTGCGAACTAAAAAACAGCAACAGTGTAAAAGTAGCCCAATTTCAAGGGGAAATCGCAGACTTGGAAGCACTAGTCATTGCCTGTGTTTCATTGCATGGTCGTTATTCTGGGGGCGGAGCAATGAGGGAGGGGTGTTTCATTTGGGTGTGTTTGTCAGAAACCGGTTTCTGCACCTTTAAATTCACATTTATTTGACATATTTACTAAAATAATTAGAAATATATTTTTTGCAAGTAAATAAACTCAACTGATAAAAAAAACTAATATAGACGCACATAATATGATAATATGATAAAAATGTAATATGATAAAAATGTGTATTTGCTGAACGCTGACAGCACATGAAAAAAAGTGATATAGCGCTTGCCTTTCTATTATTGACAGAACTGTTCAACAAAGATAGTAAAGTAATGAAGACTGACGGGTCTAATGTGCGTCTGCACTCAGTGTTCTAAACACTACCAAAATAATAGTCGACCGCTATTAACTGCTATTAAATTATTGCATTAACTATTGATAAGAATATAGAAACTAAAAACATTAGCCAAGAACAATGCCAAAATAGCTATTTGGTTACTGGTTGACCAATAAGCTTGCAAGGCCTAGATGACATCACCAGAAAATGTGTTGTTTTAGAGAGATATTATTACCTATTGCTTTTGAGATGGAGCATTTCATGTTAACTTATGGAAACTAACTCGTTAATTTTGTGTGTAGCACGGTAAGTTTTAAGAGTGCTTTCTTTGACAGATTCGCTGCCACAGACTCTATTTTCTTTGCCATTCCATCAGCAGTCTGCTTTGTGTATCTCATTCTCTTTCATTTCTCCATTTACTTACATGACACTCTTCCCTATTCTTTTTATTTATATATATATATATATATATATATTCATTTCAATATATATATATATTCATTTCACAGTCTTACGCCCCTCTTTCTTTGCCCCTCTCTCCTCCCTTCCACTTCTCTCATCTTTTCTTTCCTCTTGCCAAACTCCAAAGGCCCGGGTGGTGAAGTGTTCAGGTCACCGTGGCAACAACAGGTCCCATTCTTTCGTCATGCCGGTCAGAGCTGATTGGAATTCTAAGTTGGGCCCGGGTTCAGTGAGCTGATGAGAACAGGATGTGCTCTCCTGCTCCACACAACAGCCTTAACGAAATGCCAGCCAATGGGAACACAGAAACGAACCACATGCCCAAGCTACAAAGTACAACAATAAAGTTTAGGGATACAAGCCACCTGCTGATAATGTCCTTTTATTTAATTGTACAATCTTAAAAAAACAGGTTCTTTATGGCAATGCTCTAAAGTTCTAAATGCTCTTAAGTGTTTTCAAAAGAGCGTTGGAGTTTTTTTCCCAGTTAAGACGCTATATGTGATATATACGAAATATCCGCCGAAGTTTTACTAGTATCTGATTTCCCATATAGTTTGTTTCTGGAAATAAAAAAGTCGATACAATATAAAGTATTTGCTCTGGCTGTTGTTTTCAATGATTTTGTTCCATTTATTAAGTCTCACTAGTCTCCTTTATAAACTATAGCAAGCATACACAAACACACACCCACTCCTTCACCCACATAGCATTCACCACATTTCATACAAGATTACCGACAGCATAGTTTGTTGCTTTAATGTAAAACATCACTAATGCTCTGCTGGCCTCAATCTGAGAGGAAGATGGTGTGCTGCATTAACAAAGAACTTGCCTATTATTACTGCAGCTTATCGACCACTCAAGAGGGACTCATCCAAGACTCTACAGGTTTCTTGAAAACGAAGGATGAAAACCTAAGACCTCTATTAAAATATAATATTTTAATTTAGGCTGTTAGTTAATGAATGCTAATGGAAAACTTTTCAACATGGTTGCCAAGGCATTGCTAGGCCGTGTTTATAGAGTGCAACAGTTGGGTTCCGGTCCGGAAGTAAAAACTCCATTGATTTTCTCCATTAGGAAATTGATTTTGAATGAATGAACACCTTTAAAGACAGATCTACTGTAATCTAAGAGGTTGTTAATCCATTGTATTTACTTCTGCTGAAGCCGTCAGCATGTATTCCAGTGTATTTTTTAAAAGAATCGTGTTTAACAGAGGAATTCCTGGTGAAAAACTACATAACACAATAATTACACCAATCAGAGAGTAAAAAAAAGCAACAAGCTCCCAAATAGCTCTTTAGCTGCACACAATCCCATGATGCGCTGCGTATGACGTGATTGAGTTGATTTCACTATGCTCTCAAAATACTGAAATGTTTGTATATGCATATTTTGATATTTATATTTCGCCAAAATGTAAAATTTAAAAAAGGGTGTTGTTTTAAATAATACTAAAATACTATTTTCAATTTTTATTTGAAATATATATCTTCAAAAACATGTTTTATTCTAAAACTTTGAGAAAATCGAAGTCATAAATCTAAACAAGTTGCGTTCAAAATTTGAGCCTCATATCTCAAAATGTTACTTTTCAGTAACATTTTATTTGGCCGCAGTACCAAATATTTTCACTAGGCAAAATTCGTCTCCCATCCATTTCCTATGCAGTCATTTTTGACCCAGAGGAGTAGCTACAAGTGAGACTATTTTTTTCAGGACCATTTAACCTTTTCGAATCATATCCATGATTTTTTTTGTGTTCACACATCAAGTGGCAAAACCTTTACCAAGTTTTGTACCATTCCGATGAAGAAAAATTCAAATTCAAAAAAGAAACGTAAAATATTTCGGTCAAAAATAACCGAAGAACACCAGAGGGGGAAGGCTCTTTTTAAATCCTACTGGGGGGAGAAAAAAAACTCCAGAACCAGTACAGCTAAAAAAAAGGGTGCAGGTACTGTTGCACTCTATTAACGTATTGCTAGGTGGTTGCTAGGGTATTCTGGGTACTTACTTATGGGGCCAGGTCAAAATAGCCCACCCATAAAGGGTCACCTAACAATGTAAATTTTGCCATTATAATCATGTCCTTTCAAATCCGCAAGACCTTCGTTCATCTTCGGAACACAATGTTATGAAGCAATGAGAAAAAAAAATGCGCAAAAACAACAAAAATTACGACTTTATTCAACAATTTCTCCTCTGCTGTTCACGTAGTAAACACAGGATATACAGAACGCCGCCTCAGTATTGGCTGACGCTGGTCATGTGATTTTGTTTGTTTTTTTTTGCGCACAAAAAGTATTCTCGTCGCTTCATAACATTAATGTTAAACCACTGTAGTCACATGGACTATTTTAACGATGTCTTTACTATAGCTTTCTGGGCCTTAAAGGTGGTCATAACGTTGCAGTCTATCAGAAAGATTCTGTCAGATTAACATAAACCGCAGAAGAACCTCTCTTACGAACATGGAGACATCATGTTTGAAATTCAGCACGAATTTGATTGGAACCAGCACCTTTGATACAAAACTGTATCTGTCATTTTCTATAATGTGACCCTGCTGGCTTTATATTTCCTGACATTTTACCTAAATTATTCTTGCTTTCTCTTTAAGGTCTTTTTTCCACCAACCCGCCAGCCTCGGTCGACCCCGCCCTTTTTCTGTCCACACAAAGGATGCACCCCTCGCCGCTTCAACTACCCCGGAGGGATTCCGGGCCAGATGATGTCACTTTTGGCTGCATGTTTTAAAGCCAGCTGCTTCTGTTGCTTAGAAACGACCCCTCCGAGAGAAGAAGCACAGGGAAATAATCATTTTGCCAGCTGATACACTCAGCTCTCGCTCTGGTAATTTCTTCATAAATGATAAATTAGTGTCACTATTCAAACTGAAATCTGACATACTAGGTAAGAAGTATCTAAATTATCTCTGAAATAACTATTAGCAGTGGTTGCTCAAGCTAATACTATTACTGTTGTTCCTATTTTAGTAATGGATTGAACAATATCCTAACCATAAGTTTTACACTGCACCGTTTCTGTTAATGAGACCTCAAATTATGCAGATTACTGAAAAATGTGCTGTTACATTTCAGTAATATTAATGTAATTAAACTTGTGCACAATTTGTGCAAAAATCCCGTAGATTTACATTAAAGGAGAGACTCAATCCATAATCCCTTGTGAAAAAGAAGGGCGCTTAAAGCAACACTATGTAACATTGTTTACCTTAAAATAATGTTTCCAAAATCTTATCAGTGGTTCATCAAGTTGTAACAGGGTGAAAGGCACTTCTGCCATGACGGGGTCTGTATCGCTTTTACTGGCACTATGTAACTTCGGGGTTCGGGTAGGAACCCGACCACAAAAAGAACTACAAAATTCGACTGCTTTACGTCAAGCGCTACAATAGTCATTATTTAGTTTTTCTTCGTTTCTGATGTCACAATACATCATCGTTTCATGAAATCATGTAACATACTCTAACATGTCTGTGGACATCGTTCATTCTAAAGCCGGTGCTGGATAAACAGCAAGCGAGCGTGCGACGGTAGGCTAAATTATTTACGACAGCGGTAATGGACAATTTCGTTTCCAACCAGTAGGGCGACCGAAGAGGAAAAGTTACTTGGTGTTACTTTAATTGTATTGAATGGCTTTTGTAGTGTTCTTCAAATCTTAAAAGTATATATATTTTTGAAAAACTGTACCTGCAGATAATATAATATTAATGAAATAAAAGGCCACTTAAGTGCACTTAGAGAGTGCAAATTTATTCCTGTTTCTTAACACACTTAAATTTAAAAAGTGCACTTTGTAATAATGTCACATTTACAGTTTTACTTTTAAGTACAATTAGGTTTTAATAATATTTTGTCATGCTTAGAAGAAGTACACTTATTTTGATGTGTTGACTGACATACAAGTACAAAAACGAAAATATTTTCCTTTGCATTTTTCGCGTACAGACATCACTACTGTCTAAACGTGAAAACGATTAAAACCTGTATTATGCTGCCAGGCCAGTAGTTGGCGAACGTCACTTTGAAAAGAAACTAAACTGAACTGAACACATAATACACATGCACATGACGTCACTGTTTTCACAAATTCACATTTTTGTTGATTACACAGAAACAATAACGGTATCGTTTTCAAAAACTTGCACGATGAAACCCAATTTCAAATTTTGCATTTTCGGGCCCCCAAACAGCATTGTCGTGTAAATGAACGGCCAAAACACATAAAAAGTTTTTTGTTGAAAACGGCGTCATGTAAACCGCCCCTTAAACATATTATTTCCATAATAAATACTCTTTTTAAATGTATGCTAAAGTGTGCTTTCTTTTCACAAGATTCTACAAGCTACAAAATCTGGTCTTCTGGGTGGTCAAAGACCAGACTTGACCTCAAACACCCTAACAAACACTTAGTAAAACACTAAAATAACTATAAACATAGCAACGCCCTGGCAACCACCTAGAACACCCTAGCAACTACTTAGCAACATGTTAAAATAACTCAGAACACCTTAGCAACCAGTGATGGCAACTTTTTCACAAACATCTCTTTTAAAAATTATAATAGGTGTATTTTTCCCCCATTAAATTAGAATTTGAAATCTGACTCTCTTTTTTTAACGCTCGAAAATGTGTGGCACTTATCTCAACAGATATTAATGTACGTCAGCACAGCTCATTTTTCAAAAAAACCAATAGATTACCTGCGCGGCTGCACCAAACACATGACTGATTATGACACACTCCATAATGTGCGTCAATTGTACAAGTACACACAACTGTGTGTGCTGAATATGAGTGTGTTTGCGTGTGAGCCCACATGATTAATAAGCTGGACAAAATAGCCCACATATGAGAAATGATCCCATTGTCTGTAGTCACCACTGAGCTTTAGCAGGGTGGGGTTTGTGATGAGTAGAAATTAAGAGAAAGCAGGATAGGAAAATGATGAGGTTAAGAAAAAAGGATGTGCTGGTCACGAAGCGGACAGCTGTGGATAATGATGCTCAGCACTGCCAGATTCTCAGTTTTCACCCTTTCTTTATGCGCCACCCACAGTTTTGCTCTCCGTTCAACAGGATCACGAAGAGGTTTAGTTAGCTCCCATATCAAGACGGTTCCCTCTCTCTATGCTGTCTGTGGTAGTATGTCAGTACCAGCAGGGTGAAAACCAGCAGTTTTTATCACCAGCAGTCGTGTAGTAGAGACACTGTGTGCTGGATTTCAGCAGGGACAGAGAAGACTTGTCACTCTGACACCAGTCACACGCATAAATCAACCCATTGTTCAATCACTGCAGCTTCACACACCCTCTACACACACAAGAGAGAGAGAAAGGGAGAACAAGACATATACACTTAGATACCAGATATGTGTGATAAGCTGAGATCAAATATAGTCAAGGCTAGAGCATCACTTCAAAGCCTCTTAGTCTTCAAAAACAACTCTTGATTTAAATTATTAATGATTTTTTACTTTGCACAGTTTGCAAAGTAAGAGTTGGAACACGATTCGTTTGAATTGCTATAACGAATTGCATTTTTTAAAATAAAAATGCACATATTTTCAAAATAAAATAAAATACCTCTCCATTATACTGGTTCTGAGCACATAAGAAATTCTGCAACACTCTCTGAACTACTGAAATCTGTCTACAAAAATGTTAACCTAAAAATGTGCTTCATGTGGTAATATCAAAATTACATTATTACTCTATTTAATAATATATTTAATAATTGAATTCAAGGAAAAAAATATTATCACAGAATCAACCTAAAAACATTAGGATAGACACAAAAAAAAACCTACATTTAAGGGTTTAACAGTATAGGTTACAGTGTATAATAAAATGCACACTACTGAGATAATCATTTCTGAAATGTTATGTTACCAGTAAAATTATATAATTTTTAATAAAGTAACCAGTAAAATTATATAATTTTTAATTCAAGTAACTTGACGTCACTCTATGTACTTTTGCTGCCAATGTTAATAATCCCAACTAGACTTTGAATATCCATAAAACAAGCAAAAGAGAGATGCTATTAACGTTTGCGGCTTGACCTGGTCACCTTCCTTCCTGAAAGCACTTTCTTGATTCTATTTTGCCCATTAAAATAATGTCCTGCAAGGTCATTCGACTCTCTGCCTAATCAATGAAGGCAATGTTATTATCTGAGAGAACTTGACATTTAATTAATATTGATACAGCCTTAATCTGACAGAATTCAGTTTGAATTCAGAAACCATGCAGTTTCTTGTTTAACTATTTTCAATTATGTACACACTGTTAACCAGGTATTTGTCGTTTCACACTGACACCAACAGTGCCAAATGAAGCAACAAAATCAGAACATAGTTGGAGTGTAATATACAGTTATGTAGAATGGGATTTGGACCAATGATATTCTAATGTGGGGCGGAGCAACCCAGTGAAACTAGAAAGCAAGCTACCGACAATATATCCAGTTTGTGGCATCAATATCTGTTATCGCTTGTCAATTTATAATGTCGGACCTGACTAAGTGATATACAAGCTTGTTTGATGTCATATATCAGCAATCTATAATCTATACTTTTTAAAAGTACTTAATACAGAATTAATATACTTTTAAAGAATCTAATTAAGTGTGAACTGAATGTAGCCTAATGTATTCAACACTTAATTGCATAATAGTATGTCATGTATTTAAATATATTTGTACTGTAGTTACACATTTGTAATGATAAAGTGAAATTAAATTATATTAACTTTAAAATAATGTTGAATTACACACTAGTTAAAATTAGGCTATAATTAAGGACTTTACGCACTTTTTAAAAACATAGTCATAAAAGTGAACTCTCTTTAAGTACTCATGTGGCCTTTTATTTCATTGATATATCTGTAAGTATACTTTTAAGATTTAAAGTACACGTGTACATTCAATACAATTATGCACATTTCTTTTTCATAAAGGTAATCAGCAGGATTTCCAATCAACAATATGTTTTAGTGGCTTTGTTTCTATTTCTGTGGCATTGTGTTTGATAGCCTCACCCACCATCTAATCCCATCTGTAAAAAAATCACTTCACAACCGTACATGCACACACATACATCATGTTCTGATTTTCTATTGTCCTGTCACATCATATAGAATTTTCTCTTTAAGAGAGGACAGACAAATCAAACTTGTAATACTGAAGGAGTAAAGGGTTTTATTTCCTTCATGGCTTCAGAAACCCTAAATCTGTGTTTATCTGGCTGGACTAGTCCTGGTTATTTTCTTCTCGAGCACACATCTTGCTGCTGATTCTGTCTCCAGGCAACTCCCACGTGGTGGGATGTGATCCAAGATGCCTCAGACGTGTTCCTAAAATACTTGACCCAAACTACATCACACGCATTCACCAGGAAACGCGTCAAAACTGTCCACCTCCCCCAGCGAGTGATATAATCCCAATATTAAAGACTAACAGCTGATAAATCTGACGCGGTTAATGATTTTAAAACCATTGAACAACTTAAAATGTAATTTTGAACTATTTTTCACTAAATATTCAGAGCAGTATTTTCTGGAGATTATGTTCATTACTGATCTTTTTTAAAACAATTTTATATATTTTAGTGAGTTGGGCTACCAGGGCAAGTAACAACAACTATTTATAAAATAGAGAGATGATTTTAATATTTATTTTTGCTATTAAAAAATTAGGGTTTTTTTAACGGTTTAAAACTCATATCATACCTATTCAATCCTGTTAAATATCCTATGCTCTGTGGTATAAAAATAGGACCAATAATAATACTGTGATGACAAATAAAATGTGGGCATTCATTATTTGTGGCATGTCACAAATTTGATATTTATAATAATGGGAATAGCATGAAGGCTAGGCTACTGGTAGCTTGAATTATCTTCAAATGTGCATTATAATGTCTTATAATACAGCCTATAATCATTAAAAATGTTAAATGTTAGCCTAAAATAGGGACCGGGTACATACATAGTTAGACCTTTAAATAGTAATGATATCATCATGTGTTCATTATACATTCATAACAGGAATAGGCAATGTAGTATAGGTTAACTGAGATTTGATTGTTGTTACATTCCCTTCTGAAAACAGGTAGGCCTAATCGCGATACAGATTGTATTATAGCTATATCATTATGAATATAATACATAATGTATTGAAGTAAGGACACAAACTGATCCAGTTGACGCCTCGTGAACAGACATGACGTCATACACGCAGTGTCTTCAGGGATGCGAGAGTTTAGTGTATCTAAACGCGCCTTTCCTTAAATAAGTAGGCCTAAATGTATTGCTACTTTAAGACTTATTCAAATAAAATAAACCATCACATGACGCAGCATGTGTGTGTACATAAACACACTTATGTCTCACGTAGGCTTCATGTGCGTATAGCCTATTTCCGGTGCTGCACTTTACACTTGATTGGTGAAAATGACGAATTTCAGTAGCCTATCTATTTTATTATCAGTTATTACCAAAATAACTTGCCCTAACTCACTATACATAATACAAAGTGGTAAATCAGGTTATAGCCTACACTAAATAAACATAGCTACTAGCCTACCCAGAAAATATTGCTCAGAATATGTAGGCTATTCAAAATAAAACATAAATCTAAAATCTGACTCCGAAATAAATTAACAACCAATACATTTGTCGAATCATTTAGCCTAGTAACACCATCGCAGTTTCAGTATAGGCTACTATACAGATTCCGTTAAAGCCCATAATTACATAAATATAGATAGACACATTCACTTACCATAGGTTGGTTTTAAATTAGTAATCTCGGCCATTTTGAAGTCCATTGTCTTGCCTGTGATCAGAAAACAAAAAATAAAAAGCAAAGGGAATGAAATTCTATTTTATTTCCATGAATTTCTTCAGGCCGATCCTCCAGCTGAATGGGTGGCCGAGCTGTAGGATGTTTTCTTCTGTGCCTGCGCGCTCCTCAAAGATGCGCTCGGTGACGCGCCCGCGCTCCCGCCTCCTCCTCCTCCTCCGCTCCAGATGCGAGTGTGATGGAGAGGCTGTTCACTGCAGAGCCAATGGGGTGGAGCGTGACGTCTAGCTCCCCCTCGTAGAACGTAAGCTGGGCGTAATGGGTGGAGCTAGAAGGTCCAACCACACCCTAACCCTACACACAACCATATCCCTTCACTCCATCCATTAAATCAATAGAGATGGAGCTGGGCTAGGTCAAGCTTCCCCTATGACGTTCAGAGAGGGGGAGCTGGACGTAATTTGGCTCTGCAGCGCCGACTGAACTTTTATTTAAATACAAGCCCTTCAGCGTCCCCTACAGTGCAAAAAACAGACAACACTATGAACCTGAAGTGTTGCACAGCATATTTTGTTCGAACATTATAGCCTATTATTATATACATCACACAATTGTATTTATTTTTTTAATTATGAATTATATAGCATGTGTTTTTTATATTAAAATTATATTCTAATTATTCTATTGTATAAAATTAAATATTAATTTGATATTGATAATTGATATTTTTAGCTGTTTGTAATTACTAGATAAGTATTTTAAAACTAATTTTATGGAGACTGCATTGCATAGAATTACTAGGGCCATAAAGCACTATTTTAAAATTATCTGATATTTCCAGTTTTCCATGACTTCATAACCTTGATGATATAAATGCAGAATATAGGCATAATTTGATTACATGATGTCACAAAGAAAATACAACTCGAAACATATATGTATCAAAACGATTTTTTTTTTACTTTGGTGTACAGTCAACATACAGGAGCAGAATGTCCTTTAACAATAGAATAATTATAATAACAACAATAATTGAAATGACAATATCAATAAAATAGTCAATTCAAATATATTCACACTGGATAACATACTGATAAATACTTGTAAGAAATAGGTTTCATATATGGAATGCTGTTGATTGACTTCCAGTTGGGTGATTGTCATGTTACTGACATACATGTTGGCTTCATCATGTAGTAACCTTACACAATACAGTAGCCATCAGTGAAAACACACAAATTCTAGAAGTGTTACAAGGGACTAGGCCACATATTTTTGAGGAGTGGGGGCATCATTTGGACTATTTTCTAAACCTTTGATACAGTGAAAGAAAATGTAAATTACAGACCAGAACACAGTATAATGAAAGAGAAGTAAATTGAAGTTACTCTTCAATGACAATAGTAACTGCATGTCTATGTCACGATGACCTTTGGAGTCGATTGTAACATATTTTCAAGGCAAAATAACCACTGAGGACCATGTGATATTCAGTGTTGGGTGTAATGCATTAGTATACTGTAAAAAGTGATCAGTTGACTTACTTAAAGTGAGGGAAACCCATTGCCTTCAAATGATTAAGTAAACACACTCCACGCTTAATTGAACGTGAACTTGACAATTCAACAAATCATTTTTTTTAAATTACGCATGAAGTACATAAACTTAAGGCAATGGGTTTCCTCACGTTTTTTAAATTAAGTCAACGGTTTACAGTGTAATTAATTACTGTAATTGAATTACTTCTTCCCTTTAAAAAGTAAAGGATTACTCTTAATTTTTCTGTAATTTAATTAGAGTAACTTCTGATGTAATTGCATTAAATACTTTATAGACAATGTAACAATTCTATATATAAATAAAATGTAACATCTGATGTTAAAATGTAACCTTCTCTCTTTAAATATTTCAGTCAGTTCCAGAATAATCTATGCAATTTAATATGCATTTAAAAGAGATGTTTCAAGTCTGTCCTTGTTTTGTTAAACTGGTTGAGGTTGATATGGGATTTAGAAAGTAATTGCGGGAAATAGTAATTAGTACAGTAATCTAATTACACTGTTGAAGATGTAATTACTTTTTTAGAGTTACGTACCCAACACTGGTGATAGTTTTTGGCAAACTCTTTAAACCAACAAAATGCTTTGAATCATACCTGTAATTCTAATCAAGCTATGCACTGAAATTGCTAATGACATTTAGATACTTGTCTAAGTCTATTTTTATAAATGTTTCTATCTTTAAATACAACAAATATGTTATCATGTTAATCGGATGTGTAATGCGAGAGCTTAAATCTATTTCACCCAAAATGACCTCAAGATAGCATACCGGTTTAAAGATAAGTCAACACTGATTGCGTACATTCCAAAGTGCCTTTGAAATTTGCATTAAAACTACAGCTTTACTGTAATTAGCCTTTAATCTGCAGTGTATGTATATGGAACACGTATCCATTGAAATACAGCACAAAGGCACTCATCGAAAAACAATGAGTGTACCTGACATCTAATGTGTTTTATAGCAACTGACGTTCAAGAAAAGAAGGCATTATGCTTTACAATAAATTTCCCGAAAGGCTCATAATTCTCAACGTGACCTGAGCCGATGTGATCAATCCTGCAGATGTAGAATTTGCATCTTTTGCATCGCCCAATTTACAAACGTCATATAGGGTCAAAACGAAACCCGAAAAAAACACTCTATGACTGTAAGACGACTAAAACATCCCTGACGTGATTCATTGCTTAAAACTACTGGAATATTTCAGACCAATAGAAGGTTTGCTAAGTTTATAATCAACGTGAGAATAACTGGGATGGGCTTTTTAGTTATTTTTAAAATCTATATATATGAACAAAGGAGCACAAAGGGAAAGGCACAAAGATTATTACTTTACTGGGAACGCAGAACATCATACAATCCTCAACTAAATCGTTTCTCTTAAGTTGTCATTAACCACAGCTAACACTTGTCAAGCACTAAAAATAGTGAGGATCTGATTAAAGTCAACATGAAATGGCATTCGTAAAACCTCGATGGCTAATCATCATCATATTTTCTGGGCATGCCCGAAAATAAAATTGTTTTGGCAAGAAGTAGTGGCAGAGATTGGGAAAATTCGCTCACTACTATATATTTAGGTAAAATACCAGGAAATGTTTTAGACAAGGATAAATATGTATTAAAAATATTGTTAGCAAGCAGTAGGAAAGCAATAACCCGTAAATGGTTGCAGGTGGACCCTCCAACTAAGGATCAATGGCTAGGGATCGTAAATGAAATATACAGTATGGAGAGGCTTACATTTATATTAAGGCTCAAATTTGACAAATGTAACTGTAAATGTAAGTTTTGGGAAAAATGGATTATGTATGTAAACCATTGAGGAAAGTGTGATATTGTATATCAAGATGTTGGAATTATTTTGTGATACTGTCTGATATTGTAGCATCCATGATAACTTTTGTGTTCTTTGTTCCAATAAAAAAAAAGTAACTGTAACGTAACATATTTCCCAGCCAAATACTGTAATAAGTGTGGGTTGCAAAAGTCTCTTATGCTCACCAAGACTGCATTTATTTGATCAAAAATACAGTAAAACCTACATAGCCCCTAAAGAGACATGGTTATGGTCAAATAAAATAAAAAAAGGTAGACGGAAAAATGATATTTCAAATGCTTTGGCATTCGCTCATTAAACTTTTGTGATGGAAATAATAGGATGTTGGAGGAAAAACTATACTTCAGTGCTTTTGTGAGTGAACACAAAGTTTCTCGGAGAAACGCAATATTTATGTATTGTAAGAGAATTACATTTTTTAAATTTCATGTTGACTTTAACATACCGTACTATAATATGGTTCCACTTTTATTATTAGATTTGCATTGGATGCACATACTAAAACCAATAAAAAGGGTCTTTCGATAAATGCATCATTTCCTGTAAGTGTACAGTAAAATATAGACATTTCTATTTGGGAAGGCAGCAAAACAATAATATTTAATGCTCGAAGTTTCAATGTTCTACCCGTTTGTTAAAGGTTATAGTGGTATGGGTCTGACTGACTGAATTTCCCTCCCAATCGAGACAAGAGTTGCTGGGCGAGATAAATGCTAAAGCTGAGCAACTGGTGTTGGCAAAAACCCGTTGTTTGAAATCGGTCAGTCGGTGCATCAAGGCTCTACATTCGGTTCAAGACACGCCTTGTTTTGATTTGGTTAAATTATGAGGTGAGCATGACGTCCGGAAAGTAGAAGATTCCAGACACATTTTGGCATAAAGAAAAATCCACTGGGTTCATGCTTGATTATCATGAGGTATTCTGGCTTTGGTGAGTTACACCACATGGCAAATGATTTGGTTACAAACACCGAACTGCGTCACAATACTAATACCACCATTTTAAAGCTGAACAATTCAGGCTTGTTTTTTTTTTTCTTGTTTTTTTTTTTTTTTTGGTATGAAAATAAAGGAGCTGGAAGGCTATTGCAAGTCTAACTAATAAGATGCCTGGATAGTAAGCCGCGTAATAGCTGAGTTGAAGTCCACATGTAGAGGTACACAGCACAAGCACAGAGATGAGGAGCGTTTTGTTTTGACAGTTTGTCCTGTTATCTGACTGGTACAGTTTGTCTCCCAGAGGCAGGTTTGCATCTACATCCGCTGGTCCTTTCGAACGGTTCCTGAATTGACCAGCGCCAACATAGCGATATACATTTGCTCTGAGGCATTTAGTGCTACCAAACCCGTGGATCTCAAGATATTCTGAGTTTTTATGCAATAAACTTGGTTGGAGGTTGAACAGTCTTTTCCTCACTTGATTCGTGTTGTGTGTATGTGTGATATCAGAGTCTAATAGAGCACAACACAATGTTCCGCAAGTAAAAATACCATTCATTTTCTTCACAAAGATTCGAGTCAGTCTTGCTGCACTCACAATATAGTAAATAATTGAACATTTGGATACTTTTTGAATATTTGAACAAATATTTTAGAACAAACTTCAAATATATAGTATGCAAGCTGATTTAAATTCACAATGCATTTGTTTTTTGTTGTAATGTTCCATCTTGTAGCTATTTGGTTTGGTTCAAGGATCAAAACTCTTTGTGAAGTAAGTGAATGGAAAAATACTTCCGGAACCAAGGCCATTGCAGAAACGGCAGTTTTTCGTGCTTTGTTTTATGTTCAGACACTGACCCATAAATGAATTTCTTGCAAGGACAGATTGTAAGCATTTTATACCAGTATTGCAAAACTATTAGGCTCTAATATTCTTAGTATAACTGCATGATGTGCAAAGCTAGAAAGGCATATGAACAATAAAGCTATTTCCCTGAACTTAATCTGCAATCAACCCTGTGTAAACTTGCATTTATTAGTAGACCTGTAGCGCTAAGGTATATACATCTAATTTGAATGGATAAATCTCACAAATCCCATCAAGAACATGTTCAGATCATATTTCACCATAAAGTCAAGAGAAAGTAATTGAAAATAAGTTACTTTCACTTTATACACAATATTTTGTGGGTGTAAAGTCCAGGGGTCAGAAAGTAAAAATACTGAGGAGGATTTTAACTTTCTGAACCTGGACTTTACACCTCTCCTTATTTTAGATTTTGTCATTACAACATTATTTTCATAATCAAGCATTTCCCCTCTAACTATCATTACACGTTATTAAATATACGTATGTATATATATATATATATATATATATATATATATATAATATATATATATATATACATATATATATATATATATATATATATATATATATATATATATATATATATATATACGTATATACATTTAAATTAAGTATTTGTACATCATTGTAGTATATGTTGGACTGCATTTCATTTATGATGATTTTAATAAAACATGACAGTTTTTTTTTAAATAAAAAAATATGCAGAACTCTCATTAGAATCACCATTACATAAACTCAAAAATAAAACATCTGGAAACATTTCAATAATGTACATTTTGGGGGAAATGCTTTATTAAAAATAATGTCACAATAATAATAAAAATCATCAAAACAGGCTTCATTCTCTTTATAGGGTTAGTTCACCCAAAAATGAAAAATTCTGTCATTAATTACTCACCCTCATGTTGTTCCAAACCCGTAAGACATTCGTCTTCAATACTGAGCCGGCGTTCTGACGTAGAACCTGGAAGCGCTTCACTGTATTTATAACATAAACAGCATAGAAGACTGACGCAGACGAGAAGAAATTGCTGAATAAAGTAGTTTTTGTTTGTTGTTTTGCGCACAAAAAGTATTCTCGTCACTTCCTAACATTAAGGTTGAACCACTGTAGTCACGTGGACTATTTTAACTACGTCTTTATTACCTTTGCTATGACATTGCTGCCTATGGCTGGTTCAGAAAGCTCTCAGATTTCATATATTCCGAAGATGAACGAAGGGGTTTGGAACGAAATAAGGGTGAGTAATTAATGACAGAAATAAAAAAAATAACCCTTTAAGCAAAATATATTTTTTTATATTTGAATGAAATATGACCTAGACATGTTTTTGTGAGATTCACCCAAAAAGAAATGCAACATTTCACTATAGAACAATAAAATGCACTGAAATATCTTTCAAAAACATTAATTTTAGAGTAGTGAACTTCTGTGTTGTTTTCATTGGGATTCTAATGACTGATAAAAGAGCAAACCACACTGTAGCACGTAATGTGGCTTGCGCGGTTACTGTAGTGAATCCAGTATCTGTGTTGTGAGTGTTTTCTGTCTATTGTTCCCTCTCAGTTAGCTGGTCCAGGGTCTGCCAGTGGCATAGTGTGCAGCACCTCATCCAGCAGCTGCAGTGCCCGGTGCAAATGCACCTCCACCCAGCAGGGGGTGTGCTTGATGCTCTGTCGGGGGTAATCAGGCCCCCAGCCCTTCACGAAGCTCAGGCGCAGGATGCACAGCCTCCTGAGGTCATCCACACCAATCCCTGCCGCCGCTGAGAGGCCTGTAAATAAACATTCGTAAATTCACCAACCGCTCAGTTTTGGAATTTGCACTAATTCTATAAAAACTTTATCTATAAAGGAATTAGGTTATCTAATAATACCCCCATTAAAGTAACACTATGTAGTTTTTCAACCTTCATAATATATTTCCAAGATCCTTGTGATGGTACATCTACTTAAAATAAGTTAATACCCCCATTAAAGTAACACTATGTAGTTTTTCAACCTTCATAATATATTTCCAAGATCCTTGTGATGGTACATCTACTTAAAATAAGTTAAATGACACGTCTGCCATAGCCTGATGTGGTCTGTATCGCTTTTACTGGCACTATGTAACTTCGGGGTTCGGGTAGGAACCCGTGCACAAAAAGAACTACAAAATTCGACTGCTTTACGTCAAGCGCTACAATAGTCATTATTTCGTTTTTCTTCGTTTCTGATGTCGCAATACATCATCCTTTCATGAAATCATGTAACATACTCTACCTTGTCTGTGGACATCATTCATTCTAAAGCCGGTGCTGGATAAACAGCAAGCGAGCGTGCGACGGTAGGCTTAATTATTTACAACAAGCGGCAATGGACAATTTTGTTTCCAACCAGTAGGACGACCGAAGAGGAAAAGTTACTTGGTGTTACTTTAAAAGTGGTTTTCTATCCTATGTTGACTTATTTCCTGTTAAAACAGTAAGTCAGATGCATGTATTACAGAGATGGTCTTTTATTATTGGGAGATGTGATGGTCTGCGGCTCTACCGTTGGAGAAAGCGTAATGGTCAACTTGGATCGCTTGTGACTTGATAACCAATCACAATACAGCTTTGACCTCATTGAATTTCTTCTCTTATAAAACAGATTTTTTTTCATTGTAAACTTTAAACATTTGTTTTGGATTGATCCATTTTAAATGACCAACATGTTAAAGATTAGCAGACAGGCTGTTGATTCATTAAGTGATAAGCTATTTCCTCACAAAAGCAGAATTTAATGAAGCCTCTCCTCCATTGACACCCATTAAAAAAAACCTGGCCTGCTTTCCCATGTATTGCTGCATTATGTTTCTTTTTTGTCGCTAACCTTGGAGGCGTGGCTTAGTTTATTACTGCTCTCTGAAATGCTAGATTCTAGCTGGTCCATCACAACATTCAGAGGTCAGTTATTTCCTGAAAATGACCGTGGTCCAAAGCCACTAGAAGGCAAGCCTACAACCTTTAGCCAAAAAAGCGAAACGGCTAATGCTAACGCTGTGCTGTGGCAGTACGCAGAGAAGGAAAGCATAGGCCATTTTTTATGGATGTCAATGGAGAAAAAGCTTCACTAGACTGAATGAAACACTTTTGTGTGGAAATAGCTTATCATTTAATGAATCGCCTGCCTGTCCACTAGTCTTCAACATGTTTTACACTAAACAATACTTACGATAAACAATTGCAATGATTTATGACTGCTGTGTCTAATATGCTTTCAATGAATGAAGGTAAAAATACATGCAATTTAATACATATTTAATTAATTCAAATGATAATGAAGTTAGAGTTTAGTGTACTCTTAAATGTAGTTTTATGTGCCCTGCAGTGACTACTTTGCAGCTAATAGAGATATTCACACTATTTTTTTTACCACAGTAAAGCACATTCCACAAACAATGCAATCCTACTGTATGTTTACAAGCAATATAACACCAAATATAGAACATTTATTCACAAGACCAACCCACAAGAAACTGATTAACGTAAACTGTAACTGACTGTCATAACACTTTAAACGGCGAGCACTGACGTCACTGCCATTACACGAAAGGTTGAGGTGCCTAACTTGATCCAAGTTAGCCGTTACGCTTTCTCCAATGGTAAGAGATACAGACCCTCTCATCTCCCTATCCACCTTATTTTTTAGGTAAGAGCGGAAGCAACCATTTGTAAATTTAATGTGCCTCTGTCTGGCTTCTGGTATCATCCGCTTCCAGTTATTTTTAGATGTAAAAAAAAGATCGTTATGCTGCTTGATATTGCAAACTGGTATTTCTTACCCTATTATTTTAATGTAGTGGCGTAATTATAAACATGCTGTTTTGTAGCGCAAACAGTTTTACCACTTAATGCACTTTGTTATTCTTCTCGTTATTTCCCTGTAGCGGCTAATGAATCGGAAGTATCGCACATTCACAGAAAATAGCTTAGTTCTGAATTGAAAAATAAAGTGAATAATAAGACAATCTCTGCCGTGGTCAATACAATAGCATCGCTGTATAATGACAGTCATCCAGTTCTTTGAGGCCAGTGATTCTTTCATGTCTCTCGTATTACTCTCTCCCTATAATTTCATTCAAATGCAGCTGGTGCATCTTGCGTATCAGTAATCAACTGAATTAACTGTAAAATAATAGGATTTCAGTATTAATAGTAGGCCTCCAATATTAGGCCTACTACGGTATTATAATATAACAAAGAGGTACGATTTTAATGTACGGTTTTTCTTCTCAAATCAATATTTCATGACCCAGTCATTATTTATGTGGTGAAAAGCTGTGTATCCCTCAAATGTTCATCTAGTTTTAACTTGTTTGTTCCTCTAGGCTCAAAGCTGCAGCTAGGAACTGTTTTTCTGAGCAGAAGCTTTGCGTTTAATGTGCTAATAAATTATTTCAACTCAACTCATAATAGGGATAATGTACATCCAGTCAGTCATTACTGCAAAATAAATTGCAGGGACCTGATCTCTCTGTCAGGGTTTATTTTGCAATAACAACCAGCTGGATGTATATTATCCCTTACCTGATGACCTCAAAGCTAACAGACATCTCATTTTGACCTCATGGGTTTGCAGGGAATGAGGCAGACACTCACTGACTGCAGGCGCGATTCCACCAACACTTCCTGGTCCTGGAATATTCCCTGCTACCGCTGCGGCCTGCGCTGCTGCTGCCGCCTGAGCCGTGGCCGCCTGTTGCTGCATCTGCCTGTGGCACTGCCTGAGGTCAAAGACCTGCAGGAACAAAACAACACAATAGCTTTCAGCACAGCATTGAGGCACACAGACCTCGCTGCAGTGTCCTAAAACAATGGCTGATGAGAAGTCATTTAGACAGGCTTGAAAAAAGTGAAGCTCTGGATCAAGCAAATCTAACTTGACAGGAAGCTAAAATACACACAGAGCTCTCAAGTGTACAAAGGTATTTACTGCCCATCGAGTCTGGCATTAAAGGGGTCATATTATGAGGACTTTTCCTTGATCTTTAATTTAATAATAATAACAATGTCATGTAAAAATAAAATAAAATTATATACAATGAAAATATTAAAGACTGCAGCACAAAAGAGGCATTTCAAAAATTAAAGCAACTTGTCTAAATTTATCCATTTATTTATCAATTTGAAAAGTGATTTACTTACATTTTTAATTATATGCTTGTTGTTTATTTTCTTGTTACATGTAACTACATTTTAACAGCAAAAAACAATTAAAAAATGTAAATGAATCACTTTTCAAACTAACAGAGATATATTTAGACAAGTTGCTTATTTCATTTTTTGAAATGCTGTCTTTTGTGTATAAAATGTAGTTAAGTGTGTAACAATAAAATAAACTTTTCAAATTGACAGATATATTTAAACAAGTTGTTTTTATCAAATAAAAAAATTAAATAAGCAAAATAGATAAACATATACATATATATATATATATATATATATATATATATATATATATATATATATATATATATATATTATATATATATATATATATATTGGGGGGTTGTAGTTAAATTTGAAAAGGGATTTATTATTTTGAATTAGTGTTTTTTTTTTTTTATTAAAATATAGCTACATATCACAATAAAATAAACACACGTTTTTATTTGTAATTTTTTTTTTTTTACTTTTTAGAGCTAAAAATAAATCTAATAAATTCCTAATCGCCCACAATCTAGTTTTCTACAATAAGTCAATTCTAATTATAACTTTGCACTATTTCCGCCCGTAAATAATTGATAAAATATGAAATATATAAAATAAAGCTTTTACCTTTATGTAGGCCCCTGGGTAGATTTTGTGCACCGCATCTCCTGGCGCTCGGCCTGCTTCTCTGTCCAGGTAGTAACTCTGCACAAAGACGGCGTGATCACTCATGCAGCGCATCCATACGTCGCCTTCTCCACGACACTCTAGCTGCACGCCTTTACCTATGTGCAACCTGCAGACAGATGCAGAATCAATGACTGTAACATCAAATCAAACATCAAATAGTTACATAACACAATTTAACACATGCCACCAAGTGTCAGAAGAACCAAAACCAGATGCGCCTTTGTTGACATGCTTGCATTCTATTTTGTCAGGTTGTTAAAACCAGTTATTTCCCGGTTGTTGTCCTTGAATAATGTGTTTGTTTATTATTGTTCATCACAGTGTCATTCTGGCACAGTAAGCAGATTTTGCAAGTGCGTGTTAAGGTAAACATCAAACCTGTGAAATTCATGTATACACAAAACAAAGACTCAAACACATATATATATATAGACATTTGGTCTGGACAGTGTAGCTTAATATTTTTCAGCCTTTTGGCGATATTAAGAGTTTTATGGCAATATTTACAGCAAAAAAAAAAACAACCAAAACAAAAAACATACCTTTCCCACAACTAAAATTTCAACCTTGGCCACTGCTGCCAAGTAGATTAACCACCATAAACAATATCATGTTTACATGCACATCATTTTCTAATTAAGGTTCATATCATGGTTAAACCTTTATTTTAAAAAAGATTTAAGCTTTTTAAAGGGTACCTATCATGGAATTTTGAAAAGTACCTTTCATGTAGTGTGTAATATAGATCTAAGTGAACAAAAACATCCTGCAAAGTTTTAAATATGAAAGTTCACCGTATAAAAGTTATTGTCTCTCAAAAGTAAGAGTCGACTCTGAGTCGCTGATATGAATCGATAGACGAACGATGCACTTTCGTACATCACTTGTACAAGTTATTTGAATTCAACACGCCCACTCAGTGCGCGCGCCGAGCAGACAGAGAAACCTGACAACAACATGTCGACGAGACTCTGTTCTGAAGTGCGAATCAAAAGCAAACTTTTTTTTTCACTGCCCAGGGACAAGCATGTGAAGACTCAGTGGCTAGAGTTTATATTTACAACTATACCACACAAGTATAGCCACCTTGAGCTGTGTTCGCGTCATTTTAATGACGATCGCTTCACAAACACAAATGCTTTCAAGTGTGAATTCGCGAGTCGGCTGATACTGAAGGAACGTTCAATACCAAGTTTATTTGGATCAGCTTCCTCCTCCGAATCACAACCTGTAAGTACTGTTAATAATTGTTGCTTTTATGTGTGTGTGTGTGTGTGTGTGTGTGTGTGTGTGTGTGTGTGTGTGTGTGTGTGTGTGTGTGTGTGTGTGTGTGTGTGTGTGAGTGTGTGTGTGTGTGTGTGTGTGTGTGTGTGTGTTGTGTGCGTGTGTGTGTGTGTGTGTGTGTGTGTGTGTGTGTGCGTGTGTGTGGTGTGTGTGTGTGTGTGTGAGAGAGTGAGAGTTACGCTCAGCAGCTTCTAGGTCTCCAATGTCATTTTTTTTTGTTTTTTGAAATATGTGAAATTATGTGAAGCGTATTGTAGTACTGCAGTGCTTTATCAATATGTTTAAGCTTTGGGCTAACGCAAAATATAACTGACTGGGTCATCTGACCAATCACCGCCGATTAGCGTCACGCAAAGGATGGGTTTGGACAAATGAGTCGTCAAACGAATCATTAGGGAATCGGTGAGCAAATCAGGTAAAAATAAATGAATATTATAAGACAACAAAAGTGTTTTTTGTCATTGCATGCATGTAAAACTGTTGTTGGGGACTCCCAGAACATTATTAGGAACATTTTAAATGCCATAATAGGTACCCTTTAAGTTTTTATATGTGCTTTTGTCATTTTTATTAGTTTTTAGTCATTTTAGAACTTGTACTTATTTCAGTTAGTTGCCAAAGCAACATTTCAAAAAAACATTTACCTTTTCATCTAATATTTAATTTTATTATTTTTAATAGTTTTAGTAAACAATAACACCACTGTCAGTAATTTAATTCAAGCAGTTTTGTCATTACCGGTAAGTAAAAATAAAACTACAAAAAAAATTTTTTTTAAATAAAGCTGAAAACAAATTAAATATAATTTTTCACATACTAAGTATAAACACTAAAACAAAAAATAAAAAAGGATTTGAATAATTGCTGCGCCCGAAATCGAATACTTTCCTACTAAATAGTATGTTAAAAACAGTACGCCAACAGAGTATAAAGTATCAAAATGAATAGTATTCAAAAACCGTAAGAAAAAAGTCCCGGATGACCTACTACTTCTGGCGAGATTCTGAAGTGTGCATTTAATGAACACTTTACGATCCCGTGAGGTCAAAGAAGAGGATTAATGAATGGCAGTGAAGTGATGCAACTGACGCTGGTAGGTCACATGACAGTAACATAGCGAATGTAGTACGTCCGGATTTTATTCATACTAGTACCCACATTCATACTATATAGAACATAGTTTCTTAATGGTCACGAAGTAAATTCAAATTCAAATGTAGTACCTACTAGAGCCCTGCACGGGACTGTTTTGTTAATCCCGCTCCCGCTGAATTTCTGACCATTACCGCCCACTCCCGCGTGTTCTCCACTCCCGCCCGCACCCTCAAACATTCTGTTACAGCTTGTAGAAATTGTGAAAAAAATTACACCAACATTAGGGCTATGCTAAACATTCAGAATAACAGAAATTGCGCTTAATTACACCAACCACAAGATAAAGTAATGCTAGCACGGTAGCACCACAAATGACAAACACATTCAGCCAGCTTTTTAATAAAACAAAAAATCCCATCTAGTGGAGCCTAAAAATAGATTTAAAGTCCCCCTGTAGTATCCCTTTAATTGTATCCCTTAAAACTCACCTTTGATCACCAAAATGGTATATTTAAAAAAAAAAATTCCCGAGAACATTATTCACAGCTTAAAATAGCTTGAATAGCTGGTAACTACACCCTTGCTTCATTTAGTATACGCTGAACCATGAATATGCAAATGAGCCCCGCCTCCACTAAAATCCGAATCCCAATGCAGCCCTCTAGTACCTACTCAAACAGCATGCCATTTCGGATGCAGCGCGTGTCTTCTTCTCGTCCAACAATTTCTTTCTTTAATAGCTGACAACTGTCTGTATATACTAACACCAATAATTACCTTCTTTATTTTAATGCCATTAAAACTAAATTTTTAGCATTTTCACACTCTAAAGTTGTGACAAAAGAAGAAATATGGAACTAATCTTCTTACACTGGTCTTTAGAAAACTTCATGGCTAAATAAAAAGCACATTTAAATTGTACTATTCACAAAGCAGGTTTTATATCTGCAACAAAATAATACTGCACAAATCATAAATATTCAGTATATCACCCAGCTCTGACAACCAAGATATTTTTTCACTGGAACAGTTGTTGGATTGCGGCACACATACCTGGCCCGCTCACTGGCGTCTGTACGGTGCACATTACTAAGCTGACCCAGGCAGAAGCGGTCACCTCCTGAGGGGTCCACATACCCGTCAATCGTCACCACCGGACAGCTGGACAGCACTTTAAACATCTCTCCAACCTGCACGTCCATCTCAAAGTACGAGATGGAACACCAAAACTCAGGACCTGTTGATGCATCGCATATTGAACTGTAAGTCTGAGAGCATAAATAGAAATTAAAGTGTACAAAACCGTTCAAAAGTTTGGGGTCAGAGAGATGTTTTAATGCTTTTGAAAAAAGTCACTTATGCTAACCAAAGCTGCATTTATTTGATCAAAATATAGTAAAACAGTAAAATTTAGAAATATTATTACAATTTAAAAGAACTTGTATTCCTGAGATGCAAAGCTGAATTTTTAGCTGAGTGTCACATGATCCTTCAGAATTCATTCTTATATGCAGATTTCAAGAAACATTTCTTATTATTAATACATTTCTTATTATTATATATTCTTAAATATTAATGTTAAAAACAGTTGTGCTGCTTAATATTTCTGTGGAAATCCGTGATTCATTTCTTTCCAGGATTCTCAGATGAATAGCTTTTATGTGAAACAGCATATTTTACTTTTGATCAATTTAATGCATCCTTGCTGAATAGATGTATTAATTTATTTTAAGCAAAATGTAACTTTTTTGTTTACATAAAGTGGAGATTATATAAAGTAGAAACCTGGATGGTTGGAGACTGGAGGAGGAAAAGATGCTGGTACTGTGATGTTGAGACCCTGATAGGAGGAAGATATTATAATGGATTAAATTAGTTATATATAAAATAATGGTATATTTGCATACATGCCCATTTAAGTGAAGTGTCCGTTGTAATGTATGTAATGCAAACTTACAGTAGTGTGGGTGGTGGAGAGGAGGTTGGTGGCCACGCCCATTTTGCTGGGGTCCTACAGGAGTGTAGGAGGCTGTGCTGCTGCCTGTCCAGGTTGCTGCAGAAATATAGAGATTAAAAATATTTTGTATATGAAGCAGTGAAAATGCGACAAGTATTGTATCTGTCTACACCGAAAAAGAAATTACCAAGCAACATTCCAAAACCACAGCCAATTAGAATATACTGAATGAAGGTTAATATGCAGCTTTGTGGGATTTGGAACAATGAGATTTCACTGTGGTCAGAACTACAAAAACAGAAGTTTTGTCAAGTTGTTAATAATACTTAAACTATTACAAATTTCCATTAATTAAATGAATAATAAATAAATACAATTTTTTTAAGAAAAAGCTGGTTTAATATAAGATTAATACTTTAATAGTATACAAATAACTGATCAAAAACTCACATTAAAATAAACAGGATTTATAATTTGACATTGTGACTGGTTATGAGAAGTGTAATTTACTGTGAAAGGAGCTTTGTGTCTGAGAGTGTTTGGAGCCGTTGTAGCCGTTCTGGTTTGGTGGAGGCTGGGGTGGAATGGGGGTCTGTGGGGGTCCATGTGTGGGGGTAGAGGGGGGAGGTGTAGGGGTCATGACTTGACCCTGAGGAGATGCAATCTGTAGTAAGCCTTCACCATGACCTCCCTGCATCTGCATCATAGAGCCTGAAGCTGAAAGACATGAGAGTTTGGAAGATGGCACAACGACATTATTACAACTGCACAATTTAACCTCTCAGAGTCCTCTATAGCCAAAGGTCAGCACTAACCGGTGGGGGAGAGGGGCATATTAGAGTAAAGGGTGACCGGTGGGGGTGCGCGGGTGGGTTCTGAAGGCAGCTGTAGAGGAGGCAGTGGCTGGCCGTAGTGGTCTGGAGGGGGGAGTTTCATCACCCCCTGGTGGTCCTGCTGGGGAGGCAGGCATGGGGGGACGTCCATCTGAATGCAGTCGTGGCTGTACTCTTCCTTTATCAGTCTGCCAGTGGGACCTAGACACCAGTCAGAGGACAAATTATGTTATTTTTACTGAATCGGTTCATTTAACAATTCAATTGAATCTTTTTTTAACCTGTGCGGAATAGTAAGCCATTTTTCACTATTTATTTAAGCTTAATGTTGTCATTCTTAAAATTTTAAAAATCCCAATGATTTAAAACAAAAATTTAAATCTAAATTAAATCATAAATACATACTGTTAAAAAGTCTGGGGTCGGTGAGATTTTTTTTATGTTTTTAAAGGATAAAATAGTATCGTGAAATAAAAAAATCATAAAAAGTTTTTAATTTTATTATATTTGAAAATATGATTTATTCCTGTGATGGCAACAGTGTCGCATGATCCTTCAGAAATTATTTTAAAGGTGCAGTGTGTAAATTTTAGTGAGATCTAGTGGTGAGGTTGCGAATTACAACCAACAGAAGTTACGGTGGCCGACAGGAAAAGAAAAGACAGAGAGTAGCCAGTTAAGCAATGAGGTTTCTTTACAAAGATAAATGAAGAAATGAGGTTTACTTGTATAATAAATATGTCACGATTCAATGTGTTTAGTTCTGTTTTGTAATCTTGGTTTCCCCTGTCTTTGTTATTTTGGTTCAGTCCTGTTAGTTTTCCCGCTCTGCCTAATTAGTTATTCCCGTCACCTGTGTTCTGTTCATTATCCAATTATTCCTTGTGTATTTAAGCCCTGTGTTTTCCCTCAGTGTTTGTCGATCGTCGTCTATGTAGAGTTGTGTGTCCTGAAGTCCTGGAGTTTTGTTCCTTTGTTATTTTGTTCCTGTATGTTCTAGAAAGCTAAGTTTTGTTGAATAAATCTACTATATTGCAATTCCCGTGTCCTCGTCTTCGGCATCCAGCACAGCAACCCTGACAAAATAAGTAATATTCCCAATAACATATTTAACATGGTTTTACTGAATAATTGTTACTTGTTCATCATTGTGTCAGTGTTTTATTCGCTGACTTTAGCTAACTTCTTTGCATGAAGAACAACATAGTGACAAAACGTGTTTGTCCGTTACGGGGCTACTGTAGAAACATGGCGGTGCAAAATGGCCATTTCAATATAAGGGGACCCACGGTGTATGTAGATAGAAATCGCTCATTCTAAAGTAATAAAAACATAACGGTTCATTATGTAAGGTCTTTATACACCACTGAAAACATAGTTATGTATATTATATGGCATTTCTGTCAACAGATCCTCCTAAATATTACACAATGCACCTTTAGTATGCTGATTTGGTAAAAACTGCGATACATTTTTTCAGGATTCTTTGATAAATAGAAAGTTCAAAAGAACTTTAAATAAAAAAAATTAAATATCTCAGATTCTTAGCATAATATATACTAACATTTAAAAGACGTTTAATTGTTACAAAAAAAACATTTCAAATAAATTATAGACAAATATCTGCAGACAAAAGTGTTTAACTTACCCGTGTTTTGAAGACTGAGACCAACTTGAGAAGAGGAAAAAAAGAAAACAAAAGAGAAAATCATATTGCAAATTGACCAAAGTTTTCCTGCACTGAGAAAAAAATGCATCACACAGCTCAGATATGTCTTTGTTCATGGTGATGAATAAAAGGATAGCAAACTCACCAATGCCTGGTGACACCACTCTCTCATAATGGTAAGGGTTGACACAGACATTATCGTATTTGAGGTCAAATGCGTACTGGCAGAATTTCACATGCTTGAGCTCATTCTTGTGAAGGTCGGGCCAGCGCCACAACCGTGCGTAGATTACATGAGGAAAACCTTTACGACCGGCAACCTACAGAAAAAAACAGAAGAGTAAAAGAAATTTTCATGAGGAGTACAACATAGTGTATTAATACTAAAGGAAAACAGAACAATCTCTAATACTGCACAATTAACAACATAGATATAAACCAGTCATGAGAAAATATTAAACTTTGGAATATATTATAATAATGATTGTGTAAGTCCTCCAAAATCGATCCAAATACGGCGTTCGATTTGAGGTGAAGGTTTCACACGTGTTTCGTCTTTTCTCATGACAAAGTATTTTGGGTTAAATGCAGTACATTTTCTCATATGTATAAACTCGTTATTCGTTATCTGACTCCATGAATGAAAAGGTTTTTCAATGATATCTGTGCATCGTTAAATATACGTTAATGTTTGACTATTCCTTTTAACTCCAATGAAAAAAAGTCAAAGTCTGTTAGAATAATCAAATATAACAATTTATTATGTCAGGTAAATGTATTATTACAATTCCATAATCGATTGAAAGATAATCAATACAAATCATCAAATGTTCTAGAACAAAGAGGAAAATCCTTTACCCAACATTGTATGGCTACGTGAGCCAAGCTCACGGGCTAATCTGAATACAGAAAACAGCCCTGAGCTCTCGCTGCGTTTCATTATATAGGCTAACCATGGATATTTGCATTCAGAGGTTCACACCTTTTGGGGGTAGGCTAGAGACCACATTCCTTTGTGTGCCAGTTATCTCTAAACTATTAAAACCTTATTAACTTTTGATTTACTTCTTTGGGAATGAGACATTTGTACCAGTCACACTGAGACATTTCAAATAATACCAAACATGTATCAAACTTGATGATATTCATTCATATTAAACCATATATATTCTTATGTGAGTTTTAGGAGTTACTGAGAGAGAGAATGAAATGCAGATGAGGTGAGACTTTTTGTCTCAGGGGAAGAGGGGGGAAGTCAAATGTAAATTTCCAGCAAGATCCTTTGTTTCATCGACCAGTGGTCAAAGTCTATCTCTCCAACCAGTTTTCCAGTCTTACAATTGGAACATTTTACTGACATAATTCAATTCAGTTCATTTTCTAAACTTTTGATTAAATGATTCAGCGATACATCATGATATCTGAAATCGGGTGATGATTTGGTTTAATTCGATTATTTTGATACATTTCATAATGCTTTAGCAATCTATTACTAAATGCTGATCAGTACAGCATTATTTTAGTATTTTTATATATTATAGTATTTATTTGATTTCTATATTTTCAGTTCAGAAAATTGTGTTCTATTTTATTAGTCATTTATTTTTCTATTAGTATTTTAACTGAAATGTATTTAATTTAACATTTCTAATTTTTGTTTATTTTTTAGTTCTAGTTGACAACAACTCTGGTTCAGCGCATTTAATTTTATTGTCAGATTTATGCATTTTTAAGCTCAAGTATGTTTCATGTTTCAGCGCATATTTGGTTCAGTAGCATATTCAAACTGTGTGAAATACATGTGATTTTGAAATTGCAGTTGCAATTTATATAATGCCGTTTTGGCCAACAACGAATTCCTCATACTCCTTAGCATAAGCATTGTGTTAAATTATATTTTTGGCCCTTATGTCTATTGAATGACCAGAGAGACTGAAACCGAGATCAGGTACTGAACATTGGATCACATGACCTATTGTGATGCCACTGCCAAGTCATATTTCTCCTAAGGACACAGCAACATGACCAAAACGTTTTACCATAGCAGCTATTTGACAGGTATGCAGTAGTATGACAAAAGAGCATCACATGATCCTGAAAACACAGTGAGCGTAAGGTCGTGTGGTGAGTTTTGAGTCAGTATCACAGCTGTCTGTGCTTGTTTAGTGTAGTAGAACAGCAGGGAGGACGTGTGTGTGATATGATAATCCGTTGTAGATTAACACTAAAGGCATGACACTACAGTTGTGCGGTAGTAGCATGATACTAGAGCTGAGGAGAGGGATAAATCCAGCTGTCAGTGCCATTTAGGACTGAAGATGGGCTGAAACAAAGACAGAAATGTGGTGGGGCTGGTAACCAAAAGGGCCAGAGTTCAAACCCCAGAGGGGACAAGAGAGCTGCTGAGTTCAGAATTTCAGAAAAACATTTAAGTTATTAATTACTATAATTTGTGTTTAGAAAACCTACTTATTGAAACACATCTGACACAAACATTGGTGAACACGTTCTTATGTTAGTGATTTTACTGTGGTTATAGGATGTTGTTACTGCTAGGCATGATGCTTTACAGAGTGCCTAAAATCCCCTTAAAGTAGGGCTGGGTGATAAAACAACATTGATAGCTATGTATCGGGCGGAAAATCTAAGTTAAAAGTAAAGTTAATAAAAGTCATGATTACATTCATTCTTTGTGGAACAAACATGTGGAATGCATTTCATTCCCCATTAATGGTATGAAATATCTTGATAAATATCAATGTCAAACAATATGAACATATGAGAAAGAGACCATAATGTGGTCAAATCAGTGTAAAACATGACTTATGATGACTTTCACTTAAGTGTGAAATAAATGTAATGTTTTAAGACACTTAATTGACCCTTCGCAAAGACCCGCCCTCCTTAGTTACTGTCGCTATGTTCCGACAAGCTATGCCGCTCTCACGCTCTCACCATGTTCTCACACAGTGAAAAATACATCGCGGAGCAGAGAGGAGACTGACAACACGCGGACAGACAGGACAGACCAGGTTACTTTTCGGTTACTTTTGATATTAAGCATGTTAAACAAAGTCTCACCTTTCAAATATGGTCATTTTTTGAAAGAAATTTAAACAATAAATACCGTTTTGTGGCTCTTTAATGTGCCGTGACAGGTTGCTGTAGAGCATCAGTTAAAGCTGCTCGTGATCCGATCATCTCTTCCTTCTAGTTCATTTATAGCATCAAATAAACATGAATTAACATAAGAAGGAATGTTGTTTTAACCGCGGAAAGGCGCCAGTATTCAGTTTTTCAAGTTCAAATCCTCCCATGTTAATCTACTAAGCTTGATCCGACAAAATGGCGGATGGCGAAGTATGATTGGTCAGAACACCTGTCAATCAAGCTCCACGCGAAGGGTCAATTGCAAGTTAATTGCAAGAAAATTACGTATTACAGTTTATCTATGTTGAATGCATTTAACTGAACTTTAAAGTGTTTTGAAGTGTTAAAGTACCAGGTAGGACTTAAGTACATCTTTATATGCAATTTCATAATTACTTCTATTATCTTTGAAACAAGTGTACTGACAAGCATTTATGGTAAACTAAAATATATTTTAATGTTATTTCTAATAAAACTAATGTCATGTATGTCAATATATTTGTAATCACACATTTTTTTAAATAAGTTTCAATTTAGTACATTTAAAATATATTATTATATATTTCCTTTAAAATGTAATATAAAACACACTAAAATTATAATCAAGGACTTTGCATGTGGTTTAGCATGTTATGCGTACATAGTACTGCTATTTTACAATTGTAAATTAATGTCTCTCTTTTTTGCGCTCACTGGGCCTTATTTATAAAATGCGGATGCACACATTTGATCTTAGAGTGTGTTTCCGCTAAAATCCATGCGAACGTTCATATTTATAAAAACGGTCTTAGACATGGAATAGTGCTTAGCGACACACGACAGGGTCTAAGCAGACGTACACACTTTTCCTTGAGGCAAAGTAAAGGATTTTGACTTTGACTGGTGCTTTTTTATATGTTAATGACATTAATTAGGCGGTGTTTACAAGGTGGAGATCTGAAACCAATCAAGCGCACAATTTCAAGATTATTTGCGATTTATAGATTTCACATCTGGAAGAGAGGCGTACGCACGTTTTTTTGTGTGCGTACGTTCGTTCTCTGAATCACACGCAAGTAGGACCGTTTATAAATGAGGCCCACTGTCTCTGGCAAGGTCAAAAAAGGTAACACATTACGTCTTGCTCAGTAGTTCGGTTTTATTGCATCAGGTTCTCTATTACTGCACATACACAGTTTCTTCACTTGTGTTGCCTAGATATCATCACATCTTGTGTAAAGAATAAAGCGTACTATCAACCAGCAGCCCTTCTACACAGAGGAAAAAATAGACGGCCTTAAGTTAACCCAGCCCCTTTCCTGTGTTTTAGACAAAACAACCTTCACAACCTCTCCTCCACCCCTCCCTCTAAATCTGCCCATACGAAACTGGGGAAACTGTGCAGACATCGTCCTTACGCCATATTAACCACCACTTTAACTTTGAGGTTGTTGAGGTTTACAGTCAAAAGGCCTTGTGATGAATGTCTCTCTTTGTAGCTGCTGTCAATCATCTAGTATCCATGGACACTGACGCTACGGGCAGGAAGCTATTCGAATTGTTGAAGCTTCGACCACATCAGTCTCCCATATGAAAGCCGTATGTTCACATGGGTGGTGTGGATTTGATTAGCGTTGGACCCCAAAGCAACAACCAATCACAAGTTTATTCAATGGACAATGCCTTGATTATTTACATTGTCTAGCTTTATTTATCGCAGGATTCACAAATAGATTAGGGGGAACACAATTGTGTGAACAATGTTGAACGTTTTTCTAGGCAGAGGGAAGAGTTTATACAGTGGTTGACCGATGTGGGTTTTTTAAACGGCCGATGCCAAAAACAGATATCTAGAGAGCAGGAATGATGATGAATCTTAGACAGAATCTATAAACTTTCTCGCATTTTCTGTGCCGTCTTTTTTTTTTAAGTGGGGGGGATCTGTGGTATGGATTTAAACACTTCTAATTAGAAATATCTATCAAAATAAGTTCTATGTGTGGCTCTGTGAATAATACCAACATACACTACCATTCAGAAATTCAGGGTTGGTTGCTTTTGAAAAAAAATAATACTTTGATGCATTAAATTGATCAAAAGTGACAGTAAAGACATTTATAATGTTACATTTATAGATTTCTATTTAAATAAACGCAGTTTTTTTGGACTTTCTCTTCATCAAATTATCCTGAAAGAAATGTATCATGGTTTCCACAAAAATATTAAGCAGCATAACTGTTTTCAACATTGATAAAGAAAAAGAAGAAATGTCTCTTGATGACAACCTAAACAGCTATACGTCCATGTCTGAAAAACCTATCTAACACCAAGAAAAGCAGACAAGAACAAAATCTGCCAAATGAAGGAATGACTCATCCGTTCAGTTCATTCAGCATTAACATTTGGAGGGATTCCTGTAATTCACTTCTAAGAGCATTAAAGCAAATGTTAATGGTTCAACGTCAATTACTGTAACTGCGGTTCACCTGTAGGCGTCCGTCCAGCGTCCTCTGGATGGTCACGCACTTGCTGGGGTGGACTCCGTTGGTGGTGATGGCGGTGATGAGGGAGTCCAGCTCGTCCTTCTTCTCCTTCAGTTTCTTGACCAGGCTCTCGATGGCACGCTTGGCGAAGCCTTCGTTTTCGCCGCCTTGCCTGTGGCACATGAGACTGTGCACGATACTGAGGCAGGCGTCATTACTGTTGGGAGGGTTCACGGACATCCTGCTGCTCTGACAGATGGGAAAACAGAACAGCAGCATCAATACACAATACTCTTACCACACTGCATGTAGTATGCTAACACACAGTCAGTACTGTAGTAACGCTTCATGGAAATTAGCCGTACAATGCCTTATAATATATTCATTATAAATCCCACATGTAATACACGTGGTATACAAGTTATACTGCCAACTATTTGCTGAATATAGATTTCGAAACAGTGGGAATTGCACCACGGTAAACCTGTCAAACAATAGATAAAATTGATTTTAAATGATCATTGCCTTGACATTGTGTTTTCATCTTGGAAATAGATTATTAGGTTATTTTATACAGAGCCAAGAACATGGCCACAAATTATGAATTTGTTCCCCCTTCTTTTTCATTTGGTTAAACTGTGGCGACCTTGTACACATCCGTTCCCTCGTTTTAATTAAATAGTGGTCACGTTGTAACAATTTGTTCCCTCATTTGAGTTAAAATCTGCCTCCCCTTGTACACATTTTTTCCCTCGTTTTAAATAAATAGTGGTCACGATGTAACAATTTGTTCCCCTCATTCTAGTTAGAACATGACCTCCTTGTACAATTTCGTTCCCTCGTTTTAATTAAATCTTACTGTACTGTATTTGTTTCCTTGTTTTAATCATGTTAAATTGTGGGCAAGGTTTACTTACTTTTTTTCCTCGTTTTAGTTCAATCTTGACCGATTGAATACAGGGATAGTACGGGATACAGCATTCCATAATGCAGTGTGATTTGTCATATTACAGCACATGTTTGACAACGTAATAGGTTATCTGCTTCATGTATACATAAAGGAAAAAGTGCATACTTTGCACAGTATACATACTGTATACAGCAGAAATAGTATGAGTAGTAGTAGATTAGTATGCAAGTCCAAAAATAGTAGGCAATGTTTGAACGAGCCAAAAAGCAACAGCATTTACAGCGGGGAGCCATCCAACCAACAAATAGCTTACTTGTATTATCTTTGCACAATAAACTAGGATAGGAGAAAGCGTTTTAATATCCAAAAACACTTATGACACATATGCATATGCCATAAGCGACTTAAGATTAATTTAAATTCATATTTTTAAGAAGCAGAACTTCATGGAGCTGCTAAAAACCCCTGTGATTATCTTAACATGAGATGTTGCAAGTGCAAAAGTGTAAGATTTCTGGAGTGCAGTAATTGAGAGCTGGTGGAGCGCTGACGGATCCTGGCACTTCAGATCTCTGAGCATCATCAACTCTAATCTGGGGGGAGCTTCTCTGAGACCCTTATTATCAGACTCAGTGATGCTCTCCACGTCTGCGCAAGTGGCCCTTGAGGCATGAGCGCCAGAGGAACAACTTTAAATTAAGACAGAATGTACAATACTCTTAGATGATGTAACAGATTTCATACACTATAACATTTGAGAAAGGGGATTCTTCTTAGTCTTGACTGACACAGTCATGCATTATCCCTTTCTTCGTATCTGGGTGTACTAATTTGTTATTTCATCCTATATTGCTTGAGTAAAGCATGCATGGCGGCCTGATTAGAGGACATTCAGACCCAGTCCTTGTTTTATAGATCAGCTATAGTATGATGACACCCCAAGGTTTATTATCCCATCATAAGATACTGACTCTGAGCAACAGATCTAACTTGCAAAAATATCTGTATGTGAAATAACACTGATATGAGGCCTAATTCTAAAGGAGATGAACAGGCACTAATGCTTAAACTATACAACCACTCTCTTCCTCCCCCTTACTGCAGAATACCAGTTAGCATTCATAAAAATGTCATTCAAAGTTAAAGCCAAACTGTTGACTGCTCTGCGGGCAAACAAATGCAGCGGCGCAGATGCCATATTTGGTCACATGACGTCATCGAGTCCACCGTCTAAACATTTCACGAGCTCCCGTTGGATATGAGCACAGATGAGATGACATGCAACCCGTTTATGAATTCCAACTAACTAGTCGGAATTCGAATCAATAAAATCAAGGTGAACTGCTGAAGGAACAGACTCTTGGTCGTGAACTTGCAGTGAGAAGGTGGACATCATGTGTGTCAGTGGCTCGAGACAGTATATAAATGCTAGACAGTAACGAGATATTTCAAAGCTCAGACAAGGGCAAAGATGAATTATTACGACACGAGAAGGCACACCTTTGACGTAATATATTTTAAAAGAGGGAAATGTATCGTCAACTCGACAGCCCTGATCAGTTTCCAATAAGGTCTCGAATGGTGCAGCGTGCGTTTAAAAATTAATAAATAAGCACATACATGTACAAAAAAAAATACTCACACATCGGTCGTATTGTTAGAGAATTGCAAAACGCAGTCTTCTGAACAAGGACGGAGAGGTAGAAATCCGCGTCCCCTTCCCCCTCCAACATCTAATTTGAGTCGATACCGGACTATCAGGCTCGCTGTCTCCGTCCGCGCATCCTGCCGCTCTCCTCGCGCTCGCTACAATAACAAAAGCGGGTAGACATTGTGCGCGTGAGCGTCTCGTCCGGCTCTAACCAATAGGAGGCCGAGTCTCAAAAGAACGGCGGCGCTTATCCAATCACGGCGCGGCTCTCACGGCTGGGCCCCCGGGCTGAGGTCTGTCTGGGTCGCGTCTGGATTGACATATCGGCGCGACTGTTTTTTTAAGGTGGCCCGCTAAGATTACTCCGCCCCATATCAGCTCACCCCGCCCCATTCATCCCTGCTCAGTTTCCATCGATGATTGAAATTTACAACAGCCAGTGATGGCTACTTTTAGACTAGCTCCCCACTGGCGCATGTAATAGGCAGTAGAAAACGTGTGACATATTCTTTAGTCAGCTTTAATAAAGGACTAAAATATGTGCAATGGGGCCCAATGGTTTGAGACCACATTGGAAATCCCTGATTTCGTTCATTTAAACCTGGAAATAAACAAAACGTTCTAGGATTATAAAACAAAGAAATAAAATAAGACGATTTATATTGGGGTTTTTTTCGATGCCACAGGCACTCAGATCATCCTGGTCCGAGGGCCCCCATCCTTAAACTTAAAAGGCAGCTATATATTTTCATTTAGGCTATAAAGACTAAATTTATACTATAAAAAATTTAATATTATAAACATGTATGTACGAATTGTAACATTAAGCATGTGAAGACACGTGTACAAAAGGTAAGATTATCCAGCATTTTCATTACTTTTGGACACAAAAAGATATTTTTCAGGAACAACATACAGTAGCATGCAGTTATCTTTTAGTCTAGTTTGCGTATGCAGTCACCATTAAATATAAACAGACTCCAAATGGCCTTTCCTCTTTCTTTCCAGCAATCTGTGTTTAATCTCTCATCAACAAAACGACTTTTAGGAGGCCCCTCGTGTAATTCCAACTTCCTCCTTGATAGATTCCCTCCCTTGACCTTTCACCTGTCCTGAAATCTTTTCCTAACCCTCTCCCTTTAAGCTAAAACAAGAGGTCACCTTCATCTGCCCTTTCTGATATCCTCTTACAAAGCATCCACTATTAACAGAAGACATGTGCATACCTAAGATGTTACTGCTGATTCAATTATAATGCAATGCAATGCTATGGATTCCGGGGAAGCTCATTTTTCCATCAAATTGTATTTCTAAACACTTATATTGGCTTGGTCTGAGATTTGTAACCTCAATCTACATGCAATTATGACACTCCAATTTATTATCATTATAATTAATAATAAAATTGACATAAATGAATAGTATTATTTAGTCTGCTGAAGGCTCTAGCAAAGTCTATTTTAAGTTGAACAAGTTTAAATTTAAAGGGATAGTTCACCCAAATTGTGACTATCTCACAAGCCTGAATTTTTTCTCTCTCAATTGCAAGGTTACATCTCACAATTATTACTTTTTTTCTCAGAATTGTGACAAAACTCACAATTGCGTGTTATAAAGTCAGAACTGTGAGGTATAAAGTATAAAAAAAAATTTAACTGTAAGATAAAAAGTCCCAAAAACATTTTTTTTTATTATTTTTATTATTATTATTATTATGTGACAGAAACAAGCTTGCATATAAAACCAACAAATAAAATAAAAAATATGGTAAGAAAATAATTCACTACTGCTTTCCACGTGTGAGCAAAAATGTAAAACTATAATCTGCTTCCACTGATTAGATCAAGACTGGGAGATTTCCTTATCTGGTACATTAAACGGGATACTATCTCTGACATTAATGATAAATCATTTTATAAATTTGCAAATAATTAGGAAATCCAGAGCATTGCAATAAGAGCATTTCTCAGCATCAGTTACATTCATACAGACAAATCTTTTTATTCAAAAAGTCATGTTGAGCAAAGAAATGAGTGCATATATACACTGCTGTCTCCCCGACTACTCTTAAATGAACTGACATTAATTCTGCTGTAGATGTGCTTTGCATAGCCCAGTGCCCTTTAACAATGTGAGGAAGATTCTGTGAATCTACAGCGTTGATCCTTGGCATTGAGCACAGTGTAATGGTGCATTCTCAAAATGTGAGCAACAGGACATCATGGTTTGCTGGGAGAGCGTGGGGTAAATGCTCCTGATGCCTCAAGCATGGTCTTCCTTCGTGCTGTCTCCTTAGCAACATTATGGTTCAACCTCCGCAAACGTTCCTGAAACAAACATATGAGAAGGTGAAGTAGAAAACACAGGAAAAGAATGTGCATGACTGATGTTTTATATTCAACGTCTCTGTGTCTTTTACCTGTGCATTCTGGAGTATGTTATTGACAAGCACCACTCTTCTCCTGGCATTAAGAAGTTTTTTAACATATGGGTCTAGGTCTAGTGCCACCTTCTGGTGTTCATTGATCCTACACAACTCTGCAGAACAAATGTGCACACATAGCATTCATGAGATGATACAATATTCATGAATTCTGCAGAAATCCTTCTTACATTATGACAAAATAGTCAGTCATAATCACAACACGTTGCATTGACTAATTTTTTAAAACAGTCATACCTTTCTCTAAACTGTAACTGAAATTGTCACAACTGTTTTATGGGACATCACAACTCTATCGCATGTCTGCAAAATGTAGTAACTCACCCAAAATATTTAATTCATCGTTCAAAGGAAATTGAACAAAGCCACCTTTATGTATCATCATGTGAGCCATACTGGTTAAAATGTTTAGATGTTTTTTCACCATGGAAATTTCATCTTTTGTTGACAATGACCTACAATATTTCTATACAAGAATGTACGTTTTGTCTAACTGAATGCTATTCTGTATCACATTGAGCTTTTCAACAGTATGTAAAAGTTTACTGGGAAAAGTCAATATTGTAGTACACTAAAAAAAATGCACATTTGTATGTATACAGTAAATTTATCTTTGTAGCAATGAGTTACATGTAAACTGAAAATTCACGATTGAAAGTCCATTTCCTAGATGTAACCTACTATATATACTGAACAAAATAAATGCCAGAAAATGCCATCTAGACAAGCTCTATCTATGCTTCAAACCTTCATTGGTAAAATTGTGAAAACCATTTCATTACTAAGGCAGGTCATTTGTCAATTAAGCAGACATCACAATCATGCCTTTTTATAAATATTTACAGAACATACGTGTATGATTGACTCATTTTTGATAACTGTATGGATCATTTTGCATTTGATGGCTCACACAATAAATGAAGGTTTAGAAGTGCAGATTATGACAATTTCACAGAGAATTAACTATATGTGCATTTAGTAATTGTGCAAATTGTATACAATTGTACTTAATATTTTGCACAAGTGTCAAAACACATGCAATTTTTTTAAATGGATAAGAAATTAAAATCTGGTGTTAACTAACCTTTACTAATTGTTCAGAGATCTAAATGTATTATTTTCATTTTTGCCAATAAAAAAAATCTAATTTGAGGATTAAACCAAAGCGACCGAGAAAAACTGCAAATGCATAATCACGTCATAACTTACCAGATGCCAAATTATCAATGTGTTCCCTAAGTTCCACTTGGCTTTCTCTGTGAAGATAAATTTGCAGTAGTAAACGATATAACGTTAGCTGTCCATATTGAATTATGCACGCTATAAAATAAATGACTATGAAGCATCTTAAAAGTATAGATCGTAATCATAAATGCGAAACTGCTTACAGTAACAAACGAATAAATTAACTGTCATTGTTTTACATATGGTCACTGCATCCCTGAGTCACAAGACCTGTCTCATGTTGACAGTGATTAGCATGTTAGCAAACATAACTGCTTATTGTAAATTAAACATTTCTAGGGTTTAAAAGGGTTTTGGTTTCACAAAATAAACTAACGTTACCTGACTGAGTGCACATGTAAGTCAAGCTGCTGTACCGCGGGTCTCAAGAGGTCCAGCATTCCCTCCGCGAGCGCATCTTTCCCTGATGGGGTTTCCACAACTGCTAACGCTGCCATCTTTACTGCGCTTTAATTTGCACAACAATGACTGCGACTTTAACACATATTATGACTTATATATATGTTCAGCGACCGTATATGAGCTGTGTGATGATTTGTAAATCAGCGAATCTCTAAGTTTCCGTACATTTCGCGTCACACATATGGCTGTGTTCGTGTTCGAATCAGCGGTCACCTTTCTCTCTCTTGAAACCAACACGGAAGTGACTTAAACTGCAGTCCGAATACAATTCTAGCGTACATACGACGCAGTATACATTATGATGTGGTGTACTGTAGAAATAGTGGGTAACTGACTTGACATTTCAAGCAATGAATGAAATACTGTATACTATAGGCTAGTATACAATCACTGTATACACTTAATCAACAGTTGTTTCAATGTTTAATTACAGTTAATCAATGTTATCGATACAGTCAGTCAGTGCAGGGGTTTTCAAACTATGATCCGCAAAGGGGGTCAGTTGTGAAAAAATGTGAAAATAATCATAATAATAAATAGATAATAATATCGATTTACATTAAAAAAAGTTAGATTTAAATGAATAATACATTTGAAAAAAGTACAGTACGAAAGAAAAAATAAATATTTTCAACATAATATTTTATATCACAGTATAAATTATACAATACAGTGGCTGCCTAAATTGGAATCTCGCACAAAGATGATCATCTGTGTGATCATGAGTGTGGTAGACTATCTTAAACTTTTTTATTTAAAAAAACATTATACATACATGCAATATCTGTCATTTTTAATTCTTAAATTGTTGTCTTACTAGAGAAAATTTTAAATGAAAAGTACAAAGTTCTGTGGTTTAAAATGGTTAAAACTTCAACTTTACTTAAAAATGCTCAGGGTACCTCAAATTAATCGTTCCCCCTGTACTTTTATATACATTTTAAACTACAACCTTGATGTACAAAGTTCATGCACAACCCCTAGTACTAGTATGGAAGTATGCTATTTGGGACACAACCTTTCACGCTTAAATCTCGCGATATATGACGTAGTAAGTAGTGCTCCATTTTCCGAACTCGCGCAGTTGTTAGCACCATTTTGTGATGAATGAGGGGAGGGTAGGCAGATAGAGTTGCAGATTAAAGTATACTGGTGTTAAATAACCTATTCTGTGGGATATAGCTTTGTTTTTAGTTCTTAAATATATTTAGAAGAGGGGCGATAGTTATAAAATTTCCGGCCGTCAAATTGAGAAGTTTTGAGTAGGGATTTTGTCGAGTCAGTCTGCTGCTTCAGCGACGCGCTAGCCTCACAGCTAACAGATCTGCCCTGACTCAACTGCACGAGTCGTCCAGAGAAAAGGTAAGTTAATATATTTTAAACATTTATACATATTAAATATGCCTTCAACATGAATGAATGTGTTATTGAATTGGTTAATATGTAACGTTATAAACGAATAAGTTTTGCGTGAGTTACGGTGATTAATACTAGGGTGGTGAGCAGTCAGTTATGCAAGTTTCTGCTAACGTTAACGTTACATTGGTTTACATAAAACCGGTAAAACTCGTTGTTGTTGTTTTTCCATTATGTTGACGCCTGGTATGAATTAAAAAGTGTTTTCAAGGATGTTACAAACTGCAAATACTCTACAAAAATGATGCCTAAGTCGGGGGTTTCAGACTACGCGGGGTCCGTGGATTGGTTTTTTTTTTTTTAATACATGTAACGTTAATTAAAAATATATAGCAGTGACTTGATTGAAATTAAATATTTTCCAATTAATATTTTATACTCATTTATATAAATTTTCACGGTATAAATTTGTTCTTTATACATGAACCCATATAGATGGCATTTAAATTCAAGGACGGGGGTCCCTCACATGAGGATGATCACATTTGGGAGTTTGTGGCATTTGAAAGTCAAATTGCTAGGTTTTTAAATACAGCCAATTTGTATCTGACCTCAATTCTCCCCATTGACGTCCTTGTGTTTGAAACTTTCATGCAGCAGTAAAGATATCTTACATCTTTATTCTGCTGTGTTTCCTCTACAGGAGAGATCCCTGCAAGTCTGAAGAAACATGAGCGCCCCTTCTTCTCAAAAAGTCGTGCTGAAAAGCACCACCAAGGTGTCCCTGAATGAGCGGTGAGGCGCTACGCATCCTGACAGCATTATCTCAAGGCCGGGGGGAAAAGCATACAGAGATAACTAAGGCATGAAGCCTCAAGACACGTGTACTATGGAGGTCATTGAGGGGGAGACATCAGATCTGACATGGACGCTAGACTGCCCGCACGGTGTGCTCCGCTTACCCAACAAGACTTCGGTTACTTGAGTAGATGTGTATAAGATCTAATAATGTGCCATGTTTGGCAAGGAGTCTCTTGTGTAAGCAGCGCACACCCGGAGGTGAGAGGGTAATGGTGGTGAGGTAAGCCGACTGCACTTGAGTTCTCTGCAGAAGAGCATCCTCGACCATGGGAATGAGTTGATAGTGCAGGATGGTATGTGTGCCATCCATTTTTCTTGCCCTCTCTCACACAACACACTCTCTCTCTCTTAGATGACCTTTTTCTGCTCCTTTGCATTTCTCAATTTCTCTCTGTCTATGGATTAAAGGTGCCCAGTCCATACTTAAGACGTGACCTGTCCCCCAATCCCCTTTCTTCTTCTTAGAAGAAGCATCTTACAGAGCAATGTACCAGGTCACGGTCTTGGTTGTAAGTGGCTGGGTGGCCAGACACCCCTCTAGTCCTGGGCCAACTCACCATGTGGTGTCTCGGACTGATGACATCACAGTAGGTTGATGGTGGCCTGTAAGTGGCAATCACTCTGAAAGAAATCTACCTGCCTCTTTTCTGTCTCCGGCTGCATCTACATTAATCCAGATACATTTGAAAATAGCGTTTTCATTTCAAAACTAGTGTTTCCAAAAGTTTCTTGTCCACGCTGCAGTCATCTTATTGCAGAAGCATGAAATACAAAATGAGCTCACTGAGATGATGCAGAGAGACCAGATATAAAGTTCTGATATGCTTCTTCTGGCACATTATGATATATCTACCCACTGGTGTTTCCATGTCGCACTCTCAATCGCTGTTTCGTGTATAGTCTAAAATGCTACTGCCCTCATGTTTTGCCACAGGACAGCAATTTTCTTTCATCTTAACAGGAATGTAGTATGAATATTGTACAAAGTAACGTTTATTTTTAACAACACTATGGAAATTAATAGAAGGCACAACATTGCCTTTATAATCATAAATATCCATGCGTACAATATGTTCACATGAGTCTTTGAATACCATGGTTTTCATAGTCTGCACTACAATGTGGAAAAAAAACAGCATTTTCAAATGTATCCATTTATGAAAGGGTTTTCAAAAGTCTCCATTTTTACAGGACAAAAATTCTGTATCGTTGTGGACGGAAGGCCAAACCGTTAAGGAAACAGCTGTTTTCAACAGTATCTGCATTAATATCGATGTAGCCTCTGTTTTCTCTTCTGCCATCCCTATATTCTCAAAACCATACTATAAGCCTTCAGTTTAAAACCAAACTACTGATTTATTGGGGTGTCTCCACATGTAACCGAGAGAGAGAGTAAATAAAAGCGCGTGTGGTCTAAAAAGGGCATTCACTATATTGCTACACGAGCCGCTGTAGCTGCGTCCATGCTGTGTGAAATGATTTGATTTGGAACCCTCCTTTCCTCGTATCCCCCTTTCCCTCCTCTTTCTCTCTCTCTGTCTCCTCCTCCTGTTGTGTTCCACAAGCTTCACAAACATGCTGAAGAACAAGCAGCCGACAGTGAGTAGCATCCGGGCGACCATGCAGCAGCAGCACATGGCCAGTGCGCGCAACCGCCGCCTCGCTCAGCAGATGGAGAACAGGCCCTCTGTGCAGGCTGCCCTGCAACACAAACAGGTACGAGATGAAATGCACAAAGATGACTTGAATGGCACATTCAGGTTTTATAGTTGGAGTCGCAAATCGACTGATGGCTGCATCGCAGTATTTGAAAACGAAATGTATTTAACATGTACACTACTGTTAAAAGGTGGGGTCAGTAAGATTTTGATTTATTCTGCAAGGATGCATTAAATTAATTAAAAGTGACAGTAAAGACACTTATCATGCAAATGGGAAGTTCTTTATACTTTCTATTCATTCAAAGAATTCTGAAAATGATCAGTTTCCACAAAAATATTACAACTGTTTTCAACATTAATAATAAGAAATGTTTCTTGAGCAGCAAATTAGTGATGCTGAAGACTGGAGTAATGATGCTGATAATTCAGCTTTACCATTACAAGAATAAATTGCATTTGAAAATGTAAAATAAATATTTTAAATTGTAATATAACTTCACAATATTACTGTGTTTTTGATCAAATTTTTTCTTGGTGAGCAAAAAGATAAAATAAGAAATAAATTACTAGCGGTAAACGGTAGTGTACAATTAAAGTCATCATGTAAGTAATCAAAATGGTATTTTTTTTTACTTTTGTAATACACTTAAGAAATATTTTTCATCTTGTTCTGCACAAATGACTAGTATTGAAAGTAAACCCAGTTTTATTGCAGGCTTATATTGTGTTCAGTCATTCTAGTATAAGAATCTAGTTTTTTTTTCTAGCCCCCTTTCTGTATTCTGTAATACATTACAGATATATTACGAAATACATTTAATTTAGCCTTTAAATGTTAATAAATTGATGTACCTAATAAAAGAACAATCCATTATATCACCTGTAGAGCCTGAAACAGCGACTTGGGAAGAGCAACATCCAGGCCAGACTGGGTCGGCCCATCGGCTCATTAATGCCGGGCGGTGGCAGAGGACGAGGGTTTCCTGGAGGATTGCGTGGAGCTGGACGAGGACTACGAGGAAGAGTGAGAGGCGGTTCCATGAGAGGAGCACTCTCTCTTAGAGGTGACAAACAGTCTTTACATGACACTACTGCTTTTATTTCCCATTTTCCAGTGTGCTTATCAGATCCTGTCCTGCATTTATTTAATAAAAAGCCACACATCCTATTTAGATATTTACTCTGGCTCGCTATAGTTCTAAATCTGAGGAAGAGATGCATGCGTTTTCAGAATAAAGCTTTCTTTGCCGTAAGTGCAGTGTGAGCTTCTTAACGTGTCAAAACAAATCTGTTCTTCATTTGGAACTGTCAATCATTGCAGTACAGCTGAGATAATGTTTTACAGTGGTAATGTTTTTCACATGTTAGCCACCCTCTCTCTAAACTTTGTGTCATGCTGATTGGGCTAAACTGTCATTTTATGGCTGTTAGGAGACCCCTGGTGTGCTACTAGATTTGTAGTTCCTGCACCTGTTATGCAGTCTCTAGGTGGTAACAGGAGGAGACAGCTGAGCCTGCTCTACTGTTCCCCCTAAGGAGTATAGATTAAGAGCAAATTTTTTTTAGCTATAATGAAGTTTATAGAGTATCTACTAATTTTATCCAGTTGACTCATTGCCTCCCTTAATTCCTCTTTTAGGTTCTGAGAGAAGTTCATCTGTTACCAATAGTAGGGTTGGGAATCACAGGGTACCACACGATAAATGGCTCACAACACCGATAATGTCATGATACAGCAATTCTGTGATATTCGATATATTGATAGATAATCCTATAAGGCATCACAATATTTAACTATGAAAACAAAATGCCTCTGAGAAGGTTACGTGCAGGTTTTCTCTTATTATTTTATCACTAATTAATAAACTTTATTTAATGTTACATTTATTTTGACTGAAAAACTTAGTGTATTAAACATTTGATGCTTATACTTTTTAAAATCTTTTCTTTGTGTAAACTGACACATTTAGCTGTTTATCAACTTGTTTTATAAACCTGGTACATTTAAAAATGTACCAACCTCTTTTATTTAAACTTGGGAACATCTCCGTGTTTAGCAGCTTCCTTAAAATAAACCTGGGAATAGTGTTGTCAAAGGTAATGACTTGGGTATTTTAATGTGACGATACCAGCATTTCCCCCTGGCATTTTTAGCGGATTCTTAAACGCCTCTGAATGGCCATTGTATTTACACGCTCAACATATATGTCTGTGATTGGCTACAATTATACGCTTCAAAAACATGTTGTAAATAGACTTCTTTGACGCTCATCACTGAGTGCTTACACAGATGCACACGGGAGCGTGTGAAAGCAGGGGTCTATCATAGTTGCCTGCTTTCAAATGCTCCCGGTGTGTATGTGTAAGCTGTGGTAGATTTTCCCCTATGTGCCTAAATTTAAGTCAAACCGGGTCTCCCAGACACCTATGAATTTATACTCCACTAAGCTTACTTTAATACCCGTTTCAGTCGGCCAACGTCTCAACCTTTTCTGAACACTATCACTTGGGTTAAGGTTTAGTGCTCCTCCACTAAACACTGTCACTAGAAGAAAATTGAAGAAAGATCTCTAGTGTTTAACCTGCTGTGCAGCTAGGGGTGTCGATTTAAAATCGAAATCGATCGAAATTAAGTCACAATCTCGATAATCGAATTCAAAAATGGAATCGTCGATACTGCCACGCCCCCATGTCACGTCCAGTCGATTTGCAAAGCGGAAAAAACAGCGTTGAAGTGCTGCGAGTCCTCTACCTCAGTTACAGCCAGTCAAAAGATAGCATGGCTGCAGATGCAGGAGACCCATCGACAGGACTTCTGACCTCCTCTTTCACTAAAGTCGCCGGTGTGGGACAGTGGGAGTATTTCTGATTTCCAGTGAGTTATGTTGACAACGTTCACATTCGCGTTCAAAGTTCGCGCTTAAAAAAAGCCACAGTTTGCAAGCTCTGCTACTGTATGTGCGTCAGTGCGTGTACCATTCTTCCACTTTTTAAATTAAAACTTTAAATTGACAAAAACAGCAGACTCAGAACAGTATAAATCTTTATACAATAAATCTAGCATGTCACAAATAACTTGATTCTCCACCTCCACGAATGAGACAAGTGTCGTTCATTTCCGCACCTAGTCTATTTTTGCTGCACGCGCCGAGTTAAAGTGACAGCGCACAGTTCGTGGTCAAAATGAACATGACATGAAAATGTTGTAATTTCATCATAAATGCATTTAATTAAATTCTACATTAAATACTAATATTTTTCACAGTCATGTTTGTACTTTAAGACCGAGGTAAAGCAAGGAAAACATAGATGTATCTGTTAAACCTTGTTTGTTTTGTTGTGAACTTGAATGTCATCTTCTGTGAATAAGACTGCAATTACAAAATAGAAACTACATGGCAGGTTATTTTGCTTAAGTTTCTTATTGACTGAAGATATAAGTTATTGTAACATTATTTTGTTAATAAATGTTTTAAATTTGACAATGTAGTGTGGTACATTGCGAACAAAGGTCATATATTACATAAAAGTCTAGTCTAAAAATGGCATCGCAAACTGTGCTTAAAAAAAATAAATGTAAAAATCGAGAATCGAATCGAACCGAACCGTGACCTTAGAATCGAAAATGTAATCGAATCGAGGATTTGGAGAATCGTGACACCCCTATGTGCAGCATTAACTAGACTCCAGACAATGCCTTTGAATATGCTTTAATCACGGCCGGAGGACCTCAGACCAATTTCAGAGAGAAGCCCACCAGCAAGAAGAGTACTGGTGTACACGTTTTGTACACCAAGTTTTTATAGAATAAGAGCGTGGCAATAATGACATGATTAATTATATAATTTTTCTACAATATGATTGGTTTGTCATATGTATAATTCAGCAAACCCTTCTTTTACCTGGTAAAAGCAAATCCTGATTTCTTAATTTCTTCACTTTGTTACTCAAAAGTCACGAGTCACGAGAACTAAACATGTCTAGTTTCATATCCTCTTTTGTTAAATTCAGAAATTATTCATAGACGCACTGACTTAGGCCAAAGTGTTTGGGGACATTTTAGGTTTCAAAAGCATGTAATGGTTAATTCTGCAAGAAAAAGGAATGTTATGATAAATTAAAAAAAATCCTTCACAAAGTACTCTTATGTAGAACGTCAAAGCTTTACCATTAGAACATTTACAACATGTTCGTCCTATGAATGGTATAAAAGCCGAAGTCCATCCAGACTTTGGATTTAAACGTGGTTTGGGCATCTTTTATTTTGCTCAAACCGCTATCCACCATCCTGTTAATAACTTTTTTTTTCTTAGGCTAGTTAACTTTTGTTCACGTTTCCCTCATTCATGTTTTGAGCGCCACCTCAAGGAGACATGAGAACCTATTTTTTAGACAGTGGTTTACTGAACAAATGGTGTCTTTAAATGAATTCAGTTGTAATTTAAGGATAAAATGATCTCTGTTAAAGGTGTAAACCATATAGAGCCCTTACTTGCACATTACTATAATATTAAAGGTTCACAACAGACAGAGCCCAAACTATTAGCTTAAATTCATTTGCTATTTTTTTTTATAAAAATATATTGCTATTTATAATCAACTCAAATAACATTGTATGCGAACTAGGGCCGCAACGACGCGTCGACGTAATCGATTACGTCGACTATGAAAATACGTCGACACGCACGAAATGCGTCGACGCGTCACATTTATTATTTACGTTTATATAAATACTTTATAACATTAAATATGGGAATACTTTAAAGGTGCCCTAGAATGGTTTTTTAAATTATTTTATAATGTTTCCTGGGTTGCCCTTATAATGTTAGTATGTTTTTTAGATCAAAAATAGTCATAATTTAGAAATAAAAGGCATTTTTCCTAGCCTGATTTTAGTCTCTGATTTGAACACTCTGTTTGAAGGGGCGTGTCTGCTGTGAGAACCGGCCACTGCTGTGATTGGCTGACATGCTTGCATTTGAAATATGACATGTGAAACTCTCTCGAATACTTTCACTACAGCTTTTATATACGTTTTAACTATTACAGCTATCGTGATTAACGAATCGTGAGATGTTTTTAAAGTATTCAAATCTATTTCCATCACATAAAATGTTGCTTTGATGTACATTGAGCAAGCAGATGACAGTTTGTTGATCGCGAGACAACGCAGTTTCTCTCTCTCATGCTTTCACCAATGCAAACGATGTACATACAGTAAGAGCTTCGTTGGCAGTGTAACAGCGTCAGATTTCATAACGAGTTTGGCAAGTGAGATAAACTTGCGCTGTGTGGATTGTTCTTTGACCACTTTCTGTATAGTTTATTCACTGAGAATTAGCCTATTTAACGTTGGTTATGTAGCAGCTAGGCTAGTTACTTGGGAGTTTGCTATTGCGCTGGGTCTAACACAGTGTAAATTATCTTTAATAAAATCACTACTTACCGGTTGCGGGAATATAGTTGGAATTACCCCCTTCTTCAGTTTGAGACGCTGAGAGAAGCTTGATATTGTCCGTGGTTCGAAAATAAGTCCGTGGTGAAATGGGCAGAGCAAACTAACAACTAACAACAACGAATTAAACTGTTGCGGTATCCGATTATATATAAACATCCACGCCTGTTGACATTTCTTTTCTGTGGGAAGGGTATGAAAAGTCCTCACATTCCCTGCACAGCCTGTAACATAGCATTTATTTCCATGATCTGCCATTTTCTCTCTGATCCTCGCTTGTCCCGATGACTCGGCTGCGCAGTTCCGCCTGGCATTGAACATGGGCTGGCTTATGCAAATCTTTGGAGGCGTGATCCCCGACAGTTGCGTCACTGTCGGTATTATGTGGAGATTCGCCTGTTTTTCAGGGGTGTTTTTTAAAAACGAGATTTAAATAAGAAGGAAAAAACAATGGTGTTTGAGACTCACTGTATGTCATGTCCATGTACTGAACTCTTGTTATTTAACTATGCCAACATAAATTCAATTTCACATTCTAGGGCACCTTTAAACTACGGCTGAACAGAAAGGTGCTTTGTTCATTATGCAAAGCTGAAATGGCATACCATGGCAGCACAACTGCTATGAACGAGCATCTTAAAAGGAAACATCCTGTGACTCTGTCTCTGCGAACTCAAAACGACGAGCCAGCTGGGAATTAGTAGGCTATTTATTACCGTGAGGTTTTTGGAGGAGTTGTTGCGGTCATACCTGCTGTTTCGGTCAAAAACGCATCGACGTCTATTTAGAGCTGACGCTGTCGGCTACAGCTTGTGTGCTAGGTATACTGCGCGCAAAACATGTGTGAGAAACACGCGCAAGGTCTCTCGCTCACTCCCCCTTGCGTGCGTGCGCGTGCTATGTTATGGATAGATTCCGGGAGATTTGAACTAATTTGCGGGCATCAGGGAGACGCTGGGATGTCTGCATGTAGACTAAATACCTGCTGCACTCCCGCGGGACCCAACGCAACGAGTGCGGCTCAGGAATATAGATCTGATGGCCGAGTGCGGGCGCGGGCGGTAATGCACTCGTGTGTGTGTGTGCTGGTTTCAGAAGAATAAAACGATTCGCGGGACTCCCGCAAAATATAAATCTATAAATTGAACATCTTAAAATGAATAAATTGTCATTTATCTGTTGCACAAGAACAACTAAAACAAAATAGAAACGATTTACAGGTCAGAGTCTCTATAACGTGCTTGTAGCATTGAACAATGTAGCCAATCACAGACATGCGTGTTGATTTCTTGAACGCAATGGCCAATCAGATTCATTTAAGATAGAATCCCCTCACCGCTCAAAATGGACTTTTTGTTCAGTGCTGAATTCTGCACACTGGCAAATCAACTGATTATAGCAAACAAAGTGTATATAGTATGAAAGATTCATTGTGCAGTCAGTTTCATTAATAATAACCGAATAAAAACAAAAATAATTGAACTGAGTGAAGTTATTCAAATAAGTAACAAATTTTTTTGCACCGTTTAGGTTGGGCAGTATTTATGTTACACTTTACTCCCTTAAACTACTTAATGCCTTCATATTAATGTTTTTTTTTTTTTTTTTTGCACAGTGTTTGGCAGTCTGCCACTTTATTTTTATAGTGGGAAATTTTAAAGTATTTTTCAGAAAATTAATTAATAAAAGTTTGAAATACTAATGGTAGAAGTTGTACTTAATAAAAATAACCATTAGATTAATCGGGAAAAATAATCGTTAGATTAGTCGACTAATCGAAGAAATAATCGATAGATTAATCGACAACAAAAATAATCGTTAGATGCAGCCCTAATGCGAACATGTAAACTGCCCAAGGTGGTTTTTGCATTAACTTCTAAATAGAATCATATCTTTTTACTCCAATTCGTTGTTAATATAATCATTTGCACACTGGCTGTCATTCTCATGACAGATATTTTAAACATACATTTAATAATCAAGACATGACTAACAGGTTAAGTAAAATATTATGAATATATATAGGCTGACATATTTCGTGAAAGAGTTCATTTCTTTAGCTGATTAACAAGCTATGGACACTGAATGACTTGCCTGAGGTATGTGTAATGCAACATGGGATATTGGAAATACTGATTGAGCGATTACACGAGATGTAATACGTTTCAGTAAGTTATACTGAAGGCATGCTGAAAGATACAGATGTTGATTCATGTTTATTAGGAAGAGATGATCGCATTCACTCGCAGTGCTGCTTAAACTGAGGCGTCTATATAGTGATTTGTCACGTCACATTAAAGAGCGTCAATACGGCATTTATTGTTTATTTCATGATGAAATGGACACAATTTGAAATGACACTTTCTCATCAAATGTAGCAACGCGGAGCTTACTGTGATTAATGATATAGCCATGAAAGCTTGCATGGCATTAAAACACCAACCAACCACTATTGATCTTTTGTATTCTCAACTAATTTGCTATACTTTACTGCAAGCAGTCCCTTGTACATTCTGGAAGTATTTTTACCATTAATTTTCCTTTAGTAAACCTGTTTTTATTTCTTAGGTGCAGGTCCGATGAGAGGCAGGGGTGGTCCTGGACGTATCGGTCTCCGTCGAGGCATGCGTCAGCGCGGAGGACCTACAGGACGAGGAGCTTTTGGTGGCCGAGGTGCAGCTCGTGGAGCAGTTGGAGGAAGAGGTAATAATATTAGTAGATTCTTGCTAGGTTGCCGAAAAGTTAAATATACATTTTTGTTAGTGTTTTTCTATTTCTCTTGTATGCTTAAGTGTTTGTCTCAACGGTTCTCTCTTAGGCCGTGGAGGTCTGAGAGGTCGCGGAGGGTTTGCTGGAAGAGGTCGTGGACGCGGCAGAGGGCGAGGAGCAGGTCGTGCCATCGTCACACGTGAGCAGTTGGACAACCAGCTTGATGCTTACATGTCCAAGACCAAGGGCCACCTGGATGCCGAGTTGGATGCATATATGGCCCAGGCCGACCCCGAGAGCATGGAGTAACCACAGCTGAGCTGAGAGAGAGCAGCTCCCCAAAGATCTGCAGATAATAGACTGACTGACAACACACAGAACCATTAAAGCTGTTGCTCTTGGACACTCCCTGATGAGACATTTAAACTTGAAGTTTGTACAAAGTCATGTATCCATCCCAGTTATGTTCAAACATCTGAGTCGCTACTCGCATTTCCTAAACTGAATGCTGTACCATCCATAAAGCCTCAACAATTTCTGGTTCTAAAACGCAGGTCCTCTTAGAAAAGTTTTGCCCGTGAAGTGAAGGAGAAAAAAAGTTTTCCATTGGAACTATAATAGAGATTGTACTTGCTATTTGTTGGCCAAACTTCTGAAAATGACCCAATGTATGAGGAACTGTGTAAATGATCCGGTGGTAAAACATGGTTTATATAGATGAACATTAATTACAGCAATGTTCTTAATGTCATTAACCTTTTTATTATTGTATTTTTATTACGTTTTAAAAAGTAGAACTTTTACTTGGTATACGCAATCTTGATATGTTTTTTTTTTGTGCGTCAATGTCATAAGATGTCTTAAAAGTATATTGTAACCAACAACTATTTTTTTTTTTTTTTTGGTTTCAAATAAATCTTTGCCAATGAGACCGATGTGTTTGCAGTGACTTCCCAAACAATATTACCAACATTGACTTGAATTTTAGAAAATGTCTAGAAAAGTAGTGTTTTGTGGTCAAGAATTAACTCCATCCCCCTTCTTTATGAAGTAATGGAACCTTTTATGGAAGTGTCTTACCACCTTCAAATGTTCAGTATCTCTACTAGATGGAGGTAAAATGCTGCCTTTTTTCTCTCTCTCTAAAGCATGTCTTAAATTAATGCTTTGGGGAGTATGAATGTGTGCATGTGTCATGAGAACTGGGGTTATTTGTATTAGGGTGACCCAAGAGTCTAACTCTGTTCAGTGTTCTATAAATATCAAAGAAATATTAAAGCTACACTGTGTGATTATTACCCCCATCTAGCGGTGAAAAGGTATATGACCATCCAGTGAATATTAGTTTCTGTTCCTCTCAATTCCGATTTTGTTTTAACTCCTACGGTGGCCAATGTAGTCCAAGATTAGCATGGCTTCCAGTTCGACCTCGTCCACATTCGACACGGTGCCATTGAGTGTTAAAACGTGAAAGGCGAAGCTTGAATTAGCGGGTATGTCCCTCTTTGGCTAATGTACTTTCAAGATGGAGGGGCAACATGGCGACCGACATTAGAACCCCTTACCCGTATGTATTTTCAATGGCATATTATACACTCACGAGAATACTTATTACTTGAACGAAGTAAATATACATTAATGAGCACATATATTTTTTAAAGAACTAAGTGTTTTTAGCTAAGAATAAACTAAAAAAGTTACACAGTGTAGCTTTAAATGTTGTTTCAATATACAGTACACCTTGAATAAAACAAAAAACCCTCTCCTTAAAACTACACTTTCAATCTGGCACACTGCACATAAACATATTATGCTGAGATTATCCCAATTTATGTGGGGTAATGAACAATTTATACCTGGTAATAAAGATAGAGGATTTAAGTTATGGAATATAAGAGGCATTCAGAAAAGTTTTAATTCCATTTGATCAGCTGTGCCAGAAATATACAATCCCCAAAAAGCTTTTTTTTTTTTTTTTTTTAAGTATTTACAGTTGAAAAGTTACATGTAAGAAGAACAGATAATCTGTATGCCATCTATCAAAATTAGAAGAAATAACTTTTCGAAATTTAGAAGGCAAAGATCACGTATCTGTGCACTATAATTTAATGGTCAAACACAGTACTGAATCAACATTGGACAAATGAAATGCCTGAAAAATGGATATACAGGAAGATATAGATGAGGCAGACTGGAAAGATGCATGTCTTAAAGCACTAACACAGACAATAAATACAAGGTTTAAATTACTTCAATATGGTTAATGAGAACCTATATATAACACCTGTCAAACTTCATCAAATGTCAGGTAATATTCCAGATGTGTGTTCTAATCTTGGATAAAAGTGCATTTATAATCCTTGGAATGTCCAAATACAACCTCTAAAAGAGGTTATAAAATGTATGTCAGACATGTTTAACATTAAAACTCCTTTGAATGTAAAACGTTCTATTCTCGGAATATATCCAATGGACTTTATACAAACATCAAGACAGATTACATTTATAGAATTTGTTCTGCTTCAAGCCAAAAGAGCTATTGCATAATGCTGGAAGAGTATGATGCTCATCCATGAAAATGTGGCTAACTTATATTGCTAAATGCAAGAGGAAATACTTTGATCAGCTGTAGGAGCCATACATAAATATCACATCTAAACTGGGAATGTAGACCTTACAGAAAAATACTTTGTAAACACTGTCTGTAACGAATTCCTTTATTATTATTTACTTATTTATTATAATTGTTATATATTCTTCTTTTTAATGTTTTTCTTCCTTTAAGAAGAGTAAATTGTCCTGTGGTTATAATACGAGAAAAGTACAATAAACATTTTGGGAAAAAGAAGAAAAAAAGAAAGTAAATATACAGTAGTACACAGGTGTTTTAGCGTCAAAAACACGAGATCAGAACTTACAACCTACATTTTAAATACATTTCCTTAAAGCATAAAATAGGGTCCTAATGCTTTATACATTTTTTAATTACTGACACATTTAAGAGATAGCCTACTCTATGCCAAATGGCAACTAAACATGAATGTATTTTGGGCTACTGTATTGAGAATTTACAATTAAATTATTTGTAAATTATCTTAAAATATATTTACAGTGTGGTCAGTACTGTGAAATAGTCTATTAAATTAACCCTTTACTTAGTATTATTTCAATAAAATACTCATTTACAGATTACACAACAGAAGCCTCTTTAAAACGGAACTGACGTTTTGGGTTGGGTGACGTTGACAGCGCACCATGGCAACGCTCTTATGCGCGTGCTTCAGTGTCCAGACCGAAGCAGCAGTGCAGTCGGAGATTGCGCGCCGTCAGATCTTACAAGCGGAGATTTGCAAACTACAGCATTTCTCTGTGCTGGACATATGCAGGATATTATCACAGCGTCACTGAATATTTGTCGTGTCGTTTGGGCGCTTCATTATTTTAGATAAAAAACATTTGCTTTACGGGTGAAAAGTTGATTCACAGCGCGAGCGAGATGCTTGAATCCATTGAAGTTACAGGTAAATCTGTCAGTTTACGCTATACAACACAATGATTTTCAATGATTTTTTTTTTCAAAATGACCTACTGCTTTAGGTAACTGAAGTGCATTTAATTAAAATGTAATTCCTTAGAATGAATTACAGAAAAGCTTGCGTGAACTTGAAAGGAACCTGATTTGATACGTTCACTAAAATTACTGAGACACCGGTTACTTAAAAAATAATTGTAATAAAGACTCTGTAAGGAAAATTTTGTTCTGAGAAATTGAATATGCCATGCTGTTTATCACTTTTTTGTATCTAATGCACTGACATTCATGTTTTTGTTTAGTGTGGTCAAATGTGCTTTTCAATTTAACTCATGATGCTACATCAGCCAATGAAGCCCCACAGATCTAAACAACACAGACAGTTTTGCTTCTTGGCTAGCTTGGCTCTCTGATGCTGAGGCGGTGGTCCTTCTACTTCAGTGCACCTGTCAGCTGTTCTCTGATGAAGCGTGGGATCATTTTGCAGAGGCGTGTGCCACAGAGTTGCTTGACGTAACTGATGTATCCTAGTCTATCCTCCTGAGATGATAGAGTAACAAACAGTTTAAACAATAACATTTAATGATTTAGCAGATGTTTTATCCAAAGCAACAAATGAAAGCCGCAGGAATTATTGAATGCAGGCAGGGCAGGATTATCCAGCAGTACCTGTCATGTTGAATGGGAAATAGTTTTTGTTTTGTGTTGTAATAGGATTAACTATGAATTCAACTCAAGGCTGATTTATACTTCTGCGTCGAACCCACGCCGTAGCTACGTAGCTATGGCGTAGCCTACGTGCACCTCTACAAAAATGTAACACCGACCGCTTCAATTCTACATGGACCTCAAGCGCTGTTATTGGTCTAGAACCCCTTCCTCGGGGGTTACACATGCTCCCTCTGCATGTGGAATTGCACCTCGTTGCGGACAACTATGCAGAAGTTTAAATAAAAACTAATGCGTAGAGGCTACGGCACTGGTCCGACGCAGAAGTATAAATCAGCCTTCACTAACAGTGAAATAGGTGCTTTCACCAAGCTTAATTTCATTATGCGGTTCGGATCTGTTTCTCTTCTTTTGTTCAAGTCAAGGGTAAATGGGCAAAGGAGATTTTATTTCCAGGGAAATGGGGACACAACACTAAACTAACAATGGTGCGACTGGTCTCAAATTCAAGAGTAGATTCAAGATTCAAGAAGAGATTAATTTCCTTTACTTGTAATTCCACCTGGTGTTCTCTGCTCTCCCCTCATAATATATTTCACAGTACAAGAGGCTGTGATACTGTGAATATAGTAACAGCTAAACCTTTGTTAGGCACAACTAAGATTCACAATATAGTAGTTTTGTAGTACTGAAAAAGACCAGAGTTCTCTATTAGCCCACACCACAGTAAGTCAACCATCCTCTTCAGATCACTTTACTTAGGAATAATAATAATAATAATAATAATAATGCATTACATTTATATAGCGCTTTTCTCGGTACTCAAAGCGCTTTACATGAAAGGGGGGGAATCTCCTCAACCACCACCAATGTGCAGCATCCACCTGGATGATGCGACGGCAGCCATATTGAGCCAGAATGCCCACCACACACCAGCTTACTGGTGGAGAGGAAACAGTGATGAAGCCAATTGGTATATATGAGGATTATTAGGAGGCCATGATGGACAGAAGCCACTGGGCAAATTTGGCCAGGATGCCGGGGTTACATAACCTGACTCCGCCAGATGGATTTGCTCCGCATATCCATCTGGAAACCTTCCGTTGAAGTAGTTTTGGTAAGGGGCGAAAATACTGGTTAGCTGATTGGCCTATGTTGGTGATAAAATGGTAAATGGTAAATGGACTGCATTTATATAGCGCTTTCATCGACCCAATGGCCACCAAAGCGCTTTACATTTTGCCTCTCATTCACCCATTCACTCACACACATTCATACACCGACGGCGGTGTCAGCCATGCAAGGCGCCATCCAGCTCGTCGGGAGCAGCTGGGGTTAGGTGTCTTGCTCATGGACACCTCGACACTTGGTCAGGTGGAACCGGGGATTGAACCACCAACCTTCCAGTTTGTAGACAATCTACATGAACCACTGAGCCACTGCCGCCCCATAGACGGGCCAAATCAACCAATCAGATCAACGAAGCATATGAGCGCGACGACGAAAACACAACCACAAGCCAGGCTACTCTTGCTGCTGCAGGTAAAGGCTCGTTAGCTCTGTAATTCCGTAATAAGTCTGTAATTTCGATAAAACTTGCTCGATAGCCACACTGATGCTAGTTTCATCCGCTGAAGCCGCCATGTTCTTTAGACTGAACTGTCGCGCTTCTCGTTGCGTCACACCTCAACCCGCCTCAAAGCCAACGCTGATTGGACGTTCGTTTGGTGAACTGCTCCCAAATTTTCTTTAACGGAAAGTATCCAGACTGATCTGCGAGTGAAACCTTGAAAGCTCGCGAGATCAGGATGGTCTCACGAGGCTAGGGGTTACACCCCTACTCTTTCGAAAGACATCCTGGGATTTTTTGTGACCACAGAGAGTCAGGGCCTCGGTTTAACGTCTCATCCGAAGGACGGTGCTCTTTGACAGTATAGTGTCCCTGTCACTATACTGGGGCGTTAGGACCCACACAGACCACAGGGTGAGATCCCCCTGCTGGCCTCTCTAACACCTCTTCCAGCAGCAACCTGGTTTTCTCAGAAGGTCTCCCATCCAGGTACTAACCAGGCTCAGCCCTGCTTAGCTTCAGTGGGCAACCAGTCTTGGGCTACAGGGTGATATGGCTGCTGGTCATAGAAGGAAGCATCATTTCCATGGATGCCATCATTGACAAAGAGATTGAGAGCTGGCAAAGGCCAACAGCGCATTCGGCAGACTGTACAAAAGAGTCTGAAAAAACAAGCACCTGAAGAAGATACAAAGATTAGTGTGCTGTCTCCAAATCATCCACTGGTTTGAATTTTTTTTTTTTTTTTTTTTTTACAAATACCGAAATCTTCGAAATGGTCTAAGTCGCCAGCATCAAGGCCATGCTGCTGAAGATGTAGCTGTGCTAGGTAGGTCAAATTTACTGGTCATCGCAACAAAGGTGCACCAATGAAGAGGTTTAAAGACTCCTTGAAGAAATCCCTTGGTGCGTGTCAAATTGACAACCACCAATGGTCTCAGTTAGCCTTCGATCAGGTAACCTGGATACATACCATTCATCAGGCTGTCAACTGCTTTGAGCTGCTTTGAGTCAGTCTTGAAGACAAATGGAGCTTTTGGAAAAACCACAACACTGAACTACAGTCTTTCTATTTTAGCCTCTGTGGCTGGATGTGCTTGTCAAGCAGTGTTGTCCAATTTTAGACCAGTTTCTCATCTGCCTTTTCTGTCAAAGGTTTTGGAAAAAGTTGTTTTTATACAATTACACAAGCCTTTTTGCAACAGAACTCTGTGCTTGAAAAATTCAGTCACAGCACTGAGTCTGCACTGCTGAGAGTACACTGTAAAAAAAGTTAACTCATTATTTTGAGTTATCTTTTTGCATGGGTTTTTTTTAGTTTAACTAACTTATTTCGATAAGTTGAGGACAAGAAAACTTAAAATTTATTGTTTTCTGGACAATCTAGTTAAAAAAATAAGTTGAAATAACTAAATTGCTAAAATATTTTTTACAGTGTACATAATGATATTGCCTTGTCTGTAGATGCCGGAAATCCTACTGTTTTAGTACTTTTGGACCTCACAGCGGCGTTTGACCATGCAGTCCTCCTCTCTCGCCTTAATTATTGTGTAGGTATTCTTCGAGGTGCGGCACATCAATGATTTAGCTTCTATTTGGCAAATGGGAGCTTCTCTGTCATGATTGAGGACTGCTCCTCGTCAGCTGCTCCTCTCTCTTGTGGGGTACCCCAGGGCTCAATTCTTGGTCCAATCCTGTTTTCTTTATATATGCTGCATTTAGGGGCTATTATAGGAAAGCATAACCTGTCTTTTCACTGTTATGCAGATGATTTGCAAATTTATTTGCCTATGAAACCGAATGACAGTATCACACATCCCTACATGGTTGTATTAATGTTATTATGTTATTAAGGCTGTCACAAAACTTTCTTAACTTAAACGAAGCTAAAACTGAGTGTATCATCTTCAGTAATGCAGGCACCCCAAACGATCCAGCTGTCAGTTTGGGAGTTCTGGCCTCATACCTTAAGCCAGCTGTCAGAAATTTGGGGGTTACTTTGGATTGCAATATGAAATTTGACAGCTTCGCCTCCTGGCTAAAGTTAAGCCTTTTCTTAACAGACATGATTTAGAAAAGGCGATTCATGCTTTTATTAGTTCAAGGTTGGATTACTGTAATGCTCTTTATGTTGGTTTTCAAACCTCCATCTCACGTCTTTAACTTGTGCAAAATGCTGCTGCTCGGTTTTTAACAAACACATCTAGGCGGGCACACATCACTCCCATCCTCTACACCTTACATTGGCTCCCTGTGCGCTTTAGAATCGATTTTAAGATTTTATTGTTTGTTTTTAAGGCCCTAAATGGACTGGCCCCGGACTCCCGGAGTATTTATCCGAGACTTTAACCCTGCGTGAGCACAGCAGATTGTTGCGGTCTTCAAACCAACTGGTTTTAGAAGTCCCAAGGTCAAGATATAAACGATGGGGTGATCAGGTTTTTGCAGTTGCTGCCCCGAGACTCTGGAACAAGTTACCTCCTGATATTCGCACAATTACAGATGTAACCCTTTTTAGGTCTAAACTCAAAACCTACCTGTTTAGAATGGCTTTTAATACGCAGAAGTGGTGTGACATTTTCCTGTGTCTGTTCTATGCAACTTTTTTTGATTTTACTGTTTTATATGTTTATTGTTTGTATGGTATGATATGTTGTCTTTATTTTTAATCTTTGATGTGAAGCACTTTGGAGACCTGATGGTTGTTGTAAAACGCTATACAAATAAATGTTGATTGATTGATTGTCTCGCATTGACCTCGTCATACACAAACACAGACAACACCCTTCCTAATTCTTCGTTCGCAAAGTAAAGCCATAGTACTCGAGACCTGGGGCCTCATTTCTGAAATGTTGCTTTGAAACCGTCCATTTAATCTTACATTAATTTCTGAAATGTGAGAACGAGTGATTCAGAGAACGAATGTACGCACAAAAAACGTGCTTCCAGATATGAAAGGTATAAATCGTAAATGAATAGTTTCAGATCTCCACCTTGTAATCACCCCCTAATTAACAGTTTTTAACATATAAAAGGGCACCCAGTCAATGTCCAAATCCCTTTGAATCTCGAGTGGCAAAATTGCTTAGATTTCTAAATACTTGCAGTAGCTACTCTGACTCTCTGCCACAAGGAAAAGTGCGTACATCTGCATAGACCCTGACGTGGCTCTAAGCACTTTTCCAGGTCAAACACTGTTTTTATAAATAAAAACTTTTCTGTGGATTTTAGCGTACTCTGTTCAAATCTCTGTGTATGCACTTTTTATAAATGAGGCCCCAGATTTTCATGGTCTTGGTCTTTTAATGGACACTGAAGTATTTGGACTTGGTCTTGACTTGTGTGTGACCCTCTTCTGTTCTCGGACTTGACTCGGAAACGTTTCTCTTCTGGTCTCAGACTTTACTCAGACACGACCCTCTTTTGGTTACAGACTTGACAAGACAGACTTCTTCTTGTCTTGGCCTCGACTCGGACGATACAATTTGTGTCTCGATCTTGACAGACCTGACCCTCTTGTGGTCTTAGCCATGACTTGTATGCGTCCCTCTTCTGGTCTTGGACTTGACTCAGATGCAACCCTCTTTTGGTCTCGATCTTCATTTGGACACAGCCTTCTTCTAGTCTCTGTCCTGACTCAGATGTAACCCTCTTCTGGTCTCGCTCTTGACTCTGACTTGCTCAAGTCTCTGCGTGGACTTGAATGTGCTGGTTTTGACTACAACACTGAAATATATTGTAGCGCATCATTGAGTATAATCTAGGCAAGGCAAGGCAAGGCAAGTTTATTTATATAGCACATTTCATACACAATGGTAATTCAAAGTGCTTTACATAGGAGAAAATAAAATAATCAAAACAAATAAGAATAATTAAAACATTTTAGAATAAAAAATAAAATAAAGTACAGTAAAAACAGTCGGACGAACAGTGGCACAGTGCTCATTCAGTAAATGCACAGCTAAACAGATGTGTTTTGAGTCTGGATTTGAATGTGACTACTGTAGGAGCACATCTGATCTCTTCTGGAAGCTGGTTCCAGCTGCGGCTGGCATAGTAGCTAAAAGCAGACTCTCCTTGCTTAGAGTGAACCCTTGGTATTTCTAACTGATGTGATCCTAATGATCTGAGTGATCTGTTGGGTTTATATTCAGTGAGCATATCTGCAATGTATTGAGGTCCTAGCCCATTGAATGATTTATATACCAGTAATAATACTTTAAAATCAATCCTAAATGTAACTGGGAGCCAGTGTAAAGACCTGAGGACTGGTGTGATATGTTCATATTTTCTGGTTCTGCTCAGAATCCTGGCAGCAGCGTTCTGTATGAGCTGCAACTGTCTAATGGTCTTTTTAGGAAGGCCAGTGAGGAGTCCATTACAATAATCCACCCTGCTGGTGATGAAAGCATGCACAAGTTTCTCTAAGTCTTGACTGGAAACAAAGCATCTAATTCTTGCAATATTTTTCAAATGATAGTATGCTGATTTAGTTATTGCTTTGACATGACTACTGAAACTAAGGTCTGACTCTAGAGTAACTAATCTATAGTTATTTAAATGGTTTCTAGAAAATAAAAAGAAGCATGACATACATGTTTGTTTCTTTAAGATATAGTCCTGTTATGCCTCATTTTCAAAGAGCCACTAGAGAATTTAGTAGACTATAGTATTCCCACTTGTGATATTTCCTTCCAGAACTGCTCCATTGGCCGGGGATGGAAACATCTAAGAGTTGTGTCCTGAGCCCCTTGGAGAAGCCTGTGAGCCCCAGTCAGCTGCGTCTGGAGCACATATCCTCTGGCATTCTAAAGGACCTGTTTAACACGACCACCAGCAGCTACAACACACTGCTGCAGAAAGAGTCAGATGCTCAGGAGAGCCCTAAAAGCTCATCTTACAAGTTCCCGAAAAGAGTCTCCTCGGCAACGCATCGTGACCGATCCCTGCCGACCCTTGCACCTCTCACAATGAGTGGGCTAGCATTTGGTTGCAGAGATACCAGGCACGGTCAGTCAGTGTTCTCCTGTTTCTCCACCAACAGTTCCAAGCAAACGAACAGCATCACTGTGCTGGGCAGTGCCATCCGTCTGTCCCCTTGTCCCATCCCCAAGCCCAAAAACAGCTGCCCAGCAGGCACAAAACTCCCGCAGCTTTCCAGAGTGCTCTCTACTGCACGTGATGGAGAGAACTCAATCAAGAAGCTGTGCATCCTCACTGCTATAAAGCCATTCAATGTGGAGAAGGAGAAGGTCAGGTTTTTCAAATCAGACTTTAAATACAACCCTCAGTTTGAGTACAGCAATCCTCTGCCTCCACAAGTACTAGCAAAGCACAGCAACGCTTCAGACCGCTTCCTCACACAGGTAAGTGCCCATACTCTCATAAATATCATATTAAGAACCTTTTTCATATTAATGAAGATATTTTTGTTTACTGTAACCTGTGGTATTCATCATAATCTAGTCACAAACATATGTACAATTTCGTGTGAGGATGTTCCCTATGCAGATTCCGAAAAAAAATTCTGCATACTTTGTTTTGGCCTGATTTGTTTGAAATAACGTCACACTAGTTTTTTCAATTTAACTTGAAGTATAGCAGGCCCTTTAGTATACTATTCTCAGAGTCTTGCGAGGTGGTATGCACTAATGCTACTTTATTTAAGATGGCTATTATGCAAATTGTGATGCAACCTATAAGTAATGCTATTATGTCAAATGGCTTTATTGTCATCTATTGCTTGCTTTGCTTTAAAGAGGTCATTGGATGCCCATTTTCCACAAGTTGGTATGATTCTTTAGGATTTTCATGTAAAGTTTGTAACATGCTTTGGTTAAAATTCCTCAATGTTTGTGTAAAACAACACCCTTTTTACCTCCTCAAAAACAGCTCTGTTCACTGCGACCCGTTTCGGTGCATGTCTCTTTAAATGGTAATGAGCAACTGCTCACCCCACCCCTCTCTTCCATGGGCGTGGAGTCACAGCAAATCTGACGTCAAGGTCTTTATTTCACTCTCTCCCACATTTAGCACTTGCATTCATTCCCCCTCATCCTTTTATGCTGATATCTTTTGTAAGGTTTTGTGCTAGCTACTCTTATTTACCTCCCGCAAGGTCACAGTCCTATACATGGGATTAAATGGAATTACTCTTGAAAAGAAACTTTCTGACTCTTTAGTTCTGTACTATAGACCTGGATCCAGCAGCTCAAAAGCAACGTGTTACCAACAACACAATCAGACTAATAAACCTCTTTGAAGGATAAAGAGTTAATTATTTCAATTTAATTCAGTTTCCCACTAGCTATTAATGGCGCTTTTCCACTGCATGGTACGGTACGGTTCGGTTCGGTACGGCTCACTTGTGGTGCTTTTCCACTGCATAGTACGGTACGGTACGGTGCGCTTCGGCGCGCTTAAATGGTACCTGATCTGTTGAGGTTCCAAGCGTACCGTACCGGTACTAAAATGTGACGTGAAACACTGCAGATCACTGATTGGTCAGACAGACAGAATCGTCACTACCAGCGTCATTGGATTTGCGACACGAGACACTAAACACGCTATACAGAGTCATATAACCAGTAGACAACAGCCAACACGGTAGCACCTGTGTTTTACTTACTTGGAAAAAAGAAGAAGAGATCAACACTTTAAAAAGGAAATGGCTGAATCGTGGTCGAGGTGCAGACGTTCCTCTCGTTGGTTGCCTAGGAGCGGGTCCAGCGGATGGGGCAAAACAGAATGAAAAAGTGTTCCAAGAAGTAGCAGCTAGCTCAGCTAGCCGCACACGGCTATCACCGGACCTACAAACAGTGTAACGATCAGTCCCACCCACTTTGAATGGGTACTAACTGCAGTGGAAAAGCAACCGAGCACGAACCGTTCCGCGCCGAATCGAACCGTACCGAACCGAACCGAGCGTACCATGCAGTGGAAAAGCGCCATAACACAGCCATCACTACACTGGGGAGTTTGGAAAGGGGTTACAGAGCACTTTGTATAGGGAGTAGTCTGATCCCACATTAGTGTTCCTGACTCAACCGGCTGCAAAAGCTGATAACAACAACATATCAAGTTATATGTTACCAACAGGTTAAATAATGTGTACACTGTAAAAAATAATTATGTGGCTTAGTAAATATTACAGAAATATTTAACTTTATTAACTTAATAAAATCTCTGAATATCTTTAACTTGATTGTTTGAGTTAAACATACCAAAATAATTTAGTAAAAATCCAACAGTTAATTTTATCTAGAATTTACAGATATATTTAAGTTTTTTTCAATAAAATTATTTAGTATTTGACTAACCAATTATTTCTTTATAATACACTTAATATATTTGTGAAATTTCTATCAAAAAATATGAGAATGTTTAATTAAACTGATCTGTTTCAAGAAACAAAAAAAGTACTTAATTCAAATCAATATTATTAATACATTTCACACTCTTAAGAAATTTAGTAAGTTTACTCAATTAAAACAATTCACCCCTCCCCCACCCTCTGACGTGACGACAACTCGACGGTTGGTTCTTGGTTGAGTGAGCGCGGGCTGTTTGAACTCTCCGGTCTCCAGTACAACATCTCTCTTCTCAGCGTTGCAGATTTGGTGCATTTCCTCTGTGAAATTCAGGTTTGTGCATATATTATCTTATCTATACAATCATTACTGTGCTTTAAATCATTTTATTTAATGCAAAACAACATATACATGTGCGTAATTCGACACCTAAACAGAGTCGCGCCCGTCTTTAACGTTATGGTCTTTTCGCGTGATTGAAACGCCTTGCATAAACACACGACTTTATTCCTTTCTGATGATAATGAATATAATTCATTTGGATGATAAAATGTCCTCAGAACTGTCACTGTTTGTTTATTGGCAGGTTATGGAGTGAGTCGCTCGCAGTATCTTTCGGCTATGAGTGGGACCCGGTCTAAAGTTCGAAGTTCACCCGCAGAGCGCGAGTCCGTCTCCGGGACGAAAACCAGCGCTGATCCGGTGGACATTGGATAACAAGACTGGTTGATTACACTTGAATTAGCCTACCTGAATGTTTAAATGTTTCATTTTACTTCAAAAATGTTTGTTAATTGAGTTTAAAATGTAGGCAATATTGTATACATGTTAAAAACAGTGTAAAATGTGCTGTATTGCTGTACTCAATGACAATAAAGGCCATGCCATTTAACGTATACTGGTTGTTGTATGGCTACTATTTTACAAAGGTTTAGAAGAAATAAAAGAGGTTAATATTACTTATAAATAAAAACAGTTAATATTACTCATAAATATTGTTTTTTAAATGTTAAATCATACTCAATTTTATTTCTTAATGTACCAGATTCAGTTACTCCAATTTACTTAATTTTTTTACTTGCATTTACTCAATTCGCACAGTATATTTCATTGATTTCACAGCTTTAAAATTTACTCAATTTTTTTGAGTGTAAAAATGTTTCACCAAAAAAATTGAGTAAATAATAGTTAGACTTTTTACAGTGTAGCCCTCAAACCGTATTCACTTTATAGCCCTTAATCCTGTAATTGTGGACAAATGTGGGCACAGAGGACTCAGGTGTGATCCTAATTTTTATTTATTATAAATGTTATATCACTTCGATAAAGTTTTGTCTATCCATTTATGGTGTTTTTTTTTATTTTGGGGGTATTTTTGAATTTATTTACTTCAAAAAGTACCATATTTTCTATATAAAAAAAAAACATAAAAATAAGCATAATTTCAATTTTTTTTAACTACATTAAAATATCATTCCAATAAGTTCTTAGAGCTAAAACCTAAAGATGAAATGACTTTGCTGTCACCTGGTGTCTTATTTTGGCTCATTTAAGAATGCTCTAAATTACAGTTTTTCCCATTCATTTCTATGGGTGCACATTTTTGACCCAAATACAGGATTAAGGAGTTTTGTTTTTTCACCCACTTAACATTGTAGGAATTGAGTCAAAAAAATTGTGTGTGTTCAGGAGGCAAATTTAGGAAAAGTAGCCAAGTCTTGTACCGCTCAGATCAAGGGAAGTATTTTAAAAAAATAAATCAAGACTATTTTGCCCACTTTTGTCCAGAATACGGTTTTAGGGTTAAAAGAAAAAGTGGCTGTAATAGGGCTCTATGTGCTGGAGCAGAGTCATTTCAGACTATTATATTGATTGTCTCAGAGTGCTGAGCTCACTGTGGATCCCCCTCAGGCTGATCCTGACGGATCACAAATCAGTTCTCATAAATCCACACTCAGCACCAAAAGTCCCTAACTGTGGCCTAGTTATTTACTGAGGTCTATACATTCATGACTTAACAATTGAGAATATTTTTGAGTCATGCTTCTGCAAGCATGTCTTATTTCACTTATGCAGCCAGTGTTTCATCCCAAAGCACATCCCAAATATCAGTCCAACTATAATTCTGAAAGCTAAAAAGGGAATTCTAAAAAGGAACCTGGGATTACTTAGGCTTACTTTGGCTACAAAAGTTGGTCAATTTCAACCTTTGTTATATGGTTATTGAAAAATGGATACTAAATATACATTTAAAAAAATATATAGGCTATCAGTAGCTTCATAACCTTGAACACAAGACTGTCTAACTCATTGGTTCTCAACCTTTTTGACTCAAAGGCCCCTCTAAGTTCCCCTCTAAATACAGATATTTCTGAAATCTATTCTATTCTAAATCTATCCATTTTTTTCATGATACATTAACTGTATGTTTTTCTTTGAAAACAATAGTTATTGAGGGTAAATAAAAATAAATATTATTTCAGTTTACATCTTGATTTTATGCATTCATATCTTAACAGCATTTTAATTTAGATTAAAGTTATATTTAAAATTCATTCATTTAAATACTTTTATGGCATCTTGCGGCCCCTTGTAAGTTGGCTAAGGCCCCTTAGTGGGTCCCAGCCCCCTGCTACCTAAGACAACATTTTATCCTATCATACAAATATACATTAATTAGTAATATACAAATTAAATTTATTTATTTTATTTTTTTCAAAATAATAATCTGAAGGTTTGTAAAATTAATAATTTACATTAGAATCACTTCTCAAAATGATAAGTGGGTATCTGTTTTTTAACAGAATGACTTCTAGACAGGGAACCATTTAAATCATCACTGAAGCCTTGCTTTGCTGTATATTTCTCTTTGTTCTAAAATCTTCTATAAGTTCTCTCCTATTGCCCATGACTGAGTGCTTGCTGATGTCTCAGGCTGTGAGGATCATGGAGTTGGCCCTACAGAAGTACGGCTCCTATGAGAAGTTTGAGCAGGCTACTGGAGGAAACCTCCTCACCAAGAGCCGCATCTGGCACCACGTCAAGAAATACATGGAGAAGGAAGGATGCATAGGAGAGGTGAGAGAGTGAGGTAATTAGAAAGAAACGTTAAGATGAATATTCAGTTTGTTAACTGCACTTTTCATTTAACGCTCAAAAATTCGAGAAAAATACAAAATGATATACACTAATGTTCAGTAAATTGTTTTTGAAATAAGTTTGTATGTTCACCATTTGATCAAAATACAGTAAAATTGTAAAATAGTATTACAATTAAAAATAACGTCATGATCCTATATAAATAAATAATTATAATATGCCGATTTGCTGCTCAGTAACTGTTTTCAACTGTTTTGTAGAATTTTTTCAAGATTCTTTGATGAATAAAAAAGTTCAAAAGGACAGAAAGAAAATTTGAAAGAAATGTGCATTTTATTTGCATTTTAAGTGTCTTTACTGTCACTTTTGATCAATTTAATGCATCCTTGCTGAATAAAAGTATCAATTTCTTTCAAAAAATAAATCTTACTGACCCTTAATATTCTGAACGGTGTAGTTTATTGATTTATGAAGTTTAAATCTAGAAATGTCTCTCTCTATAGATTGTGGTTAATCTTACCGATGACCTCCTGTCCAGAGCGTCCATGACTGTAGTGAACAGCAGACCTACACTCACCATTAACATCTCTACTGCTAGAGAGCAGTGGCTGGAGGGGATGCTGAGGCACGAAATCGGTGTGTGTTTGTGTGTAAGAGCATCTGATAGCCGGTTGAGGCTCATGTTAAATAACCGAATAGAATAGTAAGTCCCATTCAATACTTTCATGATCCACCAGCTCCACTCACTTGTGTTCTGTACTTTGGATCATGTCACGGTCACCCAATGAAAATCAGCCATCCGTGTCGGCAACAGCTTGTGTTCCTGCTGTCAGGGACTATTACACCCAGAGCGTATCAGAGCTCAGTGTCAGGAACACAGTAATTACACTCCCACGCTGTGTGTTCTCTCTCTCCTTCACTTTCTCTGCACACAGGGTTTGGCCAGAGACAATTTGACTTTGGTTTGGCTGCTGGAGACATGGCCTAGCCCTAGGGGTTAGCTCTGTTTATAATGTTTTTGTAAAGAAATTTTCATTAGTCACAAGAGAGTCACTTGTGAAAGATAATAAGATAAAAAGATAATATTTACAATAAATGCTTGGCAGTACACTTTAACCCCATTTCAAAGAACAAATAGAAGTAATATGGTTAATTGTTAAAAGCTCTATATAAATGAAGGTGACTTGACTTGACTTAAAGGAGTAGTTCACTTAAAAAAAAACTTTTGCTGATAATTTACTCACCCCCATGTCATCCAAGATGTCCACGTCTTTCTTTCTTCAGTCGAAAAGAAATTAAGGTTTTTGATGAAAACATTCCAGGATTTTCTCCATATAATGGACTTCATTGGGAGCCAAACGGTTCAAGGTCCAAAAGACAGTTTCAGTGCAGCTTCAAATGGCTTTAAACGATATCAGACGATGAATAAGGTTCTTATCTAGCGAAACCATCGCTGTGATGTGATGAGCGTTCGTGACTGTCCTGTTCGAACTCGTTCATCAAAATTAACAAATCTTTTTTCGAGTCATAACTCGAAGGGTCCTAGATAAGACCCTTATTCATCGTCTGGAGTCGTTTAAAGCCCTTTGAAGCTGCACTGAAACTGTCTTTTGGACCTTGAACCGTTTGGCTCCCAATGAAGTCCATTATATGGAGAAAATCCTGGAATGTTTTCATCAAAAACCTTAATTTCTTTTCGACTGAAGAAAGAAAGACGTGGACATCTTGGATGACATGGGGTGAGTAAATTATCAGCAAAAGTTTTTTTAAAGTGAACTACTCCTTTAAAGGGATAGTTCACTTTGAAATTAATTTTTGATATGTTTTAGCTTACCTCCAGTGCATCCAAGATGTAGGTGTCTTTGTTTCCACAGTATCTTCAATTTTGATAATTTTAGGTAAAACCGTTGTTGTCTGTCAGTCATACAATGGAGGTGAAGGGGAACCACCTCAAAGAGCATTAAAAATTAAACATTATTTAATGAATCGTAAATGTAAGTACACATTGATGCCCTAAGACACGAAACGAGGGGTTTTTGTGAGAAAACGAACAGTATTTATATCTTTTTTACCTTGTGTAAGCATATCCACGTCCAACTGATCTGAGAGCAGGGCGCTTCGGTCTGCGCATGCGTACAGCGTTCGCCCCGGAAGGGCTCCCTCGCGCGTGTTTACGTCAAGAGAACGTCTATATGTTGGTATATAGAAATCGTCTTCCATTGCGATCCTGTATATCTAAATATGTTTAGATCTTCACAGTGTAAGGTAAAACTTACGAAATCTCTGCGTAAACAATGAGTGACGTAAACACGCGCGAGGGAGCCCTTCCGGCGAAAGCCGTACGCATGCGCAGACCGAAGCGCCCTGCTCTCAGATCAGTTGGACGTGGATATGCTTACACGAGGTAAAAAAGATATAAATACTGTTCGTTTTCTCACAAAAACCCCTCGTTTCGTGTCTTAGGGCATCAATGTGTACTTACATTTACGATTCATTAAATAATGTTTAATTTTTAATGCTCTTTGAGGTGGTTCCCCTTCACCTCCATTGTATGACTGACAGACAACAACGGTTTTACCTAAAATTATCAAAATTGAAGATACTGTGGAAACAAAGACACCTACATCTTGGATGCACTGGAGGTAAGCTAAAACATATCAAAAATTAATTTCAAAGTGAACTATCCCTTTAAGTGCAAACTAAATATATTATTTTCCGACTCTTAATTACATGTTTATAGCAATTCAATTAAAATGTATTACAGTTTACAAATAAGCTGACCTTAGAGTTTTTTGACCCACTTAAGCAGAACTTTTATAATCTTTATTTGTAATTTGATATATTGTCTTTGAAATATGGTTAAAGTGTACTGCCGAATGTAATAATATTCATCAAATGTAATAATAATCAAAATGAATAACACACTACAATTATAGTCAAGTATTTTACATGTGCATATGTAAGTCGACACATCCAAATAAGTGTACTTCTTTAAAGCACGACAAAAGATTTTTAAAACATTATTTAAAATGTACTTTATTTATACTTTTAATTTGACATTATTACAAAGTGCACTTTTTTTAAAGTGTAAATATGTGTTAAGAAACATTCATGAAAATGAGTACCCTTAAGTGGACTTTTACTTTTTACTTATATATTATCTGCAAGTATACTTTGTTAAAAATATACTTTTAAGATTTGAAGTACACTACAAGTGCACAATTAAGCACATTTATTTCTCACAAGGGTATACTACAATTAGCTTAATCTAGGGTCATTTTAATCTTGTTCTGATTTGATTGATAAAGTAAACCTCTCTACATCTTTGGCTCAGGTACGCACTACTTCCGCGGCATCAACAACAGTCACCAGCCGTGGAGCAGCGGCGGGGGCAGGAAGAAACATGGTCTGCGTCCCATCAACCCCACGGAGGAGGGTCTGGCAAGTATCCACAGCGTGCTCTTCCGCAAGGACCCCACCCTGTGGCGCGCCGCCCTGCTCTACTACACCGTCTACCAGGCAAGCCGCATGTCCTTCTCACAGCTGTTTCACAACCTGGGCCGATTCGTCCACGACCCCAACACTCGATGGGACTACTGCGTCAGAGCCAAACGAGGACAGACGGACACGGCACTTCCAGGTGCCACATCCTGATTCTCCGAAATATGACGTCTCACAAAACTATCTTTGTTTTTTAATTCATGTTAACAATGAAATATGTTTGCTTTTAAGGTTGTTTTAGTAAGGACCAGGTTTATCTAGATGGGATCCTGAAGATCCTCAGACACAGAGACAAGATTGACTTCCAGCTGCTAATGGCCCTGGGAAAGGTTAGTTTGAAGTCAACATTCAAAACTAACCTTTAATTATTCAGATGAACAGTGTTATTCACACACTTGATTAACGCACAGAATCGAATGACTTGTGTGTGTGTGTGTGTGTGTGTGGTTGTGCAGGTGTCCTATGAGGATGTGGAGCGTCTGAAGGGTTTGGCTCTGATGGAGCATGTGCGGATCCCTCACTTCCTGCAGGATCAAGCGCGCTACACGGAGCAGCTTCATAAAATCATGGAGGTCAACCAGTTAACCGATGAGGAGCTGTGCGCGCTAATTCCCGAACATGTGATCTCCGGCATGGACGGTTGTGTTGTTAGATAGGAAAAAGCTGTTGTGTTTACGGGTGAATCTAACGAAACCTGTCTAGGTAATATTTCACTTTTTTTTTAACTAAAGAATGAAAGACAAAATTTAATATTTTGAGGGTCTATATAAACAATATCAGTCTATATAAGGGCCTATAGAGCTTTATTTGTTTTTCTCTGGTCAATTTTAGCCAGTGCAGAGCATTAAGACCCGTAGGTTCTCAGTCAGGACGTGTGTGTTCTCCTTTGAGGGGATATTGAAAAGAGAGGCCAAATTACATCACTTAAAAATTGCCAAATATATGTTTATATGTACTACAAGTTCCTTAAACTGTTGATTTCCTGAGTTCTAAACTGCTTGTGTGATATAAATGTTTATATATTTCTGATGTGTTTGACAATATAACTTAACAATAATCAAAAAGTTGATGATTACAAATCTGGGTGCCAAGATGTTAACCTTTGTTTTAAAGTGTCCTCTGTTGAAGCAGACAATCCTACTTTACGTGTCCTAAATGTCACATACTAAATATATAGTATATGAATAACTTCTCACTAGCACAGCTGCTCTACCTTGACTGTTTTGTTGACCTTTGACCTTGCTCTGTTCCTGCCATTTTCCTATAGATCATAAAGCACTATAGCAGTTGCATATAAAACGCTTTATACCTAATGACAACTTCCTCTCAATATGATCTTACTATAATTAAATTAATAAAATAAAAAAATGTACTCATTCAGAATGCCCTGGTCAGATGTTCATTATAAAGCATGTTAAAGATTGGGTATTTGTTTGGGTCATGGGAAGTAGATTCAGTGTGTTCTTTCTACTTTGTGTCTTCCTGATTGTCTATGATCATGCTTTACTTATAAATCATCTGTTTAATGTGTATCATACTGCATGTGACCATAGGACATTCGATCATTAATTACAGGATATAATATTGCCAAAGAATGGTCATTGTTTACATGTGAGCAATGATCAACCTCCATTCCCACAATGCCCTCTCAAACACAGTGTAAGTGATCTTTTGGCAAACTCTTTGCACAGGTGTCTTGTTCTCGCATGTCTTTGTAAGCAGATCCTGCGGATTGACACCTAACAAGGACGGACAAAGGGTTTGTTTTCAGCTGCGCTTCACAACCGACAGACACACACACACACACACACACACACACACACACACACACACACACACACACACACACACACACACACACACACACACACACACACACACACACACACACGTCAAGGTTCATTAATCTCTCTGAAGTTGTCTGTGGGATTAAACTGGGATTGTGGGTAATCATGTGGACATTCATGATGCTCATGTAAACAATATATGCACAATAAATGCAATATATTTTTACTGGGATTTAAAAGTACTTGATGATGGTGTGTGTGGAAATCTGAGGCTTATATTTATCTGCCACTGCTGTTCTGCATGCCGAACGCCGAGGGGTTATCTTTATAATCATGAGACTAAAATCATCCTGTCCTTATTATATCAGCACAAATTAATATTGTGTAAACATGCAAATCACAGGCACTCAAAACACACTGACAGGCACACAATTGAATGGAGGACCAGTACCAATTAAAAAAAAATCGATTATTTATTCATTTAAAATAAAAACGTAAATAATTTAAGAATTTTACAAATTTACAATTAAAGTTATTTAATTCATGTTTAAAACATTAAGATTTCAATAATACATTAATAAAGCACATTTTATTTTGACAGCTGCTTTTTTTTATATCCATTTGCCATTCAGTTATGAAATGCCAGTTTAGGCAGTAAAGGTAAGTGGCCACTAGAGGACACACACTGGACAGTCTCACAGCCCTGCAAGAAACAAAACCCCATAAAACATTTAAAGCAGGATAGCTGCTGATCTATATGTCATGAGCGTGTAATAAATATTCAGACATGCCCTAAGCAGATTTTAAATTGAAATTAAATGATTGTAAATATTTTTCAAATAGTTTCCTTGTGTACAATGCAAATTACTTATATTTTTTTAATTATACTTTTAACAACTGATTTTCATCATTGTTTTGTCTTTATAACTCTATAAAACAGGATAGCTGCTGATCAATGTTATCTTTGTGTGCAGATAGATAGATATATAGATCTCATGAAATCAATTTTATTTATTTATTTTAAATCAACACTTTTTTGCAACCTCCTTTGCAAGATAACAGCTCTGAGTGTTCTCCTATAATGCCTAATGAGTTTGGAGAACACCTGGCAAGAGATCAGAGACCATTTCTCCAGATCCTTTAAATTCCAGAGTCCATATTGATACACTCTCCTCTTTAGAACAGGATTCAGGTCATAGAACTATGGCAGATCCTTCATTTTGAGCTCAGTGACTCATTTTTGTGTTGATTTTAATGTTTGTTTTGGATCACTGTCCTGATAGAAGATCCAACCACAGCCTATTTTAAGATTTCTAGCAGAGGCTAGAAACCAGCCATGTTTGAAGGTCCAGTAATGTCTGACAACTGCATATGATAGAGTTTTGCTTTTGGATGAGAGCAGAGAATTTTCTTGAAACTCTCCCAAACAACTTGTGCTGATCTGACCCCAGAATATTTTCTGCAATTCTCCCATCTGTGATCCTTGGAGAGTTTGGCTGCTGAAACTATCCTCCTCACCGTGCATTAAGACAATATAGACACACGTCCTCTAACATGCAGATTCGTAACATTTTCCATTGATTGCGACTTCTAAATTATTGCCCTGATGGTGGAAATGGGAATTTTCAATACTTTTGCTATATTCTTACAGCAACTTTGTGAATCTCAACAATCTTTTGCTGCACATCAGCACTACTATTCTCTGGTTTTACCTTTTTGTGATGGATAATTAAGGGGATTTGGTCTTTGGGTTTCCTGTGAAAAGTAGTCAAGGCTGGATATTTTCATGTTCCTATGTGCTAAAAATTGCAAATATGAAGGGGAATATACTTGTTAATATTTGAATTTACATAGGTAATGACAACACATTGTTTAAATAAAACAGGGGCTTGCATTTTACATGCTACAACCCAAACTCTGCTGCTTCTCACTGAGTGTGTAAAGTTCACTGATCATATGTGCCAGGTGAATGTTTGCTAGATAAACAGCGGAAGTCTAAAAGCAGATAGACAGAAGTATGACAGAGGACTTTAATCTTTAGGCAATTTTTCAACTTCTACATGCTTCTACTTTTGTTTTTTGCTAAAACCTATGAAGTGACTCATGATGTGACCAATTTGAGTGAATTCACCACTGTAAAGAGGAAACAGATGATGACAACCAGTAGGCTACTTATTCTATTAAAAGGAGACGCATTCAGTTTACACAACTCCATTAGCCTCCAACAAGAAGCTTGACGCGGGAGAACCAATGAAGTTAATTCTCGTGCGTTACGCAGCACGTTTTAGCTTCCGCCAGAACCAGTGAGGTTCCTTCTTTTGTGTTACCAGTGGCGTACCGTGGGGTTTCAGTCAGGGGCTTCAGTTACGATCTCCACTAATATTTGATTTGCTGATGACACATGTCAGTCACACGGCAGCTTCACTGGAAGGATAGCTACTAGTGCGTTTAGATGACATATGGAAAATCCAGCTCAGCCTCACAAAAAATAACCATATTCATTCTGGAAATATACCATCAGACACACAGTAATGTAATTATGAAAAAATATATTTTGGATTTTGACAGAATGCCCTGCTGGCCCTCCACTAGAGGTCTTCACGGGTCCAAAAATTCATGCCCGACCCGGAAGAGACCCGTAATGTGCTAAACCGAACCGACCCGGACCCGTCTATTATTTCAAAAGTTGGACCCGGACCCGTGCAGATCCGAGAAACGCCGTGCCCGGACCCGACCTGGACCCGTTTATTATTTGAAAACTGGACCCGACGGCAAGACACAAACCCGACTGGACCCGATTGTCACATATTATTTCACACAAGTTGCGAAAAATAAAACTTTTTGTCTTACATAATTTTAGTCGTCGTCGTCGTCTCACTTTCTTGTAACGTTACCTGACTGACTGTGATGCATTGCAATCCACCGACAAGAAAGTTCTATCCATGTTTTTTCTCTCGTTATTCCAAGCTTAATCCACTCAGTATTTCAGCTTTAAAAGTCCACTTGATGTCACGGTGATGGATGACAAATGCAACTTTGCACATGTGCATTCTGACTCGAGTTAACTCGCATAATAACTAACTTAACCGTTTGTCCTTTTGAACTAACTTATAATAACAATTGCTCGTTCAGTGCCATGGCCGCTGACATTATTTATTTGCTATCATATGTGCTCTCTGCTGGAAGCTCGGTTGCCAAAGAAACATGACATGCGACAAACTTGAGACTGCACATGCGCGCTAGCTGGATCAGCCTAAAATGTTGGGTTTTTTTTTAACGAATTTGAGAGTCATAGAAAACATTTGTGTGACAATTCACCATTTTGTTGCTGATTTGAAATATATTTAAATATGAGTGTGTAACTCAAAGTCTGCAAGCATTTTTGAGATTTGAACCATTTACTATGTCACATAATAGGAACACGAACTCAAAATGACACGTATACATAGTAGCCTACCTACATATCAATAATTACTACCAAGAAAAACATAAAATAAAATATAGAAATAAAATAAACTTAATATAGTAAAGATCTGTTTCCCCACTGCACACAAAGGTATCCATCATTACCGTGCGTGCAGTTGCATTAACTCTCTCTGACTGAGTCTGGGCGCGGCCGCGCGCTCTGCTTCTAACGGCAGAGAGAGAGAAAGAGAGATCGCTTTTTTTTTATTATTTCTCTTTTCTTTACCTACTTTTACAAGTTGCAAAAAAACACAAGCAGTGCTGATCTGACTCATTCTGGCTCTGATCGAGTCCGATCGCACGGGTATTACACACAATTTTAAACAGACCCGGGACCCGAAGTAATAAATTCGGACCCGACCCGGACCCGGCCGATCATTTAAAATTTAGACCCGAACCCGTACGGGTCCCGGGTCGGGTCCCGGGTCGACGGGTCTCGGGTGCACTGTGTGAAGACCTCTACCCTCCACTGTGTTAAACAGCAAGTTTGATTTTTCGCAAGAACCAATAAGGTTCATTCTCGTGTTACGCTGCACGTTTGAGTTTCTTAAGAACCAATGCTGTTTGTTCTCATGTTACGCGGCATGTTTGAGCTTCCACGAGAGGTTTGTTCTCATGTGTTACGCAGCATGTTTGAGCTTCCACAAGAGGTTTGTTCTCATGTTACGCAGCATGTTTGAGCTTCCGCGAGAGGTTTGTTCTCGTGTTACGCGGCATGTTTGAGCTTCCGCGAGAGGTTTGTTCTCGTGTTACGCGGCATGTTTGAGCTTCCGCGAGAGGTTTGTTCTCGTGTTACGCGAATACGCGGCATGTTTGAGCTTCCGTGAGAGGTTAGTTCTCATGTGTTATGAGGCATGTTTGAGCTTCCGCGAGAGGTTTGTTCTGGTGTGTTACGCAGCATGTTTGAGCTTCCACAAGAGGTTTGTTCTCATGTTACGCAGCATGTTTGAGCTTCCGCGAGAGGTTTGTTCTCGTGTTACGCGGCATGTTTGAGCTTCCGCGAGAGGTTTGTTTTCGTGTTACGCGGCATGTTTGAGCTTCCGTGAGAGGTTAGTTCTCGTGTTATGAGGCATGTTTGAGCTTCCGCGAGAGGTTTGTTCTCGTGTGTTACGCAGCATGTTTGAGCTTCCGCGAGAGGTTTGTTCTCGTGTGTTACGCAGCATGTTTGAGCTTCCGCGAGAGGTTTGTTCTCGTGTGTTACGCACCATATTTGAGCTTCCGCGAGAGGTTTGTTCTCATGTGTTATGAGGCATGTTTGAGCTTCCGCGAGAGGTTTGCTCTCGTGTGTTACACGGCATGTTTGAGCTTCCACGAGAGGTTTGTTCTCATGTGTTATGAGGCATGTTTGAGCTTCCGCGAGAGGTTTGTTCTCATGTGTTATGAGGCATATTTGAGCTTCCGCGAGAGGTTTGTTCTCATGTGTTATGAGGCATGTTTGAGCTTCCGCGAGAGGTTTGCTCTCGTGTGTTACACGGCATGTTTGAGCTTCCACGAGAGGTTTGTTCTCATGTGTTACGCAGAATGTTTGAGCTTCCGCGAGAGGTTTGTTCTCGTGTGTTACGCAGCATGTTTGAGCTTTCGCGAGAGGTTTGTTCTCGTGTGTTTCGCGGCATGTTTGAGCTTCCGTGAGACGTTTGTTCTCATGTGTTACGCAGAATGTTTGAGCTTCCGCGAGACGTTTGTTCTCATGTGTTACGCAGAATGTTTGAGCTTCCGCGAGACGTTTGTTCTCATGTGTTACGCAGAATGTTTGAGCTTCCGCGAGAGGTTTGTTCTCATGTTACGCACCATGTTTGAGCTTCCGCGAGAGGTTTGTTCTCATGTGTTATGAGGCATGTTTGAGCTTCCACGAGAGGTTTGTTCTCGTGTGTTACGCAGAATGTTTGAGCTTCCGCGAGAGGTTTGCTCGAGTTTGTTACACGAAATGTTTGAGCTTCCGCGAGAGGTTTGTTCTCGTGTGTTACGCAGAATGTTTGAGCTTCCGCGAGAGGTTTGTTCTCATGTGTTACGCAGAATGTTTGAGCTTCCGCGAGACGTTTGTTCTCGTGTGTTACGCAGAATGTTTGAGCTTCCGCGAGAGGTTTGTTCTCATGTGTTATGAGGCATGTTTGAGCTTCCACGAGAGGTTTGTTCTCGTGTGTTACGCAGAATGTTTGAGCTTCCGCGAGAGGTTTGTTCTCATGTGTTACGCAGCATGTTTGAGCTTTCCGCGAGAGGTTTGTCTCGTGTGTTACCGGCATGTTTGAGCTTCCGCGAGAGGTTTGTTCTCATGTGTTACGCAGATGTTTGAGCTTCCGCGAGAGGTTTGTTCTCATGTGTTACGCGGCATGTTTGAGCTTCCGCGAGAGGTTTGTTCTCATGTGTTACGCAGATGTTTGAGCTTCCGCGAGACGTTTGTTCTCATGTGTTATGAGCATGTTTGAGCTTCCCGAGAGTTTGTTCTCATGTGTACGAGGCATGTTTGAGCTTCCACGAGAGGTTTGTTCTCGTGTGTTACGCAGAATGTTTGAGCTTCCGCAAGAGGTTTGTTCTCAGTGTTTACGCACATGTTTGAGCTTTCGCGAGAGGTTTGCTCTCGTGTGTTACCGGGCATGTTTGAGCTTCCGCGAGAGGTTTGTTCTCATGTGTTATGAGGCATGTTTGAGCTTCCACGAGAGGTTTGTTCTCATGTGTTACGCGGCATGTTTGAGCTTCCGCGAGAGGTTTGTTCTCGTGTGTTACGCAGAATGTTTGAGCTTCCGCGAGAGGTTTGTTCTCGTGTGTTACGCGGCATGTTTGAGCTTCCGCGAGACGTTTGTTCTCATGTGTTACGCAGAATGTTTGAGCTTCCGCGAGACGTTTGTTCTCATGTGTTACGCAGAATGTTTGAGCTTCCGCGAGACGGTTTGTTTCCAATCCATTGTGTTTATGAGGCATGTTTGAGCTTCCCGAGAGGTTTGTTCTCATGTGTTACGAGCATGTTTGAGCTTTCCACGAGAGGCTTGTTCTCGTGTTTACGCAGCATGTTTGAGCTTCCGCGAGAGGTTGAGCTTCTGTTTATGTTCGCTGATCAATGTTTATGTGAATAAAAGCCTAAATTAAATTTGAAATAAAGACATCTATAATGTTACAAAAGATTTCAGTCACTTTTGATCAATTTAATGCATTCTTTCTGAATAAAATTATTAATTTCTATCAAAACATAAATAAAAACCCCAAACTTTTGAAACTTATTATGCCATTCCTAAAGGCTTATGTTTTACTGTACCTAAATCACCGTATACGAGACAAACTTAGGTTGTAAATATTGATTTATTATTTGCACTTAAAAAGTTGGCACACTTGTCATTTGCTTCTTCATTTAATTTCACTTCATTTTATGTACATCTTTAATAAATCTGTGTTTAAATATCGCTCTCATTATATTGTTCTATATTAAAATCTAATGTTTGTTGCTCTAGAATCCCTACTGTACATTGAACAAACAAAACAAAAGGCAATCATGGTGCACTTCTCTCATTCTTTCATTTATATTCAGTCAGTCCAGACGCTTGTGACCATGTAAAAGGTCATCGCTCATGTTTGGACATGTTTTCTCCTCTTTCTACCACTGCCACGCTGTTGCCACTGCACAGATGCTCCTTCAGGATGATGTTCACGAAGAACTCTGCCACTATAGGACAGTGCTCAGACGCCACCCCACCCCACGACCAGTTATCGGGAATCCATGGATTGGTCAGGCCCTTCCGCACCACCGAGCAATGACCTAAAGGGGGCAGCACAAACACAACACTTTCAGTCAAAAGTGTGGAATCAAAGATGTTTTTTAAAGTCTCTTATGCTTTCCAAAGAGGTCGAGCTGTCTTGTTTAAAGAGTAAATATTATCTAATGTTAAATCTTACACCACCCACCTGTGTAGATCTTTTTGAGAGAGCGACTGGCCCAGATGTTGCCCAGACAGTGTGAGCCCTGCGGTGTGCTTGTGCTGATGTTCGTAAAGATGGACGGTGCGAGGAGGGCAGAGAGTTTTTCTTTCCTCAGGCACTCCATCTCAGGGCTGTCGGGAGCCATGCCAAAGTGACCCAGCACCAGCAGCTCTCTCTCACCTACACCAGCAACACCAACAGAGAAATTAATTTATGTATTTCAGTACATCATTTATGTCCTCAAGCCTTGTTAATTTCTCTCCTTGCACTAGAACACACAGTATCAGTCAATACACAGCACAAACATACGACCATAAAGGGTACGGTTCCACTGGATAGCACCATGGAGCTTGCTGACACGGACACATTACAGATAAGGAGCTCTTGTAAGAGTGACTCCTGCAATGATGCACTATGTATCATGTTGAAACAGACCTTTGAGAGTTTCCTGGATACCAGAGCTCAGCCTATAAGCCTTGAGCTCATCACAAGTGTTTTTTGCTCTCTGTTCTGCAGGCGATGGTGCTGCTGTCAGGTGCAAATTGATCAGCGTGAGCTCAGACGATCCGATCTGTTTACAGAGAAAATTGGGTGAGATAAATCATTCAAATGATCAAATGTGAACATTACCTGTTATACAAATAGCTGAGATGAAAGGGTCAATAAATTTTGTTTGTTTTAAAAAGAACTATATTTAACTGTTTTTTTTTTATCAAAAATACAGAAAAAACTTTAATAAATGTGACCCTGGATCACAAAACCAGTCTTAAGTAGCACGGGTATATTTGTGGGAATAGCCAACAATACTGTATGGGTCAAAATTATCGATTTTTCTTTTATGCCAAAATTCATTAGGATATTAAGTAAAGATCATGATCCATGAAGATATTTAGTAAATTTCCTACCTTAAATATATAAAAATTTTATTTTTGTAAGTGGATGCAGCACAATAACCAACAGAAATGGAAACCCTTAAAGGCGATTTTCTCAATATTTAGATTTTTTTGCACCCTCAGATTCCAGAGTTCAAATAGTCGTATCTCGGCCAAATATTGTCCTATCCTAACATACCATACATCAATGGAAAGCTTATTTATTCAGCCTTCGGATGATGTATAAATCTCAATTTTAAAAAAATGGACACATACGACTGCTTTTGTGGTCCAGGGTCACAAATGTTAAATATAATTTCAATTAAAAAAACATGTTTTCTATTTTAAAATACTTTAAAATGTAATTTATTCCTGTGATGACTATTATAGTCTATATAATCATTACCCCAGTGTTCAATGTTACATGCTCCTTCAGAAATCATTCTAATATTGCTAATTTTGCACAAGAATGTTAAAAACAGTTGTGCTTCTTAATATTTTTGTTGAAACCATGACATATTTCTTCAGGATTATTTGATAAATATATAGTTCAAAAGAATTTATTTAAATTTATTTTATTCAACTATCTGAATAAAAGTATTAATTTCCATTAAAAAATAATAATTTTTACTGACCACAGACGTTTCTGTACTAACTACTATAACTAACTGCATAAAACAAATTGCTTGGTAACACTAACAGAGAGAGCTGTATTCCAGGTTTACTTACATAAAAATGTCCCAGGTATGGCTGAGGATGAGGATGCTTCCCATTACCATTAGTCGCAGAATTTTCCAAGACAGTGGCATCCTTCATTTCAATCCCAGAAGAGCTGTCCCATAGGAAACCGGAGTACTCAGCAACCTACAGGATTACAGAAAAACCATAATGACCAGGATCTGCCAAGTAACATTCCCAGCAAACATACCCATTATTAAAGAGAAAAAGCATTTTAATCATGTATTTGGTCAAGCGAGCATTGACTCGCTACTGCTACAAGATACACAGACACGCTTTGTGAGCTTGTAAGAAATGCTGCTGTTGCTGCATAAATAAATCCCATAGCAGATCTAGGCAAGTGGAACTGGGGAAGGTGGAAGGTTCCAGAGTAAATCGGAGACCACGCTGCAGGACTAGCTTATAGCAAACAATGAACAACACAATTTAAATGTTGAGTAAGCAATCTCATTGGCTGCAGAACCAGCAGAGGCCAATCAGATTGTGACATGCGGTAATGATGTGATTGCTTGCATATTGCATGTAAAGTACCAATCAGCCAGTTTCATGACTGAATCAAATATATAATAAAACTCTTGCACTTTATTTCAAGTTTTCTGAAGTCATATGATAGCTTTGAGTGAGGAAAAGGCCAAAATGTAAGTATTACTTCCCTAAGAACACGAGTATGAAAAAGCACAGCCAAGACATTTAGCTAAACATATTTAGTTTTCCAGAGAATATTAACAAATATACAGGTTTGAGGTCAATTTTCTGAATTCAATTAATCCAAAACAGTGTTGTTGTTCAATAAAACTATTAAAAATCATTTTCATTCATTGAAATAAAATAAGTATTAGATGAAAAACTACAAAACAGCAGAATTACAAATGAAAAAATAACTAAAATTATTAAAATAAACTAAATTAAAGCTAATTGAAATATAAAAAAACTAATAAAAATGACAAAACAATGAATACTGAAAATATAAGCCAATTCAAAATATGAATAGTAAATAATAACACTGGTCCATTACCCTTTATAACAATGGCTGCTGCATAGGACAAGTGAAGGGTTTCTTTGCAGCACAACAAGACACAGCGACGCCATATTTGCATAGATAAAGAGTGCATGAAATGTGGATTGTTCATGTAAGCTGTGTGTTTAACTAAAGGCCACTGCATCATCATGACTGGAGTGTGTTAGTTTGGTTTAACAGCCTTTGTGCCTGATGTCCAAATTATATGCACAGAGGAAGCACAGCTAAGAGATCAGGGGAAAAGTACACAGCACGTGTGCATCACAACATCTCTATTATTAGTGTCTTCAGGTGTGGCTTTAATAGAGTTTGTGTTGAAAGTGGATGGTGATTGTATTTATTGAGGTGCAAATGAGAACCAGGATTCAGCCTACCTGTACTTCTAAAAATAGGAACCTGAATTATTAGAAAATTCCTAATGGGAAATTTAAAAGCACATGAGGGCTTATAGACACTTTCTCTAAAAGCACACTGCAGTAATCAGTTTTCACACATAGCTCCACTATAGGAAAAAAAATCTGGTCTAATACATCCTACAGCACATCGATTAATATTTACAGTAATGCTCCATGATGAAGAGCAGACCTCTCAGAGTCAAGAACGTACATTTCTCCTGGTAATCTCATTCCTTTGTCCTACGTGACAGCACAGTCTCTGTGGAGTTTATATCTGCCACATGTCACCGGTAAGATGTTTCCTGTGTGGGTAAACAGCTCTATCCAGAGAACATCTAGACATGGTCAAGGTCTTGAATTTGAAAGAAAAGCCTTACACAATAGTTAATGTTCTCAATCCTTAAAATGCAGTTTTAGATGAAACATGAACTCTGTATTTTATTTATTTATTAAATCATTTACCTGTTTGAAGGCAAGACATTACAGGCAAGACATTTGTTTTTTCATGCACTCGTCAATTTTAAGATTTGGGGCTTTTTGCCTACATATTGTAATTTTTCAGACTAGTTTTATTTTATTACACTGTCTATTTGCATCTGTAGATTTGAACTACAATACATACATTGAAAGTTTTTTTTCTCATTTACTGAGCCCAAAATCTCCACTTCAGTAGCACTTACACCAGTTTTGTTCCTATCTACTGTATATTTTGAAAGTTTGTTCATGTAACATTTGCCTGATTTATGTAACGTTATCTCTAAAAACATGGTGATTATGTTTACTGCCTGTTGATGGTATTTTTTGATTTATAGAGTGATAAAAAGAGATATCCAAAATCCCCTTTGTAAAAACATATGATATGTCAATAAAACTAAACAACAGAGTTGAACCTGGCTTTTTCCACTGTTCAGATTTCCGTTCAGGAAATGTATGCATATGTATATTTAATTAGTGCCTCATTTATTTAAAGATTAGTTCACCCAAAAATAAAAACTCCGTCATTAATTGCTCAGCCTCATGTCGTTCCAAACCTGTAAGACGTTTGTTCATCTTCGGAAACACAAACGAAGATCTTTTTAATGAAATCTGAGAGCTTTCTGTCCTTCCATTGACAGCCTACGCAACTACCACTTTCAAGCCCCAGAAAGGAGGTAAAGACATCGTAAAAGTAATCCACAGAGTAAAAGTAATTACTTTTATGATGCCTTTACTACTTATTTTAATTTTTAGGTGAACCTACCTTTTAAACATTTGGTTTGTAAAACAAGTTTTCTGAACAGTATTGTCTAAAAAGTACTGTGATTAATCAACTGGGAAAGTATGGTGACATCTGTTCTTTCCCCTGTAGTGTGTTGCCTTAAAGGAGAATGAATCAGTGGACAGCTTTCTGTATGATGTAACAGTAGATATTTGCTAGTTAAGGCAGTTGGTAAACATTTTGGACCTTTAACCCCATGTCATTTAACCCTGAACATTTTTACCGTTTGCATATGTGTGAATATGGTCACTTATACATGTCTAAACTTACATTACTGGACTGTCCGGTGGGACAGTCTGAAACGGCACATTTCCACAGACCTCTGGCACTCTTCCACTTGCGTACGCTGCAGAGAGTGGGCTGATTCAGCTCTACACAAAACTGACACAAACAAAACACAAAAGGATAGCTGATTAGCAGTGAAAAAGGAAAAAGTATTACACTTCATTTTCCTGTAAGCAGGAATTGTTTAATTGCTTAAAATGGAGTCTGATATTGGAACCATAACAACATGAGGGAGAGTAATAGATTTTTGGGTTAACTAACCCTTTCAGTGGGATTTAGATCTGCACTTTATTGCTTGCCACCTCAGTCAAATGCAAAAAAGGGGTGCTTTTCGAAGAGTTAAGGGTCATCTTTCCTACTTACAGTGGCGATTCTAGGGGGTGGCCTGGGGTGGCCAGGGCCACCCCTGAAAGCTCATTGGCCACCCCTGTGGCCACCCCAGATCTGATAGGTAGTTGGTCAAGTTCGTCAACACAAGAAACAAGAGAAATGATGTCAATCAATTATGACAGCTGATCCAACTGATTTAGGGCCAGTTTTACATTTTTAACGAACACCGTAATGGTCGTACTGAGGCTGTGAGAGCTGATTTCTGCTCAGCGGACGTTTGGCCATGCAGGTCAAGTGACCCACGAGATGAGCGCGCTGGCTGCTGCTGCTCCGTGAAACAGGAGGACGGTCACAGTTAAATACAACAACGATGAAAACGCTGGAATCTGTAGATTGAGAGGTATGGTAATTTAATGTTTAGTTATATGCAGTTATATCGTAGTTCCCTCTGAATGTGTAGGAAAACTGAAAAAGTCGAACTACACGGTACTAACGTTAGCTAGCTTAGCAGCCTGAAAACCAAGTTAAGAGTGCAGAGCAGACAGGTGAAGAGGGCGCGCGCAGCTCTTAAAGGGGCCACACCTTATTTCCATTAGTTACACCGACATGAAATATGAAACACTATTTTCTGGACTGAAGACTGAGGGTGTTTTTTTGCAGATGTGTGTGTGTTCAATAGAGCTAATGTTATATTTTTGGCCAACCAGTGTGTGAAATATAGTGTGAAAGTCTAGATTTAAGTTATAACACAAGAACAAGCTGTGACTTATTTATTTGCTCTGTGATTTAAGGGCTGTTTAAAAATGATTTTTTTATTGTATCAATTAGCTCATCTTCACACACAGTCCACATATTTTTTTAGACGTTTAAATAGGCAGAGTAAATTGCATTCAAATGGCAAGTTAATTTATGAAGAAGCATCTTGACCATTTATGATTCTAAGTCTTAACTGTTTGATTTAAGTAATGTATGCTGAATCAAAGCCAACGTTTCAATATATACCTTCATCAGGCCTTGGACATGGATACTGTCTGGGTTAAAAAACACTTTTTGCACATTTTCATACACCACAAGGCATCCTAATGACATTATTCAGTCATCAGGCCATCATCTGTGTTACCTCTATTGTTACCCATGTTTGCTTTTCTAGTTTAAGTCCCCTCTTGTGGTTAAATAAAAAAAAACACACCTGTCAAAGAACAAACTAAGAAATTCAAATTCCAGTATCTCTAACAAATTGTATCTAAGCTAAATAATAACAAACTAAGCATGTAAAGAACAACAAATATTTATGTTTTTTCCTTACAAGCTTAGTTTTTCTTTTGCTTTTACAGATTGTAAAGACTTTAGGCGGGTCTAATCCATGGGGAATTTGCATATCATAATTAATAATTGGTAATTAATAATTATTCATACATGTTTGGATTAGATCAGTCTTACATGTTAATAAATCTCCCTCTAAAGGAGAATGTCATTTTACCTGGATGTATACATGCAATCCTTTCATTTTAACAAGTTGATTGCAGTCAATTACACAGATCACGTCTTACAAATCAGGCAAAATTAATTTAGCTCAATTGTCAGAAGAATATTGAGGGGTTTTCCCCAATATCATCTTACTTTATAGGATTGCAGGAAACGCAATTCTCTGGCCAGAAGAATTGGGCTTCCTGCCCCATAATAAGTACTCTTTAAATTATTAATTATTGAAATAATTAATTAATTCGTAAAGCTTGTAGCATAAAAGATCTTCTTGGCACTTAAGAGACTCGAAATTGAGCAAAGAGGAAGTCCATCAGTCAAGTGAATATAATGATTTAATAAAGGCATGTCTACTTATATATATTTACTACGTTACAGGAATACATGTATTTACAAACATTAACACGAACGAAACACATTAAGACATTGATGAACGAGAAATGCGTAAAGTTTGGGCAATGGATGACTTACACGCGTTAGCGAGTAAGAGAGAGAGAGAGAGAGGAGAGAGAGAGTGAGAGAGAGAGAACATTGGCATACTTCCTCCTAAGACATTCACCTTTCTGATTACAACACGAAACATCATCTTAATGCTCCTTAGAAGCGTTATAAAGAGATACTTGCACAAGTTATGGGTCTCGCTGTGTTGTCGCATTCCTGAAGGCCTGTCCCGGCCGCGTGCGTGAGCGGAGTCCTTTGTGTGTGTAAGCGTCACGTGTTGTCTCTGAGCGCTCGGGTTGCGCGGCGGTTTAAAGTCTTTGAGTAGCATTACCAATGAAAGTAGCTCGGCTACGTTTGTTTCACTCCGTGGAAGTAAACAGAGTCGACTATGGAAAACAAAACTTTGCCTTACAAAGGAAAGATATAAAGATCGGATCGGGTCTCCGAAGGAGACCACGGATCGGGTTACATGATGCAGCAGTAACGACGGGCGAAGCAAGAGAGTGGGCAGAGCTGCGCTCCTACATTTATCACATCGGCGAAGTCCAGCCTCTTCCCATTGACTCGGCCAATCAAGAGGTCGAAACTCGCAGGCGGGACTTCTGGTTTTTATGATCCCTTTGTTCTCTTAAGCAAGGCATTTGAAACCCTAATTTCATCGGGTGTTTAAAAGCAGAATCTTCCTAATTATTATAGTCATATGTGTAACAAAGTTTTAGCAAGATGTGATATCAATGGCTAACTGGGGCGCGACGATTGGAACTCAGAGACTCCAAACTTGTCACAAATGGATTTGGTTAAACATTAGTTGGCAAGGTTTGAAACATTATCCCAGTTTTCGAGAAACAGACCAAACACATAAAAGGCAAATCATAACATGAGATTAGATACATTGTTCTTACAATTCAAAAGGGGAAGTATAATAGAATATATATGACTGCAAAATTCAGTTCTCCTTCGTTAGAATTCTAGGGAATACGCAGTTACATGTAAAAATACATAATGGTAAACTCAGTTATTTCAATGTAACATGAACAAACAAACACATAAAACACATTGAATATTTCTGTTTACAATGTCTTTTAAAAAGAGAAGTTTCTTTTCTCTGTAACATTAACTTCCTGTGGCACATTCCACATTCCTGGTGGGGGATGTGTGGTGGAATGTGTGTGTGTGTGTGTTGTGTGTGTTAATTTTGAGTCCTGGGGGTGGGGAACGCTGGTTTGGAAGCTTCCCGGCCTTTGAAGGCTCTTAGGATTTTAGTTATCCAGAATATATTTAATTATTCAGATTCCACCCTAAATACGCTACAAGATACACTTTTTAATAAGGTCCTATCTTTAAGCATTTTGGTTTATCCTGTTGGATTTCTGTGTTTTTATGTAACCACAAGATGGTGCCTCAATTAGTAAAGCAAACACAGGTAACAATACAGGTGACACAGATGATGAGCTGATGACTGATACATGTTATTCTATAGGATGAGTTAAGAGAAAGTTTAATTTTGATACTCTAGTCTAATCTAACTTTAACCAATTTAACGAGACAAGGACTTTAATCCACTACAAGAAAATAGCTCTTAGAAAATGTTTACCCTATCCTGACCATAATTATTGATTAAAAATAACCAGAGATACTTGAGGACTGCGATAGGTGGTTAGGACTGTTTTTAACAGGATAGACACTTTTATTTGACAGTTATGAGACAGGAAATCATGGGAGAGAGAGAGGATGTGACATGCAGCAAAGGACCGGGATTCGAACCATGGTTGGCTGCGTACATATACGCATTAAACTTTGCTATGCCATGGCCACCCCAAACTAGCTTTGTGTCCCATCTTGGCCACCCCCCAAAAAATGTCCTGGATACGCCACTGCCTACTTAAACACCATGCCTCAAAGCAGACAAACCAAAGCATCTGTAAGTTTGCAGATAGACCTCTGAATCTTCTAGCAAACAAAACCTGGCCTTATCCTACCAAAGAGTACGTGCTGAGTACGCTCACTGGAGCTGGGAAATCTGATAAGTACATGTGTCATTCTCATTACTCAGACCCCCCCACGTTTTAGTCCTATAATTTAACCAGGAGCATAGGGAGAGTTTCCTGCAGGGTACCAGGGGAGAGAACCAGAAGTTCACTATTATCAGCTGATCTGTAAAGAGCGCTTGAGGAATGTGGGCAGGACAGAGACATTTAATATAACAAACCTTTCTATTGACGTCAAAACAACCCCAAAATACCTCAGTCCTGGGGCTCGTTCTTCGTACGTCGCTAACTCAGTTAGCTGGATTTGATTGTTGACGATTTGCCATGATCTTGGATTGTTTGGTTCTTTGAAGCTCATCCTAGACTTGCTGTCATAGCAACAGGTGCGCTAGCTTGAACCTGCTCGCGAGCAGGCTTATTTCATGTAAACAGGATTAGATCGCGGCTTCATAAGCGCAGGTGATACGAGAAGTCTTTTAACGCAGCGCGATAGTGTACTTTTTGAGAGATATAATTATTCTCGGATGTCGTTTACATCAATTATTTTTTGGAAACGCACATTAAATGTTCGACTCGTCGGAGTCGGCCTTTAATAACAGCACAAACTGTGTGCATTGTCCTGATATTATTTGCGAGTGGCTCTTTCCTTTAAACTATTGGAGATGCGGAGAACTTGATAAGTGCTGTCTGTCGTGTCATTCACAAAGTTTACCCTGGCGCTCAAGCAGTTTTTAGGGTTTTTTTGTGGCATTTCCAAGCCAGTTTAGACCCAAGGTTGTAGGCTATAGCAGGTTTTTTTTTTTTTTTTTTTTTTTTTGCCAACGCAGGTATATTATAATTTTTAATGAAGATCATGCAATCATGAACATGCCGATTAATATGACACAGATATGTCCCTCAGGCTTCACTGATGTGATTGGTCAATAGGCTGCACACATGTTCCCATCAAGGCCTCTATGAAGGGGATTTTGTGTACAGAAAGGGAGATCACAATGTAAATGTGCAGCCAAGTTACTATTACAATTCTTAATATTCCAGATTAGTAATATTATATTAAATTTTAAAAAAGGCAGTTGACAGACTAAAATCTCTAGATGGCGTGTGACTATTCATATTACTAATGTGGAAGCACAGAGACATTCACATTTATGCACATATTACTTGAACATGGTAAGGAAAAATATAAATATCAAGCTCACTGTATTACATATGTAAATGTAAAATGTAAATGTATGTACATACACAATTACAATGCAGCTCTAGCCAGGACAAGTTCACACAATGAAATGAACTTTGGCCAACTAAAGGGAAGATTTCAGTGTCTGAAAAGCCTGAGTGTTGCACCTGACAGGACCTGTGACATTACATGTGCCATATTACACAACATTGCCAACATCAGAAAAAGAAGGGGAAAAAAGGTTTAATTAAGCCTAAATGTTTAATAAAAGACAAGACACATTTGCTTAGTTCATTGAGTCTTATTTCAATAGTTCTTTGTAAAGAAAAGCCAGTCATTCAGTCATCTTTTGCCTGCAATAAGAGATATTATGCAAGGTCAGCAATAGTACTCTGTGTGAAATAGTGTATTTTACTCTGAAGTTTATTTTGAAGCAACTCTATTTCTAGTGCAATTTCTTTCTTTAAGTAGTCAAGTTCTATTTCTCCCCCTGATTTTTTTTTTTTTTTTCAAAATACTCTATTTTCTGTTGAAGACTCATAGGGAATGAATTTCACCCTGTGTCATTTGTCAAATTGTCACACATGCCTCATGCAACAAATAAAAAGGAAAAGTTACACTGCCCACACCTGTATCACTGCGTTGTGCAGACTCTTCTGTAGGCCTTTCTGTACATGTGGACTCATGTCAGAAATAATAGACATAGGCACAAGTATAAATCAATTAAAATTATTTATGTATTTGCAGGTAGTCTACTTCCTCCAAAGGACAGTCATCTGAGAAGGTTTCTTCACTATCCAGTGCAATGTGATTAATAACTCATGGCAAAATATTTTCACATTAACATAAGTTTATCAGTTTTTTACTTTCACAAGTCAAAGCAATTTATCATTACTCAAGATTTAACAGTTGAAATGACTATACCAGCCAATATGCATTATAGGCCTACTTAATTTAATGCAGCAACAAATTATTTCACAGTGTACTTTCCATCTCATTTACCAGTAATGAAGGTGTTGCTGGTACTGGTCCCTGGATGTGTGTCTGGAAGAGCTGAACCCAGGGATGCCCTCCACAACAACAGGTCAATTCACACTCAACCCAGGGGTCAGCTCTTCTGCCAGGGTGCAGGAGCATCTGTTTCTTGGTTGCTTTTATAAACAGACAATCATTTATTTAACAGTGCCTTTTTGAAAGAGACTAGTAGGCCTATAAGGCCTAGTAAAAATTACCATTACGTAGAAGATTTTTGTACTTCACTTTCATCATGTTCACTATAGTGTGGTGACTCTGACATGACAATGAACAAAGTAATTATGAAATTATTAAAATAGAAAAAAAAAAAAAAAAGTTATTAAAACATCTAACATGGCCACCACAAACGCATTTAATTCATCTGCTACTTTTGCCAGCCCTCTCTCCTGGCTTTTGCACACTTAGAAGTGTTCCCTGGCGTTTTAATTAAAGACTCAAAATCGGCATAACCTTCTCTTTCTCTGCTTGGGAGAAAAACTGGGCGTGTTCTTTGGCCATGCTGAACAGCCAATAGCAGCGTCGCTGATCACTGTTTCTGCTATCGATACATATCCCCTTTTAAACCAACGCGTGAACGCGCAGTTATCTCAGATAACTCAATCCAGCGATACTAATCATAAACAACAGGAGTGTTCGAAGAACCCACTTAGCCGGATCATGATTAGCCCGATGATATTATCTTGGATGTCTCATTTGATCTCGGATGTTTTAAGCAACGTACGAAGAACGAGCCCCTGGTGCCAAATACGTGTCTGCTCTGCATCATGTCTTGTGGGTAGTAGAGCTGCACAATTAATCATTAATCATTTATCACTACGGAAGCGATCAAAATAGAGCAGATCACCTTTTGAAAGTAACATGGCGCTTCAAATAACTATAGTATCGATAGCATTGATTGACTTTAAAAAAAATTGTCATTGAATCATTCATTCAAGAGATTCAGTCAGAATCCCCCCAAAGAAATCGTGATTCTCAATTAATACAGAATCATGCAACTCTGGTGGGTAGTGCGGGAGTCAGCAAATATGTGAATACCACAATGAGGGACAAGCGCCCGGTAGTCACTGCAACTAAATACAGGTGATGACGCCAAAGAGGACTTTGGCATTGTGTTTGTCAATGGATTTGCTAAGGTATGTACAATCTAATTTACCACAAGATCAAACCACTTGTGGAAGTCGAGCAGTAGATTCCCACACGTTTACGGAAATGAACCGTGAGCACTGAGCTGTTGAACATGAACAATTACGGACATTACTGTCTTCACTGGCAGCTGTCTAGCATCCTAACAAGTGATTGATCTGCAACACTCTTCAACTCTGTTGACTGCACAGAAAAATGGTCCTAGCTAAAAATAGCTGAATTCTTGGCGAAGAACCATCACCTAATAGTCTTAAAGAGAGATATACCAGAGAAGCAGTGTTATTTTAGTATTATTTATATACTAGAGTTTCCCGATTAATCATAAAAAGACCACAATCTTGATTCAACACCCAGGTTATCTCCTTCCTAAATGATTCACCTGTGTCTATTAAACAAACCTTTTGACATTCAAATCTAGATTTGCACTGCCTCTTTTCAACCACACAGTATTGTTCTTTCTGTGTTACAAATATTTTAATTATCACAGAAGTACTGAGATAAAAGTTTCTAGTTCAGATATAAACACTGTTGTCCACGGAAGTGATCAAAATAGAGTAAATCACCTTTTGAAAGTAACTTGACGCATCAAATATAAATTGTATCGATTATTATTGTTACACCAGTAGGTGGCGACAAGTGACTTGTATTTGTCATTGAATCATTCATTAAAGTTTCATTCAAAAAGTCTGATTCATCAAGTAATGAAACAAGTGAAGTATTAATGAGCGAGTCGTTGAATAATCATTAAAACTGATTTAATTAAAAAAAGAATTATTTCAAATGAATTAAACATTTTTAAATAGATGGCAGCAATTAACATTATGTCAGAACCTATTATACCATAATATAAAGCTTTTTAATTATTATTTGAAGTTTTATTTTAGTTTTAGTTAAGTTTTAGTAATTTTATGTCCTTTTGTCATTTTTATTTATTAGCTTTTGCTTTTTAAAACATATATATGTTGTTTTTTAGTACTTCAACAAAACTAGTGTATTTACCAAGGTAACAATTCTAATTTATTGAAATGTTTCAAGCTTGTTTTTATCTAATTTTATTTGTTTGTTATCTATATTTTATCATCTTATTTCAGCTTTATTTCAATTACCGAATTTTTTTTTAACAGTTTTTATTTCAACAATACAGAAAAGCTGTTACTAATGTTAAGATCAATGCAAAAGAGCTCAGCAGGAATCAGCCACTACTATTAAGGCCTTGCGAAATAGGTTATTGAATCAGTCTCCCAACACTATCAAACTATTGCTAGGCTACATATATCTCAATAATATATAAAATCTTATTATTTTGTCATTAAAAATGTTTCATGAAATGAGTAGTTTATTCACTCCCGGAAAAATCTACAGTCTTTTTCTCAGAATTTTTATATATTTTATACTTCAAACTGTATTTGTAATGCTGTTATTCATTTAAGAGCTGGTTAGTTCGGTTTATGACTTAGAAGTTTATATGACAGACTCTCTCCCCTTTAACTTTTTTTTTTGATCCCAGTGGAAAAAAAATAAGTAAATCAGAAACTTCTATAACAAAGGGACACTGAAAGGTGGGCCATTTTGCACACTTCAGAGTTGGCTTTAACTATTAAGATAACTAGCTTTATTGTACAGAATATATATATATATATATATATATATATATATATATATATACACACACATATATGTATATGTATATATATATACATACATATATATATATATAGTGTGTGTGTGTGTGTGTGTGTGTGTGTGTGTGTGTGTGTGTGTGTGTGTGTGTGTGTGTGTGTGTGTGTGTGTGTGTGTGTGTGTGTGTGTGTGTGTGTGTGTGTGTGTGTGTGTGTGTGTGTGTGTGTGTGTGTGTGCAGGTGAAACTCGAAAAATTTTAATATCGTGCAAAATTTATAATTTTGATGATTATGGCTTACAGATTATGAAAACCCCAAATTCAAAATCTCAGAAAAAAAGGGTTTGAAATACACAAATGTCGACCCTTTGAAAAGTATAATCATGCATATGTGTATAGTTATACTAAATATATTACTTTCACCTTTTAATTTGAATTACTGAAATACATGAACTTTTGCACACAGATTTACATTAAAGTCTTATGGTTCAGGTAACTCCTTCACTGTTAGTTGCTCACTCAACAGGTAAAGTATCTATGTGGCAAACACAGAGAACGCTTAGCTTCACTAGGCGAATTTCCACGAGAGCATGCAATGTATTATTGTGCTCTGAGGGTGACACACAGAAATTTAGCAAGATGAGGAGGATATGGTAGAGGGAGTGACTTTATTGTCCTTTCGAGAGGTTCTTTAACAAGATGTCTGGGTTCTTTTGCCCGCTAATAAACTCAATGGTGACGCACAGCTCTGATGTCTAAGGGAAGTCGCTTTGGTTCTGAGAAGTTTAGTGGAAATATGCATTATAGCAGAGCAACAGCTAAACCACAAACTCCATGGAAACCAAGACAGACAATAAACAAACAGCCCAACACTCACTCTGTGTTTTTCAAATCTAAGTCCAAGCGCCGTAGCTTTTGGTCCATGTCTATTAGCTTTATGGAGATCTTTATGCCAGTGTACTTAAAATAAAAAATTAATCAGAACAACAGTAGACATGAAATTCACTCTATTTTCTAAATTCATGTTATTATTAGGGTATGTTTACACAAAAAATGTACTAAAAACAGACAAGTTTTTCCATTGCGTTTTTTGCTTACAGACGACAACTAAACATTTTTTATTATGCTGCCAAACCAGTAGTTGGCGATGTCACTTTGTAAAGAAAAACTATGCACCTATACGCTGCTTTCACGCAGCCGCCATTTTGAAATCAAAAGCGAGGCTCGGTGGGAAGAAAACCGGAAGTAAGCATAAACAACAATGACTTGGACTACCAACCTGAAGCTGCTGCCGTGATTTACACACTGGATGTTAATATCCAATATAGGATATTTGTTCCTGCTTCTTTTTTTACTTTCTGAATTATATATATAAAAAAATAATTTTATTTATAAATTAATTTCACTATATAGTCTAAACTATGAAAGAAATGTATGTACAGTTTTAGAATAACTCATTTCTACATTAAACACAACACTACGCCATCGCATTCGCGACTCTCCTATGATTAAAGGCGACACTTCCAGTTTTCTTCCCATCGGAGCCTCGCTTTCGATTTTAAAATAACGGCTGCGTGAAATCTGTAACACATAACACGCATGTGCATGACGTCACGGTTTTCAAAAATTCACGATTTATAGTTTACACATGATGGTATCGTTTTCAAAAACTTGCACTTTGAAGAATGTTTTCAAGTTTGCTTTTTCAGGTCCCGCAAAAAGTCAAGTCAAGTCACCTTTATTTATATAGCGCTTTTTACAATACAGATTGTATCAAAGCAAAGCACAACTTGAAAATAATACAACAAAGTTTATTTCTTTGTTGAAAATTGAGAAAATTGAGAAAGAAAATTGCATCATCGACACCTGAAGTAAGGCAGATCAATAATATTGTTGAATATTAAATGTCCCTAACTAAGAAAGCCAAAAGCCAAGGCAAAAGAGGCAAGCGAGTCAGGTATTCCTTCAAACTGATTTTAATAAATAACAAGGCCTGGCCTATATCTTTTTCTTTTTTGATAATATGTTAAACTCACAACACGCAAGAAAAGATCTGTTGCCTCTTGCATTACATCACAACTTTTACCATTTCCTCTTCAAGGAAAACAAACCGAATATATTGTTGAAATCTGCTTGCGCATATAAAACACACTATAAAAAATACAAATGTCCCACCATCATACCACCCACAACTGACTAGCAATAGCTGTAGCAAGATGATGATTTTGCTGGGCTATGTCCTAAAACTAGGATGCTGGCTATTAATACAAATACGAGCCCAACTTACTGTATCAACAAGAATTATGTCAGCAAAGGAAATTGGGTTTTAATCTACTACTTTCTTCTCAACGTTTTTAAAAATGTGACAAATCAATTAAATGTAGGATAATATCATGTCTTTGGAAGTCATAATATTAAAGTGTCAGGATTCCATGAATATAATTTAGGGAGTGATGGAATTTCAGACGTTGTCTAAATAGAGTTAATCTCAGACTAAGCCGGAGTCCAGAGAGACATTCAGAACAAATGTCATTTCATTCTGAGCCAAAAGTCAAATAAGCATGCCTTTCCCTCTTGGTCTGGCCAGTCAGCATTGCAAAAGCAGTGTGGAGGAACGGCACTTCGGGTTCACTGCGGCATAACACCAGCAGACAGTAGCGCTGTTAAAATCGGTCATTCACGGCCCATATGACTCCCAGTTACACTGTAATGACATCAAGATTAAACTCAAGGAGAAGGAACAAAAATAAAGACTGCAAACTGAGAATTGAGTAAGTAGTAAATTACCAGACACCTTTATCCAACGCATTGTACAGTAAAATCCATGAATTCCATGGGGGAAAAAACATAAATTGTGGTTGCCAGATATTTATTGTTAAATAGATATTAGCATAATTTCAGTTAAATATAGCTAATTTCTAAAATCTCTATAATATATTGACATCCACCTTGGTAAAAAGAAAGTCACATGATGAATCAAAGTTCAATGTTCATCATAGCTTTTCCGAGGTAAATACTATAGAAGGTGCACGCTGTGGCATACACAAACACAAAACACTATCATGGACACATGTCACACTAAAATAAAGCAACAAACATTAATTTAACAACATAAAATGTAACCTAAATCCCTATTGCACATAACTTATATCTAAAAGCTAATTAGAAACATATATTAAAATGAAAAACCAACAAATGCCGTGTAACAGAGAATGCAGGGTACGTTTTATTTACTGTAAAATATAAGATGACTTGGTTCTTTTCACTTCCAAAACCTGTACATTTAACAGTGATTTACTGTAAAATGACATGAAATGTCCCATCAGATCGATAACAGAATTTCATATAGAGTCTCTTATTGTCACAACAATTGAGCGATTAAATTACTGCACATTTACATGAAGTTGAACTCAGCTTTGCGGCATAGATAAAGGTCACTCATGTTGTCTTAAACCACGCACTCTCATTGAAAAAGAATTATTTCAGGTCACATTGTCATTGATAATCGCTGTCAGTGAGTAAAAACATCTGAAGTCTGCAGTGAAAGAGGATTTAGGAGAAATATTGGTTGACTTTGCCCTTGTCCTCTCACTGACAAACTGCTGCCCTGCTAACCTACTTTACTAGTCTATTCCCAGCATCAGACACTGCGGAGAAGACCTCAAACACACAACACACATAGCTATTTGTGTATGGCCATGCTGGTCTTTTCGAAAATTGAACAAAAAGACAACATAAACATTGAATGTTTGACCATACATGATTTTCTTTACTTTTTTTCGACAGTGCTTCATGGGAGAGGACAGATCCTGTGATCTATTTTGGCGTGATTTGCTTGTCACAGTTTGTTGATTGGATATGAATTCTCTGCTACATAATGGGTAATGTAGCTTGTCTCCAGGAATTCCGCTGTTAAACAACTTATTTTTTAAGTAAATGAAATAATGCGGGCTGATAGCTTCAACAAAAGCGTATACATAAGGGATAATGTACATCCAGCCAGTTGTTATCCTAAAATAAACCCCCAGCAGGAGTTTATTTTGCAATAACAACCAGTTAGATGGACATTATCCCGCTTATTACATGGCTACTTGCCACATAAGTAAGTAAATGGACACAAAATATTGATATGAGTTTAACATTTTTACCAGCTCAATAAATGCAAAGCTTCCACAAAAGAAGAAAAAAGTTCCTAGAAGCTTTGAGCCAAAACAAACCAACAAGCATTAAAGTAACACTATGTACTTTTTCAACCTTCATAATATATTTCCAAGACCCTTGTGATGGTACATCGACTTAAAATAAGTTAAATGACACGTCTGCCATAGCCTGACGGGGTCTGTATCGCTTTTACTGGCACTATGTAACTTCGGGTTTCGGGTAGGAACCCGTGCACAAAAAGAACTACAAAATTCGACTGCTTTACGTCAAGCGCCACAATAGTCATTATTTCGTTTTTCTTCGTTTCTGATGTCGCAATACATCATCCTTTCATGAAATCATGTAACATACTCTACCTTGTCTGTGGACATCATTCATTCTAAAGCCGGTGCTGGATAAACAGCGAGTGTGCGTGCGACGGTAGGCTAAATTATTTACGACAGCGGCAATGGACAATTTCGTTTCCAACCAGTAGGGCGACCGAAGAGGAAAAGTTACTTGGTGTTACTTTAATAATGATTGGGACATGAAATACAGATTCAAGGAGAAAATGTTTTAAAATCTTACTTCACAAAAGTACTCTAGTTTTATTTTACAGTTAAATTCAGTTGATAAATGGGCCAGACGAGTGTCTTTATGCAGCGTTGATTTTGACGATGGTTATAATTGGAGAATAAATGACTTCGGAATGTTGTGATATATAGGGAAGAGGTGTGTGGTGTCTGTTAAATTGTAACACTACCTTGTCTAGAGCCTCCCGATCGGCAAGTCTTGAACCGCTAGCAGGTTAATGCTGGAGAGAGGGAGAGAAAAACAAGGCATGTGAGACCACTAGTATATCAACATTTAATTGAAAATTTAATCAAACAAATTAACAATAAGAATAGATTGCATGTATTAATGGTGTGGTGCCCATCCTACAAACAGATCAATAACGTCTTCAACCGCATCATTGAAATCCGCCGGCTAGCACTTTTACCTCCTGCTGTGCGCCGGATCCCTTCAGCATTAATTATATATCTTGCAAACACAAGAACAAACTCAAGGTGACGACAGTGAAGGTAATGACTGAGCTCTGGAAGCAGTGTTGATGTTTACAGCCCTAATAACCACTGAGCCGTTTGTTTTCGAAGGTAATTCTCCTGGTTATTGCTCAAAAAATATAATACAGCAAACAGCAAATGTTCTGTGAAGATTCCAGTAATAAATCACTCAAACATACAAGCAAAAATGGCAAAGCTGTGCTTTTCATTAAATAAGGGGAATTGTCATATCACACACACAAAAATGAAGACACATGTACATGCGAAATTGGTGGGGCCAAAAGTAAAACTGTGAGAACATCATGTTTTTATTTTCTTTCATGCCATATGGATTAGACAGCACTTCCAGGCCTTTAACTGCACTTTTGCTCTATTTTTACCTACAGAAGGGTTTAATTTTTTCAATGTTATAATACTGTTCCAATTGCATCCTCTGCAGTCAGCATAAGATGTATTTCTAAATCAGCATATAGACATATTTTAAGGCCAAAACCCAGAAACAAGTTGCATTTTAGCACGTTTTATTCTGCGGCATATCAGTAATACTGTCTTGTGATTTTTTAAAGCCTTTCTGAGAATTTGCCCAGGACAGTGTTATTTTAATAATGATGCACTATTATAGCATTTATCAATATTTTGAATACATTTTTATGTTTCCATTTTAATTTTAGTATTTTATTTAGTCTTATTTTAGTTTAGCTCCTTTATTGTCTGCTAAACCATCATTCCCACTCCATTCACTTTAACTGCTTTGCCTACCACTCATGAATATTCATTAGCAGATGGCACGACCAACTGGAATTCGGCTAATGGTGGATATACCCAAGATTCGGGCACGCACACACGTTTCAGGTCCAATGACACCACTCACAATATGAATTACATTGCTGGTCAAATTTTTCAGACATAGCCTACGCATTCAATGTCTATTTTATTCCAACGGATAAAACTGAAGTGCATAACTTTATTTAGACCTCTTCTGAGGTCCCTGTCTCTACAGGGATGTTTATCTACACTGGAGCCATTTACAACTTCAAATTGGAACCACAAAGTTGATATGAACTAGAAGAGCTCAGAGACCAACTATAAACACAAATCAATTATACTGTACTGTCATGAAGCACAGAACACTCCTGCAGGCTTTCCCAGAGTTCACTGCATTCACGGTCACAGCAATTCATTAAAAACAAGTGCAACATTTATCCTAAAGCTGAAGCGTTTCATTTTTTCGATGTTAAAACACTGTTCCAATCGCAACTTATGCAGTCAGCATAAGGTCTTAAATAAGGTCTGTGGTTATCACAAGTTAAAAATATTTTACATTTTATTTAACGGCATGAAATACATCAGTAATACCGTCTTGTGATGGTTTTTTTCATTTTTTATCTACAACCCACAAATGTGGACATTCAAGCATTTCATACAGTGAGCTTAAACATATCGCTCTTTTAAAGTAGATTTAGTTCACAAACAACTGACGGTCGTGACCTAAATGGTTTTCATTTACAAATAAATTCTAAAAATCGGCATAAGTAACTTTTCACGGCATCAGTGGCGCGCACTAAAGCTCCGGGGATCTTGCCTCATTTTAAGTCAGACTTGTGAATCCAGTGAATTGTTAACTGGAGACTCATTTTGAACAGATCTTGAATCAAGTGAGTTTGTTGAATCGAGAACGGATGCAATTCATGAATTACAGTTTTTTACAGTCGCTAGGACCCATTTTTCAATACTTAAGTCACTTTTTCAAAACTCTTCACACAGTTCTCCTAACCAACTTTCAGCTCGGCACAGCAGTTCATTTCACATTCAAAATGCACTAAAACTACCAAATCACTTCATACATATCTCAAATCAACACATTCTTCCATAACACTAGCAAAGGTTGACAGCTAAAAAACACACTTTATCACCCACAAAACAATAACATAAAAAACACTAACAACAGGTAACTTTATACAATGTTTTCCTATGCAAATGCTTTCTTCTACCTCTCTACTGTTTAGAATTCACTGCAATATATGTTACTAGAATTAATCAGACATCATGCAGTTATTATATTTTATGTTTTTGGAGTAATTCCAAAGTACAACAATTTGTATACACACCATCCACCGATACAGATACAATAGGAATCAGCTGTGGTTGGTCCAATTGTTTTTATACCATTTAATTTTTAGATTCTAAATATATTTCATTACAATACTGTAGAAATGTGGCAAAATGCTGTCTTATAATTATTCAGTTTTGTATTATGTTATTGTTTTGAACATAAGTTTAACGGTATTGAAAACAGTGTGTAAGCATGTGCAAATTGGCCTGTAAGTACACAGAGTTTTGGCGGTTGTTGTGTCGAAGTGAGAAAAGAATTAATGTAATTTGAAAGATGTAGTCATTGAATGCATTTTGTGGCAAAGCAATGATAAATGATCCACAGTTTAGCCCACATATACTTCTGTTGTGCTCACTGTGTGAAGAGTTCTGAAAAAGTGACCTAAGTATTGAGAAATGTATCCTAGCGACTGTAAAAAACTGTAATCGTTCAGTGCAATTTGAGAACCGATTAAATGAAAAGAATCAGCTCGTTCACTATTCGGACAGCGCTAACACATCACTGAATGGGTGACGATTTCTTCAGTTCAAAACTAAGCAGATGTAGTTGAGTAAAAAGTACAATATTATGCTTTGGAATGTAGTGAAGTAAAGGTTTCCCAAAATAAAAATAATCAAAATTTGAAAAATGTACTTAAGTACAGTAACAAAGACAAAATACTTCTTAACTTTCCACCACTGTAAATTGCAGTGACTGATCAAGAGAGGGGAAACAGAGAAAATAAAGCAATACGGCAGGAGAGAGTTCATCTTTATTTTTCAGCCAATGCTGGAGCTAATAACTCAGATCCTGTTTTGAGAACAAACAGTCAGACAGACAACACCCAGTTCCCTCATAGGTGAGCACACGGTGTGCACACTTAAACCTGAATGCACACAGACTCATGGGGACAGTGTTAAGTGTTAGTGTAAGGAGAGTCCCTACAAAGATAGCGAACCAGACACGTGTGTGTGTGTGTGTGTGTGTGTGTGTGTGTGTGTGTGTGTGTGTGTGTGTGTGTGTGTGTGTGTGTGTGTGTGTGTGTGTGTGTGTGTATGTGTGTATGTTGTGTGTGTGGTGTGTGTTCATTCATTTGATTATTTGGTATTTATGCGTGTTAGGGTTAGGTATTTATGTGTGTTAACTCTATGATCTTTTCAAACCTTGACCAGTTATCAAAACTCAGATCAATAAACTTTAACATTGAAAACAAAGCAGCTGCTCACTCATAAAATAATAATAATAAAATCTCATAAATCTCATAAACATTGATGGACATTAAGCAGTAAAATGATTATATAACCAACCTAGACAACATTTTCAATGATCGTGAACCATCATGTGTGCAAAGCATAAAAAGCATTAACTTTTTTTTTTACGGTCTATACAACTCTGATTGAGGAGGAAGCGAATGCCTACAGTATGAATTCAATAATTTTCTGATTTTTATTTTTGATTTAGTAAAATGACTTGATTTTTGTTTGCACAACACAATTGTTTGTTTCATGTCATAACTAGTCTCTTGATAATATAGGACTGGTGTACCTTTTTAGCCAAATACAGCCATGCTATAAAACGTACTCGGTTACTAACGTAACCTCGGTTCTCTCTAGAGAGGGAACGAGTACTGCGTAATATCTTACGCTATGGGGAAAAACTCTTTTCCACGAGATATTGAAGCCAAAAATTATCCTTAATTTTTTATTAATGTAAAACGCTTTGCGGCAGCAAGCAGACATAGGCGAGACAGCTCGCGCGCCTATTGGCTGCCCTGCGGCAACAGCAGCAGCCTATCGAGAGAGGCTCTGCGTGACGTCACGACGAATGGGGGCCTTTCGCGCCCATATCGTCACATCCCGCCAGAAAGGGCGTGGTCTCGCCCTATGAATAGGCTCGATAGCTGCTCTTACGTTGGTTTTCATCGCCGAAGCGAACCAGAGCGTATTCCAAGCACGGCAAGATACGCAGTACTCGTTCCCTCTCTAGAGAGAACCGAGGTTACGTTAGTAACCGATACGTTCTCTTACGAGAGTATCTCTCGTACTGCGTAATATCTTACGCTATGGGGAACACAATGCAACACACCGTGCTGGTAGGGATCCAACACCAAAGTCCCAGGGGCCGAAGCCCGGGGCGCATATAGTGCATGATCACCATAAACTCACAGAGAGTGAGGGAAGAGAGGCTAGAAGCATCATTCCCTGTAAAATAGCATCCGAAAGGAGCTAATCATGTGACAAATAGACCATACCGTCAGGGTGAACATTCAGCCTGAACTGGGTGGCCACAAGTGTGTCAACATTTTAATGAGCTGCTGTACCGGTCAGTGAGCAATACGCAGGTCAAACTCAGTATCCGAGCCGCACAGCGGGCAGATAGCACTGAATTTTATACCGCCAAAAGCTTAGCTTGTAAGGCGGGAACCTCCAGGTTATAGTATTTTATAAATGTAGACGGCGAGGCCCAGCCCGCGGCCATACAAATATCTTGCAGGGTAACCCCGCTAGACCATGCCCACGAGGAGGCCATGCCTCTTGTGGAGTGCGCTCTAACACCCAAAGGGCACTGTAGGCCCTTAGAAGTGTAAGCCAGCGCTATGGCACCGACTATCCATTGGATAGGCTCTGTTTCGAAGCGGCAAGTCCCTTAGCACGGCCGCCAAACGAAACGAAAAGCTGCTCAGTCTGTCTGAAACCAGACGAGCGGGACACATAAGCCCTTAGTGCCCTGACAGGGCAAAGGAGACTCGCGTCCTTCTCCTCATTGAGAACCGGAAGGGCAGACAGGGAAATCACCCGGGCCCTGAACGGTGTGTTGAGGGATTTTGGCACGTAGCCGTGCTTCGGTTTGAGTATGACCTTTGAGTCATTAGGTCCCAACTCCATGCATGACGCGCTCACTGAAAGCGCTTGCAAGTCCCCTACGCGCTTCACTGAAGCGAGAGCCATAAGAAACGCTGTCTTGAAAGACAAGTGTTTCATGTCTGACGACTGGATTGGCTCGAATGGGGCACCTTTCATGGCCTCCAAAACCGTGGAAAGGTCCCATGTCGGGACTGAAGGGGGCCTGGGAGGGTTTAGCCTCCGAGCTCCTCTAAGGAAACGCACGACTAAGTCGTTCTTTCCTAGTGACTGGCCAGACACCAGTTTTGCAAACGTTGCTATGGCCGCCACGTATACTTTGAGCGTGGAAGGGGTCCTGCCCTTATCCAGTAGCTCCTGAAGGAAGGAAAGCACTTCCGTAACCCCGCAGTCTACAGGTGAAAAGCTCTGCGCTTGACACCAAGCAGAGAACACAGACCACTTCGAGGTGTAGAGCCGTCTGGTAGACGGGGCTCTAGCCTGCGCGATCGTGTTTAACACTCCCTTTGGGAGGTCAGCGGGTACCCGTTGATGGCCCATGCGTGCAGGGACCACAAATCCGGGCGAGGATGCCAAATCGAGCCTTCCGCCTGAGAGAGGAGGTCTCTCCTCAACAGTAAAGGTCATGGGGCAGCGCTGGTCAGCTGCATCAGGACAGGGAACCACGACTGGTTTGTCCAGAGCGGAGCTATGAGTAGCACTGGGCATCCCTCCCTCCTGATTCGCTCCAACACCTGAGGCAGGAGTGAGACAGGGGGAAAAGCATATTGGGGGCGGCGGGGCCAAACATGGGCCAGCGCGTCCCGGCTTTTCGAGAAGAATCTCGGGCAGTGAGCGTTTTCTTGGGACGCGAACAGGTCCACCTGCGCTTTGCCAAACGTTTCCCACAGCAGCTGGATCGTCTGCGGGTGCAGAGACCATTCTCCTGCTGGGACGTTGTTTCTGGACAGCCTGTCTGGTCCCACATTTAGGTGACCAGGCACATGCGGCGCTCTCAGCGAGAGTAGGTTGTGCTGAGCCCAGACCAGGAGGCGCTCCGTCAGCCTGTAAAGGTTTCGGGACCTGACGCCGCCCTGGCGATTTATGTACGCACCACTGACATGTTGTCCGACCGGACCAATACGTGGTGGCCTTTTATCTGGGGACAGAAGCGCCGTAGCGCTTTGTCGACTGCTATTAATTCCAAGCAGTTTATGTGAAGGAGCTTCTCCCGTACTGACCATAGGCCAGCTAGCGGTCTGCCCTCGAGCAGCGCTCCCCACCCCGATGTGGAGGCATCCGTAGACACCACCTTCACACTCGAGGGGATCCCCACACTCACACCTGACTGATACCAGTCGGTTACTTTCCATGGTTTCAGAGCCGAAATGCACTGAAGGTCGACCCTGAGGCGAAATAGACCTGCGGTCCACGCCCTGGGGGGAACTCGTGCTCTTAGCCATAGCTGCAGTGGGTGCATGCGGAGCAGGCCCAACTGGAGTACGGAGGCTGCTGAGGCCATCAGACCCAGCATTTTCTGAAACCTTCTGAGCGGGACTATAGAGCCGTGGCGGAAGGATTTCGCGACGTGCTGAATATTCAATCCGCGCTTCGGTGACAGGCGTGCCGTCATGGATAGCGAGTCCAACACTGTTCCCAGAAAGGAAATTCTCCGACTGGGGAGCAGTGAGCTTTTCGCCCAATTGACTGTAAGGCCCAGCTCCTCGAGGTGCTTGAGTAATGCGGCCCTGTGTTCTATGAGCTCCGTTCGTGAACAAGCTAGAATCAGCCAATCGTCCAAGTAGTTCAAAACTCGCATGCCCCGAAGTCTCAGGGGGGCGAGTGCCGCGTCCATGCACTTCGTGAACGTACGGGGTGCTAGGGACAGGCCGAACGACAGAACTGTGTATTGATATGCCTGGCCCTCGAAGGCAAATCTCAAGAATCGCCTGTGATGGGACGCTATTTGTATTTGAAAATAGGCGTCTTTAAGATCTATTGACATGAACCAGTCTCCTTAGCGCACTTGCGCGAGGATTTTCCTGGTCGTAAGCATTCTGAACTGGCGCTTCGCGAGCGTTCTGTTCAGCAGTCGCAGATCTAGAATGGGTCTGAGCCCACCATCCTTTTTCCGGTACCAGAAAATATCTGCTGTATAAGCCCCCTTCGCTCTGAGCCTGAGATAAAGGTTCTATAATCCCTTTCCTCAGCAGTTTCGCTATCTCGGCTCGAAGTAGATGAGATACTTCGCTTTCACCGTAGTTTCGACGCGCGCCGTGTAACGGCGAGGGCGTAGAGCGAATTGTAGCGAATAGCCTCTCGTTATAGTGTTCAACACCCATTTTGATACCCCGGGAAGCCTTGACCACGCATCTGCGTGAATAGCTAAGGGTAGAATGAAATCTGGGCTCTGGCCGCGGCAGAACGGCGGCTCGAGAGCCCCTGTGTACTGGGAACACAACACCGTGTTTACAGCGTTCGAGGCGAGGCGCGCGCTGATCACAGCTGGCAGCCTGGCCGCGCTCAGCTTCTCTGTGACAGGTTGTGCAGAGGAAGCGAGCGGGGGTGAATCCCGTGGGATTCGGCGTGTGTGCCAGAATGTGGGCGCGAGACTGCGGGCACATTAACTGTACTGATAACACTGTCAGCTCGCGCTGACTGAATCAACGCTGCTGTGTTTACAGCGTGCAAGCCGCGCGCTGATTATAGCGGGCAGCCTGGCCGCGCTCAGCTTCTCTATGACGGGTTGCGCAGAGGAAGCGAGCGGGGGTGAATCTCGTGGGATTCGGCGTGTCAGTGAGAGGATGCGGCCGCGGGACAGCGGGCACATTTACTGCACTGAGAACACTTTCGGCCGGAGCCGACTGAATGTGTGTTGGTTTCGTTTTTACAGAAACCAAGGGACACGCAGTGTGTAGTGTAAGCGGGCATTGTATGGGCGCGTTCACTACAGTCTGCACAATCGAGTTGAGTCGATTTTATGTGTGCTAGCCCTGCACCGTGGCGGGCTGTGTCTGGGTGTGGGAATGGGCACTGGGGCGTGGGCATTCTTACAACACTCATAACACCATCGGCTGTGGCCGGAACACCAGAAAATACACTCTTTATTGGATTTATCTGGGTAGCCATAGAAACGGCTTTTGTGCGCAGGCAAGCGGGCTGAGACACCGGCTGCTTCACTGCGAAATACACTGGGACAGTCACAAAGCATGGAACTGAACGAGCGAGAAGTTTTGGTGGAAATCCGGCCGCAGCGGGATCTGAACACAGTCACTTTCCTAGAGAGACTAGGAAGGCCTTGAGACCTCGGGCTTTACCTCAATCCTCGGCCGGGGCCCGCGCCGAGGGGGGCGGCGTCCAGCAGAGCGAGAGCACGGTGTCTGATCTCGGGCCTGGCGGTGCTGCTGAGTAGCCGAAACGACGGCCTTTGTGCGCAGGAAAGCGGGCTGTGGAACCAGCTTGCTCACTGCGAAATACACTGGAACAGTCACATTGCTTGGAACTGAACGAGCGAGAAGTTTTGGTGAAATTCCGGCCGCGGCGGGAACTGAACACTGTCGCTTTCCTAGAGAGACTAGGAAGGCCTTGAGACCTCTGGCTTTATCTCAATCCTCGGCCGGGGCCCGCGCTGAGAGGGGCGGCGTGGGCGCCTCCCAATCGAGACCGATGCTTTCCACGGCCTGGGTGAGCAGACGCATCAGCTCAGCCTCAATGCCGGCTCTCTTCCCAGAGGGTTGGCGGGAAACGTTAGTGGAGGGGAGGTCCACGGAGCTCGCCCGATCCTCGCTATCCGAAGCCAAAAGAGAACGTGTTGTCGTCCAACTCGACGGCGTATGCGGCGGCATACGGCGGCCGCTATCCGTCCGGGAGCGACTCGAGCGAAGCCGGCGAAGCTGGCGGGCGAACCGGCGAGCTCTGGCCGGCTGGAGATAGCTCGGGCGCGCACTGGGCGCGGCGCTTCTTGCGGCGCGGCATCACGGCGGGCTGGGATGCGGGCTCGGAGAACAAAGCTAGGCGAGTCCGCAGAGTCACCATAGGCAAGCGTTCACAATGATGGCATCCGCCGTCAGAGAGCGCGATGGCCGCGTGATCCTCACCCAGGCAGGACACGCAGATGACATGGCGGTCCTCATCGCTGAGTGGGGCTCGGCAAGAACCACAGGAAGGCATCTTTAAAAAGACGCCGCTCTTTTAGAGGGGTGGGAAAAAAAGCAGATAATGCAATCACACACACTCTAAGCAGAGGAAAGGATATTAGGGATGTCCCGATCCGATCAAGTGATCGGAAATCGGGCCCGATCACGTGGTTTCAGACTCGATCGGAATCGGACGTCACTTCCCGATCAGGACTCGGATATATATGTATAGCCTATTAGGGGTGTACGCATACAAACCAAACCTGGTCCTTGGATCATTTTTCCTGCCGACAAAATCCGCGCTGGCGTGAACGTGAACAACACCACAACGTTGCGCAACATCAAATGACGAACGTAATGAAAGCGGAACGAAACTGCGCTACGATTATATTGTGCTTGTATGGACCGTTTATCAGTTCGGACCAGCAACATCTGTGCAGCGCAATCCGATCTTGATCAAGCAACACTGCGCTATTAGAGATCCAGTCAATAAAGCATTTGAATTCGCCACTGAAGTAATAACATCACTGCGAGATCTAGTGAGAAGCATTCAAATTTCTCCGTTATAACCGCAGATTTCTATTATATCTCTACAGCGCTGACGTGCAAACCAGGAGAAACATTGTGCCGTGAATGAGCTATGCTTTAAGTACACAGATCAGCAAGATTCACCATGGATTTAATATAGTAACACTAACTGTAGCCATGAAAGTTTGCCTGGAATAGTGAAATGCTTTCAAGTACTTAACATCTTTTCCCAGCACTTCAAAACTCAAATATTATCTAAATATTATATATATAAACATATTTAAATGTGATGACCAAAACATTATTTGTTCATCCTTCAAAGATTGCCCCCATTTTTAAACCCGAAAGTTTCAAGATGTAAGAAAACTCAAACTTATTTAAAAATATTTTTTCTTTTAACAAATAGGAAATTTCTCTGGCATTTCTTTCTTTTTACTGTATTGAAAACATACCGAACCATGACACTGTATCTTATCGAACTGAACCGTGAATTTTGTATATTCTCATAATTTTTTTATACACTTATTTTTTTATTTGTTTACATGCCTGCCAGGTATTTTAAAGTTGAGATGCTATTTGTTTTTATATTAGACTTTTTTCATATATTTACTGTTGCACTAAAGTCCAAAAGTGAATAATTTCATTTATTACTTGATTGTTCAAGCTACCTCACAGAAGTGCTCTGTTTGTTAACAGAGTTTTTGAATGTTAAAATAAGGTGAATTAAATAACAAATAAGGAACATCCTAGATCTGTTTTTTTGCTCTTCTTTATTCTTTTTTTTTTTAATGTAGCCTAATATAGAAGTATCGGATCGGGACTCGGTATCGGTAGATACTCAAAATCAAATGACTCGGACTCGAGGGCAAAAAAACCTGATCGGGACATCCCTAAAGGATATGTACGCCGGAAAGCGCAGCAGGTACGGCGGCTGAAGGCGGCGAGGCCAGCGACTCCAGGCTCGATGGCACGTCCCGCTGAAAAGGCTACAAGTCGACGGCGCGGCTTCTCACTCTGGATCCAGCGATGCAGGAGGCTTCGCTGAAGAGATGAAAAATCAACGTAAGAGCAGCTATCGAGCCTATTCATAGGGCGAGACCACGCCCTTTCTGGCGGGACGTGACGATATGGGCGCGAAAGGCCCCATTCGTCGTGACGTCACGCAGAGCCTCTCTCGATAGGCTGCTGCTGTTGCCGCAGGGCAGCCAATAGGCGTGCGAGCTGTCTCGCCTATGTCTGCTTGCTGCCGCAAAGCATTTTACATTAATAAAAAATTAAGGATAATTTTTGGCTTCAATATCTCGTGGAAAAGAGTTTTTCCCCATAGCGTAAGATATTACGCAGTACGAGAGATACTCTCGTAAGAGAACAAAAACTCCATGCATTTAGCATTTTATTTTTTCCTCAGAATTGTTAATTTATGTGTTACATTGTTAATGATTTATGGATCGTAAACTACAGTTACAATTAATTTTGTTAGTAATTTAGCATTTGTTAGTCTAGATTAACGTACATTCAAAAATAGTACATTTTTAACATTTCAAGTTGTATAAATTGACATTAATGTATTATGAACAAAAGTATATCATATGAATATGGACATTAACCAAGATTAATGAATGTTGTAAAGGTACGGTTTATCTTTAGTTAGCTATTGATGTAAGTTACTGCATTAAATAATGTTAATGTATATAACATCAGTACAAAGTGCTACCATGGCAATGTTCCTTTCACCTAAAATCATTTAGTTTTTTTTTAAACACCACATCAGATAAATTGAAGAACAGTGTTTTTTTCTGCTTGTCAATTGTCAAAGACAATTGAGTTTGATGAAATTATGCTGCCAAACCTCTCATTCAATGTAATCACAATTACATCACAATGTCAAACAGATTCATGAGATTTTAGCCAGATAATGGAGAACATGGTGGTGTAGATTGGTGGAGAACCAATAGTGTGTTTCCCTGCAGAGGTCAAACCCCAATGGGCTACTGATTCATGTCATGTTACTCCTCTGCTTGACTTGGGCTGTAATCTACAGTATATTCTCTTTTCATGCCAGTTGAGCCATACGTTCCCTCACATAATTGTGTGTGGTCTTGTTCAAATACTGCAATCTATTCAACTCAGAGTAAGAATTTCCAGTTTTCTACTTGAAAAACTTGGCATTAGTGCACAATCTGATGTGCACGTGTATGACATCATGTGGACACAGTGGCACACAAAGCAAGTTACATAGTTAATGGTAAACTATTCCTCTTAAGCAAATAAAATGTATCAATGAGCTGCAGTTCTTATGATGATAAAATCTGTTTCAAGCATTTGCAGAGATAGATCTGAGCAAAACTTTGTAAATGAAATTCTCTGTTGGTATTGGTCACCTGTAAAACAGAAGAATCTACAATCTATTCAATAAGAGTTGCATATATTTTTCTTAAATATTTCTGTCTAAAAACAGCATTCGTTCAACTACATGCAAAAACATCTTTGCCCGTCCAGTCAAAGTGACGTAATAAGGAGGAAATGGGAAGTTCGGAAAGCATTGTTTCTCATTTCACAAATTCACATGCAAAGAAGGAGTTTACATAGAAGGCACAAAAGCAAAACTCATCTCATTCGATTCAAAAGGTCTGAGAGTGGGTGGCACATGCTCATGTTAAACTACTCAGATTCTTATTTAAATTAAAATGAAAAGAATGTTCTGTTGTAGAATGATGCAGTCACCGTTCTGAAAAATTATTTTTGTTAATTGAAATTAAATATTTATAAACTTAAAAAGGTAAACCTACACAAAAAATAGAACTGTTGCTTTTGGTGAATAAAATGTAATTTCTTAAAAAGTAGAAGTGCTAAATCAAAAACCAAAATAAAAATGTAAAATAAATGAAAAAACAAAAACTAATTACAAATAACAAATGCTTATAACAAAATTACTAAAATGTAACAAACTGATTTTTTTTTTTTAAATGTATATAAATAATACTAAAATGACACTGGTTCTGAGCTGGTCTTGTTCGGCTAGTTTATCATCCAAACCTTCCAACACATTCTTCTGTTTTCTTGAGTCTTTATATTTACATATATTGCCAAATTAGCATATTTTCACGTGAGCAAACAACACTGTTCCTCAAATGTTTGCATGTTATAGACTGGGTCAAAGGTTACCCGTGGTTGTGCAGCATACAGTGCAACAGCCTGGTCCTAATAAAACAGTACAATGCTATTTCAAGTGTACAGTGTAAAGCTGTACAGCATAAAACCTCAAACCAGAACTCAGAAGACTTTGGTAAACACAGAGATTATGAAAAATTTAGAGATCACTAGTCGTTTTCAACGGCGACCTATTTGTGTTGTATAATCTGTCAGATAAACCCACCAATCAGACAGTAATTACTTTATTTTTTCACTGAGGCTCTAAAGTGATTAGTCACATGGTATTTACGCATCAGGTGACTGACTAAAAAATCCGGTATGGGAAAGACGGCAGATTCCAAATCAAAATTTTCCAAGGGTTCCTACACCAGCCGAGCAACTGCCATTGAGAAAGAATGGTAATGTAGGATAGTTTTCAGTTTCTCCAGGTATTATAGACTATTCTCAAGACTACAAGTACAACCGAAGCTGCAAATGAACTGCTCAGTGCTAATACAACAGTAGTGACAGTTCAATCAATAAGAGCACGACTCAGACAAGGTTCAACTCTGTCAAAATGTAACTGAGTCTGCAGTTTATAACGTGTTTGGCAGTTCATTACAGCACTAAAGGAAAAGCATGTTAAAAGTCCTATGAGACAGACAGACACTTTTAAAATAATGCTGCTAAGCCGTTTTGTGTCAGCAGAAATGGAAAGGTTTCCAGAGAATTGAAAACGATGACTTTAATACAACCGAGTGTGTGACCCTGATGTCAGTCTTGGAAATAAATCAACAGCAACTGCTTCTTTCACACAGTCTCTCAATTCTCGTCAAACTCTTCACAACCCAAACATGTCAACACCTTGTTTTTGTTGAAACCTTTCGAAACCCAATTTATTTTGCAATAAAAATGAAAGCTCTTGCAAAACTGACTGTGACACTCAACATCCTACGTAGTGTGTCAAATGTACTGCTACTACAGGTAAAAAAATTGGCGGAACCAGCATTTCGGCAGTACTGCTAGTACAGACTATTGGGTATATTTGGTCCACGCTCATAGATGCCGCTTTCAAAAATAAAAAATAGTTACAACAATAAAATAATGTCAGAAGAAAAAAAAGCATAAACTGAAAGAGAGGGGAAAGCAGAATTAAGTCAAATGAGGAGCTTTTGCACAGGCAATCACCACTCTTTTGCTCCAATAAATATAGTTTCAGTCTGATATTCCAGTCAAACCAAAATTACACATTGAGGACATGAGATTAGAGATCTGAAACTGTCTTTTTGTAGATAGGTCATCATAATGTAGTACAGCACCATGGAGACTAAACATGTGACGTGTGCCTCACTCACAAAGTAAGTTGACAGATTAGTCAGATCAGTCGGATTGTTTGCCTTGGTGCGTTACAGTGAGGTAACTACAGGCCATGTACACTTATGAATACACAAACTATAGTAACCTCTGATCAAGCAGTCTGATGGCTTCCTCAACCCTGTGTGTTTGAGACTAAATCTTTTGCAGTATTTCAAGCACTGTGGGTTTTAATGTGTCCTTGTAACCTGATAACAGATCAGTCTACCAGATAGTTTTTAATTTACAAAAACAACCCATACTGGAGACCATATAAGTATACCTAAAGGAGTTTGTTGTGTTACACAGCACACTGGCGGCTGACTCAGTTGTGATGACTGGTGGCATTGGGTGACCTGAAGTGACTCCTAGATAGAGATGTTTGTCTGAGATGTTTACTCATAACTTTTAAGTATTAAGCTTTGGTGCCAGTTGGCTATGAACATGAATGATACTGCAAGTCATGCAGCTTGTTGAGAAGAGTTAGGCTATTACTTTTCTACGCAATGTGACAAAATGGGCAAAAAATCTAAATATTTTAACAATTTATTTCTATTTTCATCAGCCAATTCTTCAGTGAAACATAATCCTTTAGAAATCATTCTAAAATGTTGATTGATCAAGAAACATATCTTATTATTATTAAAGGTGGGGTAAGCGATATTTCAAAAACACTGGGTTGATAACAAATATCAACCCGTCCAACAAACAAACACACCCATCTCTTCATTGCTCCGCCTCAAAAATAGGGGTGGGAATCTCTAGGCACCTCACGATGCACCTAATTTGAATGCTTCTCACTGCGATGTTATTAATTTTGCGTCAAATTCAAATGCTTTCGCACTGGATTCTCTCAGCGCTGTGTAATAACAGTGTGGCTCGATCGAGATCGGCCCACGAGTAAACCTGTTCTGAGCTTAAACGAATAGCGGGGTTTTGTTTCTCTTTCGTTTTGTTAGCCATTTGATGTTTCTTGTATGTAACAGAAGTTGCAGCTCTTATCAATTGGACAACATGGTGGTCGCACCAGTGTAACCTCTTGTCGCACATTTGGTCGCAGTATGGAGCCCTACTTGCATAAAGTGTGGCTCTTTTTCTCCTTAACTTCATAGAAGACAAATTTACGCTAGATTATAACGCAGAGGGTGCCGGTCGGATTTCTCGCTCAACCATCATGTGTCTCACAGCTGCACGGAGACTGTCCATGCGCCTTTTGCGTTCCGTCAACATTACGTTATCAATTAACATTTATACCACAGTCATGATAAAAACATCAATGTATTGCCATCCTGCATATTGTACCTTTAAAATACTAAATTTTTGGTCATAAGAGTAAGACGACATTTTAAACTGTAAAGGGTCTACTTTTGAAACTGTAAAGGGTCTACGTTTGAAACTGTAAAGGGTCTACGTTTGAAACTGTAAAGGGTCTACTTCTGAAACTGTAAAGGGTCTACTTTTGAAACTGTAAAGGGTCTACTTTTGAAACTGTAAAGTGTCTACTTTTGAAACTGTAAAGGGTCTACTTTTGAAACTGTAAAGGGTCTACTTTTGAAACTGTAAAGGGTCTACGTTTGAAACTGTAAAGGGTCTACGTTTGAAATAGGCTTGCCGCGATAGACGGTGTTGACGGTGTTACCGGTTTTAAGCCCCATCACCGGTGACATCACTTTCCCACCGTGACACCGCGATGTCTTGACTTTTTTAAAGTAGGCTATTCGTTTTTGCTAAAATATTTATTTGAATTAATTATAAATATAAATAATAATGATCAATTATTTAGTTCAGAAGAGAGCATACATTATAATTAAAAAACTGTACTGCGCAGTGCGTGCCAAGAGCCATCACGTCACAGATCAGCAAGCATCAGGAGTCAAATTCCATTTAGCACGTGTGGAGATGAGAACGAGTCAAACTACAGTAACTGGGCACTGCAGTAAAACATCGACCGCAGAAGCCAGACACACAGGTACAACAATCAATTAGTAGGCTACTGCCAAAGAACGTATATTGCTATGCGGAGTGTGGAGCGCGCACTGCATGGCAGGGAGGCGCGGGCGTGAACACTTGCATTTTCCTATCAACATGGAAACAACTTAAAATACTCTATAATTTCTGGCCATACAGAAAATAATAATATATTAGTCGCAACTACTTCTATTGGTCTAAACTCAAAATAACGTTGTGCTTTTGTAAAATAAAATAAAACAATCAGGCGCGGTTTCATGGTCTCCGTGAACTGGAGCGCGAGAACTGAAACAAAATATCCAGCCTAGGCTAAAGCTTGAAATGTCCGCTTTAAAACGAACAAATTCGAATCGAAAGCTAATACCTTCTGATGATGTAGGCTAATCCGAATGAAAGATGCATTTCTCTCTAAAGATGCATCCGTTACAGCAGAGATGGAGATATGTTTAACCGACACTGGTTTAGAAAACACTAGTTTATTAATAAACAATTAAAATGCCTCGTTATTTTTCAGACACATTTATTATTAACCTATAAATCACCTTTCTGTAGCTTATGCTGTGGTTCCAGAGACATAGGCCTATATTTTTCCCGCAGTGCTGAACGAGAAGAGCCATAGGCTATACCTACCTATGGCTCTTCTCATTCAGCACTGCGGGAAAAATATCATTTCCAGGTTCTAATTTGGCCTTAGAAAACCAGTCAAATCTAAAAAAAAATCATATTAATTTGTGAATATTTTAAATGTTTAATAAAGGGGTAAAAGTCATAAACAAAAATCCGAAAATCCGTTAATATAGGCTATATATATATATATATATTTTGCGCAGCATTTGGTGTGTACAGTTCAAATTTAAATTTTGGTGTTCAACTTTGCAAATACAACAACCGTTAATTTTTTGTTTTTCAAAATTACGGGTTAAAAAAGGAAAAACGAATGGACACAAAAGTAGGCCTACAATGACCGTTTGGACAGAATACGAGACATAGTTATTTATTAAATTCATAAAAAGAAACAATAATTACAGGAATAGCCTACCTAAACCTCAAAGAAATGCCACAATCAAGACATCGGAGCAGAAATGAGGGAGAAACACCCAGAAACTCCTGGATATATGCCGTTCGCAAGAGGAAAAAAAGGACGTTTTAGTCGCATAACATCGGTTAATGGAAACGCCGTCATTTCGCAATAGTTTTTACTCAGTCTACATGTTCTTGACTGCAAGACTGTCTTTGTCATGAAGTCTGTCTTTGTCTCAACTGTCATGTTCTTTGACTCTACTAGACTGCAAGCAATGTTAATAAATGCCAATTTATAGTGTTTTTTTAGAGTGCTGTCATTTATGTAGGCTAAGGTCCTTTTTGAAGTTTTTATTTTATATTCGTCTCTTATTTATTTGGTTTTATCTTATTTAAACTTTGTGTAATTTATTTAGGCCTATTTTATTTTCTTATTCGTTAAAAAACGTTTTATGGTTCTTATTTGTTTGGGCCCACAGTTTGCCGATTTTCACTTTTTTCAGCCTATGCATGGGGTTATTTTTATTCATTCGTTATGCTAATAAAAGTTCTGTCTATAAATACAGTTTTATTATCAGCGAGTTTTTTTTTTTTTTTTTTTTTGTCCATTCAAGCAATTGACGCTGAATTGCCAATTGACGCTTATTTCGAAAGTGAAAGTAGCCTAAACGCGCACGCATTTAAAAGCTATTTAACCCCCCCGCCCCGCCCCGCCCCCCACGGTGACACCGGGATTACCGGTGTTGTCACACGTCGATTAACCGGTGGAAAATTTTCCTCACCGCGGCAACCCTAGTTTGAAACTGTAAAGGGTCTACGTTTGAAACTGTAAAGGGTCTACTTTTGAAACTGTAAAGGGTCTACGTTTGAAACTGTAAAGGGTCTACTTTTGAAACTGTAAAGGGTCTACTTTTGAAACTGTAAAGGGTCTACTTTTGAAACTGTAAAGGGTCTACGTTTGAAACTGTAAAGGGTCTACTTTTGAAACTGTAAAGGGTCTACTTTTGAAACTGTAAAGGGTCTACGTTTGAAACTGTAAAGGGTCTACGTTTGAAACTGTAAAGGGTCTACTTTTGAAACTGTAAAGGGTCTACTTTTGTGTACACTTTTGTAAAATAAAGAAACAAACAGAGTGCGCTTTCTGCTGCCTTGGCCTTCGTGTACTGGAGCATCACAAAAATGAACCGAAACTCTGTGTATACTTGCCACACAGTGTTGTCTTGTCTAGTGTCAAAAGTACCGGCTTTGGTACAAAGTGTTAAAATGTGACGATACCAGAATTTCCCTTTAGCATTTTGAGCGCTTTGAATGGATTCTTAAACAACTCTGGTTGGCCATTGTGGCCATCTGGTTGGCCACACACAAACACTGGCCTGCTTTCAAACGCTCCCGTGTGTATCTGTGTAAGCACTTGCTGTTTGGTGAAAACACTTTTTTGAAGCGTTGATCATTGCAGCCAATCACTGACATTTATGTTGAGCGAGTGAACACAATGGCCAATCAGAGGTTTTTAAGAATCCATTCAACAGCGCTCAAAATGCTCGAGGGAAATGCTGGTGTCGTCACATTTTTAAAATTTCAGTACCAAAGTAAATACTTTTGATAACACTAGTTCAGACAGTCTCCTTTCTGTTTTTTCCCCCGACACATTCATAAACATTACTTTTGCAGGTGCGCTGCGGCAAGCTTAATGCTTAAGCACTTAATTTATATGAATAAATATGCGCTTAAATGAATGAGTACTAGCCGACTAGAAAAATCTTTAGTAGCGGGCAGCCCTAGGCATTATAAATGTCACCCTTTTAATCAATTTAATGCATCCTTGTTGAATAAAAGTTTTAATTTATTTACAAAAAAAAAGAAAGAAATTACCCCAAACTTTCCATGCTGATGTAGCAGCAAACTATTGTGAAGAACATTTAACCATTTTTATATAATATTTTGGGGAATGGGAATGGCAAGAAAACTCATGACATCCCTTATGACCTTCGCTGTTCGATAGGCCTTCCCCAAATCCAATCAGACCGTGAAGTGAGTTTTCATGGTTATCTAGTCAATAGGTCAAAGCACAGAGGTTATATATAGATTCTTCATACACTTTTTTTTTTTTTTCATACACGATTTCATACACTAGAACGTATATCAACAGAAACTTTTGCTGTAAATCATTGCTATTGCTATCAATATTTATTCCAATTCATGTTAAATATCACGTCTTCTCCCTCCAATCATTGTTCTATCACTAGAGACCTGGATTTTCCACAGACAGCAGAAAAGTGGCTGATCTCAGCTTATAGAGTCATGTGTGCAGTGGACTGTAGTTCCTGCAGAAATAAACATCTGATAGGACGTTTGATTTAGTGTTTCGAGAAAGTAGTCATATCCTATTCAAGGTTTGTTTGGATCCAACTGAATTTTTTATACAGTTTTATTGACATTACAACCCATCTTTTGTGAGTTCTCAAAATATGGAGTTTGTAAGTTTGTTCCAGCAAAACCTAAGTCAATCAACAGTGATAAACCAACCTTGAGAGATTCTTGTTGCAGTTTTGCAAGCTGACGAGTTTTTAAATGCCGCAATATGCTGGTGCATCAAAAAAAAAATTATAACACAGCAATAGTTAAGTATCTGCATATGACCTTGTGTGGTAGAATCAGGTTCTGTAGAACAGTGTTTCCCATCCTTTTATGCCCTATATGTAAGGCTCAAATACCTTTTCATTACACTGTTATTTTAGTATTATTTAACTATTTTATTTATTAATAGTTTGAATGAGGTTTTATTATATTTTCAGTTTTTAATTTTAATTTGTTGCTTTATCGTTATTGTACTTCTGTCCTTTTTATTAGTTTACGTTGTTTTTTATTTCTATTTGGCTTTAATTTATTTTTATTAATTTATTTCAATTGCTTTATTTCTCATTTTCATTTAGGTAAGTTTTTCTTCTAATATTTGTATTTTATTTCAATTACAGAAAACATTTAAAGGGGTTATGACATGACAAATCAAATCCTTGTTAAAAACCTTGATCTTTTGACATATAAGAGGTATTTGTACCATTAAAACATCCTGCAAGTTTCATAGCTTAAAACATCCTTTTTGTTAAACAAAGCGTTTATTTAACCAATCTCTAAAAACAGCTTGTTTGGATATTGTGTGATTTGTGACATCACACAGGCAAATACATTTGCATATGCCTGCCTCCAGTGCATGACAATAGTTTTATATCATTGCACCACTGGAGTTAAGTCAGCTAATGGCTGACACTTGTCTACAGATGCGAGAGTCGCGTCTCATCAAAAGCAAATAGAACCCATTACAATAACTGACACTGTCTACACTGTAAAAAAAAAACGTCTTTTTTTTTTACACATTTTTCAAAGAGATTTTCAGATGTCCACTTGAGTGGACAACATGCGTTTATGGGTAAAACGATACTGTATTAAACATAATACAATAATAACACAGCAATATTGTGTGTATTTAACAAACCAATCAATAAAATTGTATAAAATCATGTGAAAACTATAAAATATATACAAAAAATATAAATGTGAAATATTGCAAAGGCAATTGAACTTCTTCACATATCTTTGATATTAGAACATGAGGACGTGATTCCATCAGAAATCTCTACAGCCTGTCAAGGTACAACAGTGGAAACCACTCAGATGCTCCCTCCAGTATACCAGAGTATGTCAATGTACCCTTATAGCTGATAATTCTGATTATGTTCAAGATGGACACATTTCTAACATAGCTTCTGAGAAAACCTAGTGATCAGGTGTTTTCAATCTCATCTGAAATGAGCAGTGTCGGGGCTAACGCATTACAAGTAACATGCATGACGCAATCAGATTACTTTTTTGATGGTATGAGTAAAGTAATGCGTTACAAATAACGTGCATTATGTAATCAGATTTTTATGTTATGAGTAATGTATTACAAGTAACATGCATTACGCAATCAGATTACTTTTTGATCTAACAAGTAAAGTAATTCATAACAAGTAATGTGCATTATGTAGTCAAACTACTTTTTGATGTTACGAGTAAAGAAACGCATTACAAGTAACGTGCATTACGAAATCAGATTACTTTTTGATCTAACAAGTAATGCATTACAAGTAACGTGCATTACATAATCACATTACTTTTTTATTTCAAAATTACATTCTAATAATACTAATTTATTTTTAATTTATTTTTAGTTACATTTATTTACAGTTAAAAAGTTACTGCAGATTAAATCAAATCAAATAAAAAAATCAAATCAAAACTTGGAAAATGTAACTGTGACATGACTTATTAGATATTGTTTGATGCTAAAATATTTTTTTACCTGCAAGAGTCACCTAGGATAGAAGGAATGGGTGGATATTCCGGAGCATCTTGGCATTTCTGACTGTGACCATTGGCCATCTTAGTTTGGAGGAAAAAAAAAAATCGACACACAACGGCTTGCAACTTGGTAGCAAGGTATAGGATGATGCACCAGGATCCACTGTCGAGATTGATGTGCAATTATTCCATAAAAACCCGTGCAAATTCAAGAAAATTATTTTTTAATAGCTGTCCTCTGTAGTGACCTCTATGCATGGTTTGCTCATTTCTGTAGAGACTTCAGAAGGATACCAGCGTCAGGAGTAAGTGGATGGTTTATTTTTAATGCCATCCTGGTTCGGGATGGAGGATTATTTGTTTTTTTTTTCTGATAATTTTTCCTGCAAATGGTTTTGTAAACGAAACGAGGCACAGTGTACTGGAGATTCGCAAAGTATTTTGTTGACAGATGAAGCAGTCAGCTGTATTGGATATGACAACAGCTGTCGCAAACGTTCAGTAAACAGTTTCAAAATACTTTGTCTGTAAATTATGCTTTTATAGGGATAATGTTTTTTAAACTCAAGTAGAATTAGTGAGTGGGAGTTGATACTGTGCAATGATATATATTTGTATTTTTGTGCAAAAAACTATTAGCATCATAAGGGGACCTCAAGGAACTTATTAAAATAGAAAAATCCATGTCATGACCCCTTTAATAGTTTTAGTTAATGATATTAACAATGCAAAAAAATAACTGATAGTTGTTTAAGTACGTTTTGCCACCATTGCCAACTACAATTTAGTCACATTTTGATTTTGTTTTGTTTAAAAAGAAAATAAACAAACATTAACAATCAGAACTAATTATTTCAATTTATTAATGAAACAAAGCAAAATCTAAATCTTTCCAAATCCATTTTGAACATATTACATGAGCCTCTTGGTTGAGAATCACTTCTTTATAGGGTTGCATGCATTATGCATTGCTGTAACAGTCACAGTGTACAGCTTTCAGCACTGATGTAATTCATAACACTAACACTCTACTCTCCCTGCCGATACTACTACTATTTCAAACCCCTTCAACACACACACACTAAAGATTATATAACAACCCTCCCTGAGTCATGACAAGAATGAGGGCATGTACCTTAGCAACACCCTGAGTGAATTAGCCTATAGTATGTGTGTGTGTGCATGCCATGAACCATAAAACAACCAACAGTAAAAACATTTATCTTCTAGAATTGGTCAAACATAATAAAACATGGGCAGTGCTGAATTGTAACGTGCAGTCAGATTATCTAAAGACCTCCGTGCCTAGCACTGCATGTGATCCAGCACTGCAACACAAGCCAGCTGGACTGCATATATCCACTACAGTACAGCAATAACCTGCAACACGTAAACGCTTCACAATTTAGTTTTCAGACCATACAGGGCAAATGAAAAAAATAAAACAAAATTTCATTTTTCTCTCTTTTTTTCCTGTTTACTTCTTCAATGGGTAATTGCCATTTTCTGTTCTTTTTTTTAATTGTGACTTCAGAAATTATCATTTGAATAAATTAAATCTAACCAAATTTCTATTTTCCCTATATATATATATATATATATATATATATATATATATATATATATATATATATATATATATATATAGGCCTATATATTGATTTTAATAACTCTGTGTACTCAATATTCAATAACTTGGATTGGAGGCACGATTCAGGTCCAAATGTCCATACCTTTACAAAGAAGTACTGTGATGCTACAAGGGTGCATGATGATGGTATCAGATAATAATACTATGGTCCTTTACTGTACTGAATGATTACCATACTCATTCACCATGTTGTTTGCATGGTATTCAATGGTCCATCAACCACAACATATTGTGCATGTCCGAAAACATGGTCATTTTGTACTCCAAGTCCAAGGTATTTGGATGGTACACATCCAAAAACCTGGTATTACGCTGGAACATGCCCATACGTACAGTATTGCCACGGTAAAGTGTCAAAATATGATTATAGATGGTACAAAAATATGGTAGCATGACCCTTAAAGGGAGCCTACTTCAAAGAATACTAAGGTAGGGTAAAAAATTATGGTATTTTGTCTAAAAAAGGCATTACTGTTGTAACTTAATAGTTTACTCACTCATTTTCTAGTAGGGTCATACAGACGACCTCTTTGACCCCAGGGTTGTTGGCCTTCTCACTTGAGCAGCGCTGCAGGTTCCAGGTGGCCACTCGCACCACGGGCTTTCCATCACGCGTGCCCGCTGGAGGCTCCACGCAGGGCCGGACAGAGGTGACGAGCGGCGGTCCTCCGAGCGGAACGTCCATCTCATCGCTGCGAACACTGAAGGACGTGGGGCTCGGGTGCGTGAACCCTCCATTCGTGTTCGTGGAATGAGTCCTGGAGCGCTCAACGAACACCTGGAAACGGATCCTGTCCAGCAAGGATGAATTTATGTTGGCCACTTTGACCAGGTCTTCGATGCTTCTGAACGGGCCGTGCACGGAACGGAACTCTACGACGTTCTTGGCGATTTTCTCGGTGATGCCGCGGACGCTCATGAGCTGCGGCGGCGTGGCCGTGTTTATGTTCACGCCGGTGCACGGCAGGTGCTCGTGCTCTTTGCGCAGAGATGAAGGAGAGTGATTAGACGAGCTGTTCTTGCTCGACACGCAGATCTCTAGTTTAATCGCCTCTAGTTTAGTTGCACCGACTCCACTGACTAACGCCAGGTCTTCTACTTTCTTGAATCCGCCGATGCATTCCCGGTACTCCACGATGTTCTGAGCCACCCCGCGGTTCACGCCCGGCAGAGTCATGAGCTCCTCCTCGGTCGCGGTGTTGATGTTCAGGCGCTCCTGGTTCACTAGTATGTGGCTGAAGTTGCATGCCGCGCTGAACTTGCGTTTCCCTCTGGCAGAAATCCGTGGGGTCCTTGGGAATGGACCGGTGGCATCCGAGATTCCCACCCATGTGTCTCGGTGATTCAGTTCGGGAACTGAGAATGAAACCCGTCCAGATCCGGGTGGCACATAGACTAATTTTGATATTTGAACTAGATATTTAAAGCTATAAATTATTTAACGACTTCTCCTTAGACATAAACGGACAGATATCGCTGTAATCTATCTGTGTCAGTACTTGCAGAATTCCCCGTGTTTTCTCAGTCTCCGAGTAGAAAGAACAGCGTCCATGTCAACGCGCATCCAGGCAGACTGAACTGAAGTGAACCCTAGCGAGGTTTCTATGTCGTGCTGTTCGATTCGCGGACGAATTGTTCTTTTCATAGACAGTGGTTCTTTTGAACCTGAACCGACTCTTTTTAATGATTCAATCGAATCAATTTAAGAAGAATTCAAGAATCACTGAACTCTAAATGCCAGTCAAGTGGACACGATAACTATTACTATAACGTTTTAATAATCGTTATAATTCTAAGAAAATATGGAAGTGCACACGACAGCTAGGCTATAACAGAGGAACGATTTTGTTGGAATAGCTTTCAGAACGATTTTTTAAACTTTTAAATGATAAAAACATTGACAATCAGCCAATCAGAATCCAAGAAAAAACTGCAGCGCGCTTTTAATTACCAGAATGTTATCTAAACTTCTGTTATGGAGCTATCGAACTTCTTGCTGTGAACTTTCTGTGAGAAAACTAAATGAACCGTGATCAACATAACATCAGAAAAGCTAGGTAGGAGGATGATAATAGCCTACTTGGTAAACACACACACACACACACACACACACACACACACACACACACACACACACACACACACACACACACACACACACACACACACACACACACACACACACACACACACAAACTGGAACATTTAGACTTGAACACACAATATAATTAGAATTTATGCAACAAAAACTCAGTGATAAGCCTTCGAGCGATGACTCAACGGACCAGCTTGTTCGAACGAATCGACTCTCTAAAATGAATTGCACTTCCCAAAGCTATATTTCAAAGCACTCATCAAACCTGATGGGGGCGTTTCCTCCTGTCTTTATTATTGGTCATTCATTGTCTGTGACTCTCCCAATATGACACTTGATAGAGACACGGAGCTATTGTGATTATGATCCCTCATGAACATTTTGTTCAGATGTATTGTACAAGTAATAGGATTGTAAAATTAAGTACAACAAATCTGAGTTTAAATATCCATTGTAGAAGGTTGTTTAAATTATGTTTCGAAAACTGAAATTAAATTATGACACATGTCAAGAGAGATGATGACTATTTATATAGGCCTATATCTTTAAATCCTTGTGGCAAAGTAACTTTCACAATGTGCTTTGAGCTGTTGTCAATTCAATCAATGGCACAATTGGCATCTGATCTGAATGCCAGTCAGATGATTAATCTTGGTTGTGATTGCAGCAAACAGAAGATAAAGTCAGTATTTACAATAGTTTATTTTCAGGAATGCATATCTGTTTAATACAAAATAAAATATTAAAGTAAATGTTAAAGTACTAAAGTAAAAAAGTCTTCTATCAAAGAATAGATATTAATTTTAAATATATTACTTTGCATTCTGGAGCACAAATTGCCTATTGTGTTTAAATGTTCCTTGCTAAACTATTTCTGGAACAAGGTGTGCTTGGGGTTAGACAGACATTGGCGATCATGTGTTGAGCTCACATTTCTAGCATTCTCTTTGTTTAGGTAATGTGTGATCCAGCACCAATTCCTCACAACTAGTACTGAGATGTGTGTTATCAAGACAATGCCTTACCAACTTAGAACCATATTTTTATTGAACACAAGCAAACCTCTAGCAAACCTCTTCACTCCCATTTACATGCAATTTTCTTTATTCTGATTATCCACGAAGAATTTTAACAACTATTATTTACATACCCCTATGCACAGCACAAAAGATGAACTCACAGTAGGTCTGTTACTGGCCACTATTTTAATCAACTTACGTCAAATACAAAACACATTTCTGGGACACAGCTAAAAATGTCTTCATTTCAATGTTTTCGACTATCAATATACACTGAAATATATTTATGTTGTGCAATGTTGTCAACATGAACTCAGTTTCTTCAGCAATCCAAAAAAAAAATGATGCATTAACACTGTTTATGCATGACAACGTCCTCGGTATATTTACTTCACAAGCACATGCACACTTTTTCAGAGTGGAATAGATGCGATTCGTGTTTACATGCCTGCTTATTGTGATTTAAATCACCATACCCCCCATATTTTACTACGATTTTGGTTACTACAATTATAAGCTTAATCACATCAATTTGATCAAAGTATGAGGTAAAGTTTAATCACTAATCGGCATACTGGCAAAATCCCCAGTACACAAGACTGTAGGTGTGTCCCTAATGACGGAGTATAAACTATGCACTTACTATACCAAATACTTTACCGGCTAGTGTATGAATGCTATAATATTTTGTCATTCACATAATATTTTGTCATTCACCATTGGAGTCTGATACTCCCTCCCCTGCATGAAGTGAAAGCTGCTTTAAGCCAAACCTCCAAGGTTATCAAAAAAAAAAGAAAGAAAAAACACTGTCATGTGACCTACCTATGGTAGTAAAGTGTCCATTAAATGCACAATTCAGAATCTCGGGGGAAGTAGTAGGCCATCCGGGTACTTTTTGCCTACTGTTCTTCGAATACTATTCAGACATAGGCCTACTACTCTGTTGATGTACTGTTTTTTCGCATACTATAGTAGGGAAGTATTAGATTTCAGATGCAGAGTGAATGTCGCACGACTCTGACGGAAATTCAAGGAAGTCAAGGCTGTAATGTGATTGGTTATCAAGTCACTTTGATCCAATTTAGCCGTTTGCTTTCTCCAATGGTAGAGCCACGTACCTTGGTATCTCCAATAATAATATCAAAGGTGAGTCCCAATCCCTGTACTTCAAATACCCAAATGATGCAGTTAATTAACCAAATTAATAATTACACTTTATGTGTACCCGGTCCTACTCGATCCGCCTTAAGCGGATTTCGAACTGGCGCCTCCAGTGTGGGAGTCGGGCACAATAACAAGAACGCTAAAGACCACAGTCATTAGCATCAGTCGCTAGCACGACTCTTGAGATCAGGGGAGTGAGGTTTACATGCACAGCTCTTACTGGCCTGCGTCCGTTACACATCCACACAACTGTCGTAGCTTTAGAGTGGGAAGGGCTATAGAACTCAGACGTAGACAAAATAGCCTTTTTTATACACTAAACAGTCGCGTACAGAGTGCAAAGTATAAGTGCATAGTGTATAGTGCATCATTTGGGACACAAAACTCATATCTAATAAAGTGTCCAACATTCCACACAATTTTTTTCGGGTTAATTAAATGCATCATCCGGGTATTTAAAGTGCACACACTACTCATACTATTATACTACAAAATGGCATTTGTGTGTATATATATATATATCATTTTACTAATTTTAGGAAATATCATGATAATAATAATCTATGGGCATTCATAAGAGAGATTTATCCAATAATCTGTGAGCATATCATACACTATTGCTCTGTTCAAAAGCGTTTGTTTAGAAAAAGTATGTTCTATATGGAGTGAATGTGTGATTCAGACATACTACATCCACAATGTTGTTACTGTCATGTGACCTTCAGCATCAATCTCGTCACTTAACCGCCATTCACAATTCGTGAGAGTACATGAGATTGTAAAGTGTCCTTTAGACGCATCAGAATCTCGGCGGAAGTAGTAGATCATCCCGGTACTGTTCACCTGCTGTTTGTCAAATACTATGTATTTGGACATACTACCCTGTTGGCAAACTGTTTTTCGCATTCTATAAACTAGGGAAATATGCCGGATTTCGGATGCAGCGTACAATCCACTGCATGGCTCTCTGTCTGCAAGCAAATACTGTATTTACCAACTAAATCCTTGTATAGACCTCCAAGTGTACTCGAGGGTCTGAGTTTGTGTGAGTTGAGTTCAGGGGGTTCAGAAACAAGTGAACTGAATGTAACTGGGTGATGTAATTATATTTCTTGGTAACAAAAGGACTGTATCCATGGTGAGAGACTACAGGTGGTGCAACCTAATTTAGACAGGCATGAATATGACATAACTGATCCTTGTGGATTCAGAGTGTTTCATATTATACAGCATGGAGTTAATATGCAAATAAAGACTTCACGCTACAGTAACTGTTAGTAGTAACACAAAGTCAAAGTTTGTGATGTCTGTAGAAAGTAAGTAGATCTGATTCAATGGCTGATGAGTCTGCAGATTTCTCTGCCGGCCAGTCATGTTGCACCGAGCCCGATGAGAATGAGGTCACCATTAAGCAGGACATTAGGATTGGCCAAACCTCAGCGGCAGGCAGAAGCCATTGTCTGTCCTGCTCAATGAGATGTCATGGTAAGGGCTTGTATTTGGCAGGAGGTGTCCAGCTTTGGCATGAAATAAAGAGCGTTGTGTTGGTTACATAAGAGCGATCAGCCAGAGAGCTTTAGAGCGCTGAGGGAACACATTAACAACCTCTCACATAGTACAGCCTCCAGACTAACACAGCTGCCAACATGGACACAAGCTTAATCAGACATTAGGAGGGTGAACTTTATAGAGTAGGCCTATATTACCACATACTCTGTGTGCAAGAGGCAAACATGGGGCCAGTAAATGATATTGCTTCCATCAGTGTAGCTGTTTAAAATGTAATTTACTGTGGGTCATTCTCAGGACACGGTGACATTCATCTCCCTGATCTATCCACTGCAACTTACATTGCATTCAAGGTGTACATTTTATCAGTTTATGCATTCAAACCAGTCAGTGTACTTTGGCACTGTTAGTGGCATTTGTTGTTAAAGCTACAGGAACACAATTATTTAATTGATCTGATCATGTGATTTTCTACTTAACCCTTTGATGCTGTTCGGTCAAATTTTACATTTTTTTTTGTAAATTTTTTTACTTCATCAGAATGGTACAAAACGCTACAAAACTTGATAACGGTTTTAGGATTTGCTGTGTGAGAAAAACAAATCATGGACAAGATTCAAAAAGGTTAAATGGTCCTGAAAAAAATAGTCACTCTTGTATTGTACACGGTCAAAAATGACCGCATTGGAAATTAATGGGAGATGAATTTCATCTATTGGTAACGTTTAGTACTGGGCACAAACAAAATCTTATTGCAAGCAAATTTATATCAACCGCAAATTGATATAACACAGCTTGTTTAGATTTATGGCTTTGATTTTCTCACAGTTTTAAAGTAAAATGTGTTTTGAAAAAAAAAATCATATAGAAATTTTAAATTGTATTTTCATTTTTGTATTTTTTAGAAAATGTATTTCTCTTTCAACCTATAAACATGGAATATTACACAATTATTGGCACAATTTTTTTTTTTTTAAATATGTGTAATTTATTTCAAGGCAAACAGTGATTCTGCAAGAGTTTATCCAGGTGTTCAAAATAATGTTTAAATCTAAATTTAAAATAAAAAAATATTACATTTATGTGCAAATATTTCCTTGACTGGACCCAGTACTGCACCAGAATTAAACATATTTTGATGGAACCACTGTGTTCTTTTTTTTTCTGTCTTTCCCTTTCTAATCCATATTCATGGGTTTGAACAGGTTTCAGTGACTAAACAGATTATCTGATTAATAGATAATTATTAATTGCTCTCTTTGATTCTCGTCATTTAAGTGTGCAAATTTTAGTGTGAAAACCTGCAACATCTCATATCAATTTGAGTTAGTAATACCGTAACACAGATTTGATTTACTGGTGCATTGATTTTACTAGGAAATCTTTACCACATGTCTTCAGAGAGCACCTCTATGCATTATATCAGCCTAAACAGACTGCTGAGAAGTGTTCAGTCACTGTCCACACTGCTCTCTCCAGTTACCCTATGATGTCAAAAATGAGAGTCAGCGCTGATTGGCTGAAACATCATCTATCTTGATGATCCGGGATAATGGTGGGCCAATCACAGAAAGTCACATCACCTGATGAGCGAATCCTCCCGCCGATTACTGCAAGACTCTATTAGTTCAAAGTTCTCCATTTGTTTGAGAGTTACACTTAGAATGGGGACAGAGGTTATACATGATAGGAACGATCAAACGCACACAAATGTCATGTACTGTATCGGAGGAGCTTCTAGAAGAGCAGAGACCTCAAGACTGTGTTGTCAAGCCTGATGAGATCCCATGACTAAAATTAAACCATTTCTGGGTGAAAGAACTAGTACTGGGAATGTGGATTATCCCACCATGGTCATTTTCCAGCATTGACAACTTGACAACTGAAAGCTGTTATTGATGTTTGCGGCACAATATTTGACCAGAGGAGTGAAATGCGTTTAATTACTTCACAACCAGCGCTATACCCTCTTGCTGAGAAATATAATGTAGCGATTGAGTAGCGAACCCATTTTATTAATAAAAGTTGCAAGGTAGCAAAGTTCCTGTCCTGCTGAATGTTTCTCTGTGAACAGCAACATCTCCATTGCGTGCGATTGACGCGCGCGCGCGTGTGTGTGTGTGCGCGCGCTTCAATGAAAGCAGCGCATTAATATAGAACAGTGACTCGGAACTACCTGTGCATTAAATGGTTTTATTGCACACTTCCAGCCAATCAGAATCAAGTATTCTGACAGACCATGGTATAATACCAGTTAAACACATGCTGATTACCACAGGACTCCCTCCTCAGTTTATAAAAACAAACCGTGAACAGGAAAGCACATATAGGATGTCTAATTTTAAAACATGAATGACTTCTTCTGTCCAAAACATCCTGTTTGAACCCTAAATCATCCTTTTAGGAGTGGGACTATTTTTCTATGAACTTCGTTATCACCAACGTAATAACTTTGATGGTAGTTTGTTTCATGTCAACAGTTACTAATGCATACATTTTGAAAGTTACTCTACATGAGTTTAAAGATTTTATATAGCCTAGGCCTATAACTTTGCCAAAGCATCACACGTCAAGTCTAGCGCAGTGATTCTCAGCTTTTTTGACTCCAAGGCCCCCCATTGTTGAAAACAATAGTCGAAGGCCCTCGAGTCTAAGCTGATATGTACCTTTGGTACTTCTGTTGTCATAAAAATATTGACAATGTCAATATTATGTAAACGTTGTACATATTTGTTGCATGTTAATTAAGATTGTTAATATAATTTAAACTGTTTAAATTATTTTAATATTTATTCACCCCCCTTTTTTTAAATAGTTACAATAAACTAACTGAAATAAAATAAAACAAAACCCTTAAACTTATTTCAGTTATGGGCCAAGGCAAAATTAGTCAATTTCATTTAGTTTAACTTGATGAACTAATAAAAACTAAAACTGAAGGGGGAAAAAAAACTATAGACATATATATATATATATATATACTTTACTTAATTTCCAATAATTTGTTGTACGTACTTAAAACTATTTAGTAATCTGTACTGTTTGCATGCTATGCCTTTGTTACTCAGTCTAGTCAAGTAATGTTTACTTGGGTTTTCTAACTAACACTTTTTAGTAAACTTTACTTAATGTTTTAACTTAATTATAAAAATCTAATATGTATTATGCTTTGTGTACTCAGGAAACCCAAGTAAAGATTAATTGATTGGTTTGAGTGTGGTTTTTGTGGCGGGAAAAATCTTAATGGAATTTTTCTTTACTAATTTCCTCCACTTCTGCAGTTATTTCTCTCTGTTTGCATTCACTAATTTCCCATCATCTTGAATGTTGAATTGTCAATTTTGAGAGAACATCACATAAGCTGACTTGTTGATTTTCCTAAAATATTTTTACTCACCATTATGGCGATTAATGTTCCCTTTGGTTGGTCACTTGGAACTTCATGTATATTATTATTGTTCTCTTCCCATTGATGCAGAGATGCAACAAGAAATCAGTTATATGATTTCATAGGCAGAGAAGTAATATATGAATAAATATGTATATATGTGTATGATTGATATATAACTCTATTTCATGTCAATTAATTATTTATTTATTAATTATCAATTATGTCCTAAACACCTTGTGAAACTTTTAATTTGGTTTATATAATCCCATATAAAAGTTAAATATAAAAGTGACAATCTTGTAATTGATCATACTTGAGTTACACATACTTCAACATTCAGCATACAAAACACAACAATGGTAACAATTAAATTGTATTGAAAGTAAATTATCAAGTTCTCTCTACAGTTCTTTTTTAGTGTCTAGAACTCTTGTGTAAGTGAACTATACTAAGCATTTGTCAGTTCAACATACTATTCCTATTTCACTTTACTTGAAGAAAATGTGGAAACCGATTGCACATATTTTTTTAAGTCTCCATAGCTTAAAATGGCAGATTAAAACCATGTTGAGAATAATAGTATTTAAGATGTTTGCAGAACACAACACTGTTAGGTAAATGGAATTACTCAAGTAATTTTACTATTAAATCTTAAGTAAGATTAGTAAATATTATTTAGTATGTTAACTAGAATTGTCATTAAACTAACTTGATATTTATACTTAATTTACTTGGGAAGATGTAGCTTTCTTTACTTTTAGCCGATTATTAACTTAACTTCAGTTTTCCTTTTAAGTTTGCTTTGCAAAAATAAGGCAATCGGTTTCCAAACTTTTTTTAAGTAAACTGAACTTGTTAGAATTTACAGTGAATGTTTGACGTGTGTGTGTGTGCGTAAGATCATGAATGTACAAATGAACAATTCAGTCATAAGACAGCAATAGGAGTTTGACACTAAGGCAGACCTACAGTTCATGCAGTCTTTGCTGCCCCCTTCCTGTCAAACCTGTTTCTTAACAAGACACTTTATGTTCAAGGCTTATAATATAGGGTGACCATATTTTGATTACCAGAAACCAGGACACTCGGCCCGGCAAACAGATACTCAAATGATGTTCGAAGTTTACTCAAAGATGCCTTATTAATTTCAATACATTTAAAGTAAGCTATGCCTCCTCTGTATGGGTAGAAAATTGTTATATTGCAAGACACAAATTCAGATAGGCTTCTCAGAGGTTACTTAACATGTTTTATTATGACAGGTTTCAAAAATAATCAATGAAATAATGATAGAAATAATGTCTCTTCTGTATTAGAAAAATATAAATAACTAAAAGAAATACCTCCAAATTGAACAAAAATAGCTCACAAAGTTACAAAAACAAACTAACAAAATATATTTATATCTTTAGTTTTCTTCCTCTTTATCCCGTTTTTCTTCTTCATCCTCCTTGTTTGCCCATCTATGGGTGATTCTCTGAGATGGGTGCCTTTTGGGTCATACCTTTATTTATATATATACCTCAAATAGTTACATTTCTGATCATTTCATGTGATAGTGGATTAGTCAAACCTTTAAGAAAATACATTTTCCCACCTCAGGCATGAAATTCTAATCGATATGGAGTTGTTTTTTCTTACTGAAAGTTGTTTTGGAGTTCAACCCCGTCACAGACCACTTGGACCCTGTGTAATTATGATTTAAAAAGATTTTCAAGTAAATTCTTGTAGAAGCTTTTCAATGAGATGTCCCTTGTTTGATATCATCTATTGCATGTAGAATTTTATTTTTAAATACTCACCATTTGAATACCAAATCAGGTCATGAAAACTGTAACTAACATTGGTCTTCATATCTTATCACAAAATATGCATTAACATTAGGATTTAATCAGGCTTTCATATCTTTTCTGACTGTCCTGTAAATTCTACACACAGCAAAACAAACATTGACCTAATTTGTCGTCTTATCACGAAAATATTAATAAAAACTATCAAATAACAGGGTTGAATCAGCATAACGGGGTTGAAAATTATAACAGGGTTGAAGTGATGATCATTATTTCGGTCACCCAGATTGCTTAATTTTTTCTTTTTCCCTGCCTCTGTGTCCCTTTTCCACCTTTCACGCTCACTCCAGAGATATTTTTCCCTTCTCTCTGCGTCTGCATCCCTTCTTGCTCTGTACTGTCTTTGCCTCTCTGCTGCTGTTTTTGCCATTGGGATGTCTGAAAATATTGAACATAAAATAGCATAATTGATTATTTCTGACAGTTCACATCACAATACAACAAGTCTACAATTGAGTAATCTACTAAGAAGTGTCAAACATTCAACCCTGTCACAACAAATGTGATGGGGTTGAAGTTTTTGACTAACAGTAGCCATAATTACATACTTAGCTAAGACAGTAGAACCACATGGCATTTAGGACATCATAAAATTGTAATGTTTTGCAAAACTATTATTTAATTCTTCTTAAACCGTTGTTTACTATCATTTAGTCATACAACAGAGTTGAAATGTTGAGCCTGACGATCTTAATCTGACCGTGAAAAACATGAAATATAGGTAAGAAAAGATACTGACACTTGCCTTTCTTTGCACTATGTTCTTCAAGAGACTTGTGTGATGTCACTTCCTGGATGTGATGCCACAGGGATTGATCCATTATTTGTATAGGGGGGTAAATAGTATGGCGTGACGGGGTTGAAAACAAACTGGAGGACGTGTATAAATATTGCAATTTCATATATAATTAATTCATTTTTATAAATATATGTATTTTTTAGTTAAAGTAGACCAACATATCCCTATTAGCAGCAACATTTTGGTATTAATTGCACTTTTTATTTGTTTGATATTCAATGAAAATGTAATGATGGTTAGTGAGGACATGCAAACATGCTTGTTGTCTACTACTTAGGCAACCCATTATCTTTAAATTATTTTATTTTTTAAAGCAATTGTGTTGCATTATAATGCAAAGGCACCTGTTCTATTAACTGACAGCGTTAAAATGCATTTTGTGATTTCCTTCAATTGAAAATCTTTGAAGTAAGTTTGGAGGACTTGAAGGGCACCCAATTCGGAGAATCACCCCTATATTTTGCTGTAGAGCTGATCTTTCCCCGAAGTTTTTTTGAAAACCAGGGCATTTTCATCACTTTATAAAAACCAGTCAGGACAGGACGTGAAAACAGGACTGTTGGTCATGGTCACCCTATTATAATATAATCTAGCATTTTTCGTTTTCAATCATACCACAATGTATTGTACTTACAAATTCCAATAAATGTCAATGGCCCAGTCATTGTATTTTTGCCCCATAGACGTATGCTGTTTGACCGTGTCCTAACTACACGTGATAAAAGGTATTTTCTATGTTAATCAGAGTTTGTGTCCTAACCAGCCGCGACGGCGACGATTCTAGAAACGGTTTCTATTTTTCTGCGACGGCTGGAACAACACACACAAAGTGTGGGAATGATAATCTCAGTTACTGTTTATTATTTAATGTTGAAATAATGATGACTTTGAATATCATTTAGGCCTAGTGCTCTCAGCTTTGTAGCTGTAAAAGCAATGGATAATTGATAATCAGATCTTGAAATTAAACAAATGGAAACAAGAACGTTCAAACTGTGAACAAACAAGTGTATTCCTTGACAAAGATTGTTTTAGTAACTTAGTAGCCTATATATTTCTAATAATGTTTAAATGGTGTAATATTTGTGAATTTGATTATGTAGCCTACTAGTCAAAATTGTGCTGTAGGCTACACTTGCCGCCAGACACCGGCCACACGCTGTTCTGATTGGCTGTGGCGGGTTTTGATTGATTTTGACGCACATATCGCAGTCGCGTCGCGTCTAGTGTGGACAGACAAATTGTTCGTTGCTGGAATCCTATCGCATCGATTCGCGGACACGGTGTAATGCATCTTCGCTTACAAACTCCACTGAGAATGTCAAAACAAAACAACTCGTACTATTCAAATGGCATCATCACAAGTTTATTATGTGACTTTGTACAATAAAAATGAAAAAGCAAAACAAAGAGAAACAAAATTATAAAAAAGGATCTGCAGAGGTACATGAATGAAAGCTAAGTGTGGTATTGGGGAGGCCAGCTCTGGTGGAACTCTGTGCCTATAGAGAGAGGGAGGAAAAAAAAAAAACTGGCCAAGAACGCCAGCTCACTGCTTCCGGGTCAGTTTACATGACAAAGAACAGGAAACACACCCGATGGTAGCCAACAGACAAACAAAACTCACATAATGTGTGATGCATCATCCTGAATTTGCATAATGTTGATAATGTCGTACAGCACTTCATAATAGGAGGATCCATAGACAAATCATGTGACGTTCATAAAGGCTCTGTAGATGACAATCTGCTACCGCTTCAAACAAACAGTGAACTGGAGCATTATATGAGAAACAAATTAAACATGACAAAATAATAGTAACCGAAGTAACATTTCATGAATGGCTAAGGTCCATGGCTAAATAATTTAATTTACACAAATATTGAAAGAGCTTAACATTTCAGGAAGGGAAAAGAAGCCACAAAATAAGTTGTTTAAAGGACAGACACGCCTGAGGTAAGATTCAGCCTTTAGGTTTTATTGATGTGGCCAATCAATATGCAGTTGGAGAGGAGGAAGTGACCTCTGGATATAAAAACACTAAACATGATGCAGGAGGGAAATTTGACGCATTACAAATTCAAAACAATGTTTCGTACAATATTGCATATCTCTGAGAAGTTTTTATGCTTTTGTTTATTATAGGTTTAAGTGCGCTTCTACGCTCTCAGTTTCTGTGAGGTCTGGCAAATGAACCGATGCGTAAAAAGAACAATTTGTGGACAGTGTTAAATGTTTCCAGGTCAGTGGGGAGTGCAGAGGCACACTGTACCCACAAAAAACACACAACACATGGCTTTATAAATGTATGATTTTGGTCGACAGACTGACTGAGGGTCCAGGCTGGTATAATTGGCAACTAGAATGTGGTGATGGTCCAAGTGGTTTAAAATATCTTTTTCTTTTTGTTCTTTTCCAAGGTCCTTTAGGAATTAAAATAAGAAAAAAGAAAATTAGACATTCACACTTTATAACCGTTTAAAATATCAAGGATTGCACAATATTTTTTAATTAGATGGCACTTTCTTTTTTAGGACTGAATATAACATGCATATAATAATATGAAGCCACTTCATTTTAATGTGCTGTTGTAACTTGTTACAGTGTAATTACACAAATAAGTACAGAGTAATATATAAGTGCCCCTATTATGCTATTTTAAAAGCTCCTAATTTAGTTTTGAAGGTCTCCTCCAATAGCTAATAGAAAGAAAAAAAGACGAAACTCCATAAATCAGTTTCAAAAGTTGTGAAAATTACGTGACCCAGGATATATATATATATATATATATATATATATAATAATAACCTCTGATATACATATATAACCTTTCATAGACTGTCTACTTTTATGTATAATAGTTATATCTAATAACGTATTAGACAGGACTGTTGGTCAGATCTTATCCTAATGAACATGGAGAATGAGAGTTTGTTTGCTCAGACTCTGGCGTTCTTAAAATAAAGGTCCGTCGCGCTGTCAAAATAAAAGTCACAACAATGAGCGCGGCTTACGTCACTTCAGAGTTCCTACTGGTGGTGCGAATGCAACGGGAAAAGGTTCCTATGGGAACCATTAATTCTCGGGGAACCACCCTGGTGTTTAGTTCCTAGAACTATCCGGTGCGAAAGCCCCTTATCACTGTTTTCCATGTTCGTAGAGTTAGTTCGTGGAGTAAACATCAAGGCTATAATCTGTGCATTTACAAAGCTTTTTTAAAAATGGCGGGTGCTGATTCATGTTTCATGTGTGTTCGGTCATTCAGCATACACTTACGTCACTGATAGTTCCTATAGTGCTGTTTAGACCCTACTCTAAAATAGGAGCTAAATGAGTTCCTCCAAAAGGAGTTCCTAAAACTAAAATTGTTCCCAGTTCCTGCGGTGCGAAAATGTACTTCCACAATTAGTTGTAGGAACTATAAAAAGGTTCCTCCGATGCGAACACCCATAATAACTCCATTCCATTGATCTCTGAAACTTTGCAGACATTTTACATTAACAAACAGCTATAATACACACTACATTAAAGTAATATCTGAAAAGCATAATAGAGCACTTTTATTAACAGCATGTACTTATTTTAGGGTTAAGGTTTGGTTTAGTGTTAGTAATTATACCTAATTAACTGTTATTACTATAATAAATACATGTAACAACAGCACAATGAAATAAAGTGTAACCTAATATCAATAATAATAATAAGCTTGACACAATGCATTTTAGAATTTCCTTGTTCATGAAGGATGCATGCAGTCCTTTTTGCCTAATGCAGCTTATTAGTTTTGTAAAAGTGTGTGTACCTGGAAGCGTCCAGTTTCTGCTGCTCCAGCATGCGTTGTTGGGCCTCCCAGCTGACCTTCTCCTCCTCCAACTGACGTCTCTTCTCCTCCAGCTCCTTGTGCTGGGCCTCCAGGTTCTTCTTCATCTGTTCATGACGCCGCTGCAGCTGAATAGACCAAAAAGAAAAAGATTTACTAAGAATCATTTATGATGTATACAGGATATGAAATTTCAAACCGCGATATGTTACAGTACATTGTTGCCAAATGACCTCATTCAGCCCATATCATTCAAAAAAAAACACAATAATTCTGCAATATTAATGAAATTTTGTGGAAAATGTCTTAGTTTGTCAGATCAAATAATGCTAAAATGGTCGTCAATTTCATTCATTTATACAGGAAATGTAAAGTTGAAACCTATTCCTGTATCTATTAATATGTTAAATAGCAAGATTTTTTTTGGTTGTGTACGTGTGTACTACTGCAGCTTTGAGTCCAAGACAAATTTCCTGCAAAAGGACAATAAAGTATACTGAACTAAACATACTGCAGAAACCGTTTGAGTTGCTCAGAAACATATGAAGTATATTTAAGCACAAATACACTTGAGCTGATCTTTAGGAGACAAACACAGGATTGGTTTTGTTGTGTGTGTGCACGTGAGGTGGTACCTCTGCCTCAGAGTCTCTGAGTTTCTGGATCTTCTCCTTGACCTTCATCTCAAACACCTGCTCCATCTCCATTTCCATCTTCTTCATCTTTGTCACATGATCTCTCCTCTCCTCCTCCATTTGTGCCAGGGGGCTCCTACTTACACACACACACGCACGCACGGGCAACGCACGGGCAGATGCACAAATGCACATTCGTTAGACCGTTTAATCCAAAACTTTTGAGTATTACAAACAAAGGAGCAGTAGTGGAAGAGAGGACCCTGGAGGGAGAGGTTTTAGGACCCAGTGCGGTGCAGCTGTGAGGAATGTGAGTTAGTAGGCTGAATCGCGGCTGTGTTAGTGTGAGGCCGCAAGATCAACACCGCTCAGATAGCACAGGGAGCCACAAAGTCACTTATCAAACTATACGAGCAAATTAAAGTACATACAAATAACTAGTCAAGATTATATACCGATAGTCTTACTGAATTACGGAGGACTGAAAGCCTGTACATACCAAGTCTAATGTGAATAAATGGAGCAAAAGTTTGCAAACAAAAAATTATAAATTCACACTGAGTTTGATGCACATTATCATTATTTAGTGGAAAAAAAGTTTCCAACAAATTTTTCATTTCAAAACTGCATACTTTTTTAGACTCAAATCTGTAGATTGACCATATTTGACATAAACGGTTAAAGCCTTATATTTGGTATATATAGTACAGTCATCAGTAAATATTTTAACTTTTTTTCTCCATTGGTTTCCTTAAAGTGATAGCATCCGTATATAGTGGTCAACATTTGAAGTGGATCAAAACCTTTCAAAGTTATACAAGAATTTTGAACAATACCCGTTCTTAATTGTCTTAGGACAACTTTGATTAACCTTTTTGATCCACTTTAAATGTTGACTACTGTATGATGAGTAGAAACCTAAACACTTTTTAGTCTGTGTGTTATATATATATATATATATATATTCACCTCTAATACGTCAGTTTGAAACTGTACATATACTTTGATGTGGCATACTCAGCAAACAGCAAAGTACAGTCTATATGAAGTTCAAAAGAGACTAATTTATGGTAAAAGTTGGTTTGGGTAATGAAAATGTGTGCCTTGAATTAATTAATTAATGTTTGACAATCACTAAATGATCACTAAACTTTTGCCATGAAATCACTCTGCATGTATAATAAATTAATTAAATATTTTAGAAAACTGAAAAGGGGGCAGTAGCCTTTTCTTTTTTTATAACCATACTTATCCAAACTTGGAAATTAATCAAATCAAATTCTGTACTTTTCCAAACTATTTTTTTTTCTAAAAAGTGTGCTAAAATAAAATAAAAAATATGTTTTTACATGCAAAAATGTGTATGTACAGGCTTTAGCTCCTGTCAGGCAGAACCCAAATCAGTTTACCATGAACATGTCCTGAGTTGCCCAGCTTCTTATACTAACTCAATAAATCCTTTTAATTTTGTATCAAGACTGCCAAGCTAATGGAAAGCAGGATAAATCCCCTTAAATGGCTAAATAAAGGAGGACATAAAGGTACCACACTACAGGTTCCTAACACAAAGCTGGAACTGCAAACAGAAAGGAACATTGAGCAGGATGCCCGACTCCGAATGTGAACAAACAAGGAGAAAGGAGGAAAACCGAGAGCAGAGGAGAGGACGAGACAAATGTGAATTTGTGCGTGACACTTACATGCCTTCAACTGAGTCAGATCTAAAATAAAAACACACACACACACTTAGCATGCTCACAGTGCATCATGTGTTAGAAAAACAATGTTAGCAGCTGTACTTTTTTAGCCACTCTTATGCTTTGGTTAAGATGGGGACTCTTAGTTTAGACAGAGCTGTATACGCGTGAGGGTGGATGTGAATGGCTGGTTAGCGAGCGTTTGGACTGTATTTGAGGGTTAGTGACAGGCTTGTGTTGAGGGTGAACAGCTGTGGCTGTTAGGAAGCCTGGATGTGATGATCGGTTCAGTGTCACAGCACTATTAGCATGTGTCAGTCTAGCTCTAGGGTCCAGATTAACACTCTGATCCTTTACCGCCATTTAACAACCACAGAGACGACACCATGTACAGTTAACTGACCTCAGAAAACAGTGCTGCTGATGTTGATGTACACTTCAAGAATGACTTAAAATAGGCTCTCGAGCTTGTATTGGTGAAAAACACTCACTTTGTGAGTTGGCCTTTGTTCTTGTTGTTGTCTACGCCGTTGTAAGTAACAGCAGCCAGCTTCCTACTGCGATAGTTCTCATAATGGACATTGTTGGTCACGTCCTTCAGGTCCTGCATGTGAGTTCTGTGATTGAGGAGATACAAGAAAACAAATAAATAACAGATTGATATCTCAGCATGTTCAGCTCAGACATATACACTACTGTTTAATAGTTTTAGGTAAGATTTTTATTTTATTTAATACTTTTATTTAGCAAGGATGCACTAAAATGCATTAGACAATTAATGTTGTTCTTTTGATCTTTCTGTTCATTAAAGAATCCAGATTTTTTAAATCATGGATTCCACAAAAAATATTAAGCAGTGTTTTCAACATTGATAATAATAAGATAACATATCTAAACTACATATTAGAATGATTTCTAATATCATTCATGAAAATTCAGCTTTGATATCATAGTGTGATATCATGAATTACATTTTTCAAATGTAGTCAAATAGGAAATAAAGTTTTTTTAAATAGTAATAATATTTCGCAATATTACTTTTTTTTATTGCAGTTTTGATCAAATAAATGCTGCTTTGGTGATCATAAGATACTTCTTTAAAATGTTTTTAAATCTCACAGACCTAAAACTTGTGTATTACAGAAGGCAACAGATGAATCACTGTAATATGGACGATGATGTTTTTTGAAAAGACAGTTTGGAGAAATTATTTTCACCTTCATCATCAGGTATTAGTGCTGGTGTAGATTTATATACCTGATGAGCATGTTTCGTAGGATTGTGAAGTCACAGTGCTCCCCATTCTCCACTAAAACAAAAAAGTATTAAAAAGTGAATAAAGAAACCTTGACAACATTACACTTTCTAATGGGAAATATATGGAGCAAAGGTTTGCAAAAAAACACTCAGTTTAATGCACAATATCATAACAAAAAAAATTATACACAGATGCATTTTTACTTGCTTTAAAGAAATAAAACAAATAGATAAACCAAAAACAAAAGACAAACAAAATCACAGAAAAAAAAACACAACCATAAAAACAATAAACATACTAAACTAAAATTAAAACAAAAATAACCTACTCATTTAAACAACAACTAAACCAAACAAAATCCTTTGATAAGTTCTGACACTCATAGGGTCACTCCTGTAATGTATAACCTGACCAGCAGGTGGCGCCCGATCTGGCACTGACTCCTGCTGTGTGTGCGTCACTTATCAAATGAATGAAGCAGACCTCTCCTTCCTTCCCAACCACACGCCATCTGTGTGCTTACATGCTGCTGAAAGTATCTCAGGCATTCAAAACTCACCCTCTTAAAACAGATAACCCTTGGTTTCAAATACAGTAATCAAACCCATGGCCTTCCTGCTCACACTGTCTAGAGCTGACGAACTCTGAGCTCAGACACAATAACCCTGCACGCAGTACGGGTCGCTGGAGAGGATTTGGCCTGACAACTCTGGTGTTATCAGAGGTTGAAGTTTTAAAAACGAAGAGGAAGTCCGCCCTCGCATCAGCTCCAGCCAAACTGTTTTGGTGAGCGAACAGATGATGGACAAAGTCAAATCAAGCATACGATCTTCTGCTTTGAAATGCTTGAGCCTGAAACATCACTGAACTCATCACAAAGCTTCCTTCATGCTAATTTCATACTTGCTAACACTGACAGGCCTACAGGTGACCTCTCGATGAAACATCAAAAGACACACACTTCCTGTTTGCCAGATCTTTCACTTTAACTGCCCAACCCATGCATAGCCTAGTTGTTATCCATGACCCTAAGAACCTGAAGACAATCACTTCATTATCTTAAATTTTTAAAATCACTTTTATTCTTTCATTTCATAAGTAGGCCTTTATTTAATTAACTTGCCCAATGTAATTAACTATTTGTTAATACATTATGTTAACTGCAACTTAAAAATATATATATCTTTAAATGATAATAAAAAAAGCAGAAAAATATATAAATATAGATTAAAAAAGGTTGAAACGTTGCTTGTCAAGTTTAATGGTTGTAGTACTAAATTACTAAGTGAAATAAAAAATATTTTTTATTATAATACATTTTTTAGAATTAGCATTTAAAAAATTATAAATGCTAATTCAAAACATAAAAAAACGAATAGTACACAAATAATATTATAAATCGTCTCTAACTATGTTTATATTAATATTAAAGTAATAATATCAATAATTTAATGCAAGATTATTATTATTATTTATTAAATTTTTTCATTTTTGTGATTTAATTAAGGTAATTAATCATTAAAGTTCCAGTCCAGTTTGGAAAGCCCACAATTTAATTATAAATAAAATAATAAATAAAATTATGACCCAATAATCTTAAAAAAATAAACCTAAGTTTAATAGTTATCAGGCATCACATACATCTAACTATGATGTGTAAATAATGCTATTATGTCATCAAAAAGAAAATCATTATTGCTGACATTTAAATGTAATTGATACAATTAAATTGATAATTACAAGTTACTTTTATGATCTTATGACAAGAAATTATTTATATTTGTCACTGGCAGAGCCCATCCAGAATGATTCATTGGAGGATAGACATCATCTGGTGAATGTGTCCCAAGTTAAAGCACTCAGTGCTGTCATTGATCAAATGATCTGCTTTATCATATTCAAACTGCACAATAGGAGGTACATTACTGTCCATAGCCTAAAAACGGTATGGAACGGCAACAATAGCCTTAGCAAACAACACTACATTTAGCTCATACACACATCTCCCAGACTCAGCATCACTGTGTTATGGGAAAGATCTGCTGTGTACTAGAGTAGATCAACACCCTCAGGGTCTGTCCTTCCCTACAAACACACACGCGCACACACACACCAACGGGGAGGTGACCTTTCACCCCCTACCTTCTGCCACGCCCCAGGGATACTGCCTTCCTCGTACACGCTTCCCATTGACCTCGATGATGGTGTTACTGCCGACCACAGCCAGGGGCAGACGGTCCTGAGGGACAAAAACACACATACATGTAACATACAGACATGTTTAGAGAGAGAGAGACTGGGAACGTCATGTGGCTGATATCGACTCTTAATGGGTGTGTGTGTGTGAGAGAGAGAGAGTGAGTGTCTGTTTGACCTATTTCCCTGATGGGCTGAATTAGGTAGCCAATATTTGAGTAGTAAGTGCAATCTGAACAGGGTTATTATCGTAACTAAAACTATATAAAACAAAATGTATTGAAATTTAACTTAAAATAAAAAGACTACACAATTCATGCTTTTACTCGTGCTAGCAATTTCAAACCACTTAAACAAACTCCAACACACCTTCGTTTCGGCCAGATTTAGTTTGAAATTACATCACACTCATTGATTCTTCAATTTGTTTTGTGTATTTCAGAGCCTTAACAGTATCTAATTATTCAAACAACCCAGTATTTAGCCAATTTCAGTGTCCGAGCGGAAAGAATCATTCATCATCAATCGTGAACACAAACCTTAATCTTCTTCACTAGCTTGCTCTCCTCCTCATCATCAGTCTCTGGAAACTCATAGATTTTGATCTTATGTTCCTGGATTTCTCTCATTATCTGGAAAAAAGACAGGATGAAAAATAAAGAATAAAATTGGTGCTGACAAGTAAAAAGACTTGGAATCTCCCAGCAGGCTCTGAAGGCTCTCAGTGTCACTGAGAGTAAATGTAATCTCAAACCAAAGGAGTCAGCTAAAACCGTGTGGGGACAGATTCATTGCTCGTGTTATGATGCGTTCTCACTGCCGCCGCTGTGACACGCACACCAGTCACTTCAGATGTTTTGCAGATGTTAAACTGTCCCACATGCATCATTTGAGACACTGGGAATGCTTTCATGATGCTGTGGTCTGACATAACTCCTGCATCTCTATGTAGGGCTGTTCATCAGTGAGGTCAGTCAATATCAAACTCAACAGAGGCTGAATGTTTGTTCATGCACATGCAAAAGTGTGTAATTATTTACACACAGTGGCGAACTTCTTACTAAAAATGCCGCCTAATTCATAACGTGTGTGCATATACGCACATGAATTTGTTCTTAACCTCATTCTTAGATTAATGAATTTGGAGTATTCTAAATGAGCGACCGAGGCAAGTAATTTGCATAAAACATGCCCAAACCATGTCCATATAAGGGCTTTTGTGAAGGTCAGTGAAGGCGGGGCTAATTTGCCTATTTATGAATCCGCATATACTAAATGAGGCAAGCGTGTAGTTACGTTTAAGCTTTTTTTTAAGGAAAAAACTTTTAAATATTAAATTTTTCGTGATCAAAGATGAGTTTTAAGGGATAAAATGATTCACTACAGGGGGACTTTAAGATAAAAATGTATAAAAAAAAATGTAAAAATTTTTTTTTTATAGTTTATAAGGCCACCCAGGGTATGTGAGCTTTGTTGTGTATGAGTGGTTTCTGTTGTTCTAAAGTTTTTTCATAAATTTAGAATAAAATTTTGTACTGTGTAAAAGTTGTCTGTGAAAATGTTTGTATGCAGATTTCACGCACAAATTGTGCATGCGCACAAATAGTGAAGACTCTCTGCAAAAGATGGCAGAGTCAAGAATTTTTTTTTTTTTTTTATCTTCATTCAGTAGTACTAAAAAGTATCACATTTGTTCCATCCAATTAAAATGGTATGCATTTTTTATTATATATTTATTACTGGTACATAAGTATTCTTTTTTAAAACATTGTTATTGCTAGTCAGACTGAATATTTTTGTAATACCAGTGAATTATACTGACGATATACTTGCTATACTTAACATACTTCTGCAGTAATGCTTCATTTTATCACAGAATTCTTAGGTGATCTCATAAACCTTCAAGTTTTGGCGGCTAACTGAAAGAAAAACCTCGTTTCTGTTTGTAGTTGACAACATTTTTGTATTATGTTCCTCATGTTCTGATGTCATATTTGTAAAATAACTTGTAGTGGTTAGAAATGTTTGGAATTATATGAATGTTAAAAAGTGAACCTGTAGTGCCTTGCATTTCCCAATGCACATTGTTTAGTGACCTGCACCACAGAATTAAAGCAAAACCGTTCTGAGCCAGTTGAAAATCAATTTTTTTTTAAAATTCCATTTCATCTATTGTTTAATATCTATTGAACAATTCATTAAGATTAATTGTTCAGATTTAGCTTTTTTTTACACTAATATGAAATATATACAATAAAACAAGAAAGTACAATCCATATACTGTGCAGGGAGAGGCAGAGAAAAGGGCTTATTTAAAGCCTCCACCTTAACAACAAAGAAAAAAAGACACCAATTATGAAATTATGCACATTAATTGAAATTATTCACCTGCACATTAATTGTGCAGTGCTGAACCCAGCACCTATTCAAGATTCAGTAACATGGCAAAGACGTTAAACTCAGTTTACAACCAGCTTATGTCTAATACTCAGAGTGGGTGGAAAATGTTTCTAAAAAAACAGTTATGATGTTATGTTTTTATGACAAGAAGCCTTGTTATACAGTAAGTGTACTGGTACAGTGTTTGCCATTAGCACACTCACCTGCTTCTTGAACTGTTGGCACTCCTCTGGAGTCAGTGTGTCTGCTTTAGCGATGAGCGGGATGATGTTCACTTTTTCATGTAACCGTTTCATGAACTCAATATCCAGTGGTTTGAGTCTGACAGACAGAGAGAGAGAGAAAGAACATGAGGGTTTAACGTTTCAAACTAAACACTGAGAATGAGTCCAAAAACAGCCGCAAAGGTCTCCCCTGTAGTGCAGTAGTGAGGTATCACATTTACACTGCTGTTTGGAAGCTTGGCTGAACTTGTAACTCGGCTCGTAGTAAAGCCGCATGCGCTGCAAGAAGAGCAATAAATAAATGGCAGGAAATTCATTTGTGCTTGTCCACTCAGGCCAGTATAACTTTCACAGCTTTATCCATTACACACACACACACACACACACACACACACACACACACACACACACACAAATGCACACTGGATCAGTCATCAGTCATCAGCAGGTGAAATGCTGTTTTTTGGTCTCTTGATTCAATTAAAAGTTTCAATAGGGAGGGCACTGTGACATTTTTACAGATTGACATTCTGAGGAACTGGGGGTAGGATTTCAAAGGAAGGATTAGTGATTTTTTGCATTTCATTCTCTGAGAAACGCTTGTGTGCAACATAAGGTACAAAACCAACCACAAAACCAACCACTAAGGTACTGGGGAGATCTGATTGGTTGCCAAGACATTGCTATGGGTCTGCTAAGGTGTTCTGACCGATGGTTAAGGTCGTTACTATGAGAGGACATTTAAAACAAACAATCCAAAACAAAAAACTAAACCAAAAATAAAAAACAACACTAACAACAAACAAAAAACAATACATCAAACAAAACACCAGGCAAACCAACAAACAAAACCAAACAAGTCTCATCGTTTTGAGAGATAAAACGATGAACACAGCTAAATATACTTATGTTTTCCTGACTTTTCAGTTTTTTCTGACTTCTTGGATGTGCAGACAAAAACAGTCAGAGCATGACTTTAAGCCAGAGAAAGGTTTAGGCCAGGTTATGTTTTTTTTTTTACCACCGGATGAGTACAAGATTTTACAACAAGTCATCTGACGACATCTTAAAATGCTGACAGTGCAATAAATCCTAATGTACTTGGCATCACTTTAGAGCTCCCTTCTAAAAGCCCCTCCATAAGAAAAGAAAAGCACAAGCAGAATATACAGAATTTGTGTGCATCTAAGGTTTGAAACGGAGTGCCTACCCATGACCAGAGGGAGCGATGAAGTACAGACAGCAGTGCACTCGGCTGTCGGGCATCTGGCGTCTATTGACGCGTGACTCCGCATTGAGGTAATCCTCAAATTTGCTGTCAATGTGGTCGGTGACAGGCTGCCAGCTACAGAACACATAATCAACATTGAGAGTTAACATGGAAATTTAATATAAACAAATTAGCCATCCCTCACAGGGCTCCAGACTAAATTTTCCACTGGTCGCACTGGTGCTACCAACTTTCTCAGTTGGTCGCACCAGCATACAATTTGGTCGCACCTTTTTTCTTTTCTTTTTTTTGCTACATGCCATGGGATTAATCAATGCATGCTTATGAATAGTGGTCTTAATGGACCAAGGCTAGCAAAGGCTTTCTGGGTTGCAGAATAAATACCTGTAATATATTATATAAAAACTAGGGGTGTAACGATACCCTCATGTCACGATTCGATACATATCACGATACTGAACTCACGATACGATATTATTGCGATACTCCAAGACATATGATAAAAGGTTATCAAAAAATGTACTGTTGATTAAAATGTTACATTGATATTACATTGTGGGTTTAAATGAATAGGCTTGGACTCTGTGCTTTTAACCCAAGGACAATAGAGACACCAGAAATAAAATATTCATGAATCTGAAGCTGAAAATACAGAATTATTTTAGACGAATATTCTGGCACTTTTTCACTGACTATATATATTTAAAATAATATTGGACACTTTTTACTGGTCAGGTAACATAAGACATTTGGTATTATCAGGACAAATATTCCCCCATTGCATTATTGTAATGTAGTACTGACACTAAAACTCTGAAAACTTGAATTTTTTTCTCACACAGTAATTTTTTTGGGGCGGGGGAACTATCCACGATACGTAATGTTGCATTTTTGTATTGCGATATATTGTGGCGCGATATATTGTTACACCCCTAATAAAAGCACAAATTTCCAAATTTCAGGATTTTCATGGATTTTGGACAGTAATTTTATTCTGTAATTTTAAGCATTGTACATTTTAATTATATACAATCTATTTATTTACATTTGAATCATATTCTATCTGTCTGTCTGTCTATTATCATCTTTCTATCAGCATCATTTTCTATCTTTTAAAAATCATTAAACATTGCATTGTATTTAAAAGATTAGAGTATTACAATATGCTGATACAGATTTTCCGTTATCAAAGTTTATAGTTGAATCAGAAATCTCACACTCCTCCTACCTTCTGGATTTTATAATCTTTTCTTTTTCCTCTGTCGAGCGATTACTCTCATCTAACCGCTGAAAAGACGTAGAAAGGGGCACGGTGTTTCGTGAGACCTTTTCATTTTTATGTGCCCAATTCGTGAATTCGTAATTGGCGCGTTTCACCTTCACCATCAGTGTGCAATGCGCGTGACGTCTACGTTCGTCAATAAATAAACCGCACGTGTCTTGCGGAAGAACATTGTAGCCGGAGCTACTTCTATCCGTTAATGTCTATGGCGAGTAGAGATGCGCGGATGGGCTATTATTTCATCCGCAACCGCATCACAAAACTCATCATCCGTCCGCCATCCATCCGCACCAACGTTTTTGACCAATTTTCAAAACCGCAACCGCCCGCCATCCGCTGATTGAGCGATACAAGGCGCTGCTGATGACAGCCGCGAGACTAGAAAGCTCTCAGAATATCAGCAGTGAACTCCGTCTCTGGGGTGCGTTCCCGAAAGCATCGTTAGCCAACTATGGTCGCAAGTTCCGTCGATGCTTTCGGGAAACGCACCTCAGATCGGCGCGCAGGGATAAACATAAATAAATAGCCTAAATTAAACGCACTTCGGCAAAACTGATAGGCAGTAGCGGCCTGGGTTCTGGGTTTCAATAACTAATATGGGGCCCTACCCATATAAAACATAACCTAAACATAGAACAGAAAAGGCAAGGATTCCTGTTGGTTTGCATCAATTGTATATTATTTTATTACGTGCACTTTCAGCTTCATGAACAGGCAGCTCAACATATAAATAACCCAACCTTATTTGAGTAAAACTATATACAATTATACAGCGTTTTAGGTTGGAATAAGCCTCGCCCTTAAATTACTATTATTTGAAGTTAACATTATACAATATACGTAGACCTACTTCACCACAAAACTAGTTTAGGATAAATTCTTTAAAATTGGGGAATGCGTTACGGACGTGAGCGCTCTGAAAGCGGCACTAAAAGACTGCTTTAAAACTTTCAGAAACCTCAAACAGAAAGCACAAAGCCTTTCTTTAAAGTGAATTTCGTTTTGTTTTAATTGTATCTTAATTTTAATCATTTTTTCGTCAACCAAATGCCTGGATTTAATAAGTGAATATAGCAGATATAGCCTAGGAATCACAAAACGGATCGCCCCCCGCGCGTGAACTGGCGCGTCTCATAAATTAACCAAAACTCAGCCTATACTTGCCTCACAGACCTGAGAAATATATCTAAAATGTCTACTTCTAAAAAGAACATTTCAAAACGAAAGAAAACACTGCTCTCTGTTTATGTAATCCGTATGAAATGTGCATTTCTCTCTGGCGCGTTCACTGCGAAGATCATGATCAGCATCGTCAACTTCATCTTTGCAGGCAAAAATAACACAGAAAACACGTTTATAAACAATTAAATTGTCTCCTTGTTATAGGCCTTTTCGACATATTCATAATCATTACTTTTACCGGTTCTTTGTGACAACTTTTAGGTGCTTTATTGGCAGCGCGCCACCCTTACATGTTACATGAATGAACGCCTCACCACAACATCAGCACCGAAAACATGGGGATTTTTTTACAATAAATGACAAGCTGCTAGTGACGTTAGTTAATCGCCTGTCGCGGGTGCAAATGCAAAGTTGCAAAGCTGATTTAATCATGGTAAAACTGAATTAATTTACAAAATAGTTTTCATTTGTATTTCAGCACTTCGCGAATGGACAGCGGTGTATTCACACCCTTTCTTTTACTGTCTATCTATCGTCACACCGAACGCGAATAGAGCGTCAAATATGCGTCTAGTTAGACGCTTGAACATATATTTTTCATTTGATTGGTTCAACCGCCCGCCACCCGCCCGAATTTAATTAAAATATTTTTTTTCGTCACGTCATCCGCCCGATCCGCGGTTTATCCGCGGAGTCCGCGGCTGTAACCGCCAACCGCGCATCTCTAATGGCGAGTCACGCAGGCACTGGGAAACTCCGCAGCCGAGCCGAGCCCGGGATAAAATAGTAAGAATATAAACACTTATTATAGGCGTACCGTAGTGATTCAGGATAAGTCAAAAACACGGTTTGGAAAATGGATTCATGATGTATTGTAATGTATTGTATCAATCATGATGATTGAACATAAGTTACGTTACGGAGAGCTGCTGATACAACGGCGTTCTGTTGCGCGAGCGTCCACTCGCACAAATGCGACCACATACATTTTTAACTCGCACATTCTCAAAAAATGGTCGCATATGCGACCAATGGGCTCTATGCACGGCGGTATTTCCGGTGAAGGGTTAAGGATGCTCGATAACTTCCGCCGATCGTAGAGTCCAATGCAATACCAAGAATTTATATTGATTTTTATACTCCATGGTTATACTAAAGAAACGTTAGTCACAAAAACAGACAAAACAGCCACCCCTCGTTGTGTTTATGCTTCTTTTTAAAATTATATTAAATAAACATAACTATACATAAAATTACATCTAAACATATGAAAGTTTCATTTCAAAGACGGGAGGACAGTACATTTTGAAGACTCTGCCATAATCCCGCTTTCCTCGGTTTTTCCTCCGCTTTAATCTCCCCAACCGGAAACGGATGAGCATCCTTGCGTCAAATGCGGAACTTATGCGTGCATATAGCCTATTTGGTCGCAGTCTGGAACCCTGCCTCATTTATTAACAACAATATGAGGATACTCTCAGCTGTTTACACGTGAGATGCAGAAAATACACAAAATCACACGTACCAGTTACTGTTATCAACGGCATCTCCGAAGCCTGGCGTGTCCACGATGGTGAGCAGCAGTTGAACTCCACCCTCTTTAATCAGCACCTTGGACTGCTCCACCTGACAAAAAAGGACAACATAAGTCACATGACCACAAAGCAACAATAAATTAAATCACTATTAGCAAAACAAACAAAAAAAGCATAAAATCATACTAAAGGGCTGTTCACACCAATGTGACCAAAACACATGCCAATTCTGATGCAAATTTATTTAGTATTCTCTGGAAAAAGTTTGCATTCACATACTATACGTTTATTTTTTGCCTTTATTATATTCATTTAAAAAAGAAAGTCAGCAATTGCTTTTCATAGCTCTTATTTTCACTCCAATTGTTTATAGCCTCAATGTACCGGTACTCAAAAACCAACATGTTGTTCAGGCTCAATGTCTGTCTTTCTTGAATGAATAAAAGATCTGAAATCTTACTGTTTGACAGGTTTTTGTACTAGTTATAAGGAGTTATTTATTGTTTTAAAATGTTGTAAAGAAAATGGATATAAAAATCAGACTAGATGTAAACATACCTTTAGCTTACAATCATGATGCTAATCCAAGTCCTTAAATATAGCACTGTATCTGAATGATATTTTAAACAAAATGAGAAACTGCAGAAAACCCCAATTAGATCTACATGAATAAGCTATTTTCAGAGAATGGATTTAAAGCAGATATGCAAACATCATGAGGGCCAAAACTCGTGATGTGCACATACACTCAGGTTTCCATTCAATCATGAAGTCAATATCAGGGTCTGCAGGGCTGAAAACAACCATTCAGAGGTTTTTAGATGCACAATTAAGAGCCACAAAAAAGGGAAAGAAAATATTTTCTGCTTCTGATACGAGTGTGGAACAGCTGACTGGCATTAAGCCTAACCCAAAGTCATTCAACTTTGGCTTAACTTGCTCTATGGACAAGAATGATACCTCAAATAAAAGTTGAGAAATCTAGTCTTACTCCTCCATCAATGATAGGAAATTCTAAGCCCTTTAAACATTCTCAAACAGTCAGAGCTCAACAGATTCAGCCCACATGCGTGTAACCTCAGCTAAAACAAGCTCAAGCCCAAACCTTTCCATGTGCACCATAAAGCGATTGTGGTGTGAGACTGTGGCTTCTGGGTTTGGGTTGTTCAGGGCTGCATTTTATGATTTCCTCCTAAACAGCCCTCCACATTCCACAGCTCGGACGGACACCACTAAGCCAAGTGCAGGACATTCATTTCATGAAGCACAACCCCCAAAAAAGAAATGAGGCCAACGTCGTCTTCCAGCAACTGGGATGGAGGATCTACACTTATCCTGAACCGAGGCTGTTTTTAGAGAGCTTGCAAGTTCAAACGGATGACATCTGTCCTTCTGTGTGTGTTAAGACTGTGTGAAGTAAAAATGTTTATTTTACTGATTTTTTAAAAATCAAGTTATTATTATTTTTTAAGTTGATTGATTTTAAAATTATCTATTGCCAATTATTTAAACAACTACCAGGTAAAATATATATATAATTGTAATTGCAGCAATTGTTGTATTTATTATATGATTAAATATTGTGATGCATACCATCTTTATATTGTCCACTGGCCACACTGCTCTTTAAAAGGTGCCATGTGTAAGAATTGAGGTAAAAATATCCAAAAAATGAGCTACATGCATAAAAGAAAAGAAATAAGCGTGATGTATTAAAAAAAATGAAATTATAAGGCTGCAGAATATAAACCCTGATAGCATGCAAATACTAGCCACGCCCGACAGGTGTCATAATACCATTTTCGGCCATGGGAGGCGGTATGCGGGCAACATAACCACCAGCCAAACTGCAACACACGAATAACTCGCACGGCTTGTGGGCGTACTTGAACCTGATGTCAATCTGTGGAAAGTACAGCCTACATTTCAGTTCAGGGAAGAGAGCGGAAGATATTATGTATGAAGAATACATTTTGGTAAGTTGTAGCCTACTGTATCTTTCAACAGTGTTCGTGTTTTTTTACTATTAGCTAGTAACGTTAGAGATGATCGGTTCACGTGCGCTAAGGATCTGTCGTGTAACATTTACAAGCGTCAAAACGGTATTTATTGTTTGAATTGCGTAATAAAATTGACAGAATCTGAGAGCTGAGATTTTTTTTATATCATAACTAACCTGCTCTGTCTAGTCTGTCGGTCTCCGTGTCCTCTTTGCTTTGCGATTTTTCAGTGCGTGACAATTGATGTGTGGCGTGAGAGCGTGTGAAAAGTGTCAATTGCGTGTGTCTCACGATGAATTTGTGAGAGTTGGCAGCTCTGAATGGCGCTAGCTTGGTCAACATCTGTGAATGCTGTCTGTCAAATTAATATAATTCAAACTAACAATGAAAATGTAATATGAACAAAACGAATATGAACATATTCACTGGTAAAGGTGAAGAGGAGTAGCTTGAAGATGTCATATTTAAAAATCACTTGACATCAACCAACGTTCCTCTGGAGTCAAAACGTCCTCTTGGCGCTTTTTCCACTGCATGGTATGGCTCAGTACGGTTCGGCTCGGCCCGGCACGGTTCGGGTTATAGTTTATCCGCTCCTCGGGAAACAACAAGATGAACGTCGATCTGCACTTCGTCCGCTGAACACGATTCAGCCATTTCTTTTTTGGAAGGATTTTTTTTTCTTTCTTTTTTCTTCAAGCAAGTAGTTTTAAAACAGGTGCTACAGCGGTGGCTGTTACTGGCTATTTAAATCTAGCGGGTTGATGTCTCGCAAATACAATGACGCTGGTAGTGACGATTTCTGTCTGACCAATCAGTGATCTGCAGTGTTTTCACATCACATTTTAGTATCGGTACGGTACGCTTGGAACCTCAACAGAGGTGGTACCATTAAAGCGAACCCTATGGCTCTAGGGTTGTTGTGAAGGTAGGGGCGGAGCAAAGAGACTATGCCGTTTCTCGTTTGTTACTCTAGAGTAGACCAACTCACTTTCTGGAGGTATACTGCGCCCATCTGGTATGGAATGTGGAGTAAGAATTTATTTTTTGGCGGACATTACACAAGGCACCTTTAAGATATTGGCATTGGCCATCAAAAAAAACCTATAATTCAGGTGTTATCTGATTCCACGTAAATCCTCACAAAAGCACTGAATGGCTTATTTGAAAGAATTAGAATGGAAAAGGGCAGCGTGAACATTCTTTAAAATATCTTTTTTGTTTTCCATGGAAAAGACAATTTGGGTGAATATCCTCTTGCTGAACATACTCTCACTCCATCAGGCAACGTAGTAGCCTACCAAGGGAAAAAACACCAAACATGAGAGCACATTGGCTACGTTTCTTTCTTCTCAGTCGAGGTGTTGTTTTCGAAACCTTTAGAATTATCTGAGAGGCCATGGGGATGTTTTGGAAACATGAGAAACATGATGCGCTAAGGCGTACGTGCAGCCCCCAAAGATCTGTCATTCAGTAAATTACCAACTCCACAGAAACAGGGAAGAAAAAAACATGTAGAAATGATTTTAGGGCTTGGAATTTAAGAGAAATTGCTCTCAGGAGGTCGTCGGCTCTGGAATGCAAATAGTGTTTTTTCCAGATGAGCGTGACAATGCCTGCTGCCGCACACCTGCTGCTGGGCGTGTGGCGGATTCCTGTGCGCTTTACTGTCTGTGGTCAGCAGGTGATCTCAGATTCATCAAACTACACTGTTTTCGGTGAGCTTTCCACTCATGTCTCACTGTGATCTCCATGAGAATTCACCAACATACAGCATATGCAATACACATCATACTGCTGCCCTCCAATGCAGAGAACTGCGCATCATTAAAATCCAACAAGTAAGTGCAAGTCATGTTCTTAAAGACATGTTGCATGTATATAAATAGTTCAATTTGATGGACTGATATATGGATGGACAAATGTCATTGTGGCAAGCAGGGAGGGGCCAAGAGCCTTGGAGGGAGCAAGGCCGGTGGCGCGAGTGCTAATGAGTTTTACATGTGGCCACACCAGTCTTGAGTCCCACGGAAGAACTCCGGAAGAATAAAAGGAGTGATGACAGTGAAGGATGAGAGAGGATCAGCCCTGGACTTTTGATGTCATTATGTTTTAGTTTATGCGGCAGTTGTCCTTGAGGGGCTGCCACTTTACTTTCGTTTTGTTGTTTGTTTATTTTGTGTTTAAAGTTACGTTGAGGGTTCGCTGGTCCTTCTTACCTTATCAACAAACCTTTGTTACAGTGATTAAATTGAAAAATTCAAATCAGTCCATCATTAGCATAACCATTTAAAAGCACATATTTCTTTGGATGGACATGAACATTAAAATAATAATAATATTATTATTAATATAATATTATTGGCCACAATAATGTGCAGTTTAACTGTATGTAGTTCGAAAACCAGTCAGTATCTGGTGTGACCAACATTTGCCTCACGAAGTGCAACACATCTCCTTCGCATAGAGTTGATCAGGTTGTTGTTTGTGGCAACACATCTCCTTTAAATAGAGTTGATCAGGTTGTTGATTGTGGCCTGTGGAATGTTGATCCACTCCTCTTCAATGGCTGTGCGAAAATTCTGGATATTGGCAGGACCTTGAACACGCTGTCGTATACGCCGAGCCAGAGCATCCCAAACATGCTCAATGGGTGACATGTCCGGTGAATATGCTGGCCATGCAAGAACTGGGATGTTTTCAGCTTCCAGGAATTGTGTACAGGGCTGTGCATTATCATGCTGCAACATGAGGTGATGGTGGTGGATGAATGGCACAACAATGTGCCTCCGGATTTCGTCATGGTATCTCTGTGTTCAAAATGCCATCAATAAAATGCACCTGTGTTCGTTGTCCATAACATACGCCTGTCCATACCATAACCCCACCGCCACCATGGGCAACTTGATCCACAACATTGACATCAGCAAACCGCTCACCCACACAACGCCCATACACGCTGTCTGCCACCTGCCCTGTACAGTAAAAACCGGGATTCATCCTTGAAGAGAACACCTCTCCAAAGTGCCAGATGTCATCAAATGGGAGCATTTGCCCACTCAAATTAGTTACAACGACGAACTGCAGTTAGGTCGAGACTCCGATGAGCACGACGAGCATGCAGATGAGCTTCCCTGAGATGGTTTCTGACCATTTGTGCAGAAATTCTTTGGTTATGCAATGGTTATATCCGGGTGGCTGGTCTCTAACACTGGGTTTAGTGTTATTGTTAACCTTACTTACTAGTTCGATAATACAGCCTACGTCCGGGTTAGTGTCCAGCGAGATCTGGGGAATTGCTGTGTGTTTTGTTTTACGGAGAAATGGCTAACATCGGACTATCCGGACAGTGCCATACACTTGGGCGGTTTCTCAGTATTTGGTTTGGACCGTGCTAAGGACACGACTGGTAAGTCGAAAGGTGGGGATGTGTGCTTTTTGGTGGAACAACTCGTGGTGCATTGACGGGGAAGTGATGTCCCACTACTGTTTGCCGGTCCTCGAACATCTTACCACCAAATGTCAGCAGTTTTACTCACCACGAGAATTATATATAGGCAGGGTTAACACAGATTTAGACATATTTGTGAACAATAGAGAGAAATAGGCCTTTTGTGTACATAGAAAAAGCCTTAGATCTTTGAGTTCAGTTCATGAAAAATGGGGGCAAAAGTATATATATATATTAGGAATGCACGATATATCGACCACATATCGATATCGGCCGATAAATGGTCTTTTTTGATGTTATCGTTATCGATCCGATAAGAAAATTGGGCCGATATATCAAAGCCGATAATTAATAGATTATTTACTTCAGTTAAGAGATGCGCGCGGTTCACCATGATGGTTCGGAATGATTGGATTCACTTTGAAAAGGAAGATACAGTTCAGTGCAACATGTGCAGGACAAATCTGTCACATAGCCTAAGCTTCATAACATCATAATAAAAACACGCCTGCAAAAGAATGTTGTGACTTCTTGTTCGCCAGTGTTTCAGCGCGAGAAGCGCGTTGTGGAGGAAAGAGCGCGTCTGTGGAGTTAAGCCTTCATGACGAGCACAGTCAAGTTCTCTTGAGCATTCGCAGCATTCTGTGCCATTGTAAGTTGTAATATGTTTATTTTGTGTATATAGGCCTATATATCTGATTAATCTATAATAGGATGCGTTTGGTTGAGTTAATGAACGACGCGCGCTTCATTGTACCGGTGATCATCTTTATAGCGTGCACGCAGCTCAAACAGCAATGCACATTTATAACTATAATTGGGATTGTCATATACATGCCATTATAATGAGAACACTATTGTAATAAAACGTTGTGAATTATCTGGGTTTAGTGCCCGTTTCAGCGCGTTGTTGTGGAATAGCGCGTCCAGAACAGGGATTAGCTACACATTATGACCAAGTTCGATTGTGCATTCACGTCCTTTTGTGCAGATAAGTCGTAATATAAAGTTCATGTAATATAAATATCTGATTAATCTCACATATCATGCGTTTCGTGGATTTAAACAACCTAGAAAAGTTCTTCAGTTTCCCGGTGCTCGTTCTCTTCAGCTTCTGCGCGCGCAGATTAAACAACAATGCAAAACATTAAAAGCTATGATTTGCACTGTCATATAATTATACTCTCCATTGTAATAAATTTGTAAATTCTTTGGGTTTGCATTCTTCCGCAACCGTCGAGTTGATTAACCTTTCTAGCAAAGCGATTCAGTTTAACGTTTGTTCTCTTCAGCTTCAGCGCGCTCACACAGCAATGTCATTTAAACAGTAAGGCTATTAAAGATGTTTACTATTAGGCTACTGTAATATTAAAATTGTTTAATTTTTTTCAAAAACATTGGGTTATAATTAATAACTAACATTATTTTGTTCTCGTATTATTTTCATCAACGATATGGTTTGATTAAAATAATTTCCTTATTGTCCGTGCGGAGGCGATTCCATTTTATTGATCCATGGCACAAGCATTTTGTTTCTTTATATGCAGCCCAATGTTAGCCTATTTAATGACTTTTTTGCAATATTTAGGTATTTTATTTTTTGTTAGGCAATATAATTTTTTATAACACTTTACAAATAAGGTCTCGTTTGTTAATGCATTAAGTAACAGAGCAATAGCCTTAATTGTTAGTTAATAAAATATGTGTGTTCATGTTAGTTCACAGTGCATTGACTAATGTTAGATAAAACTTTCTTAAAAATGTCTAATAAAATTGTTGGTTCATGCTAACTAATGCTAACAAAATTAAACCTTATTATAAAGTGTTACCATTTTTTAATAAAGAAAGTTGCCCAGTGTAAAATTAATTTTAAAAGTTAAGGAATCTTACACTGGTTCAAACTAGGCTATACTGTAGTATATGTTTGATTTATGTTAAAAGTGTTTGAGACAAGGCTTGTGAGACTTTTGCTATCAAAACATATAAAAAAGTCTATCAAAACATATAAAAAATTTAATTTAGATTTATCGGCCAATATATCGGTTATCGGCTTTCAAATGTAAAGAATTATCGGTTATCGGTATCGGCCAAAATGTTCATATCGGTGCATCCCTAATATATAAATATATATATATATATATATATATATATATATATACTGTATATGTGTATGTTTTTTATTTTATTTGGGGTGAAGTTTGGGTTGGCACGACAAAAATTGGAGCTAATAATGGCACATGCAAAAACAGACAGCACTTTAAGTGTGATTTATCACCTAGCAAGACACCTTGCTAACCACCTGCCTGTAAAACTGTGCAAACGTGACACCTTGCTCCAGTAACAAACCCATAAAGTCTTCACTAACTTCTTCTGTCTGTACAGCTGACCACATTGGTTTCCATGAGACGCATACTACTACATTTCATCACAATCGTTCGTCTCTCAGAAAAAAGAAAAAGAAAAAAAAAGTAGCTAACGGTCTGAGAAACGGGGAAAAGTTTTCCCCCTTGCACTTCCTCTAACTGACTGACAATCTGACTAATGCACAAATTTATCACAGTCCGGTGTTTACAAGTTTTGTTAGCAGTACGCAAGTGAGAGATAAAAACTAGTCATTGATTTCATGAAGCCTGTGAAGTCCAAAGCATTGAATCTAGCACAGCATTGAGATATTTAAGAGAAGTGGTTGAAGGTGGCGCCCTACGCAGGGCTAATATCCCTTGGCACTGAAGTAAACATCAAAGCAGAAGCTGTGGTCCAAGCTAGCGGGTACACATTTCAAAAAGAGTTCACTTCCCAGAGAACGGTCTAATTCCTTTCGATAAATTGAGCCTAACTGACTCATTTCAACAAGTGAGGTATTTTGGTAAGTGAAGTGCTCCCAATATGGCTGGCAACACCGTAGGAGGCCATTCACACAGAACACATTTTTGAAAGATGCCAGCTGTGGAATGGAAAAAGGTCTTTTTAAAAGTTGAACGTAAGTGCAATGGTTTAAAAATAATTCTACATGGCTAGATGCATGTCTGGCCATTGTGCTTGTGTATTTTGTGGCATCTCATTTAAAAAATAAAGCAGTGCTCAAGTTAAAATAAGTCCAACAAGTCTCAAAACCTCACGCTTTTTCCCCCATTTACTTCTCGCAACTCCGAAACAACGCATTCAGTGAGAACGTGCCTACTAGCATTATGCTCAGTAAGAGAATTAGCAAATCCATTGATTTCAAGGCCTTGACAACAAGGGGAAACTACAGTTTTGCTCCAATGCAGTATGGTATTTTTTGAGCAATGAGAATTTCAGACAGGCGGGTCCAGTTGTGCTTTTGGAAATTTAAATGCCCTTTCATTGTACAGATTCATACGCTCAGTACGACTACACTGCAGAAATATGAGTAGAATGATGAATTTAAGAAGAAGTCATGGAGTGATATGGGTCCTGTACAAATTGGAAGAGCAAAAATGAGCATGCAGTGACATGTAGATGATATAGCACCGCTGTTATTTAGCTATGCTGAGAAACCAGAAAGACAGCGTTTCCTCTGCAGCCCTCCGATTCCTCTGCAAATGAGTGAAGACATGCTACAGGCAACAACTGAAAAAACATTTGGCTGGGCTTGACGCTAAGGAAGGCTCTGACAGAGAAACTGTGGAGCTGTGCCTTCTATTCAAACACGAGCTGCTGTTTTATCATCTATTTCTGAAGACTTCAACCGTTTATTCACATGAAAGTGACAATGTTTGGAAAAGGAAAAAGAACAAATAACTGCATGGGCTCGATATTCACCTTGCCATGTCACAACCTGTCTTTGCCAAGAAACCGCAAGACTAACACAGTCAATGGTAGTTCCTCATAATACTTCCTGTCTATGATTTTTATCACACCTCTGAGAGCTACCCATCTTTAGACCTGGCAGACTGAAACAACACTTGACGTAACTCAAGAAAACAGCTGGACTTGCTCACTGTAAAGTGATCTTTTAAAAACATACTTTCAAAAACCTTCACCCTTTGAACAGAGAATTTCCATGATTTTCCCTCAACTTTTCTAGTCGTTTAGATTACTAGATAAAAATTCTTGACAATTTTATACAGATTGTTCAAGCTGATGAACCATTACAGAAAAATAGAAGAAAAATGAAAACAATTGTGTAGTTTATGGTTAACTCATTTTCATGACTTTAAAATGCCTGGCAATCTTTTTCAAATTTTTTTTGAGCATGTGACTCAACAAACTATTATGTTATTGATTCTTAAGATTAACAGTCTTTGTAAACACACCTCTTCATGTATATATCCAGTTTCATAGACGTCGCAAATGACATAAGAGAGAAAAAAACTAAATACAAAGTGTATTAAGATAGACAGCAAACTATAATGTAAAAAGGTACATCTGTTGTCTTATCTTTAAGAAATTAAACAGAATTTGTTTCTAATTTGTTTGTTGAAATCTGAAATTATTTTCCAAAATGATACATTTCCTAGTCCTCAAAATTACTAAAAGGAGCCAGAACTGTGAAATTTGTAAAGAGTAATTGACGACGGACTGTTGAATTAATTATTTAAATCATACCTCAAGACATTATTCAGATATACTTTAAGACATTTGTCAGGTTTTGTCCATAAAATGCTCATGTGTGTAGGACTAACAGCACACAACAAGTTTCCGTTTACTGTATGAGTATGCGTTTGAGAGTGAGAGCGGGAGAAAGCCTGCTTGCTATAGATAATAAAAGGGAATTTAGATGGAAAAAAAGGAAATAGTTTGTCATTTTCCTATATTATTTGTTATATTTATTTGCTCAGTCAATCTTTGTAGGTTTTGGTTCTTCTGCTGCTGTAGTCTGTAAGGACCTCTGAAATAACTGAAATAATCTGACAAAGTAATATGGAACTGTGGTCAAGATCTGCCTAGAAATGTAGCTGTGCATTCCTGAAAAAAGCATCACAATAATCTGAGGTGTGATCACCCAGCCCATGTCTTCTGTCTTACGAAACAATTCCACATCAATGATATCATCCTGATAATTACACCACACCAAACACAAGTGTAATCACTCAGAAACTGTGCACAAATGGTGAGAAAATCTTGACTTGACTTTCTAACCGTCTTAAATTCCATCTGTGACTGTACTGGAGTGGGAAACCAAATCCGCAGATTTTGATTGGTCTTTGTACTTCCTTTGTTGATGAAAGAGTGATCGTATTGGCCAAGCCACAAATTGTCAGCAGCTGGCGTGGGCTGTCCTCTTCTCACCTGACGCAGGCAATTGAGACAGTGAGATATATCCCAAGCAATTGTCAGACATGGTGTCAGAAATGGCAGTAGAAACCAAGCAACTTCAGAGTATCATAAGCACCAGCCCCAATGAAGTTACTAATTTGGGGTTTGGTTCAACACAACACAAAGCCCATTTGCAATGCATTTCAGGACAAAACAAAAACTTCTAATTTGAACGATTAAAACTGGTGCATTTAAAATCGCAATGAAACAGAACTATTTTGTTTTGAAAATGAACTAAATGTCATTGTTTTGTCTTTCAAAAAGGCCAGTGCTTGAGTTATTCATGCTCCACTGAAAAGTACAGAAAAGGTGGAGCAGAACGAAGGATAAAGACCTGATGAAGAGCTTCACTGCTCCGTCAAGCATCTCTTGTCAGAGTCTGATTTCACAGAGGGCAAGAAACAGTTCAGATGTCCACAGGTATGAAGGTCTGGACACATCACTGCTCTGCCAAACCCTCAGCTTTCAACACACTCATATATCTGACTGCAAAAGTCTGCAGTACCTTTTATACACTAGTTTTTTCTTCCAAATGTTACCAGACAAGTTCACTCACTGTCGATTAGCAGTATTGACATACTACTTGAGTTTAATACAAACAAACAAACTGCTGTATTGAGGGATTGAACAAACAAACACACACACACACACCTTTCAACTTGTCACAATGTATTCACATCTCAATGGCAAACATATCCAGTTAGAGCTGCCAACACTTTACATAAACAACATAACTAGTCTCAATGAGTGCTGCCAAATAAACACAAACACAGGCCTGAAATAGTCAGGACACTGGTGCCAGACCACAGAGTGGGTGGTTAACGTGTACCATCATAATCACAGCTATTACACACACACACACACACACACACACACACACACACACACACACACACACACACACACACACACACACACACACACCTTGAGCTCTTCAGTTTGACAAGAGTAACGCAACAGTGTGAAACGTCAATGATGAAGCTTCTCTTCCTGCACAAATCACTCACATGCTGATTCTCTGACTCACTTCCCAGAATTCTCTGAGGCAAACAACCACACACACAAGTTCATTGTGCAGGAGAGAACAGAGACCAGACATACGATCAGTTTTATCTGATAGCAGAGGCTTCAGATTCTTAGACTGGTATTTCATCAGCATGTAAACTCATTTCCCTCACTCAAATTGTATTGTAAAATGTAATTGATTGGTTGTGATGGCTAAGGCCACACTGAATGAACATTTAATTTGATTTTGGTTTACTTTGTATTTTATTTTTTGTATGCGAAATTGATATTTCGTTTGTTCTAAGGGATTCATTTTTTTGTCTGTTTATTCATAAATTTCTATGTAATTATTTTGTTTCTTTAAATATTATTTACCCAAACATTGGAACTGGAGGAGCTACGTTGTCTCATTAGTGCGCATTAAACCTCAAAGAGCGGCAAAGCCAATAACCATTTATTTCTAGAGTGCACGCTAGTGAGTAAATGAAACCACAACCAAGATATGGGTTTGACAAGTTTGTTTGAATGTGTACATCTTACCCGTGGTTCCGACGGGATCCATGACTGCAGCATGGAACAAAGGCTTGGAATTAAAGGGGCGCAGCCTTTCCTGGTGTCCAGTAATTACTGTGCATATGATTTCTATTATGTAGTGTAGTGATATGTTGTTTTTTTTTTAGTTGAGAAAAATCAAGTTTTCAAGGCTGTATTATTTTTCATCAATCTGCACATTCTGTAATCAGACCAATAAGATGGTTGCATCTTTTTTATGGGGGGGGGGGGGGGGGGGCATTAATAACACACTGCATCTGTCAATTTACTTGCACGCATTTATGGGCAGATTTTGACCTTTCCAATGTGGCAGACACACTGATGTATGACAGCAATTAACAACAGTTGCTAATGCATCATCTAGTTCTTCATATCTACAATATAACAGCATGCCATGTTATTCAATCGTATGTTCATCAGATGTGTGGCAGTGTTGGCTAGATTAAAGGGCATCTCAATGGAAACTATGTTTCCCTGAGATTAATAAACCTAATCCTTCTCCTGACATGAGCCAAGAGCAGTATGGTATCAAACCTGACCCATTTCTACTAAAGTATCATTTCCTGATCTATCAGCATAGACCTTATGAAACATTCAGAATAGAGATTAATTTGTTGAGCCTAGGGATTGCCCAGTTAATCAAAATAAAACTGAAATTGCGATATGATATGGCTTAGTGCGATTACCAAATCTCAAAGACTGCGATTTAATGAATTAAATATATGTGATGTGTGTTTCACTGTGAAGTGTAGCACTGTGTTCATTTACACGTGGGCAGCTCATTACCTACTGTAGTTAATATTATTACTACTATTTATCCATATTGATATATAATATCACAAAATTTGGCCAAACTGTGAAGCCCTGCAAACAAGCCCAGCAAACCTGGAGCTTTATTTATATTTTTATTTTTTAATCGCAGTAGCAGTTTTAATCAGAAAAATCGCAATAATTTTTTGACCCTAGTTTAGCCACAGTACATAATCAACAGTAATGCTATTTGGGACAGTTAACTGCCTGAACATCAAGTAGATGGGCTTGATTTCTGTGAGACTGCAAAAGATTTCAGTACATCATGTGCAAACAGATCTTTGTGTCATGACAGTCATATGATGGCACAGTAACACAATGTAACAATCATCTCCTCACAGATATACTAATCTAAAGTTTAAGATAAAAAACAACAACAAAGACCTCATGAAATTGGTCCACACACCTACTAAGATCTGAATCAAGTCTTGTTGACTGCAAAACCCAGAAATGCGTGAATACAGTGTGACACTGTAATCACTGCATTCTTTACATTAGCTGACAAACCACATACCACAAAAGCCTGTGAGGGATCATGGGTCAAACCTGTGTTTGATAGTTATTACCACTGCCTGTCAATCCAGTTCTAATGCTCACTGGATTGACAGCTGGTGTTTGGTATTTTAGCAGCAGGCCACATCACATATTCCCTCTTGTAGAGCAGGGGTTCCCAATTCCAGTCCTTGTGCCTCCCCGCTCTGCACATTTTGTATGTCTCTCTTATCTGACACGCTCAGTTGAGGGGTGGGTTCCATTCAACCATATGCTTGCCATTAAGTTTCGCATTTCGCTGCGTTGCAAAGTTCAACTTCAACAGATATCCAATGCTAAGGGAGTAGGGAACACTGCGTAGGGAGCCCTTCAATCGGGACGCACCCGAGTTCATGCAGCTCTCTTCTAACGAGCTGATGATCTGAATTAGATGTGTCAGATAAGAGAGACATGCAAACTCTGCAGAGCTGGAAGGTGCGAGGACTGAAATTGCTTTGTGGCGCTTTCCACTGCATGGCACGGCTCGACTCGCTTTTCCATTGCAGTTTAGTACCGCTTCAAAGTGGTTGGGATTATAGATTGATCGTTATAGTTGCGCCGCCTCTACAGCCGTGACATAACCGTAAACGCGACACACACACACACAACACAGGAGCAATGAAGCACATCGATGGAATGGTGTTCTTGATTCTCGGTATGTGGATGTTTTTAACTGCAAGACGTAGAAGTTTGGATTGGCGACACGAGACGCCAAACCCAAACAATGACGCTGGTAGTGACGATTCTCTCTGAATCTCGTCACATTTTAGTATTGCTACGGCTCGCTTGGAACCTCAACCAAATTGCTACTATTTAAGTGAGCCATACCATGCAGTGGAAAAGCGCCTTTAGAGATGTGAGAAGCTGTCTTTAGCATGAGATCATGCTAAAAGTTTGATACTAGTCTGATGCTAGAATACTGCTGATTCTGCAAAAGATTTAGCCCTACACATGGTAGACTGAAGCATATGTGATCCAGATGTGAGAAACAGCTCTATAGAGTGCTTCAGGGTGACATTTTTGTAGGCCAAAACCCAAAAACAAGACACATTTTTACACTTCTGATTCCATCGTACTGAAGTCAGTGGTTTTTTTTTTCGTTTTTGGTTAAATGCCTGAAATAAGGTCTGTGTTTGACAAGCTAGAGATTAGGGCTGGGCGATATGGCTGAAAACTGTATCACGATATCAGTGTTTCATATCGGTCGATATCGATAATTATTGATTTTTAAAAAAAAAAATATTTTAAACTTAACCTTCCTCTGATTATAATCCCAAACTTCATCAAACTTGCTTCACAACCTGTGGTTTCTTCCGACGAAGAAAAAAAATATCGAACGTTTTATCGAACACATTTTTTATTGATATCGATCACGTTCTATCGCGATACATATCGTTATCGTTTTATCGCCCAGCCCTACTAGAGATATTTTCACATTTTATTCTATGACATAAAATACATCAGTAATATCATGGCTGCTAACAAGTGTTTAAATGGGACTACAGCGGTTATCTGGGACACATTAAACGCATCACAACCAACCAGGTAAACTCATCTACTCACTAGTCCACTTTCACAGCCTCATTAGCTGCGTTTCCACTGCCGGGCCAGAGCTAACAGCGAGCCGGACCGAGCCAGCGGCCTCGGGCCTCAAGCACCGGGCTTGCGTTTCCACTGCCGGGCCAGTAGCCCCACAGCGCTGCCCTAAACCCCGCCCCAAACACGCCTTTCTGGATCAAACGTCATACAACCCAACCTATTTCAGCGGGTATTATGAATTTATTTATTTTTTAAGTTAGGAAGATAGTATGTATATTAACTCACCAGCCGTGGCTGCAATAGTGACCCGACTTGTCTCACGAGTCACCACTAACAGAGTGACGGTGATCCAGAACACCGTCCATCAAGTCGACCCATGGAGAGTTCCTCTTCTCTGGGCTCTGCTTTGTCCATTGTGCGTTTTAATCGCCTTGTACAATACTGCGCCCACAACTTTTTTTTATTTTTTCCCAAACTTGAAGCGTAGCTCGCTGAATGCTTGGCTTAGAAAGTTCAGCATTGATGTATTTTGTAACGTCCTCATTTCTTCACACGCCGTCAAATTGACGTTGCACCCTTTCTTCAGCCCAAATGCTCAGAAGAGCTTTGGTATCTTCGACAGACCAGTACAGGCGATTCTCCATTTTGAGCAGAAATTATTTTGCGCGATATAAAAAAGTGAAATGTACATCTTGCTTCAGATCATAACGTTCCATTACACCGATAAACTCCGTTTTTCCCGAGCTGGCCCGCTTTGGCCCAAGGTTTTCGACGGGCCAGAAATCCTGGCTGTTGGCCCAGAGTAAGCCCCGATCAAGCCCCGGAAGTGACAGTGGAAACGCGACTGGCCCTGGCACGCACTAGCACGGCTCGGCCCTGGCCCGGCAGTGGAAACGCGGCAATTGTGTTTATAATCATGCTTTTGCAAACTATCCTAACTCAACATTTCAGGAAAAAAAAATTCAATTATGTTGTCGAAAGCTTAACGGTAGTGACGTTGAAGTCATGCGATCATGGTGTAAGTTTGTTTATAAATAACGTTTAGCTTTTTACTTGTGTAGATTATATTTTGGCTTAAACATGTATAAATGTAAGAACCAAACTTTAGTAATCCAAAAGCCAATGGAAAACTCCAAGTGTGTTTTTGTCGAGGGAACCAGGGTTAGGGATGCACCGATACCGATACCAGTATCGGTATCGGGCCCGATACTGAGCTCATGTACTTGTACTCGTACTCGTAAAAATGCCCCGATACCAACAACCGATACCAGGCAGCATGTCTACAGTGTCAGAAATTATAATGGGGATAAAAAAAAGGCTGTATATGAAATAAATTTATCTTATCAGTGGAATATTAAACAGAATATATTAACGTGTCGTCTATATAACTATATGTTGCGAAAGCTGATAAGAGAAAACACGCAGAGGATTGAGCGTGCTATGACACAGACGCGCGAGCTGGTCGAGCGCATCCCTTTTTCACAGACGTCAGTGGAAAGTTTGTAGTTCAGTGGGATGTCAATGGCAAATCAAGTAAAACGAGGCATGTAGCTTATTAATAACGTTAACTGACGAGAGAGAGAGAGAGGGAGAGAGAGAGAGAGAGAGAGAGAGAGAGAGAGAGAGAGCACTTCTGTTGAATGCTGTTGATTGCGGATCATTCACTCAGCACGTGTTATTTGGATTAAAACTAAATCGTATATGTAAGTAAAACATGAACTGTTACCTTACTTATGTTTAACGAGTGGTTGCCTACATTATTACAGGACATTTGCAGGTCAAGAATTTCCATGAACTTCAAACATCCACAGCGCGCGCCCCGAAAACCAC